>CM059814.1:65849002-66449002 GCA_030435695.1 Brachymystax lenok tsinlingensis
GGTGTTGGCAGTTTGATCCTAATTGAATGGACTAGATGTTTGGTTCTGGTTGGCTCAGCAGAAAGCATTCTGCCAGTCCCCTCGCTTAGCTAATTGCAGGCTTTGCTTCCTTAGCAGTTGGATTGGATCTGAAAAATGTGGATTCAGTGCATGGTGCTAGAACATTGTGTGCCCACCATTCAATTTGTCTTCAGCTGAAAGTGAACCTCTGTGAAAGATCAAGGGGTTTTATAGGTTGAGGGAAGATGTCTGTGTTCCAAGGCTGGGCTTGGGTTTTGAGCTAGGGTTTGTTCGTTTGCAAGCTGCTTTGCTACCCACCTCAATGTTTCTCCGCCAAGGGGTCTACTCTGAAAATACCCTTCCTCTCTCTCTTTCCCTCCCTCTCTTTCCCTTCCTCTTTTTCCCTCCCTCTCTTTCCCTTCCTCTCTTTCCCTCCCTCTCCCCCCTCTCTTTCCCTCCCTCTCTCAAGGGCTTCAGCTTGGGTTCTGGAGTGAGGGTTCAAGAACGGTCGCTAGCTGCTTGTTGGCCCACCTCAACGTTTCTTCACCAAGGGGTCTGTTCTGAAAACACCGCCCTCTCCTCCCTCTCTCTTTCCCTCCCTCTCTCTCTTCCATCTCTTTTGATCACAGTGTTGAGGTCGACAGGTCAGGTGAATGTCGATGAGGGACCAGTTTTTAGGCGCTAGACTAATGGCTAACACGCAGACGGACAAGCTATGCTGTGTAGCCTAGCTTTCATTAGGTTCTGGACAAATGGAGTGTTTTCCCATAACTGTCGTGACGCTGTGTACTCCAGTGGACTCTGGCCACTCCTCATATGTCATTAAAAGCATTAGGGCAGTGTTATTTGTCCATGTGGTAGCTAGTCCTAGTCCTAAATGGCTGTTC
Source organism: Brachymystax lenok tsinlingensis (assembly GCA_030435695.1). NCBI lineage: Eukaryota > Metazoa > Chordata > Actinopteri > Salmoniformes > Salmonidae > Brachymystax > Brachymystax lenok. The sequence goes on from CM059814.1 coordinate 65,849,890, forward strand.
CACCCTGGAGCGTTGATATATATACAGTTGAAGTCGGAAGTTTACATACACTTAGGTTGGAGTCAATAAAACTCGTTTTTCAACCACTCTACAAATTTCTTCTTAACAAACTATAGTTTTGGCAAGTTGGTTAGGACATCTACTTTGTGCATGACACAAGTAATCTTTCCAACAACTGTTTACACAATTCCAGTGGGTCAGAAGTTTACATACACTAAGTTGACTGTGCCTTTTAACAGCTTGGAAAATTACAGAAAATGATGTCATGGCTTTAGAAGCTTCTGATAGGCTAATTGACATCATCTGAGTCAATTGGAGGTATACCTGTGGATGTATTTCAAGGCCTAACTTCAAACTCAGTACCTATTTGCTTGACATGATGGGAAAATCAAAAGAAATCAGCCAAGACCTCAGATTTGTTTTTTTAGACCTCCACAAGTCTGGTTCATCCTTGGGAGCAATTTCCAAATGCCTGAAGGTTCCACGTTCATATGTACAAACAATAGTACGCAAGTATAAACACCATGGGACCATGCAGCCGTCATACCGCTCAGGAAGGAGACGAGTTCTGTCTCCTAGAGATTAACACACTTTGGTGCGAAAAGTGCAAGTCAATCCTAAAACAACAGCAAAGGACCTTGTGAAGATGCTGGAGGAAACAGGTACAAAATTATCTATATCCACAGTAAAACGAGTCCTATATCGACATAACCTTAAAGGCCGCTCAGCAAGGAAGAAGCCACTGCTCCAAAACTGCCATAAAAAAGCCAGACTACGGTTTGCAACTGCACATGGGGATGAAGATTGTACATTTTGGAGAAATTTCCTCTGGTCTGATGAAACAAAAATAGAACTGTTTGGCCATAATGACCATCGTTATGTTTGGAGGAAAAAGGGGGAGGCTTTCAAGCCGAAGAACACCATCCCAACCGTGAAACACAGGGGTGGCAGCATCATGTTGGGGGTGCTTTGCTGCAGGAAGGACTGGTGCACTTCACAAAATAGAAGGCATCATGAGGGAGGAAAATTATGTGGATATATTGAAGCAACATCTCAAGACATCAGTCAGGAAGTTAAAGCTTGGTGGCAAATGGGTCTTCCAAATGGACAATGACCCCAAGCATACTTCCAAAGTTGTGGCAAAATGGCTTAAGGACAACAAAGTCAAGGTATTGGAGTGGCCATCACAAAGCCTTGACCTCAATCCCATAGAAAATTTGTGGGCAGAACTGAAAAAGCGTGTGCGAGCAAGGAGGCCTACAAACCTGACTCAGTTACACCAGCTCTGTCAGGAGGAATGGGCCAAAATTCACCCAACTTATTGTGGGAAGCTTGTGGAAGGCTACCCAAAACGTTTGACCCTAGTTAAACAATTTAAAAGCAATGCTACCAAATACTAATTGAGTGTATGTAAACTTCTGACCCACTGGGAATGTGATGAAAGAAATAAAAGCTGAAATAAATCATTCTCTCTACTATTATTCTATTATTCTGACATTTCTTAAAATAAAGTGGTGATCCTAACTGACCTAAGACAGGGAATTTAAATGTATTTGGCTAAGGTGTATGTAAACTTCCGACTTCAACTGTATGTGTCAGAGTCACGGCTAGCTCCTGGTAAGGTCTTTGTTTACATATTGCAATGACCTTTGTAGAAATCAGATGAAATGAGTATATGAAAGATACGCCTGTTTAAAAGGTCTGTATGAATAACAAGGTTATTGGTAGAATAATACATCACTAGGTGTTCAGAGGGTTTGTGTCCACTTTCAGTCTGGGTGCTGCTGAGATGTGTGAAGAGCATTGTCGGACAGTTATGTTGTGAGTTATTTTCACACCTGTGCATCCACTTTGAGTGAATGTGTAGAAATGAGTGTGTGTGCCTGCGTTCATGCAAGCATGTGTGTGTGTGTTTCACCAATAGTCCTTCACTAATAGCCCTTCACTAATAGCCCTTCACTAATAGCCCTTCACTAATAGTCCTTCACTAATAGGACTTCACTAATAGTCCTTCACTAATAGTCCTTCACTAATAGGACTTCACTAATAGTCCTTCACTAATAGGACTTCACTAATAGTCCTTCACTAATAGGATTTCACTAATAGGACTTTACTAATAGTCCTTCACTAATAGTCCTTCACTAATAGTCATTCACTAATAGTCCTTCACTAATAGGACTTCACTAATAGGACTTCACTAATAGTCCTTCACTAATAGCCCTTCACTAATAGCCCTTCACTAATAGTCCTTCACTAATAGTCCTTCACTAATAGGACTTCACTAATAGGACTTCACTAATAGTCCTTCACTAATAGGACTTCACTAATAGTACTTCACTAATAGTCCTTCACTAATAGTCCTTCACTAATAGTTCTTCACTAATAGGATTTCACTAATAGCCTTGTACTCAGCTGTCCAACAAGGGAAATAGTTCTCGAACATTAGCTAGTGTATTCCATTTGTTTTGTGCTAGCCGCAACCATTCGTTAATGTTAACTAACAGGCGAACGTAAGTGTCTGTTTCAGGCCAAAACTACCACTACAATTATTCAAGTGGCTGGGGCGAAGGTTTACCTTCCAACAGGACAACAACCCTAAGCACACAGCCAAGACAACGCAGGATTGGCTTCGGGAGTGTGTGAATCTCCTTGAGTGGCCTAGCCTTAGCCTGGACTTGAACCCGATCTAACATCTCTGGAGAGACCTGAAAATAGCTGTGCAGCGATGCTCCCCATCCAACCTGACAGAGCTTGAGAGGATCTGCAGAGAGGAATGGGAGAAACTCCCCAAATACAGGTGTGCCAAGCTTGTAGCGTTATACCCAAGAAGACACGAGGCTGTAATCACTGCCAAAGTGCTTCAACAAAGGACTGAGAAAAGACTTATGTAAATGTAATATTTCATTTTTGTTTTCTTAATACATCGGCAAATATTTCTTAAAACCTGTTTTTTCTTTGTCATTATTGGGGTATTTTGTGTAGATTGATGAGGTAAAGAAACAATTTAATCAATTTTAGAATAAGGCTGTAACGTAGCAAAATGTGGGGCCCGAATACTTTCCGAATGCACTGTATATATATATTTATACTCTGGACTCCGACATTGCTCGTCCTAATATTTCTATATTTCTTAATTCCATTATTTTATTACATTTGTGTGTATTGTTAGATATTACTGCGCTGTTGGAGCTAGGAAGACAAGCATTTCACCACACCCACAATAACATCTGCTAAATATGTGTATGCGACCAATAAAATTTGATTTGAATAGCAAAGTCCTTTGCAGTTTAATTATTGGCACTACAATGCCACAGTAGTCATTACCTAAATTGTCTGTTTGATGTTTTACCATCGCTGTAACATTTTGGAATGTTCATTCAAATCGTTCAACTGAAAATGTTACTAAGTAACATGTTCACCGTAAACAGAACCCTTGCTCAATTCACCTCTGAGGTTATAACCTTAAGAGGCCAACTCTCTGTCCGTTGTCTACTCCTGCCCTCTCACTCAGTGACCAGACAGAAAACACCACCACATGCAAATCTGGTTGAAGGGTGTTGTGACTTTTCTGAGCCACTGTATACCCTAGGTAAAACAGCGTTATGCTATTGTAGGGATAGGATATCTAAACCTAGACTGTTACCATGTCTCAAGACCGCGTTAGCCTGTTGAGCCAAAGCTCTGAAAGCTAACACAAGTCCCCAGGTCATGCTAACTCTGTGAATTACGCCTCCTTCAGTTCACAATGTTTACACACATGAAAACAACCACGAAAATCATTAGATTTGGTTTTGAAAAAGAACAGAGAGATAGTAAAACTGTGTGTGCATGACTAAGGAAGTGTGTGTGTGTGTGTTCATGTGTGTGTGTGTGTGTGTGTATGTGTTGCTTTGTGTTCACCGTGGCCGGTGACAGCAGCAGGCTGTGGTGTGGGCCTTGTTTATGGTCCTCCTCCCATATTTGGCTGTTGCACGGCCCCAGGCATGTCTCGAATAGCTGGGTGGCAACAGAGAGAGAGAGAGAGAGAGAGAAAGAGAGAGAGAGAGAGAGAGAGAGAGAGAGAGAGAGAGAGTGGGGGACACAGGGACGCAGTGAGTGGAACAGCCTGGCCAGGACTAAAGCCGTTTTTGTTAGCTAACTGTCACCGGAGTTGGAAGGAGAGAACGAGGGAAGCAGAGTGTGGAAGAGGGGACTAAATGAAGGGAAGGATATAGGCTGAGCGGTATTACAGCAGCTGGTGAGTACAGTAGTCAGGCCTAACTGTGACTGTGAGGGCTCAGGTGTTGGTAGGGCTAATGAGATAATTGGTTGTTGTCATATGTTTCTGTTGTGTTTTTTAATGAAGTTGTGTTCAATACAGTTGAATTGTTCTTTATCGTGTTGTGGTAGTGTAGTGGTTGGGAATACCTATGTTTTACATAACCTTTTGTTTCTAGTTATGGAAGTTTGAGTTTAATGTTTGCTTGGGTTAAAGTATACTGTAAGTTGGTAGTAAATTCTCAAACTTCATTTTTGCCTGATTGAATGAGAGGGTCTGTCGGAGCATGATTTTTCACTGTTTTCTCGGTTGCAGCAGATGCAAGGCTCTGGCTGTATGTCCTTTATTTCGTTTCTATGTCAACATGGTTGTTTACAGTACCCTTTGAATCATTGAGTGAGTCATTTGCGTGTGGAACATTTTATACATGTGCCGCAATTATGGCACACCACAACTATTAAGCAGCCCGCTCTAACTTCTTTTAAGACCAATTTAACTTGTGAGTTATGAGTTGAGACGCTGAATGAGGGACTTTGACTGGCTCTGCACAATACATCATGTTGTATAGTCACTGTAGTGTTTCTATGGCAGTGGGGAAACAGTTACTGCCTTGGATAGAGTGGAGAGTTTGTTCTGGTTTAATAAGGGGCCTAGTACCCCTCATAGGAGTGACAGAAGGACTAGTGTAGTTAGAGCTGGCAATGACAGCACCATGAGACATAGCAGCAGGTTTACAGCCCACCCCTAAGCCACCCAGAGCCCCCTAGATACCTCAGCTCTCACTGTCCCCCCATACCTCAGCTACCTCATATCTGACTCAGCTATCTCTCTGTCCCTCAATGTCCCCCCATACCTCTACTACCTCATATCTGACTCCGCTATCTCTTTGTCCCTCAATGTCCCCCCATACCTCAGCTACCTCATATCTGACTCAGCTATCTCTGTCCCTCAATGTCCCCCCATACCTCAGCTACCTCATATCTGCCTTAGTTATCTCCTGTCTCTCACTGTCCCCCCATACCTCAGCTACCTCATATCTGACTCAGCTATCTCTCTGTCCCTCAATGTCCCCCCATACCTCAGCTACCTCATATCTGCCTTAGTTATCTCCTGTCTCTCACTGTCCCCCCATACCTCAGCTACCTCATATCTGACTCAGTTATCTCTCTGTCCCTCAGTGTCGTCGTCCCTGCCCCTACTTCAACTATGATTGTCCCTCCATTCCTCAACCATCCCCTGTCTTTCACTGTCTCCCTCCTACGTCGGCTCTCACGGTCTCTCTCTGACTCCTTGCTACCTCAGCTCTCCCAGTCTCTCTCTGACTCTCTATTCCATTTACAGCGATGGCGTGTAGGTTTTATTTAGGGGTATAGCAGAGTCTGGATCTTCCAGGGATCCTTGCAGACAGTCGTCAACTCCCAGACAGAGAGATAGGCAGACATCATGACATGGAATCTTTAGTTCAGTTACTGATATGACTTCCATGATATTACTACCAAATACAGACAGACTGACAGACATCTCCATGATATTACTACCAAATACAGACAGACTGACAGACATCTCCATGATATTACTACCAAATACAGACAGACTGACACACATATCCATGATATTACTACCAAATACAGACAGACTGACAGACATCTCCATGATATTACTACCAAATACAGACAGACTGACAGACATCTCCATGATATTGCTACCAAATACAGACAGACTGACAGACATCTCCATGATATTGCTACCAAATACAGACAGACTGACAGACATCTGCATGATATTACTACCAAATACAGGAGGGCTGACAGACATGTCCATGACAGTTATCTTTACCACACGTACTGATATGGCTGTCACAACACCTCTTGGACTAACTGACTGACTGACAGACATACAGACAGATAAACAGACAGACAGTAAGACCCACAGATAGACCGACTAGCCCTAGTGTATGTCATTCAACCATATTCATGAGACCACCCGTCTACTCGGCTGTGGAATGCAGACTGCTGGTTGGCACAGCGATATCAAAGCCCGTCCCTGCTGAGGTGGGTGTCATGTCCCGTAGAGAGACGCCCTTTAGGCTGTCTGGCTCTGGCGGAGTTAGGCCATGACATCATCTAACGGGGACGTGTTGTCTGTGTGGTGTGTGGCTGAGATGACGGCTAGTGGCTGTTGCTGGTCAGAGTGATTCTCACCTGGCCAGCCCCTAACGTTGCCCAATAGGCACAGATCCAGGATCAGCTTACTGTACTGTTTATGGGAGAGTCACAGTGTGCAGGGGGCAACTACAGACAGACCCTTAGTTTTGTACTGTGCTTCTAGACCGGCTGCAGATTTTCCTCATTATTCTTTCACTCATCTATTTCTGTCCTCTCTCTATTTGTGTGGGTTTCTCTCTCTCTCTCTCTCTCTCTTCCTCCCTCCCTCCCTCCCTGTTGCTGTTTTAGTATTGTGTGACTGTGCGGTTTTAGTATTGTTTGTTTATGAATTTAACTAGCCTCCGGGAACTGCTGTTTCCATCCCATCATGCCCCTCTCTCTAGCAGCATGCCTTCCTTCCTGGTTTTACAGGCGCCGGTTTGTTCCTGTTTGCCCCCGCTAACCCCATGTTGTCAAGGTTTTCTCTCCCCCTCATCAAGTAAGACCCGCGGCACAGGTCAACTATTTCCCTTAAATAGTGCTGTGTGTGTGTGTACGATACCGTTAGGTATAGTGCTGTGTGTGTGTGTACGTACCGTTAGGTATAGTGCTGTGTGTGTGTACGTACCGTTAGGTATAGTGCTGTGTGTGTGTACGTACCGTTAGGTATAGTGCTGTGTGTGTGTGTACGTACCGTTAGGTATAGTGCTGTGTGTGTGTGCGAGTCTTTGTGAGGACAGAAGGGCTTTCGTGTGTGTTCTCTACACGTGTAGTGAGCTGTGGGGTTGTAGGTTGGGAATTTATGAGAGCAACGTGTATCCCATACGGTCAGACGCAGAGCACACCCCAAGGAAGACTTCTACACCACATTACTCTCACACACTCAGAGGAAGATGAACTTTTATGAGGAACATGTTTGGGTGGTGTGTGTGAGAGTGTATGTTCTCACACTCTAATGTGTGTCTTTCTTTCTCAGTGTCCGTATCTACAGTTGAAGTCGGAAGTTTACATACACTTAGGTTGGAGTCATTAAAACTCCATTTTCAACCACTCCACAAATTTCTTGTTAACAAACTATAATTTTGGCAAGTCGGTTAGGACATCTACTTTGTGCATGACACAAGTAATTTTTCCAACAATTGTTTACAGACAGATTATTTCACTTATAATTCACTGTATCACAATTCCAGTGGGTCAGAAGTTTACATACACTAAGTTGATTGTGCCTTTAAACAGTCATGGCTTTAGAAGCTTCTGATAGGCTGACATCATCTGAGTCAATTGGAGGTGTACCTGTGGATGTATTTCAAGGCCTACCATCAAACTCAGTACCTCTTTGCTTGACATGATGGGAAAATCAAAAGAAATCAGCCAATACCTCAGAATTTTTTTTTAGACCTCCACAAGTCTGCTTCATCCTTGGGAGCAATTTCCAAATGCCTGAAGGTTCCACATTCATCTGTACAAACAATAGTACGCAAGTATAAACACCATGGGACCACGCAGCCATCATACCGCTCAGGAAGGAGACGCGTTCTGTCTCCTAGAGATGAACGTACTTTGGTGCGAATAGTGCAAATCAATCCCAGAACAGCAGCAAATGACCTTGTGAAGATGCTGGAGGAAACAAGTACAAAAGTATCTATATCCACAGTAAAACGAGTCCTATATCGACATAACCTGAAAGGCCTCTCAGCAAGGAAGAAGCCACTGCTCCAAAACCGCCATAAAAAAGCCAGACTACGGTTTGCACCTGCACATGGGGACAAAGCTTGTACTTTTTGGAGAAATGTCCTCTGGTCTGATGAAACAAAAATAGAACTGTTTGGCCATAATGACCATCATTATGTTTGGAGGAAAAAGGGGGAGGCTTGCAAGCCGAAGAACACCATCCCAACCGTGAAGCACGGGGTGGCAGCATCATGTTGTGGGGGTGCTTTGCTGCAAGAGGGACTGGTGCACTTCACAAAATAGATGGCATCATGAGGAAGGAAAATTATGTGGATATATTGAAGCAACATCTCAAGACATCAGTCAGGAAGTTAAAGCTTGGTGGCAAATGGGTCTTCCAAATGGACAATGACCCCAAGCATACTTCCAAAGTTGTGGCAAAATGGCTTAAGGACAACAAAGTCAAGGTATTGGAGTGGCCATCACAAAGCCTTGACCTCAATCCTATTGAACATTTGTGGGCAGAACTGAAAAGCGTGTGCGAGCAAGGAGGCCTACAAACCTGACTCAGTTACACCAGTTCTGTCTGGAGGAATGGGCCAAAATTCACCCAACTTATTGTGGGAAGCTTGTGGAAGGCTACCTGAAACGTTTGACCCAAGTTAACAATTTAAAGGCAATGCTACCAAATACTACCTGAAATGTTTGACCCACTGGGAATGTGATGAAAGAAATAAAAACTGAAATAAATAATTCTCTCTACTATTATTCTGACATTTCACATTCTTAGAATACAGTGGTGATCCTAACTGACCTAAGACAGGGAATTTTTACTAGGATTAAATGTCAGGAATTGTGAAAAACTGAGTTTAAATGTATTTGGCTTAGGTGTATGTAAACATCAGACTTTAAACTGTATATATATTTTTAGCCAGTGTTCTTTGTTCCACTTGATCATCTGAGGGGATATTAGGTTAACTCCTTACCAGATCCACAACACTGTTGGTCTTGTCTTCATCCAGTCACACCGAGGAGGGACTGCCACGGTGCTGCTAGCTAGCTTAGCACAATCAGTAGCCACCCAGCAGGGGATTTGTCTTTAAGTGGGCTGTAATATTTTCCCACACTTCTTATCAGGACAACAGTGAACCCAGACGGACAGAGACACAGACAGATAGACAGGCAGTGGCCCTGGTCGAAACCCTTAGACACAGACACTATGACCCAATGACACTGCCAAACCCAACCCAGCCATCCTGTGGTTAGCCTGCTAGGCTAGCTGCAATGCTAGCTTGTTTAGGAGTTACTTATTGATTTGTTTGTTTATTGGTCCTGGACTATGTGTGGCAGGAACCTTGTAGGTTGTACCAGTTAGCTTAGCGATATAAAGCTAGTCTGTGTTACCTGGGTATTAACATATAGGCCTGAGTGACCAGACTCGGAGGCAAATCATTTGGGGACATTGGTTGTGCATTAATCTCAGTTAACCCAGAAGTAAGATCTTGTATAATTTGGTCAGCTGTGTGATTAACCTTCGGTCTACAGAACACATCGAATCTGCCCATGGGAGATAGTTGTTCATAAATGAAAAAAAAACAGGTGGATTATTGCTAGGCTGGCACTTAACTGCCTCAATATAATAGGACAACATTCTATACTCAACAATTGTTCTGGGATCATTATTACATGTGTTTGAAGGGAAATCTATGTAAACAGTAAAGCGATTGTTCCATGAAGTATCTGATGTGAGTAGCACATTTCATACGGTAATAACAGTAGCTGTGAAGCGTTGTCTATTTCTAATAAACCATTAGGCCACAGGTGTTATGAGCCGGGCTGTTTTGATGGCACGTTAATGGCTTCCCAACGGGTCATGTGTGAATGAGACACACTGTGGCATCGTGCTTACACACGCATTCACAGCGGAACACGTCACCATGGGAGAAAAAGAGGAAAAGGCAAGTGCTGTTTGTGTGTCGGGGGAGAGAGTGTGTGTCGGAGGAGAGAGTGTGTGTCGGAGGAGAGAGTGTGTGTCGGGGGAGAGAGTGTGTGTCGGGGGAGAGAGTCTGTGTCGGAGGAGAGAGTGTGTGTCGGAGGAGAGAGTGTGTGTCGGAGGAGAGAGTGTGTGTCGGGGGAGAGAGTGTGTGTCGGAGGAGAGAGTGTGTGTCGGAGGAGAGAGTGTGTGTCGGGGGAGAGAGTGTGTGTCGGGGGAGAGAGTGTGTGTCGGGGAGAGAGTGTGTGTCGGGGGAGAGAGTCTGTGTCGGAGGAGAGAGTGTGTGTCGGAGGAGAGAGTGTGTGTCGGGGGAGAGAGTGTGTGTCGGGGGAGAGAGTGTGTGTCGGAGGAGAGAGTGTGTGTCGGAGGAGAGAGTGTGTGTCGGGGGAGAGAGTCTGTGTCGGAGGAGAGAGTGTGTGTCGGGGGAGAGAGTGTGTGTCGGGGGAGAGACTGTGTGTCGGGGGAGAGAGTGTGTGTCGGAGGAGAGAGTGTGTGTCGGGGGAGAGAGTGTGTGTCGGAGGAGAGAGTGTGTGTCGGAGGGTTAAGTGTGTGTGCATAGAGTGCATTCGGAAAGTATTCAGACCGCTTGACTTTTTCAACATTTTGTTACGTTACAGCCTTATTCTAAAATCAATCTACACACAATACCTCATAATGACAAAGAAAAACCAGGTTTTTAGAAATGTTTGCAATTTTATTAAAAATAAAAAACAGAAGAATTACATTTACATAAGGTTCAGACCCTTTACTTAGTACTTTGTTGAAGCAAAGTGCGAGGGAAATGGCAGCCATTACAGCCTCTTCTTGGGAATGATGCTACAAGCTTGGCACACCTGCATTTTGGGAGTTTCTCCCATTCCTCTCTGCAGATCCTCTCGAGCTCTATCAGGTTGGATGGGGAGCATTTCTGCACAGCTACTTTCAGGTCTCTCCAGAGATCTTCGATTGGGTTCAAGTCTTGGTTCTGGCTGGGACACTCAAGGGCATTCAGAGACTTGTCCCAAAGCCACTCATGCGTTGTCTTGGCTGTGTGCTTAGGGTTGTTGTCCTGTTGGAAGGTGATCATTCGCCCCAGTCTGAGGTCCTGAGCGCTCTTGAGCAGGTTTTCATCAAGGATCTCTCTGTACTTTGCTCTGTTCATCATTGCCTTGTTCCTGACTACTCTCCCAGTCCCTGCCGCTGAAAAACATCCCAACAGCATGATGCTGCCACCACCATGCTTCTACGTAGGGATGGTGCCAGGTTTCTTCCAGACGTGATGCTTGGCATTCAGGCCAAAGAGTTTGAGCTTGGTTTCATCAGACCAGAGAATCTTGTTTCTCATGGTCTGAGAGTCTTTAGGTGTCGTTTGGAAAGCTCCAAGCGGGCTGGCTTCCGTCTGGCCACTCTACCATAAAGGCCCAATTGGTGGAGTGCTGCAGATATGATTGTTCTGGAAGGTTCTCCCATCTCCACAGAGGAACCATTGGGGCCTTGGTCATCTCCCTGACCATGTCGCTTCTCCACGATTGCTCCGTTTGGCCGGGTGGCCAGTTCTAGGAGGAGTCTTGGTGTGTCCAAACTTCTTCCATTTAAGAATGGTGGAGGCCGCTGTGTTGTTGGGGACCTTCAATGCTGCAGACATTTTTTTTACCCTTCCCCAGATCTGTGCCTCGGCACAATCCTGTCTCTGAGCTCTACGGACAATTCCTTCGACCTCATGGCTTGGTTTTTGCTCTGACATGCACTGTCAACTGTGGGACCTTATATAGACAGGTGTGGGCCTTTCCAAATCATTTCCAATCAATAGAATTTACCACAGGTGGACTCCAATCAAGTTGTGGAAACATCTCAAGAATGGTAAACTGGAAACAGGATGCGCCTGAGCTCAATTTCGAGTCTCATAGCAAAGGGTCTGAACACTTATGTAAATAAGGTATTTCTGTTTTTTTTTAAATATAAATTGGCACAAATGTAAAAAAAAAAATGTTTTCGCTTTGTCATTATTGGGTTAATGTGTGTAGATTAATGAGGGGAAAAACATATTGAATCCATTTTAGAATAAGGCTGTAACGTAACAAAATGTGGAAAAAGGAAGGGGTCTGAATACTTTCTGAATGCACTGTATGTGTGTGCGTGCACACCCGCGTCTTACAAGCCACACACTCCACAAGGCCTCTGAGGAACCATTGGCTAAGTCAGTTGAATGATACATGAATAGAAGGCTAATGATGTCCATCTCTCAGGTTAGCCTAAAACTATGTCTATATATGAACCTGTTAACTCTGTCCTGTCAACTCTGTCCTGTCAACTCTGTCCTGTCAACTCTGTCCTGCAACTCTGTCCTATTTGTGACCCACTCAGAAGAAATGTATGTCTCGTCACTGATAGTAACTGCAGGCCTAAATTCAGCTAATGGACAAACAGTGTACCTCATCTCAGTGTAGTCTTAGGGGAATGGCATCTACTTTAGCTGACTACCCTAACTAGCTATTCCTGACGGTCTGATTCATGTTGGAAGAGATTTATGGCTTGGTCTTTGTTTCAAAGCCACAGCTATCGCCTGCCTAGCATACTAAGAAGCTTTATGGTGGATCAGCAACGACTTACTACACTAAAAATGGTCCCTGTGTTTTTTAAGGCCAGTGAATCTATACTTAAAGCTACCCCAGCAATGCTCACACCCAGCTGAGCAGGAATATGTTGATTCTATACACGATATACATCCATCATCAACGTATCCCAATGATGGCGGTGTACTCTCCAATACATCAAAACTCACTCACACATCTTTACATATTCTTTGTTTTTAGTAATAGACAAAGCCCAGCTCACCACAATTCTGCTGTTGCTTTCATCTTAGACACACAGGAATGTGTGTGTGTGTGTGTGTGTGTGTGTGTGTGTGTGTGTGTGTGTGTGTGTGTGTGTGTGTGTGTGTGTGTGTGTGTGAATAACACACAACGCTGCTATGTATAAAGAGCCTCTTTGAGACCATGGGCATTGTGTGTGTGCCAGAGATCGAGGTTTATATCAGTCGTGTTTGTGTGTGTGTTTCTGGATGCCTGTACTTACGCACGCCCCATGGGTGAGGTAAATGGGAAGGTCGTGCCCCCATGGCGCTCGTCTGCTGAGTTCCAGTCATTCCCCTCGCACTTTGACACACTTCCTTTCTGAGTGAAGAGAATGTGTCGAACCCTCTCTTCTTGGTGAAGACCGGAGAAAAATCCAAATAAGTAATTTGTGAGACAAGAAAGTCTCGCTGTTCAAATTCACTATAGAGCAGTTTAAAGGTGCTGATGGGTGTAGACAGCAGGTTCCCATACATTTCCCCTGACGGACCAGAATTAAAAGCATTGGTGTATTTGAGGATTACAAACAGGCTATTTTGGTACCAGAAGATATGTCATGTGATCATGTACCACCAGTGAGTCACGGACCACAGTTTGGGAACCTCTCCCTCTTTCTCAGTTATCCTCCCATATATTTCCTTTCTTTCACTGCTTTTCCCTCTCTTCCCTCTCTTCCCTAGACTTTATGAGTTTGGTTAAATGTCACCATGTCCAGTCATAGTTTATTTTTTCCAGAGAGCCCCTCCTAACAGAACAGAGATCTGCCCCTCCTAACATAACATAGATATGCCCCTCCTAACAGAACAGAGATCTGCCCCTTCTAACATAACATAGATCTGCCCCTCCTAACAGAACAGAGATCTGCCCCTCCTAACAGAACATAGATCTGCCCCTCCTAACAGAACATAGATCTGTCCCTCCTAACAGAACATAGATCTGTCCCTCCTAACAGAACAGAGATCTGCCCCTCCTAACATAACATAGATCTGCCCCTCCTAACAGAACAGAGATCTGCCCCTCCTAACATAACATAGATCTGCCCCTCCTAACAGAACAGAGATCTGCCCCTCCTAACAGAACATAGATCTGCCCCTCCTAACAGAACATAGATCTGTCCCTCCTGACAGAACAGAGACCTGTCCCTCCTAACAGAACAGAGATCTTTCCTTCCTGACAGAACAGAGACCTGTCCCTCCTAACAGAACAGAGATCTGCCTCTCCTAACAGAACAGAGATCTGTCCATGCTAACAGGACAGAGATCTGTACCCCCTAACAGAACAGAGATTTGTCCCTCCTAACAGAACAGAGATTTGTCCCTCCCAACAGAACAGATATTTGTCCCTCCTAACAGAACAGAGATCTGTCCATGCTAACAGGACAGAGAGCTGTCCCTCCCAGCAGAACAGACACCAACAGCTGGAAACGTTCTCCATGGAATGATCCCAGTCTCTGAGAACAAGGGTCTCCTCTCTTCTTTAGGAGGCCACCCTCAGTGTGTGTGTATGCGTGTGCGTGTGTGTGTGAGACAGAGACAGAGACAGAGACAGAGACAGAGACAGAGACAGATAGATTAATAGAGAGAGAGAGAGGCCAGGGAAACCCCAGTGTGTGTGATGTCACTAAGCAGGATTGGGTCCAGGCCAGGGCTCAGGGTGGTTAGCTTAGTTTTAGGAAACTCCCAATGCCAGGAAGGAACTGACAGATTCCACTGGACCAGCTCACAGCTTCCAACTCATAGTTCAACGCCCCTGGGAATGGACTAGCTCCACTCCACCTCACCCAATCCCAACATCGATAGGTGAAGGGTGGCACATCTCTGTCTCCTCCCAACCAATGAGAGAGGGAGGGGAAGGCTATGCCAACTCAGTATCATTTGAATTATAGCCTAGTGAAGGATTGCTCCCCTTCATGTCAACCAAACCAAGTGTGATGGCAAAGGGCTACTCTATTTATTCTAACTAAAGGAAAGAAAACACAGAAAGGAAGGAGGAAGAGAAGAAATCTAGCTCCAGGTAAGAAAAGCTGTCATGGGAGTTGATTCAGGACTTGGACTTTGCTTGAAGTAGGTTATCAGTCGAACTGTTCTGGACTGGGAAGTATTTTGCAGGCAATATCAGGAGCACAAGAAGTTCCCTACAAAAATAAGGAACAGTTTGTTCTGGTGGGTAAGCAAGGGTAGCTCTCTCTCTCTCTCTTCTCTTTCTCTCTCCTCTCTCTCTCCCCCTCTCTCTCATTCTGCTACTGTAGCGTTGTTGACATGGCCTCGTAAATAGCTGTGGTCAGAGCTCCTCTCCATGTGGGACCCCCCACCAACTAACACCCTGCTGTGCTGATGTTCAGAAGCTGCTCCCGGTGACCAGAGATCACATGTTCCTCTAAGCATCTGTTGAAAGAGAAGGAGGGTCTTTTTGAGATGTAGGTGTGTGTGTGTGTGTAATGTGTGTGTGTGTGTGTGTGTTCATGGTCAATATGGTCCTGAAAATATTTATTGGTGAACAAAGATGATGCAAGGTATTGTAATCAAAATTAACCTGAGTATCTGGACTCAAATTGGGCCTCATATTTCTTGAAATATGCCTCTTGATCTTATGCCATCCTTCATCATCAGACATGTTCAAGTTTAGAGCTGTTGTGAGACCAGATTTTGAGGAATTAGTTGGTGGAGGGATTGGTCCAGGAAATGGGTGCTGGAGGTTGCCAGGGACTCCTGCCAAAGTTGAGAGGTGGCTATTAGCGGAAATACTGGCCTTAAATCAAGAGTGATGAAACCATCCCATCTGTATGGGAGAACATCTGAGGATTATACACAGCATGCTGTTACGACATCGATGCATAAAAACAGTTACTCGGTGACAAAATCACCTCAGCAAATGAAATGTGCTGCGTTCATATCGATAGACATAGGACATGTGAAATGATATACAGTGTATGTAAAACATAGGAATTCTGGTGCTCTCACATACTGTAGATTCTGATATTGAAGAATCTGGGAATTCTGATGTGGTAATTCTGTCATTGCCATGGCGAGTTTGTGCACTGTCTGTGAGATGTTCCACAGACGGTGGTGCGGGGGTCCTTGTCACGCCAAGTAGGGTTCTGCTGCCTGATGCATCATGACAGGTCCTGATCTGGGATGCTTGGACCCCTAATGTACTTATACTAGACCAGAGCCAGAGCTGTTATGGTGGGCTGGAGGCTCCATGTGTTTAGGGCTGAAAGGCCTGGATGTGTACGTTATATACATATATGCACTCAACACTACTGTATTAGAAGAAAATATGCTGTGTTGACTTAAGCTACCATTAAGTTGTGTCTCCTTGGAGGATGGAGTGAATTCTCTTTTCCATGGGGGACTCTCTGTCGTGGTCCAGTCACAAGTCCCTGTGGTGTGAAAGTGACTGTGATGTTGAGTCATTTGTGAGGAGTTTTCAAAATCAGAAATGTTTGCGCACCTATTTATAGCATGTATTCTTCTTCTCTCTTTCAGACGTTGTTCACACCCAAGGCCCCCTCGACGGCAGCCTGTATGCCCGAATCCACAAGAAAGAGTCACTCGATGGAGTGGTCACAATCAACGGCCTTCCCGTCCTCGACCACCCCCTAACCAACGCAGACCACACCCCCCAACACCCTGACCACACCCTCCCAAGTTCTGACCGCACCCTCCCGGTAGTGGGCCACGCCTCCCTGCCCGCGGTCGACCACGCCCTGTCGGTCAGCAGCGACTCTGGGAACTCGACAGCATCCGTCAAAACCGATCGCACCGATGACCACAGTCTGTTGCTGCATGGAGCGGTGAACACCAACCAGAACCACAACACGCCCAATCATCCCCCTCTCAGTCCCCAGGAGAAGAGAGAGTTGGACCAGCTTCTGAGTGGCCTTGAGGCCCCCATGCTCCACCGCCAGGCTTACCTGGCTACCTCCACCAGCCCCGGGGGGGGAGTACGCCACCTTGTCCCAGCCCAGGTGCACGTCAGCGGGCATACCCGGCTCATTGCAGCCCCCTCCGCCGAAGAGCGCGAGACGGACATCTTGGACGACGAGCTGCACATCAGTCAGGAGGGTAACAGCGTGGACAGTCTGGGAACACTCTCATCATTGGAGGGCCAGGCCACGCCCGCAGAGCTGTACTACCAATCACAGATCCCCATTAACAGGCAGAACGACGGGCCATACCTAGAGAAGCTACGGGAGATGCCAGTGCACCGGGTACGGACTTCTACCTCGGCACAGGAGCGGATCATGGACTCCAGTTCGCCCCAGGAGGAGGAGTACTCTCCTAACAGTTACCAGAACGGGAGTATGCAGCGTTCCCAGTCCTTCGACCCCCGAGCCGGGAGGCCCCAAGCTGCCCAGGGCCCCTGAGAGGAGCACCAGTAGCAGGGAGGCAGTCCAGAGGGGGCTGAACGCATGGCACCAGTACAGTCTGCCAGACGACCCCTTCGGTCCTCCCTTACAGAGCACCCACAGTCTGCCCCACTTCCCCCCCACCGCCTCTCAGCACGACATAGAGCAGTCTATCGAAGCCCTCGACATGCTGATGCTGGATCTGGACCCACACACAGGACAGGTGCCCAAGTCCTACAGCGCCCCCTCTGGTGAGAACAGTGTAGGAGGGCCAGCCCACATCCCCTTCTCCCAATCTCTGGCCAGGCCGTCCTACCAGGCAGACTCAGCCATCCATGGCTATAACATTAACTACAATGCCTTCGGACAGCCTCTGAGGTCGACGGCTGGCCGGGTTTCAACGTCGCCCGTCCAGAGTCCTGTGGCTGAGTCTCCCCTGTCGTACGCCCCCCCAAGGTCCGCCTCGTACCAGCCCCACACCAACACCACTCCCATACACCCCCCCGAGCCCTACCACACGCACCCAGCCCAGGGGCCTGGTTCCCCCCTCTACCCCTCTGACTCCTCCCCCACCTTTGGACAGCTCCAGATGAAGCCCCTGAACTCGTACCCAGGTGGGACGGTGGTGTCCCACTCCCCAGACTGCAAGGGAGGGTCTCCCTATCATGGCTACAGCACCTCCTCTTCCCCCTCCCCAACTCTTCCCTCCTTCTCAAGGAGCCAGAACCTGAGGAGGAGAACCTCAACCTGGAGGGCCTGGTGGCTCAACGCATCGCTGGTAAGTGACTACTGGATTGAGGATTAGATTGAATATCCCTGTTTAGTTTCACAATTTTCTTTCATTTTCATATTTCATGTTTCATTGTGTCATTTTCAGAAGCAGAGGTATTCGCTGTCACAATACATAAAATACATTATAAGGATGTGCTTATGACAAGTATTGTAATGTATTAGGAAAGTTGTACAACTGAAATGTGTCATCCGCATTTAACCCAACCCCTCTGAATCAGAGAGGTGCAGGGGGCTGTCTTAATCGACATCCACGTCTTCGGCACCCGGGGAACAGTGGGTTAACTGCCTTGCTCAGGGGCAGAACGACAGGTTTTTACCTTGTCAGCTCAGGGATTCGATCCAGCAACCTTTGGGTTACTGGCCCAACGCTCTAACCACTAGGCTACCTGCCACTACCGCATCATAACACCTTATAACTGTTACCAAACATTCATTAGCAGGGACAGTTGCAAAGGACTGTGTTTTGACTGTCATCCTTACAGGCACCGCTGCAGAGTGACAATAAATGCTTTGTTCCAGAACATGCTGTGAACTATAAGAAGCACAGTCATAGTCTAATGCAGTATATGAACGGCATTCATTCACCACTGGCTTATTCAGTTTGGTGCACTGTTTACATGTACTCTAATAGATAGAATTCTATATTGGAAATAGAAGCTACTGTTTCATGTCCCTAGCTTTGTCTAACCTTGGCAATAGGTGGAATCATCATGGCTTTGAGCTAGCTAGATGGAACGTCTTAGTTGTGCAGGAGAGATATGGTCTGAAAACCTACGGTGAGCTCTGAGCTGTGTCCTACAGCAAGGGCAGAGTTGGACACCATGGAGATGAGATATAAGGTGGTAAGAATAGACATGCTGGTTGAGTTCTCAGCTACCATGCATTTTCCACATTCACATCCCGCCGCATATGGAAGCGTATGGTATGGTTCTCACAGATGCCACCAAGTGGGCTTATTTGGTAGTAGTCTTTGTCTTTCTATTGCTGATGTTGATTTGGTATTTTATTAGGATCCACATTAGCTGTTGTGAAAGCAGCAGCTAGTCTTCTCAGGGTCCACACAGTGCATGAAACATGGCATAATACTGATTTCCGTATGGTGAAGCAGTGTTTCAAAATCCATTCCTGGGGGATTCCAGAAAGTGCACATTTTGGTTCTATTCCTGCTCTAATTTCTCTCATATATCATTTTAACTTCCATCTTTCTTCTGTTTGTTAATGACTTCACAGAAAAAAACATTCATTTTCCTTTATTCATTTTCTTCTCTCTGTCTTTTTCTGTTTCTGTCTCTTGTTCTGTCCATCCATTCCTCTGCTCTGTTGGACCACCCTTCATGCCATTGCATCTGCCTCTGCACCTACTTCCTCCTCCTCCTCTTCCTTCTCCTCCACCTCCTCCTCTGACTCCTATCCACCATCCCCACTGGGAGCAGAGTACAACGCTCGTATTCAGGGCATCAACGAAAGCATTACCACTACGCCACAATCTGACCGCCATCGCTCCTATTCTTTCTCTGGTTTGTCCTCTCTCTCTCTCTCTCTCTCTCTCTCTCTCTCTCTCTCTCTCTCTCTCTCTCTCTCTCTCGCCCCCTCTCCCCCTCTCTCTCTCTCTCTCTCTCTCTCTCTCTCATGCGACAACATTCCTCTAAAAATAAGCAAATCACTTATTTTAAGGGTGGAATCCATGGTGTATGAAACATGGCATATACAGTGTAGATACACTCTGAAACTTATTTCCAGATCCACTTTTTAGATCCACCCTAAAGTTAGCGTTTTTCCTAAATACATTCCTGAAACTGAAGGAAAGCCTTTGGGAATTCCTGACGCTGTTGTTGGCGTTCCAGGGATGCGTTCCCGTGGGATGACACCGGAGGAGGCTCAGGAGACCGTCCGCCGTCGGACCACCAGCGAGGGGCACTACCAGAGTGGCAATGAGGACCCTCCAGCCCACATGGGGGCGCCGGTCCGCTCCCCTGTTCACTCGTCAGACTTCCACATCCTCAACCCTGGAGGAAGACCCAGAGAGGTAGACTACATACCCCTATCCAGCCACAGGCAGCAAGCTCTCTCTCTGTAGTCTTTATCAGCTTCAAATGTTCTTCCATTCATTGAATAGTTCATTGTTTCACTGTGAGAGTAACCATGTCTGTTGGGTGTGTGTGTGTGTGTGTGTGTGTGTGTGTGTGTGTGTGTGTGTGTGTGTGTGTGTGTGTGTGTGTGTGTGTCTATGTGGACTTTGTGTTGCTGTGTGTGTGTGTATATGTGGACTTTGTGTTGGTGTGTGTGTGTTTGTTATGTGTTGCTATCTCTGTCCGTATTTGTATCTGTGTGTTATTTTCTGTCCTCATGTGTGTATTTCCTGTCTGTGCCTGTTTGCATTACCTCTATGTGTCTATTGTCCTTGTCCGTGTGTATTTTCTGGCTCCTTCTGTGTCTGTGGGTGGGCGTATGTTATGTTGTGTGTTGTTTGTGTGTTGCGTGTGTGCTGTGTCCCCTCCTTCCAGGGCCCCATGCACAGCTACCGCGAGGCGTATGGGGATGATGATGCTGACGGTCGGGCTGCTGTCAGTCATATGTTCAGCAGTGGTGGTGAGGCCCACCCCCTGACCCCTGCCTTCCCTGTCTCACCTCAGACCCCTTACTTCAACATGTGTAAGTTCACCTCCCTGCAGACAGAGGGCGCCAGTAGACCTTACTCCATTGCAACAGTTAGTCAATCATAATTATACAACTGCAATAAACGTTAAGTATGTAGTATCTTTCGTACTTGCAGTTGCAGCCTAAAGTGATGCACAATAAGTGGTTGTAGAAGGGGCCTCAGTTCCAATGCTTTTAAGATGCATCCTTCTTTACTGCCTTCTGATAAGGGAGGAACGATGTGTTCTGACATTATCTGGACAGGGCCAGAGAAAGTCACTGCTGTTACTGTCATTTTCAATTGTTGGTGTTCTGATTGGGACTAATCGGTGGTGGTGGGTTTCCTAAATGAATTCAATAACACCTTTCTTTCTCATGTAGAGATTATTCAATGGTAAACTAATACTAATTCCCTCTGTGAAGAAAATGATGAGAGAGACTGGGAATAAAAATGAAAAATGACATTTTAATAATTTAGCAGGCACACTTATCCAGAGCGACTTACAGTAGTGAATGTATAAATCTTGTAACTTTTTCATACTGTTCCTCTGTGGGAGTCAACCCCACAACCCTGGCAAGTTACGTGCTCTACCAACTGAGCCACACAGGAATAGAAGATAATAATAGATAGAAGATAATAATGTATTGTAGTTTCAACACTTAACCTATGACCTATAAAATATGTCAGGTTAGACAGTAGATTCCTTCTTGGCACCATAGAGACACCATAGAGATAAATACTGTATATATCTGTATTTATCTTAATGCTTGACACATAATCATTTCAATAGACAGACTGCTTTTGGACTTATTTGGGACCAACCAGGGTTAGGGCTCTCTATTCCTGCAGTGGTCACCGCCACACTGTAGTTGAAGTAAGGACCTGCTTTGAGCCCCCAGAGACCCCCAGATACCCCCCTCCATCTACCCCCTTTGCCCTGCCCCACTACCCCTGATCTGGCCCCTGCCTGCCCTCTCTGGAGGCACTATCTTTGAAACAGACAGACAAAGAATTGATGTGGTATTCTTTGGTAAGTGGAGGATGCATGGAATTTTCGGATTACTGCTCAATGTCCGGTCCACCACGCCAACCCTAGCCAAACTCTTTTCCACCGCTGGCAAATTGATGGAATTTCAATTCACTTCATGAATTGAATGAATAAAAATGGATTGGAGCCCAATCCTGGCATGTAGTCATTGTGTCTGTCTGGATATACAGTACTACTGTAGTTACTAGATGTACCGCTCAGGATGCCATTGGTTCCCTCTCCGTGTCACCAGTCCCTCAGTGAACTGTTCTGTGTTGGTCTGCTTTCTGCATGCCGTGTCCCAACTCTTGCATGGCCATGGCATGTTGTACTGTGTCTCCATTCACCATCCTGGTTGTCCTGTTGTTGTAGTTTGTTGGTTGTTTGGATCTGACACTATATATTCTGGATGAATCAGCTCAGATCTTCTGTAGGCTAAACACTCACAGTTTGGTTTGGTCTCTCTCTTTCTCTCATTATCTATCATTTTTCTGTCTCTTTCTCCCTCTATCTCGCTTTTTATGTATCTATCTCGCTATCTATCTATCTCGCCCTCTTTCTCACTCTCACCCTCTTTCTCGCTCTCGCTCTCTCTCTGTTTCGCTCGCTCTCGCTCTGTTTCTCTCGCTCTCTCTCTTGCTCTCTCGCTCTGTTTCTCTCGCTCTCTCTCTCTGTTTCTCTCGCTCTCTCTAGCCCGTTCTCCTCCAGGCTTGGCCAAAACCCCTCTCTCTGCTTTAGGACTGAAGCCACACCATCCAGCAGATATTCTCCATGGTGGATCAGGTCAGAACACACACAAACACAAATACAAACACACACATACACAAACAAAGACACACACACACACACACAAACGCACACACAAACACACACACAAACACAGACACACACACACACACACACACACACACACACACACACAAACACTCCATGGTGGATTAGGAAACACACACACACACAGAACCCTTTTCCCATCTAGGTTTTCTTAGTCCCCCAATTGCTTCTACACACCTGCAAACGTTGGTCTCTTGCTTCTCTTTCAACGGTTTCCTCCTCTCTTTCTCACCTCTCCCTCAATCACCGACTGTTTCTTCTTCTACTTATTCTTTCTGTTCTGTCAGACTGTGAATCTGTAAGCGATGAGGAGCAAGGTAAGGGTGTTTTTATGGCAACACGTGGCACCAACCTCTCATCCCCGTCACACAGAGTACCCATAACCCTTTGTGGTCGGCCATGTTTGAAAACCCTTCGTTTTGACCGGAGGATCTTGTTGTGGCGTCTCGGTTTTGCTCTACCTTCTGTTGTTCGCTTCTAGAGGAATAACACAGTCCCACTATACAGGCTGCAACCACAAACATTCTGTTTTGATTGGCTATCAGTGGTTAAGTCCAGCCTCTTCTCGAATTTCATTGGGTGCCCAATGCGTCCAAATTTTTGGCCAACCCAGAAGTTGCTGAAACGTGAAGAAAACGTTCAGGTTAAAGTAAGGAATTTGTTAAGGTGTGAGGTAAGGTTACAGTAGGTTGGGTATCAAATCTATATTTGGTTGTTAGCCTGTTGAGTGGGCCTGTTTAATGCCTCCGCCTCTAAACTTTGCATCTGTGTTAATCCCACTTTGAGTCTCCCTCAGGATGTTGATCATTTCTGTTGATAATTCATGTTTCTTTTCTTTTTTTACCGTTTTGGGAATGACCTCATTTCTGTCGGTCCCCCTCATAACAGCATCCCTTTGACTCTCTGTTTAGCCTGCCAATAACAGTGTAATAATAATATCTGTGTGTGTGTTTTCACTACAGACGGCCGTGGTTATGGTGGACACCCCTTTAATGATCCTACATCTTCCAGTAGTCCCATCCACAGCCCAGACGGGTGAGTACTGTACTGTTCCTGGGGCACAGAGTTTGGATAACCCAGGGAAAACTCTTGAAGCAAAAGGAATAAAGATAGTCCTAGGTTACAGCTCAGTGTTTCTCTCTCTCTCTGCAGCATGAGGATGGCTTCCTCCATTCGGCTCCAGGCTGACTCCGGCTTCCACTCCCACCCCTTGGAGAGTGCCCAGCACACCCCGTTCCGTCCCACGGCCCCCACTCCCCTGAGGGCTCCCAGGTCAGCGTCGTGGGCCCCCTCCACACCATCCCCGGAAGTCCCAACACACTCCACCGCACGGTGGCCACCAACACCCCGCCAAGCCCCGCCCTCCAGCGCCGCCTGGCCAACCAGGCCAGCCCGGGTCTGGCTCGTCACCCCACACCGCCCAATGGAAACAGGGTGCAAGTCCCCGGCAGCCCTGTGATCCCCGCAAGAGGCTCCAGAACCGCCGCCGTCCCTCCTAGCCCTTTGATGGGGCGCCACCCAATGGCCAGTGGCCACACTACGCCCGATGACAGACAGGGGGCACCACCCACGCCCTCCTTCCCAGTGTCGCCCCAGCCGATGCTTCCAGAGAAGAGGCGGATGCCCAGTGGAGAGAGGTCCAATGGGGGGCTGTCGTATGGGACTCTGGATGGGAAGACCACCACACCCACCTTACCCAGTGGAGGCAGCACGCCCAGTGTGTCCACCTCTCACACCCTACCAGACCTCTCCAAATTCTCCATCTACGGTGAGAGAGGAGGTCCAATCCTAAATAGCATCTAGCCCTAGTCTCTGCCATGTTCTTTATACCTATTCAATCTATTCAGATCTAGCCAAGTGAGAGGTCATACTCAATCATGCACAGCAGATACTGTACAGTCAATCAGTGCTTGTTGTGGTGGATGAAAGTCTCAGAATCATCCCTATTTCATTGCTTTGACCATTGTCACTACTTCTACAGACCAGAGTCCAGACATCAGGCTGAACGTGAAGTTTGTCCAGGACACGTCTAAGTTCTGGTACAAGCCAGACATCTCCAGAGAGCAGGCTATCAGTCTGCTGAGAGACAGGGAGCCTGGGGCCTTCGTCATCAGGGACAGTCACTCCTTCAGAGGGGCCTACGGCCTGGCCATGAAGGTGGCCTGCCCACCTCCCACCGCCCAGGCCAACAAGAAAGGTACAGTAGCTCTTTAATCGTAGTCGCAGGTCTAGGATCAGATCACCCTAACCTGAATCCCAACCTTAATCTTTAGGAGTGAAAATGCAAAAACTGACCTTTGATCAGAGACCTTTGAATAATGGATATGTTTACTGTTTTGATATTTGTCAGTTGGTGACATCACGAGCGAGCTGGTGAGGCACTTCCTGATTGAGACGAGCCCCAAAGGCGTGCGTCTGAAGGGCTGTCCCAACGAACCCTACTTTGGTGAGTTCCAAACCTGCACATTCAACAGAGAACTCGTTCATTAGCCCTCCAGCAAGTAAGTACACTTGTTAATCATGTGTATGTGTGCAGGATGTCTTTCTGCCCTGGTGTACCAACACTCGATGACTCCTCTGGCCCTGCCCTGCAAGCTGATGATCCCCAGCAAAGATCCCAATGAGGAGGCCCTGGAGCTGGACACTCCCACTGACACAGTGGCCGAGCTGGTGAAACAAGGAGCAGGTGAGAATGAACTGCACCCTGCATTATTCAGCCCATTCTCTTTCATTGGATCATTTATCCATCTCCATTGCAAGCCTTCTATTACAACAGTAGATACATATAACAACAACAAGGGCTCCCGAGTGGCGCAGTGGTCTAAGGCACTGCATCTCAGTGCTTTGAGGTGGCCGTGATTGGGAGTCCCATAGAGTGGCACACAATTGGCCCAGCGTCGTCCAGGTTTGGCCGGGTTAGACCGTCATTGTAAATAAGAATTTGTTCTTAACTGATTTGCCTAGTTAAATAAATTTAAAATATATAATAATAACCAGCCAAATTCTGTTTTACTTTTACTACTGTAGTTACTATGTAATTACTATGCAGTTACACAAATACATAGTTTTCATGTGCTACAGTGGTTTTGTTTCTCCTCTCAGCTCGGATACCCTGTTATGTTGCAGTAGCACAGCAACAAGTCCCAGAGGAGGCCCATGGTAAACACTGGACTGTGTTTTTGGGTTCTATTTTGGCATCATTAACCCCCTTGTTCCCACAATATTTCAGCTCTGCATGGTCACCACAGAAGCTTCCCTCTCACTACCATGCCATGCCTGCCTTAGTCACATCTTTGCTTGTCATGGTTGTCACTCAAACGAGTGAAGTGTATTTCTATAACGCTCTTCTTTAGGTCTTATGCACGGCAGCTGTTGTGAGGTTTGAAACATTGTCTTCTGGATTGGACGTGTGTGCTTTTCTCTTTGGTAGAGATAGCATAGCATGGCACTACGTACCGACAAATGCATGGAGTGAGCATTCTGATAGGAGAAGACAGGAAGATATGGAGCCACTAATATACAGGCAGCTGTTGCCTCGATCTGTTTTTCAACACTTATCCTCAACATGTTCTAATGATTGCACTAATTGTTGCTAGTTGAACTCCTTCACTGCTTCGTTTTCAACAGGGACTGATTATGCACCATTTATTTTCTTTGTTCTCTCCCAGCATGCAATGTTCTTTACATCAGCTCTGTGGACATGGAGTCTCTGACTGGTCCTCAGGCCGTCGCCAAGGCGATCAGCGAAACGGTGGCCGTCAACCCGTTGCCCGCGGCAACAACCGTCCACTTCAAAGTGTCGTCGCAGGGCATCACCCTCACGGATAGCCAGAGGAAGTGAGTAGTAACCATGGAAACAGGAGCACCCTACACCCACAGTCAGAGCCATAGAAATCTGTTGGTATTCAATCATTGATTCTGACTGCTACACTAGGTATGTCAAATTGTGTTACATTAATTAAGCTGGCTTTGTGACAAACTCTGAGATTTCCAACACTAACTCTGAGTTTTTTCCTGCCCTAGGGTCTTCTTCCGAAGGCACTACCCAATCAACACTGTCACCTACTGTGACATTGACCCCCAGGATAGGAAGTAAGTGTTTGAGACCAGATCTTTCTACTGTGCTAAAGTAGTGAAAATAGTGCAAATGTAGCCTACATTGGGAAGATTTGTTGATTGTGTCACATCTCGTCTTCACAGGTGGAGCAAGGAAGGAGGTGGAACGGCAAAGTAAGTCTCACAACTCAAATCACTCTATTATACATAGAATAGGTCATTAACTAGATGGGACAAATACGTCCCATGGTACACATAGGCCTATAAATAACTACATCAAATCATGAACCATCTCCTACATATTCCAAACAGGCTTTTATTTCTCTTTAAACTTCAGACTGTTTGGTTTCGTGGCACGTAAACAAGGAAGCACAACGGACAACGTCAGCCACCTGTTTGCCGAGTTGGATCCTGACCAGCCTGCTTCAGCCATCGTCAACTTCGTCTCCAAAGTCATGAAGCGATGAAACCAACGAACCCCTGGCAGCCATTTTCTTTCTTCCATTTTTTTTCTTAATTTTGGATTGTGTTTTATTATTTTCTTCTGTTCTTTTTGTTGATATATGTTCTCTTTGTTTTATTCTGCAAGATTTTATGTTCGAAGGACTTGGAGGTAATCCAAGGTGGCGTCAGAGGAAGTTGTGGCTGGAGTGGTGACAGTGATAACGTGGCCCGAGTTGGTGGAGGAAGATGGTTTCTTCCACAGGGTAACTGTGGAAGTCCAAGTGGAGAAGCTGTGTGCTAAACTAAGTATCAGTGGGAGAAAAGGACACTGACGTTTATCAGGTTTTTGGATTGATTTACCAAAGGTAGCAGAACAAGTATGTCATTACTAGATGGTCCGTTTAAGGAATTGTAGGTTTTCTTTACAATGGGACTGTTGAAATGAAAAAGACAAAAACAGAAAGAATGGTTTCTTCTTCAACTTTATTCTGTCTTCAGAAAAATAGTTTGCCTCGATGGCTTCTTACTAAAGAATATTTAAGAAGACATTTTGCATGTTAGCTCGATCTTTAAGCTTGGTCCACTAAAGTCGTTTGTGAACCCTTGAGTGGACATTTCCCAGGCCTGTTGTATGTTGTAAAGGGCTCAACAGTGAGAAAAATTTACTGTTCTCAACTTCACAGAGCAGACTAACCTTCTCATAAAACACATTGCTTATATTATGTCCAGACTTGACCAGTCGATCCTGGAGCGCACTGATTGATTTCAGATGTGGGAGATGGATTACCCTGGCCTGTGGAAAGGTAGCTGGTAAATCTACTGCTGTCACTCCTCCTGTCCACACGGTGGTGCCAATTATCCACGTTTGAACTCAATCCTGCTTGATTCAGACTGATCCTCACCTGCTGGCTGCTCACAGACACTGCTACTATACACACTGGAAACAAACGCCAGGGACTGGTCCGAGCCCTGGGCCCTAGGCACCGTCCTGCATGTTTTAGTCCAACTGCACCCCCCTCCCTCTAAGCTACGTTCAACATCACCAAAACGCCCATTCTACGCTGTGTTCTATGAAGACTTTAACCCTAAGACAAGAAAACTGAGGTTGTTTGACTTGTCAGAGACTGCATGATATTATAAAAAAATTGGGACTCTACTAAAGAGTCCTAAAAAGAAAAAAGAACATGTAGACAACTTTTTGTTGAAGTAGTTACTCGATGGTGAGATGCGATATTTTTTTATTTTCTTGTTCCATCTTGCAGCAGGGTTTCACTGTATCAAGCAAGGTCGTCTTTCATTTTGAACCAAAGGGGAATTTATCCTCTCACCAGATCGCATCTACATACCTTTAGACAAACGTTGTCACACTGTGTGTAAATGCCTGCTTCTCAAACACACACCACTCACCCATCTTCCATAAGCTAAGGAAAAATGATATTGATATCAAATGTATATAGATATACTACTTTGAAAAGTGACATAGCTAAAAAAAAATATTTATTTTTGTTGCTTTGTTCCTCCATGATAACTCATATATACATATATTGTACAGTCTACTTAAAGAAGATTACCTTAAGGATTGAGAAAAAAATACTTATTTTGTCTAATGATTTCAAAGTCGGGAGATTTTGAAAGGCTTTTGGATATATATGGTGTACATTACTCAGTACATGTATGTTTGTTCCAGCTCGTCATGTTTCTTCTTCTTTGCGTTCTCAGAGATTGAGGTTAGGCATGTATGGGATGAAAGCATATGATTTTTACAGGGAAAATGCATGGACAAAACCATCCGGGTGGTATACCAACATAATGTTCAAGTTTGTCTTAAAGTCTGCCATAATACAGTGAATAACATCAGTTACATGGCAAATGTTGTTGCCAGTTGTAAGGTCAGCTCTTGAATATGGATTTACCATGTTATGAAAAGATGAAATGTTCTTAAAAAAAGGAAAAAAATGTTTTTATATGGGAAGCATGAGGACATTTAATTTAGAAGCCAACCTTAAATGCAATATGAAAACAACAATGTGCACCCCATCATAACGACATTATGATTTGCCAAAGATTCAAACACATAACTTCTATGCTGTCTACATGTTTGGCTTTTCTCCATGGAAATTGTGATGCTAAGCCGAATGAATTCATAAATGTTCCTTCTGTTGCCAGTAAATATGCAGACCCACATACCACTAACACCACCATTATATATGAACTTCCCTATTCTCTCTCTTCCTCTCCATTGCAACTGAATGGAGTTGAGACTATTGTTAACCCAGTTAGAAATACCAAGCACTTACCAATGGAATACCACAACCATACAACAGCTGCAGAGATGCAAACAATTACTTTATATCATTTCATGTGAATATCAGTGTTGAAGGCAAAATGTTGTCTACAATTCTTCAAAGCTCTTTAATTTGAGCTACTATGTCTAGCTGTAGTCAACCCGATGTCCAAACCGTGGCCCTCTGTGACCCTCTGTGGCCCTCCGTGGCCCTCCGTGGCCATCTGTGACCCTCTGTGGCCCTCCGTGGCCATCTGTGACCCTCTGTGGCCCTCCGTGGCCCTCTCAAAAGTAACATGATTTATTTATTCTCCTTATTTATTCTTTATTTGCCGGTATGTTTTTAATTTTTTTTAAGTCCTCAACATTTCAAGCTACATGACCCCACTGTTGTCAGTCAGTGTTACCAATGGAAAAGGAATGTATTTTTGTGTGGAGATGTGTGGATGAGTTCAGTGTACAGACTAGACTTAATGAGTGTGTGAATGTACTACTAAGGATGTACAGAAGGGTCTTGTGTTTTTTCTTCATTTGCATTATACTGTCATGGCTTACCTGTTCCTGAGGAGAAAAAAATCATTAAAGCAATACAAATCCGTTACAGTAAAACATAAGGTTGTTTCAGCGTTCATTTTCTCACTCATTGTGTGTAGTCATCTTAACTGTGTCTCTATGGTAACACATTGCTTATGACCATAGCGTTATGTTTTGAATTGTATGATCTTTATGGCTATGACTACCTAGGTGTGCATTCATAAATTGACGCTGGAGTGAAAGAGTGCGCTCTGAGTGCGCTCTGGGCGTTCGTAAATTCAGAGCGTTGTCAGATTGTCCATTCATAAATTCTGAGTTTCGCTCTGGGAGTGTTTAGAGCGCACACTGGACGCTCTGGCCAAGGAGTAGGGTTGAACCGAAAGCTTTCTGACCACACAACGGCAGTCAAGCACTCAAGCTCACTGGCTAAAGTTAGCTAGCATGCTAGCTACTTCCAGGCATAAATGAGAGAACACCTCACTCTGACCATTTTACTTGCCCCTAGCAGAGCTGGTTAGGCTGTTTTCATGTTACCCAGAGCGTTGGTGACTGTAACTGTGCTGCTGAAAACAATTGAATGAAGCTTTTTTGCCGATGTTTACTGAGACCGGCCATATTCAACGAGTGTTGAGCGTTCGTAAATTCATCAGTTATTCTACGCTTTGGCACGTTCAAACAAGAGTGCTCTGAAATTCGGAGTAGATAGCCAGAGTGAATTTACGAACGTGCCCTAGATCAGTGTTTCCCAACTCCAGTCCTCCAGTACACCAGTCCTCCAGTACTCCAGTCCTCCAGTACTCCCGACAGTACAGATTATTGTTGAGGCCCTGGACAAGCACACCTGATTCTACTTGTCAACTATTCATCAAGACCTTGACAAGTTGAATCAGGTGTTTTTGTCCAAGTCTACAACACAAATTTGTGCCGTTGGTGGTACTGGAGGACCGGAATTGGGAAACACTGATCTAGGCATTCTTATAAACACAGAGACCAATCCTCACTTGAGATCTGTCCACCACACAATTCTGCATTCATCATGTCTTGATGTTAGAGATTTATCCAAACATTTCACTTACACATTTCAGTTCCAGGTTAGGATTCGGTCCAAGGAACTGATTGCTCAGATCCAGGCTTACAATGTGAAAAATGTGTCCATGGTTACATATTATAGCCACTCAGTGGCAGTATCTGTCCTTCACAACAGAGTAGGCTACTTTCCTGCATGCATTTATTGAACAGGTTATTAACAGTTTCTGAATGTGTATGTAGTTCAAATATCTAGTACAGTCTATGCAAAACAAATATTTTAGGAGGTATCCTCCATGAATGTTGGTCTATATTGATTTAGTGTTTTGGAATGTGAGCTCTGTAATCTAACAATTTATTTTGCAAATGAAGATCATTGCGATGGCTAACCACTGAGTCTTTTTCCTAGAAAATATATTTTTCCTTGCTGTCAATCATCAACACTCTTGCCAGCTTTAAGCGTGTTCTTCACTACATGCTATGTTGAGGTTAAACAACTGCGTTCAACTGACAAACTCAAACACCATCAGAACATGTTGTGTCTGCTCATCAGGTGTTAGGGAGATTATGGGTGTGTATGAGACACGTTAAAGCAGCGTTTCCACAAGGATCCCCAGGTTTCCCTCATGGTGGTCAGGAGAACACACTGGGGTCTTCATTAGGGACTTTGCTACTGATAACTAACTCTGGTTTTGATTATTTGGGAGGTCTAAGGATCGCTTTAGATGGACTACAGCACAACAATCTTCAGGCACCACTGATTTAAGAGCAGCTTGAATTCAGCCCTTGAAGCCAGCCCTTTATTCAACGTGGGGGTCAAACCAAGCCTTTAAAGTGGAATGTAGGGACTTGGGAGGTCAACGTTTGGGAATCTGGCATGACCTTTAAAACAGGAAATGAATGTTTGGTAGTGGGAATAGGAAGTTGTGGGCAGAATTTCCTTCTGAGTATACCCGGTATGCACACACACTGAGGGTCATGGGATCTTACAGGGGGTTCTGGGCCACGTGGTGACCATGGCGATAGTAAACATTTCACAATCTTGGGTCATGTATAATCTTCAGGAAGTGATGCAATGGTTGCTATGTGATTGTTGGGGCAAACATTTAGACACAAAAAGGCATTTCTGTAGCTGTTGACCTTGGGAGTGGAGAACTCATTTTCCAAAATGGTACACCAAAAATGGGCATTGCTTTAGCCACATAGGCTATAGGCCTACCAATTCCAAAACCTTGGGTTCATATTCCTCACAAACCATGTTTGTCTACTCTATTGTCATCCCTATAGCAACCCTCTGTTGGCGATAGCCCTCATTCTGTGTTCATTAAAATTGCCTTTGTTAATCTGACACTGTAAAAGCTGAGGTGACATCATGGACATCAGTTGTGGGTTTAATGAAAACATTGTGCTGCCTGGCTCTGAACTGACATGTTACAGCAGTCAGAGAGCATCAGCTAGGAGCTGCAGGCAATGTTTCCAAACGTCAACATGGCACGAGAAAGATTTCGACAGACACGTCATGTGCCGATCTGAATTTGGCTTCAAGCTGCCTCTTTTCCTCACTCACAGACCCACTCTCTCTTTCTCGATTCGCTGTTTATCTCTCTCACACATGCAAGCTTGTGCGTGCGTGCATGCTTCTTTCTGTGTGTGTGTATACGCGTGTGCATGTATTTTCTCAGGCCAGGCCAGCTGTATCCAGGATAGGTTAAACTGTGCATGAAGAGCACCAAGCCCATCTAGCATCATTGGCCTTTTTCCTACAGTGAGTGCGTAAATAGCCTTCTACCCACGTCAACGTCCACACACCAGTGGCACCATGTGGGGCTGTAGTATTTACATTATGTGATGGAGTGGAGAGTACTGCACATGGAAACACTGCTATGGAACTTTAAGCATCCCCAGCTAGAAACTGGCACAAGTATACTGACCTACTCCTCCCCATGTATTCTGTAAGGTCAAACAGATAGAAATGTAGCAAATAAAGCTAACACAATACCCTGATCTACCTGACTGACAATCATAGCTGTTCTACCCAATACATTTCTATCTAAACATTATATTGCACCCTGATGTGTGGTGAGAATTCCTCTGGCACAAAATGGCCACTGTGTTTCTCCCAAATGGCTGCTACTCTTTAGTAGTGGATGACATTGAGTGAAAACATCTATTTTATGTTGTGCAAATGTCTAAAATCATTTTAATCTTATTGGAAATATGTTTGGTCGTGTGTGTCTGTGCACACAATTGTACAAAGGAAATTCAATTTGATGTCACTCAAATTTACAGCTGACATTTGAGACAGTAAAGCGGTCCATAGACTTTAACGCATGGACCACAACTCTTTCCCTGCCCTTGGCCTTTACATAAGTGTGTATCACAGCAGACATCCTAACAACCAAAAAAAGCAATATCATCGACTGGGACATCACTTTTACACCATAGCAGACAGTGCTCAATACAGAAATATGTACTCTAACGCCATGGATGCCGTAGGGCCCTATCCCCTTTAACTAGCTGTGTATTTAGCATTGCTCAGGGCCTCAGACTGATGCATTTATTGGCTGTTGGGGAGAGACTGGGCTGCATACGCCAATACATTGGGCCTCGTGCGTCATGAATCCACTGGCTACAGCTTGTCCACATGTGGTAAATATGCACTGACCCTTTTTTTTTTACCTTTATTTAACTAGGCAAGTCAGTTAAGAACATATTCTTATTTTCAATGACGGCCTAGGAACAGTGGTTTAACTGCCTTGTTCAGGGGCAGAATGGCAGATTTTTGACTTGTCAGCTCGGGGCTTCGATCTTGCAACCTTTCCATTACTAGTCCAACGCTCTAACCACTAGGCTACCTGTCACCCCAAATATACCATGCAGGCTGATGCATTCCATCTAGAGGAGTTGCACAAGGAGCGTACGACCTGGCTCCATTTCGTCCGCTTTGGTGTTTACTGATCTGACCGGGACTGGATAGGTGCAAAGCAATATGGCTGACGCTCCATTTGGACTGACAGGTTTTTGTGGAGCTTCTGAAAGTCTGGCTGGACCACCACGGGAGAGTTGAACAGAGGCAGCTGCTGTCAGTCTGTATGTGTTTCCCTCTTTCTCCGAGTTGTAAAAGCAAGCAGAGCAGAAACTGGCTACTCTTTAGTTGACTGATGTAGCTGGCAAGGTAACTGCTGTTTAACTTAAAATAAAATTAAATAAAATACTGTTTATTCCCAATGCTGAGCTAGTAGTGTAACTGACATGTTACGTTAGCTAATGCTTCATCCCCTCTTGACTGAGGTGAAGGAATTAGCCATCTATTAGCTACCACAGCCAGTTCAGCTCTAGCCTGTAGCTATCTGTCAGATAGATATATGAGGTGGCTATTATTACTATCTAACAGCTGTTGTTTGTATGTGTAACGATGTGCGCTGAGAGTCGGGAAGCAAGTTCAGGGAGTGAGTGTTTTAATAAATGAACCCAACATAATACAAAACAAGAAACACGAACAACTCACAGACAAGAAACAGAAACAGAAACAATGACGACTGGGGAAGAAACCAAATGGAGTGACATATAAAGGGCAGGTAATCAAGAAGGTGATGGAGTCCAGGTGTGTGTCATTATGCGCGTAATGCTGGTGACAGGTGTGCGCCCTAACGAGCAGCCTGGTGACCTAAAGGCCGGAGAGGGAGCAGACGTGACAGTACCCCCTCCCCGACGCGCGGCTCTGGCCACAGGATGCCGACCAAGATGACAATCCCGGGGATCAGGAGCAGGCGGTCACCTCTGCTAAGGCGGGAACCTGTCGATCCGGCATACGTGACAGTATGTAAATGTTTTCTAGCCTTTTGTCCCATTTAAACAGAAGTACAGTGCATTCAGAAAATATTCACATTTTGTTATGTTGCAGCCTTATTCTAAAAATGATTAAATAAAACATGTTCCTCATCAGTCTACACACAATACCCCAAAATGACATCACAATACCCCATAATGACATCACAATACCCCATAATGACAAAGCAAAAACAGGTTTTTAGACATTTTTGCAAATGTGTTCAAAATTAAAAACAGAAATACCGTATTTACATAAGTATTCAGACCCTTTGCTATGAGACTCAAAATTGAGCTCAGGTACATCCTGTTTCCATTGATCATACTTGAGATGTTACTACAACTTGATTGGAGTCCACCTGTGGTAAATACAATTGATTGGACATGATTTGGAAAGGCACACACCTGTCTACATAAGGTCCCACAGTTGACAGTGCATGTCAGAGTAAAAACCAAGCCTTGATGTCCGAGACAGGATTGTGTTGAAGCACAGATCTCGGGAAGGGTACCAAAATATTTCTGCAGAATTGAAGGTCCCCAAGAAGACAGTGGCTTCCATAATTCATAAATTGTAGAAGTTTGGTCAGGGAGGTGACCAAGAAGCCGATAGAGATCCATAGTTCCTCTGTGAGAAACTTCCAGAAGGACAACCATCTCTGTAGCAATATACCAATCAGGCCTTTATGGTAGAGTGGCCAGACGGAAGCCACTCCTCAGTAAAAGGCACATGACAGCCCGCTTGGAGCTTGCCAAGGACTCTCAGGCCATTAGAAACAAGATTCTCTGGTCTGATGAAACCAAAATTTAACTCTTTGGCCTGAATGCCCTACGGTGAAGAGTGGTGGTGGCAGCACTATGCTGTGGGGTATGCTGTGGGGATGTTTTACAGAGGCAGGAACTGGGAGACTAGTCAGGATCAAGGGAAAGATGCAATGCACTGTAAATTAACTTAGCTAGCTTTCGCCAGTTGATGTACCATTGGAGAAAGAGCTGGCCAAAATTAGGTATTATTTTTGCCTCATTCAATGTGAGTTTTTATTAGAGTCAGTATAGCAATGTAATGTTATTGATTTGTCAGTTTCCCTAGCTAATTCCCTACTTTTCACACTGACACAGTAATGAACATCTCTACAAACTTCACTGTCATGGTGCACCATCAGTAAACAACACTGTGATCATCCTGTCTTAGCAGGATCAGATGGGAACAAGTGTCCCAGTAGACGAAGCTCAGGTACATTTTGCAGTATATTCACAATATCAGTGAATGATACAAAGTTTTATCTTGAGTTAATGGGTAGACCTAAAGTAGC
This sequence comes from Brachymystax lenok tsinlingensis, assembly GCA_030435695.1. NCBI lineage: Eukaryota > Metazoa > Chordata > Actinopteri > Salmoniformes > Salmonidae > Brachymystax > Brachymystax lenok. Next base: position 65,885,911 of record CM059814.1, read on the forward strand.
TACAGGACAGCAGTCAGGCAGCCAGGGAAGACCGGTCTGTGACGGAGCTGAGGTGAATTTTTGCAGATACAACACTTTATCCTCTCTGTGCAGCAAACACTGGACAATTCAGATGCTTCAAAGATTGAAACTATTTTCAGACAGTCTGACAAACCTCCAAACTGTAACAAGGTTTGATAGAGGCTTTTCATGATGACACAAAGCATGTCAAACAATTGTGACGAAGACCTGGTAGAAGCTATTGATGATGATGAATCTATACAGATATGTTTGAATGCCCAGTCATGTTCATATCATCTCAGACATAAATTACTGCAGTTCAAGACCATCTATAGAACACACTATATGCCAGTGAAACTGAATAACATGCACTTCTGCTGGAGCTGTAAAACACAAAAGGGGACATATTTGCATACGTTATAGACTTGTTAAGGCTGTCTGAATTTCTCTTTCATCTCAGCATGTCTACAGATTCTCCCTTCTCCCTGTTTTCTATATTTTTTTTACCCCTTTTGCTCCCCAACTTCGTGGTATCCAATTGGTAGTTACAGTCTTGGCTCATCGTTACAACTCCCGGGTTGGGGGCGCTGCAGGGTGGTGGACCCCTAAAAGAGCTCTACAATACTATTAGGCCTGTGCGATTAATTATATGGAGATTGTAACTGTTTCTGTGTGTTAATGTATATGTGTAGTTGTATGTGTTATACCCCCCAAAAAGTAGGGGGACATTTTTTGGGTGGAGAGAGTTGAGGTATTGACTAGACTGGTGGGGGTGCAGTTGCAGGTGGCTTGGGCTGGCTGGACAATCAAAACTACTTTTTTTTTTTAAGTTGTTAGATTTGTTTGGCTATTGGTTAAAGGTGCAACACAATATTGAGTGATCTAGTGAATAAGGATTTTATTAAATGCTCAGCCACCCATACAATGCTGGAGAGTGTCGAGACGCCATTTTTCTTCAACTGTTTTAGTGTGGGGTTCTAGGATTCACACAGTGTACAAAGGTGTGATGTTAACACACCTCCAGAACTTTAACCCAACGTTATCTCCATACCTTCACACACCCTGAGGATCTCTCTGTCTGCTGGACGTGGTTTATGGATCTGGGCCATGGAGGAGATGCCAACCTTAGACCTGCGTCAGCTGAAAAAGCCTGATGTTTAGCACATGTTGAAGGGTTGGTCCTCAACCCTGGTTCCAGGTGCCTCATGTCCAAATAAACACTCAGTGTGTAGGCTACTGTATATCGCTCTCTCTCTCTCTTATAAATCACTCTAAGTTCAGTTAATAATTCACCACAGACGATTCCCTCTCTTACAACAATAATGTGAGTTTCATAGTCCAAATTCAACCACTAAGAATATGTAACATTTTTAACTCTCCCCACTCAACCATAAATTAAATCTTAGTGCTCAGTGATTAACAGAAATGTCGGTTATTTTCAGGTATTTTTTTAATTTGTTTTGTACTTTTACCCCCTTTTCTCCCCAAATGGTAGTTACAGTCCTGTCGCAACTCCTGTACGGACTCAGGAGAGTTGAAAGTCAAGAGCAATGCGTCCTCTGAAACACAACGCTGCCAAGCTGCACTGCTTCTTGACACACTGCTCGCTTAACCCGGATGCCAGCCGCACAAATGTGTCGGAGGAAACACCATACAGCTGGCGCCCATAGTCAGCGTGCAGGCGCCTGTTCCGCCACAAGGAGTCCCTAGAGCTCGATGGGACAAGGACATCCCAGCCGGCCAAACCCTCCCTAAACCAGACAATTGTACACCACGTCATGGGTATTCCGGTCACGGCTGGCTGTGACACAGCCTTGAATTCCGTTTCGTTCAGTTTTATTTTGTGAGCTCAATGCGCAGTTTCTAGAGATAAATCAGATTAAGACCGAACTGTGCGATGTTGTAGGGACTTGTAGTTTCCAACAGGCCAATATTCTACGTAGTTTAGCGCAGAAAACGCGTGGAATTAACTACAATGACCATAATCTACTTATCCAGTCTGTGTGGAGCAGACATGGAAAAGGAGAGAAGACAGAACAGGCGATCAAGAGGGATAGAAAGCAGTTGCTTCGTGAAGTATTATTACCTGAAAATACATGATCTAGTTGATTGGTATTTAGCAGTCATAAAAGTATGCCTTATTTACTTTGAAGAACTACTAAAATTGTGATTTTGTCAGACAGCATAGGCAGCAGCTCTACAGAGATGAGATGACTTGAAATGAAATAACAAAGTAATCAAATAAAACAAATGTAATACACAACAACTGAAATATTTTATTAGAAGTAAAGTGATGTGAATAAATGGTTAATAAGTGATAAGCGGTAATGGGTAGTCACTACCATCATGGGACTTTAGATAAGTGTTTTATTCTGTGTTGTTACAGCATTCAACCCACATAATGCATAGTGAATTTCATTTCTAAAAAAGAATAGAAACACTAACGCACTAGTCAATCTGAGCCTATCGACTGGTATGTTATTCTAGTCATACAATACCAATGTCTCTCCTTTTAAACTCATTAAACCAGCAATGGTGACAGACATTTACAAGTGGGAAACACACAAATTCCCAAATTCCAGAAAACAATGTCTGTATTCTGTGAGGGATCTGACCTAAGAGTAACCTTCTCAGTCACATAGTCAGGTTTAGGAAAGATGTGACCCTGGGTGCATGGATGCTATTGGAGTGTAAATACCTTAACAAGCGAAAGACACACACTAATCAAACGGAAACATCAGCAGCCTGTTTGTTTTGGTTCTGCTTGTCCTGTACCCATTCCTCAGGTTTCCTCTCTCTCCCTCCCCATCTCCCTCAGTTCAATATCAATTCAATTTAAGGGCTTTATTGGCATGGGAAATCATATGTTAACATTTCCAAAGCAAGTGAAGTAGATAATAAACAAAAGTGAAATAAACAAAAATTAACAGCAAACATTACTCACAAAAGTTCCAAAAGAATGAAGACATTTCAAATGTCATATTATGTGCAAATAGTTCAAGTACAAAAGGGAAAATAAATAAGCAGAAATATGGGTTGTATTTACAATGGTGTTTGCTCTTCACTGGTTGCCCTTTTCTTGTGGCAACAGGTCACACATCTTGCTGCTGTGATGGCACACTTGCTGCTGTGGTATTTCACCCAATGAATATAGGAGTTTATCAAAATTGGGTTTGTTTTCAAATTATTTGTGGATCTGTGTAATCTGAGGGAAATATATGTCTCTAATATGGTCACACATTTGGTAGGAAGTTAGGAAGTGCAGCACAGTTTCCACCTCATTTTGTGGGCAGTGTGCACATAGCCTGTCTTCTCTTGAGAGCCTGGTCTGCCTTCGGCATCCTTTCTCAATAGCAAGGCTATGCTCAGTGAGTCTGTACATAGTCAAAGCTTTCCTTAATTTGGGGTCAGTCACAGTGGTCAGGTATTCTGCCACTGTGTACTCTCTGTTTAGGGCCACTCTCTCTCTCTCTCTCTCTCTCTCTCTCTCTCTCTCTCTCTCTCTCTCTCTCTCTCTCTCTCTCTGAATAAGGCAAAGCGTTTGCAGAGATTTAGGGCGATAGTCTTTGTCTTGATTTATTAGGGTGTCCAAACAGAGTACAAACAGGTGCTAACTACAGTAGAGTCATCCAGACTGGAGTGTTGACGTACGCATCTTTCAGACAGTTCCACTATATCAGATACAGACTGAAAGCTGAAAGGATGATCTAATGGAAATCTGCATGCGTGCTTGAACAACTAGTGGGTGAAAATAAATCTAATGATTTCTTGAGCACTTTGTGATTTCCAGCTATATCAATCCACAGGAAAAACTGCACACAAATCATTGCTTTGTCTGAGTTAATGGACGATCGATGATGTGGGCTTGCCCTTTGGGACTTCACATCGTTACCCAGTTGGAGTGACATTGACATCTGTCCAACACCCTCCTTCAGGAATAGCCTAAGACCTAGTGTCTGATTGAGATCACTAGAGACGGACAGACCACTCTCACTCCCCAACCCCTGGTCATAAGCCAATCCTCTATTTCACCAGTTCACAGTTCCTGGGGGCTTGGTTAAGATAACAACCATTAGTTCAGCCCCATTAGACATGGAAACAGTCTCTCTATACAGTGTGCTGGGCCTCTGTCCAGTCTCTACAACCACATGCTGATTGAGTCTTGTTCAACTCAGAGTTAGGCCAGATGTTTCTCTGCATGGTGCTATGTCGGTCGGTCTGTCTGTCTGTCTCTCCATTGAGTTGATCCACTGGCCCCTCACATCCTTTCCCAGATCGGCCCTCAGCCCCTGGCCCCAGCCCTCCTAACACCTTGTCCACTCCCTCCTGACCCACTGCACACTGATCTGCTGCTGGAAGGGTTTTCCGGAACATTGACTGAGCCGTAGGTCTACTTACTTCCAGCTCCCTGGTTTGAAGTGCAGCCTCAGAACGAGTTGTGTGGGAACTCCCCAGCTAGAGCATACCGTTCTGAGAACCATATGTTTCTTAGGTGGGAATATCAGTACTTCAACATAACGTTTCCTACTGGTTTATTCATGGTTTTCTTTAAACTCATGTTCTCAGAACGTTAAGAAATAACTACCGTCTAGAAAACTCTGAGATTTCCGTTATGGTATCCGTGAGGTAGTCAGGTGAAGGTGATCTGTTTGGCATTTCCTTTTTTACAAAATATGCCTCTTAAATAGGGAAGAACTCAACTCTGAAGTCAAGAAATAACTGAAACGTTATTTTGCAAACTGCATGTATTTGGCAAATACTAGACTAAAGTGATTGAGTTGAGAGACTCTAACAGAAATTTGCACTGGCAATGAGAAATTGTCCAAGCAGAGGAAGAAAATATCTGATGATGTAAAAAAACTAAACTGATATGACTGAACTGGGCAAACGTGTGAAGGAGGCCAAAAGCAGTTTAACCCTGGAGAACATCGCATGAGGAAAGCTTCAGAAAACCGTGGATGACCAAAAACACATCATGGGCTTACTGAAATATTAAATGGGATGGAGGACTTCAGTCACCGTTCAAATATTTGTTTCGTAAATTTCCTCGAAAGCTGTGGAACAACTGGAACAGAGGAATTTACTGGAAAAGGTAATACAACAAGTATTGGGCCAGGAGAACTTCACACGGGCTCCCACAGGGGACACGAGCAGCAAACCAAGGTGCATCATCGTAAAGCTCCTTAGCTATAGAGAAGAATTGTTATACGACTGGCCATCCAAGCCAAAAGGTCCGGAGTCTGACCTTTGATGTATGAGGGCCATCAGACCTACAGCTGAAGTCGGAAGTTTACATACACCTTAGCCAAATACATTTAAACTCAGTTTTTCACAATTCCTGACATTTAGTAAAAATTCCCTGTCTTAGGTCAGTTAGGATCACCACTTTATTTTAAGAATGTGAAATGTCAGAATAATAGTAGAGAGAATGATTTATTTCAGCTTTTATTTCTTTCATCACATTCCCAGTGGGTCATACGTTTACATACACTCAATTAGTATTTGGTAGCATTCCCTTTAAATTGTTTGACTTGGGTCAAACGTTTCGGGTAGCCTTCCACAAGCTTCCCACAAGAAGTTGGGGGAATTTTGGCCCATTCCTCTTGACAGGGCTGGGGTAACTGAGTCAGGTTTGTAGGCCTCCTTGCTTGCACAGGCTTTTTCAGTTCTGCCCACAACTGTTCTATAGGATTGAGGTCAGGACTTTGTGATGGCCACTCCAATACCTTGACTTTGTTGTCCTTAAGCCATTTTGCCACAACTTTGGAAGTATGCTTGGGGTCATTGTCCGTTTGGAAGACCCATTTGTGACCAAGCTTTAACTTCCTGACTGATGTCTTGAGATGTTGCTTCAATATATCCACATAATTTTCCATCCTCATGATGCCATCTATTTTGTGAAGTGCACCAGTCCCTCCTGCAGCAAAGCACCCCCACAACATGATGCTGCCACCCCCCGTGCTTCACGGTTGGGATGGTGTTCTTCAGCTTGAAAGCCTCCCCCTTTTTCCTTAAAACATAGCAATGGTATTTATGGCCAAACAGTTCTATTTTTGTTTCATCAGACCAGAGGACATTTCTCAAAAAAGTACAATCTTTGTCCACACGTGCAGTTGCAAACCATAATCTGGCTTTTTTTATGGCGGTTTTGGAGCAGTGGCTTCTTCCTTGCTGAGCGGCCTTTCAGGTTATGTCGATATAGGACTCGTTTTACTGTGGATATAGATACTTTTGTACCTGTTTCCTCTAGCATCTTCACGAGGTCCTTTGCTGTTGTTCTGGGACTGATTTGCACTTTTCGCACCAAAGTATGTTCATCTCTAGGAGGCAGAACGCGTCTCCTTCCTGAGCGGTATGACGGCTGTGTGGTCCCATGGTGTTTATACTTGCGTACTATTGTTTGTACAGATGAACGTGGTACCTTCAGGCATTTGGAAATTGCTCCCAAGGATGAACCAGACTTGTGGAGGTCTACACTTGTTTTTCTGTGGTATTGGCTGATTTCTTTTGATTTTCCCATGATGTCAAGCAAAGTGGCACTGAGTTTTGAAGGTAGGCCTTGAAATACATCCATGGGTACACTTCCAATTGACTCAAATTATGTCAATTAGCCTATCAGAAGCTTCTAAAGCCATGACATCATTGTTTAAAGGCACAGTCAACTTAATGTATGTAAACTTGTGACCCACTGGAATTGTGATACAGTGAATGATAAGTGAAATAATCTGTCTGTAAACAATTGTTGGAAAAATTACTTGTGTCATGCACAAAGTAGATGTCCTAACCGACTTGCCAAAACTATAGTTTGTTAACAAGACATTTGTGGAGTGGTTGAAAACGAGTTTTAATGACTCCAACCTAAGTGTATGTAAACTTCCGACTTCAACTGTACATCAATGCCGACATGAGCAGAGACCTCTACACAAGACGCAGAGAATTCGACCCCATAAAGAAAAAGTTATGGGAAAAACAAATCCCATTCTCTTCGGTGTAATGTTACCCCACACAACTACGGGTCAAATGGAAGGAAAGAGACATTGTACTGTAATCAGCAAAATAAGCTATCTGATTCCTGGATAACCTGGTCAAGGAGAACTGTGGAAATGGTAATGAATGATCTGGATAGACTACAGGACAGCCTATCAACAAGACGATGCACGACAGATGGGGCACTGGACTATTGAACTGTTTAGGCTACTGAACAATGGACTACTGAACTGTTTAGGCTACTGAACAATGGACTACTGAACTGTTTAGGCTACTGAACAATGGACTATTGAACTGTTTAGGCTACTGAACAATGGACTATTGAACTGTTTAGGCTACTGAACAATGGACTATTGAACTGTTTAGGCTACTGAACAATGGACTACTGAACTGTTTAGGCTACTGAACAATGGACTATTGAACTGTTTAGGCTACTGAACAATGGACTATTGAACTGTTTAGGCTACTGAACAATGGACTATTGAACTGTTTAGGCTACTGAACAATGGACTATTGAACTGTTTAGGCTACTGAACTGAGGTGAACAATAGACTATTACACCTCACCAAATCAAAGACACAAAAGAGAAAGCTATGTGTTAATGCCGTCACTCACTTAATGCCACTTAATGCCATTTGGAAAGACAATCACAGCACCACCCAGGCCATCTGTCTAAATGAATAAATTATAACTTTAACGATGTACGCTGAGAGTCGGGAAGCAAGTTCAGGGGGTGAAACATTTAATAAATAAATAAACGAACAAAAACAAGAAACACAAACAGCGCACCGACATGAAACAGCAACAATGACGACTGGGGAAGAAACCAAAGAGAGAGACATATAAAGGGCAGGTAATCAAGGAGGTGATGGAGTCCAGGTGAGTGTCATTATGGGCGAAATGCTGGTGACAGGGGTGCGCCCTAACGAGCAGCCTGGTGACCTAGAGGCCGGAGAGGGAGCAGACGTGACAATAACCCATTAATTGGTAGGCTATAGCCTTCATTTATTTGCTTAAGTAATGAGCTGACAAGTGAACAAGACAACATGATGATAGCTATGATCTGGACAATTCTGAATGCTTACATCTGTTTGCATTTATTTAATTGGATAATTATTGACTTGCTGGCCTTCTAGGCAGAGTTTCTCTGTCCAGTGTCTGTTCTTTTGCCCATCTTAATCTTTTCTTTTTAAATGTAAAGGTAATTTCTGATTGAGATGACATATGCAGTGTTTACAGTGAATTCAGTCTCTGCTAAAGCAAAAACATTGCCTTTAAATTGCAATCACACTGTAAAGCTGAACTTCCACAATGTGGATTGAATAGAGCCCTTAATTGCCTTCAAATAACCTATAATTTCAGGTCTCAGAACGTTAATAAAATCTCCCAAGAAAACTTTCAGGGAACAAATAGTAAAATGTTCTCGGAACCTCACTGCAACCTAAAAATGTATGTTCCCAGAACATTCAAAATGTTCACTTCCCGCTCTCAGAATGTTTAAAAAAAAACATTTGGAAACCAAAAATGCACGTTCCCACAACTTCCAAAGTATCAAATGTGCTAGCTGGGTCCTGTTTGTTCTTACACTTACAGCATACAGATATAGGACAAATGATGATGATGATGATGGATAATGGTTTCTTTTCCATTTAATCGATTCTCATCTCAATTCAGCCATTCAGTCGTGTTGTAGGGACACGTCCTTTGGTATCATGCCTGCACGACAGATGGAATTGTTGTGGAAACTTGATACTGAAATCTCAAGAAGATAAACTTGAAGTTCAAGATTACACATCAAAAGCAGACGTTGCAATGAGGGATGAGCCGTATTATGGGCCCCGCAGCGAAATTTCTAAACAAAACAGTGTATTCATGGGAAACCAGACAGCACATAGCTAGACATGGACGAATTTAAATCATTGGAGGAATGACACTTGACAGTCAAGCAACTTAGCTACAGTGGGAGAAAAAGGGATGGGTGGGGGTTTTCAAATCCAAATGCCTCACAGGATTTCCGTACATAGCGGGAAAAAATTGAAAAAGTGCACTTTCCCTAAAAACAAATATTCTCTGACTGACTCATGTTGGGCGTTAGTGTTTTATTTACAACCTGGTCCCTTCTGAGCCTTCAGTCCCTTCGGAGCCTTTGGCTTTGGGCTGGGTTCTCCCTGGGCATAATTTCAAAGGGCCCCTCCGACCCCAAGACCATAGTTTAGAGGGGCAGTCATTTCCTTGTCTTTCCAATCTATGGAACTACTGCTGCAGGGGTCTCTCACCAGTCACACACTGGGTTCTACACCATTTCAAAAGAAAATATACGCTGAGTATACAGAATTTGAAGTATGGCACACATACACAACACATGCCTCAATTGTCTCAAGGCTTAGAAATCCTTCCTTAACCTGTGTCCTCCCCTTCGTCTACACTGATTGAAGTGTATTTAACTAGTGACATCATAGCTTCACCTGGATTCACCTGGTCACCTGTCATGGAAAGAGCGGCTGTTCATAATGTTTTGTACACTCAGTGTACATCTTGACTTTAGCCTATACATTTAATGTCCTTCCACCTTTCATCCTCTTCCTCTTGTGTAATCTGACATCTTTAGGAGAGGCTGTACTCTTTGTTTATTCCAATCAATCAACAGATGAAAAGAAGTCTGGAGGGTTCTGCACTGCTCATAAGATACACAGAACAAGCTCTGAGCATGGCTTCTTTTGACAACCCAATGGAGAACACTGCTAACAATTAGGATTTTCATTCTCATCTTACCCCAGACACAATTAGAATGTCATTGATCCCTTTTCAGTGTTTGGCCATACACAGTAATGTCAAACCCATGAATGTAGCTGAAAACCAGTTGTGTTTTAGCGGAATCAATTGAACACGGTTCGTGTTTCTCTAAAGCTAATAATTATCCTCCGTGGTGTGAAGGGTTTTCTTTAAAAAATATTAATTTGAATACCAGTGGTATGAATGTTCACCTCAGACCGTTTCCCTTTGTTTTACAGACATCATTTAATACAGTACACGTCTCCATGAAACAACTGTAGTTGAGTGTCTGTTTTGGGCCAAACACAACATCAAGCTAATTCACTCCACCCTCTACTCAACCCACTCAACCCACTACAATGCCAATATTAGGCAACACTACAGTAATGCTGAGGAGAGAGGCCATAACCTGGCACTTCTACTGACACACACACATGCATGCACGGCCAAGTGCACACACACATGCACACGCATGCTCTCAAACCCCCTGCTGAGGAGAGAGGCCATAACCTGGCACTTCTACTGACACACACACATGCATGCACGGCCAAGTGCACACACACATGCACACGCATGCTCTCAAACCCCCCACACACACACACACACACACACACACACACACACACACACACACATTCACTCTTTTCCACCCTCATATGACTCATATAACACATATTTATTTCATTGTGCTTTGAACCGCTCTATTGTTGAATCCTTTCTAGTTAGTCCATCCACAACAGTCCTCCGCCAGGGCTATCAAACTGTCACTCTGCTGAAGCACTGTACTCCTGATCTGTGGATGAGTCTTGCTCTCTGGTGGCACAGATGAAACCTCTCCCCAACTCCTTCTCTCTTCTCCTCTCCTCCTCTCCTCCTCTCCTCTTGTCCTCTTATCCCCCCTCCTCATAAGCATTTAAAAACAAGCAATCACAAAATAAACTTTAACAACGATTTCCCAGATATTTGTAGACAATGGGAGAGCTACTTGTGTTATTTCTCAGGAGCAGCGGTGTGTTTTTAGCCGTCAGAGCCGAGCCGCTGTTGTGATTCTATGATGGGAGCTGTCATAAGAGCTTTGTCACCGAGGAACACTGAACTGAAGGAATCTGATGAACGCGCCACGCAAGACCTTCCAGATCTCTAACTAGGTGATGTCGGGACAAAGCGTGAGTTTTTCCCCAGTTATGGTCTGCTCGGAAAAGACAATAAGTGACAAGGGACAGAATATATCCAGACTGCAACAAAATCACATGGTCAACAAGTAACCACAGGAGCTTAGAAACTCTGTGTTGTCTATTGTTTGGCCTGGGCAGTGGACCTGAGAAACCCAGTGAACTCTATTGTTTGGCCAGGAGGGCCTGCTGTGAGTTCTGTCCCATTGTGCTCCCCTGTTCTCTGGGTCCAACCTCGGGAAAGACACAACTGTTAGGACAAACGTTATTAAGCCATTCAGAAAGTTCCCACACTTTGTCATGGGACCTTTAGCTGGTGGGTAGAATTGTAGGCTTCTTTCTGCCAAAGGACAGTTCTTTGTTCATGGATGGAGTTTGTACTTACCTACTTACTTACTTAAAGTGGAACTGACAGCATTTTAGCAAGACTAAATCTTATTCCAATGTGTTCATATACACTCCCAGGAAGAATATGACACTTTTTGAGGGGTTTTCTGACAAGCGAGCACTTAGATTATGGTCGTTTTCATAAATTCTTAGAATGTTTGGGAATGTTACGTATATCAAGGCATTTGTGAAAATTCTATAGCATTATAGAGTGGGAAAGTGGCCGTGAATTGTCGACAAATAATAGACACTGCAGTAAATAAAACCGAATAAAAGCAACTGTCTTGTCCAGGACCGGAGTCTACGCATACCGATGCGCCATAGCCAATCAGAGCTACAGTAGGTCTACATGCAAACAAGCCATTTGCCACAACGGCCTGCCATCATTCACTTTGAACTGGACTGTGTGTTTACAGGCAGTAGGACCTGCCATCATTCACTTTGAACTGGACTGTGTGTTTACAGGCAGTAGGACCTGCTACCATTCACTTTGAACTGGACTGTGTGTTTACAGGCAGTAGGACCTGCTACCATTCACTTTGAACTGGACTGTGTGTTTACAGGCAGTAGGACCTGCTACCATTCACTTTGAACTGGACTGTGTGTTTACAGGCAGTAGGACCTGCTACCATTCACTTTGAACTGGACTGTGTGTTTACAGGCAGTAGGACCTGCTACCATTCACTTTGAACTGGACTGTGTGTTTACAGGCAGTAGGACCTGCCATCATTCACTTTGAACTGGACTGTGTGTTTACAGGCAGTAGGACCTGCTACCATTCACTTTGAACTGGACTGTGTGTTTACAGGCAGTTGCAACAGCGCAACGTTAGATCATTAGAACGCATTCACCAAAAGCCACAAAATACACTTGAATGGATTTCTGGAAATATGTAGCTAAATACCACGAGAGTCCTCTTATATTTGGGAACTTTACAGTCCTATTGATCAAACAACCATGAAAAGGTAGTGTATCTTTCCCTATATGCACATCAACAGCAACAAGATCAACAACTAATGCTAGCCAGAGCAAGAAGAGGTCAAATCTAACGAAGGAACATTAGAGCAAATTAGGTCGTTATTGAAACAGAAACAGTGCATCCCAAATGGAGGCAGCAAACAATATACCAGACCAGCTATGATTTACAACCTGATAGCAATATTTTTTTGACTACCAAGAAATGTATTGGTGAATTATATTAATCATGAATTGAACTGTATCCATCTATTCTGCCAACAATGCATTACTGTACAACATGGAATGGTGAGTCAATAGAACATACTTTAAAACCTCTTATAAAGTTGGTTTTGTAGCATAAACTGGGAATTTGATATTTTTGACTAACATAATGATTGTCTGTTTGTTTCATATCTGCTAAGTAATTAAAACGCTGCCAGGTCCACTTTCATTTCTTCATAATTACTTACTTACCTAATTACTTAATTACTTGCCTGCTTGCTTGCTTACTTACTTACAACAGCAAGTAGCCATAGATGAATCCAAGATGTTGACCTTAATGGAGGAAATGGGAAATGTCTTCCATGGAACCTGTCTGTTGAGTTTGGCCCAAGAGAGCGGACATAACCCATACCTGGGTGTTTTCCTTTTCTGGGATTAACCAAGCATTTTCTCCACACTTTTCCGTCCAGGGATGGAGAGTGAGTCATCCAAGAGTCAGGCTCCCCTGAAACTAGGACAACGTTCAATCATAAAGAACTCAAACTGTCACAGCAACTGTCATTGGCACCCGGGATTCTTGTCAAAACAGTTCTTAGATTAACTTTCAGGAGATCAAAGTATTAGATAATGAAATGTCGCTGTGCGACAACAAACCATGGTTCTGTTTTTAATCTTCTCCTCTCTCCTCTACTCCGTGTTTAAAAGTCCTCTTTACTGTGTTCCTTTTCTCTAATCCTCCAGAGACATTGACTATTCTCAGTACATTGGCAGCTCACCTGCTGAAAACAACCGTCCCAGCTGTGTTGCATTATGCAGTGTTGGAAAAAGTACCCAATTGTCATACTTAAGTTAAAGTAAAGATACCTTAATAGAAAATTACTTAAGTAAAAGTGAAAGTCACCCAGTAAAATACTACTTGAGTAAAAGTCTAAAAGTATTTGGTTGTAAATATACTTAAGTATCAAAAGCAAATGGAATTGCTAAAATACACTTATTTAGTTTTAAAAGTAAACTATAAATAATAAAAAAAAATCCTTATATTAAGCAAACCAAGCGACACGATTTTCTTATTTTTTTAATTTACGGATAGTCAGGGGCACACTCAGACATAATTTACAAACTCAGCATTTGTGTTTGGTAAGTCCGACAGATCAGTGGCAGTAGGGATGACCAAGGATGTTCTCTTGATAAGTGTAATTTTCCTGTCCTGCTAAGCATTCAAAATGTAATGAGTACTTTTGGGTGTCAGGGAAAATGTATGGAGTAAAAAGAAAAAAATATTTTCTTTAGGAATGTATTGATGTAAAAGTAAAAGTTGTCCAAAATATATATATAGTAAAGTAAAGTACAGATACCCCCCAAAACGACTTAATAAGAAGTACTTCAAAGTGTTTTTAATTAAGTACTTTACAACACTGGCATTATGATGATATCACAGAGGAGGGGGGTCAGAGTATCAGGCCACACTGCAGAAGTGGACAACCGGGGTGGCATGGATGATGTCATTGTCCACTGAGCTGACCCATTAATCAGCTGACACCCCAGATCAGCAGGGCACAACCTATGTGTTGCCGCGGCGACCAAGCAGGAAGTGCAATCAGCACGAGGTAGCAGAGGTTAAATTCTGTAGGCGTTTTCCTGGTATAAGGCTCGCTTGTGTAACTAACCCTCTCCTAACACTGTTAACAGGCTGGTAGAGCCCTTCCCATTTGCTCCTCCTATAAAAGCATATCCTGGATAATTATGACGTTCACTTTAAAGTCTGTCATGTTAATCAATGAACCCTTCGTTGTGACAGTTATTTACTGTCTTGTTTTAAAATGTAACCAGAAACCAAAATCCAATGCTCTCAGTAATTACTGCTGTTCGCTAATGTCGTACTTTGGGCCTGTTGGAGCACGTATGACAGACTTGCCATGTTCAGTGTGACAATTAGTCTGCACAGTGTTCCAATGTCATTCAGACGTCAAGATGACAGCCTAGCATGTGAGGAAACTAACCTATTCGTACGTGTCCTGGCTACGGTATCGATGCCCTGTCACTGTTTCGTGTGAGTTGAGTTTATATGTCTTTCTTTTAAACCCCAGGGGCTGGATACAGATACTAATGGAACCTTGGAATCCTCAGGAAAACAAGGATAGTTTCAAACTGAACTTTACAATGGCATTCCCTTTGTGCAACTTTCCAGACTTGTCAAAAGTCCCCAATGACTCAAACATGACCCACTGCGTAAAATGACCTGATTCAATACAAGTCACAAAGTATCTGTTCCCTCCGTTATTTCACCAAACTTCTCTCTGCAGTGAAACTCAGCAGACCTGAAGAGTATTTGAACGACGTCTCTGTCTCAGGTTTTAGGAAGTATATCGTTGTGGACCTGTTTGACTTTGACAGAGCACAGAACTGTTTCGGAAGTGTTCTTTCAAAAAGGATGGATGTGCAATTGGACTTTGGTGAGGCTCCACATGTGGGTCTTTGAAAAGCCTGGCTACTGAGACCGGCTGCCACACACATGAAAGACGTTTTCCTGCTCTCCCTCTCTCTGTCTTTTCTTTCCTTTCTCCCCGTTCTTTTCCAGTGGAGGGAATACTTGGACGCTGGCTCAAAGATCTTCCCAGAGGGGATGGAGCCCACCCTGATGTGGAGCTCAGTTTACCCCTCTGATTCCAGCAGAACCTGGCCTGGGACACAGCTCCTCCTTCCTCTGATTTAGTCAGAATTTTTGCTTTTCCCCTCCTAGCTAGTTAGTTAGGAGGATAAATACTAGATCTATAAAATAGTAGTTGTGGAGTTAGTGGTATCTACTGCATATAGATATCTACAGTAGTTAATGCATGTGGAATCTCCCCACAACCACAATAAATCTCTTATTTTATACCCTATAATCAGTGCTATAAAATACTCAGGGTATAGATGGCTCATGGTAGTGGGTAGAATAGGTGCAGGGCTGTAGATTCAATCTAGAGAGAGATAAATACTTGATTTGTGCTCATAGCAACCATTGTTATAGATATAGAGGATGGCAACCATAACAGAGAACAAATGAATTACATATTCATTGGCTTGCTGAGGAGGATAGAATCTGCTGTGCTGTGTGCTGCATTACAGAACCTCTTTGGTGGGTTGTAAACCATGACATTGTGATATTATGTCTATGATGTCTGTGCACATAAAGCATTATAGGGTTTTCATTCCCCTCGCAACAGTATATACTAGAAGACATGAACAAAGACACATTCAGACCTACATCCAGGAGAAACATCTGCACCTCATTGAAATCCACAATAAAGCACACAGAAAAGATTTGCTCTGACAGCAGTACATTCTCTGGGGATGTTACAAGTATGATATTGTTTCCTGTCCTCTGCTGTTTTCCCCTCTCCGCTCCAACAGATCGATCGCTTTTCCAGGATGAAGTCAACGGATAGAGAACTCTCTCTCTCCCTCTCTCTCTCTCGACAGACTTCTAAAGAGGAAGGGTAAGGCACAAAGATGTCAATACTAGTTAGGAGCCCATTGATTCAATGTCATTTTATTGAAATGACGTGGAAACAATGTTGATTCAACCAGTATGTTCCCAGTGGGAGTGCTCTTCAGATTGATACATTGCCTACATAAGAACGCCTGAAATAATTCAACCACCCAATAGACCGTGTGCTCCATCTCCAACTCTGTACTGGTTTGTCTTCCCTTACTAAAATGTGCCATATGTCTTGTCTGTCCTAATACGGTTACTCCTCAGAACAGTGGATAGACAGATATATTTGCCCTCATGTTGGGAATGAGAAGTGATGAAGAGCAGCGATAAGACATATCCCGCGTACTTCAGATACACACATCGTTCCGCCTCCGGGCTCGTACAGCTGACGGACACAGGCTTCTTCCTAAATGACACTCTATTCCCATATGGGCCCTGATCAAAAGTAGTGCACTAGGGAAAGTGCACTAGGTAATAGGGAGCCATTTGGAATACATACAACCTCCCACCGAGCCCTCTCCCCAGTTGCCTAAGATTCTGCCGTGGCGTGTAATGTGTATTTTGATAGTGTTCCTGCAATGCCAGCAGTGTGAGTCTCTCTGACAGGCCAGACGGCAGTAAGAACACAGTGTATCAGAGCCAACTCTGCTTCAGGAAACACAGGAGCACCGGTCAGTGACAGCATGCTGATGGATGACAAAAATATTTCAAGGAAAAGGGGGATGTGATGGGGAGCAATAGGGTGGGAGGGGGGAAGGAGACTTCGGACCGTGGAATCCCTCCCAAACTTCTGTTCGGTCCGTCCAGATGGACAACTGGAATTACCTAAGAGCAGTGATGCGGCCTGGGAACCTGGCCCATGGCTTAACAGAGGGGAACTGCTGCTGGGCTGTCCGGGGAGGGAGGGAGGGAAGGAGGGAAGGAGGGAAGGAGGGAAGGAGGGAGGAGGGAGGGAAGGAGGGAAGGAGGGAAGGGGGGAAGGAGGGAGGGAGGGAAGGAGGGAAGGAGGGAGGGAGGGAAGGAGGGAAGGAGGGAGGGAGGGAAGGAGGGAAGGAGGGAAGGAGGGAGGGAGGGAAGGAGGGAGGGAAAATAAAGATAAGTCTCAATGATTTGCAAAAGTCCAGCAATCCCTTCTACTCGTTTCAGATGTGGAAATCCTATTCAGCCCTCAAGCTGCAAAAAATATTTTGACAGACCCTTAAAATGTTGTAATCCTGAAATCCTACCGTTTCTCAACTGACAACTGCAATGGATAGACCACAGAGCAACCATTTGACCTGAATTCACAAAATCCTTTTTGCAACCACTTTCCTACTGCTCTGAGTGATGCAAGTCGGTCTCCCTAGCCAAAGACATCAACACGGATGTTCTTCTCAGCAAAGCCTAAATGAGAAGAAAGATGGCCGCCCTGGGTGTTCCTGAAAGTCCCATTGAGCAAAACTGTGTGTCCCACTCAATAACATCTGTAAATCATACTGCACTGTTATTGTTATTTCTGAACACAAACGTACATTTGTTTTTGAGTCACATGCATAGTTGCATACATTTGCTGTCAATGTCTGTCATCTACCATTCAGATCATGTTGAAATTGTCTCTGATTATATACGTACATGAAAACACAGCGTAAAGAAGAGGGGTGCATGGCAACTGTTAGGGTCCAATAACACAAATACACTATCTTACGGTTAGACAAAGGACAATACATGATTGGAGTAAAAATGTTGCTCTGCATAAAGGTGTCTGCCTGATGACAGGTGTCTGCCTTTATCTTGGCCAGGTCGCAGTTGTAAATGAGAACTTGTTCTCAACTAGCCTACCTGGTTAAATAAAGGTGAAATAAAATAAAAATGGCGATATGATCATCAACTACGCAAATTTAAGTTTATGTCTACAGCTCTTCAAAAGGAGAACATCGTGCTCTCCCAGAAGTTTGGTTGTTGCGTAAAACCTGTGAATTCAGATAAGCAAGAAGGATGTCGCATAAACAAAACTTTATTATTTTTTTCACTGCATCAGGGATAGCGTACACAGACGTTTCAGCTTTGCAGCCTTTTGGTACCTATCTTTTTCATTCAAAATAGCTCTGAAAAAGGCCTCAACAAACCTACAACTGAGAGAGACCCTCTAGAGAAGTGTACACAGAAACCTCACAGCGAGAGAGAGATGTACAGACTCAGTGAGCATAGCCTTGCTATTGAGAAAAGCCGCCTAAGGCAGACTAGGCTCTCAAGAGAAGACAGGCTATGTGCACACTGCCCACAAAATGAAGTGGAAGCTGATCTGCACTTCCTAACCTCCTGCCAAATGTGTGACCATATTAGAGACACATATTTCCCTCAGATTACACAGATCCACAAAGAATATTAAAACAAACCCAATTTTAATAAACTCCCATATCTACTGGGTGAAATACCACAGTGTGCCATCACAGCAGCAAGATGTGTGACCTGTTGCCACAAGAAAAGGTCAACCAGGAAAGAAGAAACACCATTGTAAATACAACCCATAATTATGTTTATTTATTTTCCCTTTTGTACTTTAACTATTTGCACATCGTTACAACACTGTATATAGACATAATATGACATTTGAAATGTCTTCATTCTTTTGGAACTTAATTTTTTATGTTTATTTCACTTTTGTTTATTATCTACAGTACTTCCCTTGCTTTGGCAATATTAACACATGTTTCCCATGCAAACAAAGCCCTTAAATTTTAATTGAATTGAGAGAGAGTGGTACTTTTGAGGCAGTCCTTCAGAGTGCTGTTGGACATGTGCACTATATTTTTGAGACACAGCATATTGGAGGCCAGTCCTTCAGGGTGCTGTTGGAAGTGTGCACTAAGGCTTTGAGACAGGGCATATGGAGGCCAGTCCTTCAGAGTGCTGTTGGAAGTGTGCACTAGGTTTTTGAGACAGGGCATATTTGAGGCAGTCCTTCAGAGTGCTGTTGGAAGTGTGCACTAGAGTTTTAAGACAGGGCATATTGGAGGCCAGTCCTTCAGGGTGCTGTTGTACGTGTGCACTAGATTTTTGAGACAGGGCATATTGGAGGCAGTCCTTCAGAGTGCTGTTGGAAGTGTGCACTAGGGCTTTGAGACAGGGCACATGGAGGCCAGTCCTTCAGAGTGCTATTGGAAGTGTGCACTAGGGCTTTGAGACAGGGCATATTGGAGGCCAGTCCTTCAGGGTGCTGTTGGAAGTGTGCACTAGGGCTTTGAGACAGGGCATATGGAGGCCAGTCCTTCAGAGTGCTATTGGAAGTGTGCACTAGGGCTTTGAGACAGGGCATATGGAGGCCAGTCCTTCAGAGTGCTGTTGGAAGTGTGCACTAGGGCTTTGAGACAGGGCATATGGAGGCCAGTCCTTCAGAGTGCTGTTGAAAGTGTGCACTAGGGCTTTGAGACAGGGCATATTGGAGGCCAGTCCTTCAGAGTGCTGTTGGAAGTGTGCACTCGATTTTTGAGACAGGGCATTTTGGAGGCCAGTCCTTCAGAGTGCTGTTGGAAGTGTGCACTAGATTTTTGAGACAGGGCATATTGGTGGCCAGTCCTTCAGAGTGCTGTTGGACATGTGTAGCTGCAGCGTTGCTCTTTGTTTGTGTTCCCTGGCGGGCCGTGCTGTTGCTCCTCCCATAATTACATTGGTCTTACAGGACATCAATGGGCTGTAAAGCCTGGCACTGTTTAGGGAGTGGCCCTTGGCCTGGTTCTAGTCCAGCCCTCAGGGGCCAAGCCATGGAGATCCCAACCAAGTTGTTTTATTTAGGAGGTGAAACGTCAGGAAATTCATCAAGTAGTGCACTTCATATGAATGAAATAAGGTGCACTTTGATACTCGGCCCCTAACTTCAAATGGTATCAAACCCTGGTTGTCAACACCTGCCTTCCAACGTCAGTATTGTACTTACGTGTTAACCAAACAGCTGCTTCCAGTCTATGGACGACAGTTGACTTTCCAAGTCTCAGACGATGGGTAACTCATCACATGAGGCAGTAGCTATACTGTAAATGCACTTCCTCTGGTACAGAAACAAACTAAACGAAGCACTGGCAAAAACAAACCACGAAGATGAAAGAGGATTTACAGTAGAAAGCGAAGTTCTGAGTTTGTTTTCAGAGCGTGAGGTTTTCCATGTTGATTTAGGAGACGTTGAATGGTAGGGCGACTAAAACCAACATTTAGACACGAGGTCTGAGGAGGAAGAGGAGAGGAGGAGAGTTGGGCTCAGTGGGATGAGAAGTGTTTGTTGCCGTTTCTGAGAGACCAGATGTTTTGGCCACGGCAAATTTCAGTAAAGGAAGACAGGGTTTGCCTCTCCACCAGGGAGAGAAGCTGATACATTCCTGTGTGATGTGTGAGGTGGAGGGACACAGACAGGCCCAAAAATTACATGAAGGTGAAAAACTTGTGGTTGTTTTGTCTTCCACACTAGGTTGAACTGGAGTGGCCTGTTGATGGACGTGTACTGTAAGTAAAGAAGTACAGATTCCCCCCAAAAACGACTCACTCTAAGTAATACTTCAAAGTATTTTTACTTAGTAACTTTACACCACTGATCTTTCACATTTTCTGCACACACACACACACACACACACACAGGATGTCCTTTTCTTTGGTTTGCAGTGAATTATCTAGGTATAATGATAATTATTATTATTAGTTTTTCATTTTCACCCCTTTTTTTCTTCCCAATGTCATGGTTTCCAATTGGTAGTTACAGTCTTGGCTCATCGTTACAACTCCCGTACGGACTCGGGAGAGGCGAAGGTCGAGAGCCATGCGTCCCCTGAAACACAACCCAGCCAAGCCGCACTGTTTCTTGACACAATGCCCATCCAACCCGGAAGCCAGCCGCATCAATGTGTCAGAGGAAACACCGTACACCTGGCGACCGTGTCAGCATGCACTGCGCACAGCCTGCCACCGGAGTCGCTAGTGCGCGATGAGACAAGGATATCCCTGCCTGCTAAACCCTCCCCTAACCCGGATGACGCTGGGCCAATTGTGTGCCAGCCGGCTGTGACAGAGCCTGGACTCAAACCCAGAATCTCTAGTGGCACGGCGATGCAGGGCCTTAGACCACTGCGCCACTCAGGAGGCCCCTGATATAATGGTTATTTATAGGAAACCACAAAGGCTAATGTTTATGTACAGTAATGTGTGGTCATTTAGAGCTGCCTTCCTCGTTGGCTTTAAGCTGTAAATTGACAGTTTGGGCCATTGGAGGTCAACAAGCTCTCACAGTCTCACGTCAGAATTAGACGTTCATGCGTCAAATTTCGATGTTGTTGCAAACATCTAATTTCAAAGTCTTTAACGTTAAGCTTAGGCATTCACCCCGAAATCTTAAGCTTAGGCATTAACTCAAAAATCTTAAGGTTAGGCATTAAGTCTGAATGTTTATTAAAGTAAGGGTTAAGGTTTGGGATCGGCTTAAAATAAAAGGCTAAAAACCAACTTTCTATCGCTGGATTCAAACTGGCAATCTTAGGAATCAGATGCAGATTCTTATGCCCATCTGCCATCCCCGTCCACAACGCCCAAGCAAAACTGAAACCTACTTGAAGGTAACAGCGTTCACTGTTGCCCCTAGTTGCCGGTTTCCACGTCATCTCCCGATGTCCTGGATGGACGTCACATACTGACTTTGTTGGAGGTACCCCTCATTAAACCAAATATTTTAAAAAAATTAAAAGATATGTGTGGGATGGGAGCAAATGACTGGTTGGATATGGACACCTGCTGCTAACGGTCATCCTTTCCAAACTTGTAAATTCACCACCTTGTTATACAAATAGAAACTTTATACACAAATCAGTATCTTGCACCACACACAAATTATCTGAAGAACCTCAACTCATTCCTTCCTCTTTTCCTCTGCACACTCTGCAAGGGTATATACAAAACCTTTTCCTGGCTGTCAAAATACAAACGTCTATTCTTGGTTTAGGTTCTGTAGTCCTATATACTGATGATGACAGTGAGTGAGCTCCTTCCACTTTCTCTATGTGTTATTGCATACATTATACAATGTTAGGTGTTTTAGAGTTGACAGGCTCCCCTGTACCAATCTGCTTATATAACCCATTAGAAATTACCATACCATTGGCATGAAGAGATGAGGAGATATCAAACTAATAATAAGTGTATGACTCTCTGTCTCTCTCTCGCTCTCGCTCTCTGCCTTCTCTCTCTCTCTCTGGCTCTCGCTCTCTCTCTGCCTCTCTTTCTCTCTCTCTCTGCCTCTCTCTCTCTGTCTCTCTTTCTCTCTCTCTCTCGCTCTCTCTCTGCCTTCTCTCTCTCTGCCTCCCTCTCTCTCTCTTTCTCTCTCTGCCTTTCTTTCTTCTCTGTCTCTCTCTCTCTCTTTCTCTCTCTCACTCTCTCTCTCGCTTTTCTCTCTGCTTCTCTCTCTCTCTCTCTGGGTCTCTCTCATGGGCCTGGATCTGGCATACAGTCTGGGCACCATTACTGCCAGTTCACTATTTGCTTTGGATACTACTACTATCGAGTATCTCCCACAAAGGAAAATATTTCTTGGTAATTAATAGCAGCCACTGTTGTATTTGTCTCCAGCGGATGCCCTGGCTTTAATGGAGAAAGGAGGAGGATGAGGATGCAGGCTTCTTTACTCGTTTTTTAAATGTATAATTTAATTTAATTAGACACTTTATTTAGACAGTTGGAAACAGAGGGGGAAACAGTAAGGGAGGTGCAGGGATTGAACCGGGAGCCCTAACCCTAGATCACGAGCTCTGCACCAGAACTCTTTGAAATGATATTGTATGAGCACTGATATACATTTTGGAACACTTGGCTAATTTAGTCCAGTTAGCATTTGCCCAATCGAGAGCACATTTGTTTTGACTTTTCACCCCTTTTCTCCCCAATTGGTAGTTACAGTCTTGTCCCATCGCTGCAACTCCCGTACAGACTCGGAAGAGGCGAAGGTCGAGAGCCGTGCGTCCACCGAAACACGACCCTGCCAAGCTGCACTGCTTCTTGACACACTGCTCGCTTAACCCGGAAGCCAGCCGGAAGCCAATGAGGAAACACCGTAATCCTGGCGACCGAAGTCAGCGTGCATGCGCTCTTCCCGCCACAAGGAGTCACTAGAGTGCAATGGGTCAAGGACATCCCGACCGGCCAAACCCTCCCCTAACCCGGACGACACTGGGCCAATTGTGCGCCGCCTCATGGTTCTCCCGGTCACGGCTGGATGCGACACATCCTGGGATGGAACCCAGGTCTGTAGTGCCGCCTCTAGCACTGTGATGCAGTCCCTAAGACGACTGCGCCACTCGGGAGGCTCCAGGCCTAGCTAGTGATATGGCATGTGACCACTGACCAGACCAACTGCTCTTTCCTTCCTAAATTAGTACATACAGTTTAAAGTCACCACTTCAATGCTCTACGTTCTCTACTCTGTGACAGCCCTCCCTTTGTAGTAACACGAAAGGAGCGATTATCCCTACTATTATGACTGTCTGTCCAGTGTGTGTGTATGTGTGTGTGTGTGCGTGCGTCTGTCTGTCTGTCTGTCTGTGTGCGTGTGTGTGTGTGTGTGTGTGTGTGTGTGTGTGTGTGTGTGTGTGTGACCAGGTTCTAACTCATAGTCACACTGGCACAGAACACTTGGTAAAGCCCTCCTGGGATAAAAGACAGTTGGAGGGCTGAAGTTAAATGAAAATCCCAGGTAATAGGAACTGACATTCGTGTTGGGTCAGGGGTTCATGGGAAGCATTATGAAGTAGCACATGCAGTATTCCACTCAATAAAAGCTGCATTTATGGAGCACATATTTGTTCAGAACCAAGTTAAAGTGTTTGCCAGCTTGCTGGGAGAAAATTGCCCGAATATCACCATGGAAACACAAAAATGTGTTATCGCAACAGCAACATTGTGAGTTTATGCAGTCATCATTGATGACTGCAGAGAGTGAAGTAACAGTAGAACACACATCATCATTATTGAGACAGACAAGGTAGAGGCTGGCAGGCTGCACACTGTGAGGTCATTTTGTCCATAAACCAAGTAACTGGTTCACCACTCACCAAAGGAATGTCCAGTTATAATGCAATTCATATAGCCTTCAAGAAGGAGTTGTAGCAGTAGCCTACATCAATATCTCTACTGTGCAGAACAAACTATGTGAGAGAGGAGTGATATGCCAAGTGAGGAAACATTGTATGTCCTTCGTGACAGATGGGCTTCCTCCTGCCAACTGGAAGGTCATACCAGGATGGTACAGTGCTGTAGGCATACACTGTAGTGTGGAGAGATGATGTATCCATCCATAGACATGTTTAAAACATCCTCACAAAGTGCCACTGTGATTGAAGGGACTGTGTTTGAGTCAAACTGAGGGAAACAGGTAATACTAATTACAGCGCAGTGTAAAACACAACATGACAGGCTCCTCTGTCAGACGGTAGGAGAGGAGAGGTGATGTTATGGTGTCCTATTCACAACACAACACTGACTCAGCAACAGCTGATAAGAGCCTCCTGTCTTCAGGTCATCATCATGTCTGTCTGTCTGTCTACCTGTACTGGGACTTAGATATCTCTCTGGCATCTCTGCTTACTCCTTATGAATCCATCCAATAGTAGAACAATATGTACATGGCACACACAGACGTGTGTGTGTGTGTGTGTGTGTGTGTGTGTGTGTGTGTGTGTGTGTGTGTGTGTGTGTGTGTGTGTGTGTGTGTGTGTGTGTGTGTGTGTGGGTGTGTAGTTGCAGAATGTCCGATGTGACACTAGCGTATCTATCCAATCTCCTTCCTGGGTCTAAACTTGCAGAATCGGTCAGATACAGATCTGCCACATCAGTGGAATCTTCTCCTCTCATCCTCACTTTTCTCCCGTTTTGTTTTCTCTGTTTTCTCACTCTGTACTTTCTCACAGCCAAGATAGAGAACTTTCAAGGTCACTGGCAGAGTAGGAGCTCTTAAAACGCTGAGATTTTGGCGACTGACTCATTGACATGTTTTGTACTGTTTGGAGGTTGTTAAATCTTTACATCCGGTATCCCTGACAGTTTGCTGACACTTTTCAACGTCAACTGAGCTCCAGAGACTGTCACTGTCAGGTATTCATCTGAGTCAACTGAGCTCCAGAGACTGTCACTGTCAGGTATTCATCTGAGCGGAACCTTCCAGCCCACCCACACCATGCAGAGGTCAATGTCACCAGCAGAGGTCACTGTAATGACGGTGAGTAGTGTGTGTGTGTGTGTGTGTGTGTGTGTGTGTGTGTGTGTGTGTGTGTGTGGATGATTCTGGTGGGAGGACCTATAGCAGGACGGGCTCATTGTTAAGACTAATAGTATAAATGGAACGGTGTCATGGAAACCACATGTTGACTCCGTTCCATCCAGTCCATTGCAGCCATTACAATGAGCCTGTCCTCTTGTAGCTCCTCCCACCAGCCTCGTATGGCGTACGTGCATTAGAAGGAGAAACAACAGGTCCTTGGATAAGACATTATCTCATGGATAAGACGGTATCTCTTGGATAAGACTTTATCTCATGGATAAGACGTTATCTCTTGGATACGACTTTATCTCATGTATAAGAAGTTATCTCATGGATAAGATGTTATCTTATGGAAAATACTTTATCTCAAGGATAAGAAGTTATCTTATGGAAAATACTTTATCTCATGGATAAGAAGTTATCTTATGGATAAGACAGTCTGTTGTACCATTGAATGATACTGGTATCAGTGAAACAGTAAACAGTCAACACACTAGTATTTCTCCATAGTTCAATAGGTGATACCAGGACACGGTGTTGCATCTGTACACATCCCCCCTTTAATCACATACTTTTGGTTCCAGGCACATTCTTTCTGATTACAGAGGCCAAATGTCCTGAAGGAAGGTGATTCACCCTCGACATGATCTATTACGCTGCAGTCAAATACCAGTAAATAAGTAGCGTTACTTTATGAGATCTATCCTCTGACAGATTTATCCTTCTGATTACAGGGTGATTAAAGGGTGCAATCTTGTATACAATGGCTACTTGTTCAGCACATGTTCTACTATATGATTCAGTGCTGATGTGTAAACCAATAAGTTACACGTGGTTTCATCAAGACAGGGTCAAACGTATCCAGAATAGGTTCATTCCATTTTTATTGCAACGTCTCAAAATGTGAAGCCCCTGGCCTTACCTAGTTGGAACCAGTGCCACCAACCAGTAACCAGTGAGGATGGCGTGGGGAGGGTTGAGACAGACAGTAACCAGTGAGCATGGTGTGGGGGAGGGTTGAGAGAGACAGTAACCAGTGAGGATGGCGTGGGGGAGGGTTGAGAGAGACAGTAATCAGTGAGGATGGCGTGGGGAGGGTTGAGAGAGACAGTAACCAGTGAGGATGGCGTGGGGAGGGTTGAGAGAGACAGTAACCAGTGAGGATGGTGTAGGGGAGGGTTGAGAGAGACAGTAACCAGGGAGGATGGCGTGGGGAGGGTTGAGAGAGACAGTAATCAGTGAGGATGGCGTGGGGAGGGTTGAGAGAGACAGTAACCAGTGAGCATGGTGTGGGGGAGGGTTGAGAGAGACAGTAACCTGTGAGGATGGCGTGGGGAGGGTTGAGAGAGACAGTAATCAGTGAGGATGGCGTGGGGGAGGGTTGAGAGAGACAGTAACCTGTGAGGATGGCGTGGGGGAGGGTTGAGAGAGACAGTAACCAGTGAGGATGGTGTAGGGGAGGGTTGAGAGAGACAGTAACCAGGGAGGATGGCGTGGGGGAGGTTGAGAGAGACAGTAATCAGTGAGGATGGCGTGGGGAGGGTTGAGAGAGACAGTAACCAGTGAGCATGGTGTGGGGGAGGGTTGCGAGAGACAGTAACCAGTGAGGATGGTGTAGGGGAGGGTTGAGAGAGACAGTAACCAGGGAGGATGGCGTGGGGAGGGTTGAGAGAGACAGTAACCAGGGAGGATGGTGTGGGGAGGGTTGAGAGAGACAGTAACCAGTGAGGATGGCGTGGGGGAGGGTTGAGAGAGACAGTAACCAGGGAGGATGGCGTGGGGAGGGTTGAGAGAGACAGTAACCAGGGAGGATGGCGTGGGGGAGGGTTGAGAGACAGTAACCAGTGAGGATGGCATGGGGAGGGTTGAGAGAGACAGTAACCAGTGAGGATGGCGTGGGGAGGGTTGAGAGAGACAGTAACCAGTGAGGATGGCGTGGGGAGGGTTGAGAGAGACAGTAACCAGGGAGGATGGTGTAGGGGAGGGTTGAGAGAGACAGTAAACAGTGAGGATGGTGTTGGGAGGGTTGAGAGAGACAGTAACCAGGGAGGATGGCGTGGGGAGGGTTGAGAGAGACAGTAACCAGGGAGGATGGAGTGGGGGAGGGTTGAGAGACAGGGAGAGAATGTAAAAGAGGAACACATGGAGAGAAAAATAACAACTCTGAATATTTTACACACACACACACACACACACACACACACACACACAGTCTTGTATATCTAACCTTGTGGGGACACACAATTCAGTTCCATTCAAACTCCCATTTTCCCTAACCCTAACCCTAACCCTAGACTTAACCCTAAACCGAACCCTAACTCCTAACCCTAAAACTAACACTAAAACCTTCACATAATTCTAACACAAATTCTAACCTTAACCTTAAACCCCGTAGAAATAGCATTAGACCTTGTGGGGAACAACAAAATGTGTTTACTATTCTTGTTCGTTTACTATTCTTGTGGGGACTTCTGTATAGTTAAAAAAGTCCACACACACACACACACAAACACACACACACACACACACACACACACACACATACACAGGGTAGCTCTGAGCGGCAGGCTGAGTCTGCAGTAATTAGGGCATATCTGGCCCCAAAGCCATTTCATGGTGGTTGAAACCAAGTCACCCATGTTCTCATGCACTACCTTAGGGATTTTAATCAGCACAAAGTTTCCAGGGTTTTCTACAGATGTAGGATCTTAATTTGAGCCAGTTCGCTATAGAAGGAAAATAATCCTGCAGCATCAGGAAATGTGAATTATTACAATTAATTGATATTTTTCGCAAGGGAAAAACAAAACCTGAAACTTCAGAAGCTGAAAGTGAAAGTTTTCTTGCAACAAGGTGATCAAATTAAGATTATACATCTGTTATCGACAAGAAATACTATGATATTTTGTTAAATTTCCAGGATAACATTTCCTCAGGTATACAGTAGTAAAAGTATAAAATCCAGGTTTCTGTATGTTGAAACTTGTCATCAAACTACATGACTACAAAAAAACAATACTGTGTTACCTACATCCAGATGAAACTGGAGTTGTTGGGTTCAGTCAGCCTGACACAGATAGTATGAAATTAGACAATCCTTTCCGACATGTATTATAGCCAAATCTCAAATTCAGCTATCAATCATCTCATCATGCACAGCCACCAATGGTAATAGATGGGAGTTGAGGACAACTTGACCACAAGTTCAAAGTTCAGAAAGTGAGAGAAAGAACCAGCAGAGCAGTAAGTGATGGGCTCAGCCAAGGAGCTTGTCTCCATATTTTTGGGGAAATCTTATGACATGTTGGAAAACTCTCTAGACATGCAGTACTGCCTATTCTGAGAAAGCAGTATTTTTTCAATAGGAAGTTAATGGAAATTCTATGTACTCCAAGAGTCTAACATTTACACCACAATTTGCAGTTCCAAGAAATAACCAAGTTTGGATACAAAGCATGCCACTTGCATTTTGTCTCTTTTCTTGTTAGATGTATTCTCTCTCCTCTCTCTTTCTCCTCTCCTCTATCTCCTCTCTCTCTCCTCTCCTCTCGCTCTCCTCTTTCTCTCTCCTCTCCTCTCCTCTCTCTCTCTCTCTCTCTCTCTCTCTCTCTCTCTCTCTCTCTCTCTCTCTCTCTCTCTCTCTCTCTCTCTCCTCTCTCTCTCCTCTCTCCTCTCTCTCTCCTCTCCTCTCGCTCTCCTCTTTCTCTCTCCTCTCGCTCTCCTCTTTCTCTCTCCTCTCCTCTCCTCTCCTCTCTCTCCTCTCCTCTCCTCTCCTCTCGCTCTCCTCTTTCTCTCTCCTCTCCTCTCTCTCTCTCTCTCCTCTCTCCTCTCTCCTGTTCAGATGTGATTTCTGGTTCTTCCCCTGCTGTGCTCTCCTTGGCTGTCCTGCCTGGGCCTTGCGTGCAGATCCCTGCCTTCCCCTGCTGATTTGAGGTTAGAGTTACTGGACTGTAGCTGCCATATTGGCTAATTTAGTACGGTCTCCCTACTATATTTTGACAAATATACTGCATCTTGAGTAAGTGGACCGTCATCCTAATGAGTTAGTGAGTACACTCTCAGATTAGTTCCAGGCCATTCTCTTTGCATGCACAGTCAGAGATAGTTGTGATACACCCCCCAAATATGACTTTATTCTCTGAGAATCAAGAGGGAAAGTAAGTAACTATTGTCTCAGCACATTCTCAGTGGTTAGATCCCAGTAGTGTTGTTTACAGTAAGGGCTGAGTGTGTCAGAGAGGAGACATACAGCAGAACCCCCCCCCTGGGCTTGATATAGAGGAGCCATGATGAACTCTTTGACACACTGAGGGGATACAGTAGGACATGAGAAGAGAGAGAGAGAGAGAGAGAGAGAGAGAGAGAGAGAGAGAGAGAGAGAGAGAGAGAGAGAGAGAGAGAGAGAGAGAGAGAGAGAGAGAGAGAGAGAGAGAAAGATGGCTTTAAGCGCCATCTTTTTGAGTGCGGACCAATCACACCTTTTGTTTCTCTGAATTCAGGGGGTTTTAGCACCAGCCAAGTTTGTGGGAGAGCCGCCTCATGTTTCAACTGACACGACACCAGGCGGGTCCACACAGGAACCAGCCCGTCATAACCCAATGAACACAACGACAGATTTGATTAATTTAAATCTCACTCCTATTTTCAAATCCAGATGAAATTAATAGTTGTATCTCAGTGTCATCCATACAACAGGTGTAGACTTTAACGAATACAACAGGTGTAGACTTTAACGAATACAACAGGTGTAGACTTTAACGAATACAACAGGTGTAGACTTTATCGAATACAAAAGGTGTAGACTTTAACGAATACAACAGGTGTAGACTTTAACGAATACAACAGGTGTAGACTTTAACGAATACAACAGGTGTGGACTTTAACGAATACAACAGGTGTAGACTTTAACGAATACAACAGGTGTAGACTAACGAATACAACAGGTGTAGACTTTAACGAATACAACCGGTGTAGACTTTATCGAATACAAAAGGTGTAGACTTTAACGAATACAACAGGTGTAGACTAACGAATACAACAGGTGTAGACTTTAATGAATACAACAGGTGTAGACTTTAACGAATACAACAGGTGTAGACTAACGAATACAACAGGTGTAGACTTTAACGAATACAACAGGTGTAGACTAACGAATACAACAGGTGTAGACTTTAACTAATACAACAGGTGTAGACTTTAACTAATACAACAGGTGTAGACTTTATCGAATACAAAAGGTGTAGACTTTAACGAATACAACAGGTGTAGACTTTAACGAATACAACAGGTGTAGACTTTAACGAATACAACAGGTGTAGACTAACGAATACAACAGGTGTAGACTTTAACGAATACAACAGGTGTAGACTAACGAATACAACAGGTGTAGACTTTAACGAATACAACAGGTGTAGACTTTAACGAATACAACAGGTGTAGACTTTATCGAATACAACAGGTGTAGACTTTAACGAATACAACAGGTGTAGACTTTAACGAATACAACAGGTGTAGACTTTAACGTGAAATGCTTGCTTATGAGCCCTTCCCAACAATCCAGAGTTTAAAAAAATAATAGTAACACTAGAGGAATAAAATACACAAGAATGAAGCTATATACAGGGAGTACCAGTACCAGATCAATGTACAGAGAGATACAAGGTATTTGAGGTAGATGTGTACATAAAGGCAGGGTAAAGGGACTAGGCATCAGGATAGATAATAATAAGGTTTTTGAGGTAGATATGTACATGAAGGCAGGCTAATGTGACTAGGCATCAGGATAGATAATAATAAGGTTTTTGAGGTAGATATGTACATGAAGGCAGGGTAAAGTGACTAGGCATCAGGATAGATAATAATACGAGTAAGAATAAAGAACAGAGAAGCAAAACATATGATGAGTGTGAAAGTGCATGTGTGTCTGTGTGAGTGCGCGTGTGTATGTGTTTGTGTGTGTTGTGTCGGTATGCGTGTGTGTGTGTGTTATGTCTGTGTGTGCGTATGTAGTGCATGTGAATGTGTGTGGGTTTTGTATATAGTGTGTATAGTCTTGTGACTGTGCGTCAGATAGTCCAGGTAACCATTTAAATAATGATTTAGCAGTATTATGGCTATTTAGCAGTCGTATAGCTTGGGGGTAGAAGCTGTCTCGGTGTCCACCCTATTGAAATCAGCTGGGTAAATCATCAATGTAAATATGGTGAACATATGGACTTATTTCAGCTGTCTGAAGAGAACACAGCCTTTTCGACCTCATATGTTTTGCATAGTAGTCTGGTGCAGCACAATGAACCCTTTGTCTGGAGACAGACGTCTAGAGACAGACTAGAGACAGAAGTCTAGAGACAGACTAGAGACAGAAGTCTAGAGACAGACTAGAGACAGACGTCTAGAGACAGACTAGAGACAGACTAGAGACTACTGGAAACAGATGTCTAGAGACAGACTAGAGACAGATGTCTAGAGACAGACTAGAGACGGACGTCTAGAGACAGACTAGAGACAGACTAGAGACAGATGTCTAGAGACAGACTAGAGACAGATGTCTAGAGACAGACTAGAGACAGACTGGAGACAGTCTAGAGACAGACTAGAGACAGATGTCTAGAGACAGACTAGAGACAGACTAGATACAGACGTCTAGAGACAGACTAGAGACAGACTACTGGAAACAGATGTCTAGAGACAGACTAGAGACAGACGTCTAGAGACAGACTAGAGACAGTCTAGAGACAGACTAGAGACAGATGTCTAGAGACAGACTAGAGACAGATGTCTAGAGACAGACTAGAGACAGATGTCTAGAGACAGACTAGAGACAGACTAGAGACAGATGTCTAGAGAGAGACTAGAGACAGACATCTGGAGACAGACTAGCGGCAGACTAGAGACAGATGTCTAGAGACAGACTAGAGACAGACATCTGGAGACAGACTAGAGACAGACTAGAGACAGACGTCTGGAGACAGACTAGAGACAGACGTCTGGCAGGTTTCAGCTCAATGCCATTATTTTGTCTCTTTCTTCTCGTCCAGATGGAACGAGAGAGCAGGGAGGAGAGAAGGGGAGAAGAAGGGAAGGTTAGGGGTCAAGGGCGGCAGGTGACACTGACCTCCGTTAATAATGGGTGTGACATAGAATGACGGTGGTAGGTCAAAGGTCAGTCTAGGTTTGAGCGTTGTTATGGGGTATGTCCACAGTGTTGAAGGAGAGAGAAAGAATGAACGAAAGAAAGAAAGAAAGATAGAACGAATGAAAGAGAGAAAGCAGAGAATGGGTTAATATTGCTTGGAGCTGAAAGGTCCAGAGATTAAATTTGGCAACATCCCACACGCACACGCATGCACGCACACACACACACACACACACACACACACACACACACACACACACACACACACACACACACACACACACACACACACACACACACACACACACACACACACACACACACACACACACACACACACACACACACACAAATACTACACAGTAAGATGCCACAGCATCTTCTTGCTGAAGAACACTCTTGTCTACTTGTTATTATTGGACATTGGCAAATCAACAACTACACAATGTACTCAAGGTCACATCGACCTTGGCGAACTATACTGAAGGTCACATCGACCTTGGCGAACTATACTGATGGTCACATCGACCTTGGCGAACTATACTGACCATAGGCTTATCTTGACCACATGCGGTCATATTACAGACAACCACAGCTCACAGTGACCCCAGTTCAGCCGGGAGAGCTTCCAGGAAACATCTTGCAGAGGTGTGGCTAACATAATTTGCCAAACACTGAACCTCAGTTGGTCAAAATTGTATCTCCTCAAAGAGCCGCAGATGTTGCTTTGAGGCAAATAACATTTGTAATGTAGACACAGTCTAGTCCACTGGTCCTATAATCAGTCCATACAACTCAAGGGTGGATCCCTGGTGTTACTTTATTCATTTTTAAAACACTGTCAGTACTTAACACCTCCCCAACTGAATACAAAAAAACATCAGAACATACACCAGAATGGTGTATTTCAAAGAGAAATTGTAGCCTACAAATAGATAGGCCTATTTATTCCCTGTCAATGTCCATGATTGATGCAGGTGACATTCAGCACTTGCAGATCCTCCCCAAAACATTGTGGTCCCAGTCAGTTATTTTTATTTATGTACTCTCAGCATCCCCTTGTATCCAGCGGTAGAAGTCAGGGGACTTGCCAGGACCCGCCCTGTACAATCAACAGCACCGCACGGAGTTGACAAGTGCGCCCTCCCCCATCAACGTCGTTTGACATATACCCATCGTTACAGGATTCGCCTCTGGCAGTTTTTAAAGAGGCAAGCTCAAAGCCACATATTATACTGTATGTGCAGAACACGTGCTGGGAGGGCAGCCTACAGAGATTGGTTACTCTACAAGAGAATCCCGGCTTTTTTCTTCTTCATTTGGAGACAATTGATGTGCAATGCGTAAAACGACATTTGAAATCCCAAAGGAGAAGACTCGTGTTATTTCGCGGTGGACACTCTAATATAATTGGACTTTTAACACAATAAATACAACTCAGACACTTCGCCCGGGTGAAGAGTTGAACCTTAGCATCTGAAACAGTGGTTTAGTCGTTTTACAGTCGTTTTACGCACGCAGGCAGTGGCCACCTGTGGATGGTGACTCGTTCAAGGACTTTTTCCTAAAACCCCGATGATCGAAAGCATAGCAAGGGTTTCATGCAGTACACATAGTAGTTGATTATAGTTGTTTTATGTTTGTAATCATTTTAATCTGAAACAATATGCTGGTTAGTTTTTCACTCCTGGCGACGCTTTTCCTAAGCGAGTCGGGCTGTTTGGGCTCGTTCGTACCGTGCGAACCGTGTGACCAGAAGGTTATGTCTATGTGTGCGCCAGTACCGGTGGGATGCCAGCTGGTGAAGGAGCCTGGCTGTGGTTGCTGCCTGACTTGCGCGCTCCCCGAGGGACAGTCGTGCGGGGTTTACACGGGGACTTGCACGCACGGGCTCCGGTGCCTGCCAAAGAGCGGGGAAGAGAAACCGCTGCACGCGCTCCTCCACGGGAGAGGAGTGTGCGCCAACGAGAAGATGTACAAGCCGCTGCATCCAGGCAGGGGTACATATGAGCCTTCATTTAATGATTTACACATTTTCCCCATTTATATTTCTTTAAAATGTTCAATATGTGGACACATATCTTTATTGGAACTACATCGGCAGATTATCCCATTTGTTAGACACACACACACACACACACACACACACACATAAAACACCACACCCTGTTGTGTATTCCAATTCCACCACATGTATTGCTAAGATTGTTTGATTGATAACACAGCTGAGAGCTGAACATCAGGGGTTTTCAAGGGCATCATCTTGGCATGAGGGACCTAGTGCCTGGTACATGAAACAAGGTGAAGAAGATTAGAAACATGTTAGGTACTCCTCAGCTCATCAGAGGACAGTCCCTGTGTCGACACAGTAGCACTTAGTCAGAGAATTTATCACGTGTCACGTTCTTTCACAGGGTTTTCCCCAAGCTTTACTTTTCATTTTCTCTCCTGAAATGTGTTGAAGAGAGAGGGATCAGCGTTTTTCCCTCCTACCCCTCAACCCTCTCTCTCTCCATTTCCATGTCCCCCCTCCGTCATCATCTTTAAACTGTGCAGTAATTCAGCAGAATGCTAGCCGAGTGTGTCTCTCTGACTGCCAGCCTGCTGCTGGATAAGATTTACTACCTCTTCTCATTTCCTGCAGCGTGTGAGAATTAAGAGAGGACAGAGGGCAAGGGGGAAGAGAGAGAGAGAAAGAGATAAAGACAGAGCAAGACAGACAGAGAGAGAGAGAGGGTAAAGAGATAAATATGGAGAGAGAGAGAGAGAGAGAGAGAGAGAGAGAGAGAGAGGTAGATAAAGACTGAGTGAGAGAGAGAGGGGGTGGAGAGAGACAGAGAGAGTGGGAGGTAGAGCAAGAGGAGGAAGGAGATTAGGAGTCTTTTCGTTACAACTAAATCTGTGGATTTTCGAGAGCATCAAACTCGCCCAGAACAGGAAATGCTTCATAACCCACTGAATCCCTCAATCAGCAGCACTGGCAAGATTAGAGAGGGCCAGATTAGGAAATGAGGACTTGGTTGAGTTTTATACGCCGTCTGGGCTGCCTACGCGCCAGCCTCCGGTGAAAATAGTGTCAGCGGAACCGGTGGACCGAAGAGGGAATTCTCTTTTCTGAGAATAATCTAGGAAGAATGACGGGAGCGATGATGTCACAAGAGATTTTCTCAACCCCTGTGAGCTACCACTCAGTCGCCTGCTTAGCGAGGTATAGTTTAGTTGATTAGGATCCCCATTAGCTACTGCACATGCAGCAGCTACTCTTCCTGGGGTCCACATGAAACATACGAGTACATGACATAGTAGAGAACAGTAATAGACAAGAACAACAGAAGATATTACATTCAATTCAAAATAAAACAAGAGTTATATAATATATAACACTTATAATTATTGTATAATATATAACTCCTAGAACTCTTATATAATATAAAACTCTTATAACATATAACTCTTATAACTCTCATATATTATATAACTCTTATATTACTCTTGTAAATAATGTTACTCACACATTCACCTGGGGAATAGTTACAGGAATGAGCCAATTGTAAGCTGGGGATGATTAGGTGACCATGATGGTTTGAGGGACACCTTGGGAATTTAGCCAGGACACCGGGGTTAACACCCCTAACCCCTACTCTTACGATAAGTGCCATGGGATTTTTAATGACCTCAGAGAGTCAGGACACCCGTTTAACATCCCATCCAAAAGACAGCACCCTACACAGGGCAATGTTCCCATTCACTGCACTGGGGAATTGGGATATTTTTTAAGACCTGAGGAAAGAGTGCCTCCTACTGAACTTCCAACACCACTTCCAGCAGCATCTGGTCTCCCATCCAGGGACTGACCAGGACAAACCCTGCTTAGCTTCAGAAGCAAGCCAGCAGTGGGATGCAGGGTGGTATGCTGCTGGTGACTGATATAACTCTTATATAATATATAACTCTTATAACTCTATTGTAATATATGACTCTTATAACTCTATTGTAATATATAACTCTTATAACTCTTATGTAATATATAACTCTTATAACTCTATTGTAATATATAACACTTATAACTCTTATGTAATATATAACTCTTATATATTATATAACTCTTATGTAATATATAACTCCTATAAAACATGTATAATAAGTAACTCATATAATATATAACTTTTTTAACTTTTATGTAACATATAACTTTTATAACTCTTATATAATATATAACTCTTATAACTCTTGTATAATATATAACTTGTATAACTCTTATGTAATATATAACTCTTAAAACGCTTATATTATACAAAACTATTGTAACTCTTATATATTATATAACTCTTAGAACTCTTATATAATATATAACTCTTAGAATTCTTATATATTAAATAACTCTTATAACTCTATATAATATATAACTCTTATAACTTATATAATATATAACTCTTATAACTCTTAAATATTATATAACTCTTATAACTCTTATAACTCTTATGTAATATATAACTCTTATAACTCTTATATAATATATAACTCTTAGATAATATATTACTCGTATAACTCTTATGTAATATATAACTCTTATATATTGTATAACTCTTATAACTCTTATATAATATATATTCTTATAACTCTTATATAACACTTATTTTATTTCTATTTTTTTATTTTGAATTTAATGTAATATCTTCTGTTATAGGAACGACGAGACAACACAAATACTATTTACACACTATTAATATATACATATTGTTATATGCAGTACAGTTAGATTTGATCTTTAGGGAGGTGTTTGTGTGTATGTGTGTGTGTGTGTTTGTGTGTGGGCTGTGAACTGTGTGACACTGTATAGATAGATAACAGTTACACTATACAATGAGTATACCAAACAACCCTGCTACGTTGCTTTCCTGGACACAAACCATATCCCGTTCAAAGGCACTTAAATGTTTTGTCTTGCCCATTCACCCTCTGAATGGCACATATGCACAGTCCATGTCTCAATTGTCTCAAGGCAAAAACAAACATTGTTTAACCTGTCTCCTCCCCTTCACTGATTGAAGGGGAGGAGTGACATCAATAATCGATCCTAGCTTTCAGCTGGATGCACCTGGTCAGTCTAGGTCATGGAAAGAGCAGGTTCTTAATGTTTTGTCCACTCAGTGAATAGAAACAAACATATCTAGGGTCAGTTTACTATCCCCAAATCTTAACTTTAACTATGTGAGTTCAGTGAGATCATTGATTTGAGGCAACTTAAGCTATTCCGTGACACTTTGGCTCAGTCAATGCTCTGGTACTGTTTTTTCATGTTCCCAGATTGAGAGGTATGGTATCTTGGCTGGTAACGGCAAGAAATCATCTGGATGTAATGAAACATTCCTTATGCTTATAGATCTGTCCCTGCTGCATATGGTCTCTCTTTAGACAGTGTTAATATCTTTATGACAGGTGAAGTGGGTTGCTGAAATATGCATGTAGAGATGTGGACATTTGGATTTGGCAAAACCCAGAGATTCTTGCCAGTTTTATAGGAGCTGTTTGCATTTGTCATTCAGAGCCAAGGGGTAGAGAGAGAGGAGAAAGGAAGATAGGGGAGGAGAATGAGAGAGAGAGAGAGAGAGAGAGAGAGAGAGAGAGAGAGAGAGAGAGAGAGAGAGAGAGAGAGAGAGAGAGAGAGAGAGAGGGTGTAGAATGCTGTATGTTCATTGGATGACCCAGTTTAAAAGTCATGTCTTCCATTTCCATTGCATGTGCCAAGCATTGACTTGAGAGGACCGTTGCATTGACATGATAGACCACACCACTCTCTTGACCCTAATCCAGCTATGTCACAGTTTACATTTTGCTCCCTCTTAGCTCCAGATACAAGCCAGGGACTCTGCAAAAGGAAATCTCCACCTCGCATGCAATAACTCCAGAGTACAACTACAGTACAAATCTTGTATGCATACAGTATTTACTGATTTATGGCATTCGCCACTCCAAATATTATATGGAGTGAATTCAGTGCCATAAATTAGTAAATATGTACACAAGATTTGTAGTTGTCCAGTTTAAAAAGAGAGAGAGAGTGTTGGAGGAGAGGCAGGAGAGAGCGAGATGGAGGGTTGGAGCAGTGGTGTAAATACTACTTAAGTCGTTTTTTTGGGTATCTGTACTATACTTGACTATTTATATTTTTGACTACTTTTACCTTTTCTTCACTACATTCCTTAAGTAAATATTGTACTTTTTACTCCATACCTTTTCCTTGACACCCAAAGGAAGTCATTACATTTTGAATGCTTAACAGGACAGGAAAATTGTCAAATTCACGCACTTATCAACCGAACATCCCTGGTCATCCCTACTGCCTCTGATTTGGCGGACTCACTGATGTCAAAGGCTTTGTTTGTAAGTTATGTCTTAGTGTTGGAGTGTGACCCTGGCTTTCCGTAAATATTTATTTTTATTTTGAAATGGTGCCATCTGGTTTGCATTAATATAAGGAATTTGAAATGATTTATACTTTTATTTTTGATACTTAAGTATATTTTAAACCAAATACTTTTAGACTTTTACTCAAGTAGTATTTTACTGGGTGACTTTTACTTTTACTTGAGTCATTTTCTATTAAGGTATTTTTACTTTTACTCAAGTATGACAGTTGGGTATTTTTTCCACCTCTGCAATTCACACACTTCTCAAGAGAACATCCCTGGTCATCCCTACTGCCTCTGATCTGACGAAATCACTAAACACACATGCTTGTTTGCAAATTATGTCTGAGTGTTGGAGTGTCCCCCTGGCTATCTGTACATTAAAACAAAACAAAATGTAAATGGTGCCGCCTGGTTTGCTTAATATATGGAATTTGAAACAATTTACAGTTTTACTTTCGATACTTAAGTATATTTTAGCAATTACATTTACTTTTAATGCTTAAGTATATTTTAAATCAAATACTTTTAGACTTTTACTCAAGTAGTCATTTTCTGTTAAGGTATCTTTACTTTTACTCAAGTATGACCATTGGGTACTTTTTCCACCAATGGGTGGGGGGAAAGAGAGAAGAGGATCAGATTAAGAAAATGGAGAAATGCTTGTAAATGGACTGTGGCGAATAACTCCCTTAAACACTGACTGACCATGTGAGAAGTAGGCACACTGTATGAGTCAGCTGGAGAGCTGTGAAATGACTCTGGGCTGGATTTCTTGATCGGGAAAACCTCAAGGTCTCCCTCTAGTGTTAGGAAAGGCTCTGTCTAAACCTGCTGCCTCTCTTCCTCTTCCTCCTCCCCCACCTCCTCCTCCTTCTCCTCGTCCTCCTGCTCCCCCTCTTGCTCCTCCTCCTCCTCCTCCTCTTTTTCCTCCTCCTCTTCCTCCTCCTCCTTCCCTTCCTCATCCTCTTCCTCTTCGTCCTCCTCCTCGCCACCACCGCAACTACCATCATCATCCTCTCTGTCTCTCTGTCTCCCCAGATGGTTATTCTCCAGAGGAAGCTAAGTTAGCAGAGGTTCCAGAGTCCCTGCTGCCCCAGGCCAAGGTGCCTCTGTACGGGGGCAGAGACCACATCAGCAGCCGCAAGGCTCAGGCAATGAGACAGGCTAAAGACCGCAAGAGACAGCAGGCCAAGCTCCACTCTGTCAGCAGCCTTGACTACTCAACCCTCGCCCTGGACAAACTGCAGCCTGAGTTTGTAAGTTGAACATATTTAAAGTGTATACGCAGACAAACACGCAGACACACACACAGACACACGCACACACACACACACACGCCATACTTGCCCTAAACTATGACCCTGTATGTGTGTAGGGACCCTGCAGGAGAAAGCTGGACGGGATCATTCAGAGGATGAAAAACACATCTAGAGTCCTAGCTCTGTCCCTATACCTCCCCAACTGTGACAAGAAGGGATTCTTCAAGCACAAGCAGGTACCCATGGACTATTCTATCCTATACTATTCTATCCTATTCTTTTCTATCATATTCTATTAATTTGATACTATTCTATCTCATTCCATTCTATCTTATACTATTATATCCTATCCTATTCTATCCTATTATATCCTGTTCTATCCTGTTCTATCATATTGTATTCTATTGTATCCGATTCTATCCTGTTCTATTCTATCCTATTCTATTTTATCTTATTCATTCTATTGTATCCGATTCTATCCTGTTCTATTCTATCCAATTCTATTCTATCCTATTCTATTATATCCTATTCTATTTTATTCTATCCCATTCTATTTCATTTCATTGTATTCCTATCGTATCCTATCCTATTCTATCCTATTATAATTGTATTAAATGAATGAAATTATTCCCTGCTATTTCCTCTCCTCCTGCAGTGTAAGCCATCACGTGGGCGGAAGCGGGGATCTGTTGGTGTGTGGACCGTTTTGGAGTGCAGCTCCCTGGCACTGACTACAGTGGAGTGGACATCCAGTGCAAAGACCCGGAGAGCAACAGCAACAAAAACGAATGAGCGATGGCCAATTTGGTCACCTGACATGAGCCAAGGCCCGCCTCCCTTCACCCCTTCTCCTGCAAATCACATGTACATGCAAAATATGCAAAAGCCGATCAAATCAAGAAAGCAGGGCACAGATACAGTACATACACACGGTTTTAAACCATACATCCACCTATACTGAGATGACCTATAACCTCCCTTTAAAGCACATATAACAATGTTCTCTGATTTAAATTATACTAGATTCTGTTTAAACTACATTTTAAGGCTGAAGAGTAAGCTCTTCTTTTTCACCTATGTTATTGTTGTGATGTTGACAGGAACTCTTTACTGGGGAGCACAGTAATCTGGGGTCGTATTTAAACGTAACTCTGTTCTCTTGGTCCAAATGTTTGTCCCTTCAGAGCACTTCCCTACAAGAGAACCACAGTGACTTAAAGTACTTTACTGTCTGAGTTTGGGCCTATGTCCTTATACATTTGAAGTCAGAAGTTTACATACACCTTAGCCAAATACATTAAAACTCAGTTTTTCACAATTCCTGACATTTAATCCTAGTAAAAATTCCCTGTCTTAGGTCAGTTAGGATCACCACTTTATTTTAAGAATGTGAAATGTCAGAATAATAGTAGAGAGAATTATTTCTTTCAGCTTTTATTTCTTTCATCACGTTCCCAGTGGGTCAGAAGGTTACATACACTCAATTAGCATTTGGTAGCATTGGTTATGTCGATATAGGCCTCGTTTTACTGTGGATATAGATACTTTTGTACCTGTTTCCTCCAGCATCTTCACAAGGTCCTTTGCTGTTGTTCTAGGATTGATTTGCACTTTTTGCACCTAAGAACGTTCATCTAGGAGACAGAACGCGTCTCCTTCCTGAGTGGTATGACAGCTGCGTGGTCCCATGGTGTTTATACTTGCATACTATTGTTTGTACAGATGAACGTGGTACATTCAGGCGTTTGGAAATTGCTCCCAAGGATGAACCAGACTTGTGGAGGTCTACAATTTTTTTTTCTGCGGTCTTGGCTGATTTCTTTTGATTTTCCCACGATGTCAAGCAAAGAGGCACTGAGTTTGAAGGTAGGCCTTGAAATACATGCACAGGTACACCTCCAATTGACTCAAATTATGTCAATTAGCCTACCAGAAGCTTCTAAAGCCATGACATTTTTTTCTGGGATTTTCCAAGCTGTTTAAAGGCACAATCAACTTAGTGTATGTGAACTTCTGATCCACTGGAATTGTGATATAGTGAATTATAAGTGAAAAAATCTGTCTGTAAACAATTGTTGGAAAAATTACTTGTGTCATGCACAAAGTAGATGTCCTAACCGACTTGCCAAAACTATAGTTTGTTAATTAACAAGAAATTTGTGGAGTGGTTGAAAAACGTGTTTTAATGACTCCAACCTAAGTGTATGTAAACTTCCGACTTCAACTGTATATTGAGTCATGAGAGCTGTTTTCAGTCCTGCCCTTCTTCCACTCTGTCTCACAGATTGTTCTGAGTTGAGGGTCTTAAGAACTAGTAACGGCTCGTATACAGTAGGTTGTTACAGAGCAGTTACAGTAGCTATCTTAATAAACCCATCAACTGCTACTTAAGATGGGTTGTCTCAATATAGTTTTATAGGGGTGACTGTATGAAATCATTGTGTGTGTGTGTGCCTCCTATCCTTTCTCTTTTAGTAGTCTGTATTGTGCCTTACCTTCCGTGAACTATATATAAAATATCACCTCAAAAACACATCATGACAGTCATTTGCTTGTTTTGTTGTTTATAAACGACAGCCAAGAAAGTACAGGTGCTTTGAAAAGTCCAACACAGACTCAAATCGCATGCAAATGTTGCATGCCATTTCTATTGACTTCTCGTAGCCTCCTGTCTGACCACAACACAGTCTTCTGCCTAGAACTCTACTGTATGACCCCTGGAAAGGTGTGGCTCTTTGAGTTTCTATGGAAATCTCAGTGCCTTCTCTCTCTCTCATGACTTTGAATCCAGATTTACATCCAGATAATCAGGCCTTGTCGTTGAACAAGGACATTTTAGCAGAATGTGGATGTGGAGATTGGTTGCTAGAGGCCCATGAGTTGACGAGTGTGAAGATATAAGTCTCCACAATATAAGGCTGTGATGATACTTTTTGATCCTACGTCCCGTTTGTGAACATGATGTTAAATCAGACGTCAACTGATTTTATTGAAGCTCAAAACATTTGCCAGATATTTTGTTGACGTTCCTTGAAATAGACCTCCCTGTTTTCAGGGTATGGTAATGTGACGATAGCTTTGACAGTGGCTGTGTGTACAGCCTAAGCCTGCCACTAGAATGCATAGGAGACTTGGAAAGGTTTCTCAACTCAGCCGTAAGCTTGCTTATATGAAAGACCATGAAATCTCAAACATTCCATATTCGTGATAAAAAAGCATGTAGGAAAAAATAGGTAACAGTTTACTCAAAGCCAAACGGTATAATGCTTCTTTGCTGCAATTTTGTAACAGGCTGAAAATAGCTGTTTAGTCAGGGTCCATCAGAGACGATGGTAAGACATTATAAGAGGGTCATACATGCTTATGACAATTCTTACAATGCAATACACTTGTTGGCTTTAAGTGAAGTGTTACTAACAAATCTATGTGAATATCACAAATATGTCATATTTATTCACTGTGTAATTGATGTACTTTAACCTTGTCTTTTTTGTAATGACAAAGCATTTATTTAAATAAAGTTATGTATTCATGTATGGGAAGGTTTGTTATGTCTTTTGTTTGCTCTATGCTGTGGAAGTAGGGTTTCAAAATTCAAAATTCTTTCCCAAAATTCCCAGATTTTCCAAAAATCCCGGTTGGAAGATTCACAGATTCAGGAGGGAATATAAGCAGGAAATCCGGAATCCTCCAATGAGGATTTCTGGAAAGCCTGGCAATTTTGGGAAAGTTACAGGAATTTTGCAACGCTATTTGTAAGCCTTAATTCAAGTTCCCTATACACCTGCTGCTGGCTTCAAATGATTGTCTACCAGAAGATTCAATTACCATAGCTACCATACCACATAAAGAAACTTAGAAGAATTTCCATACATACAAAGCAGTGTCTGCCAACCGCCATGAAACACATGAACATAGGCAATCATGTGGGTTTTGCATTGAACTGGGTTGTACCGTGAAATGGGTTGTACCATGAAATACGATGGCTTATCTACACCTAGAACTCCAATAAGAAAATGAGACACAAGATACCAGGGCATATGCCCAAATGAATACACAATCAACGTACAGGAAGTTACCATCCATTTAATCATGTACTTCATCATATAACAAGACGTTCTTTATCACAAAACAATTCTACATTTCTAGTTGTGTTCCTATTAACGAGGAAATCTAAAACGTGTATTTGTGTTTGTAACAACAAGA
This sequence comes from Brachymystax lenok tsinlingensis, assembly GCA_030435695.1. Lineage (NCBI taxonomy): Eukaryota > Metazoa > Chordata > Actinopteri > Salmoniformes > Salmonidae > Brachymystax > Brachymystax lenok. Next base: position 65,930,161 of record CM059814.1, read on the forward strand.
CGTCATCTATGTGGTTTTCCTACAGTGTATAGAAGACGTGTGTGTATTCCAAAGGCTATAGAAGGTAGGTTTTATAGTTTTAGTAGCCTACCAATCTGAAGGCGTAGAACACTGTAAAACAAACAAACGGTAGGCGGAGTTGAGTTGAGTACACAACCACCAAACATTTGAAATGTTCACTTCCCAGCACCAGAAAGTAAGACACTTGAGCTGCGTTTACACACGCAGAAGATCTGATCTGATTGGTCAAAAGACGAATTGGTGGCAAAATATCATAATTGGGCTACCAGTGTAAACACAGCCATACAAACACTAAGTAAGTAAGACACTAATCCCTTAAAGCGTCAATTCGACGTTTAGTTTTTTGCTTAACATATTCACCTTTCAAATAAGTCAAATCATTTTTTCATGACAACATTTCTCTAGATACCCTACAACAGATATATTGAATACAAGAGGTCCATAGGGGTGAATACTAATGGCCAAATGTGCATATAATTGGATTTTCCGTGCAAATCGCCCATTGACATCAATGCTTGATTTTTACACAATAGTCTGAGATGGACACACATATTTCTAGTTAGAATTCAGCCCATAGTAAAAATTATTCTCATTAGACTTTGTTCACCACAGAAAAGCTACGAGAGAAAGGAAAGAGAGAGAGGAGAGAGAGAGAGAGAGAGAGAGAGAGAGAGAGAGAGAGAGAGAGAGAGAGAGATGAAAATACCAGTCAAACACTGACTTCCTTGGAAATTGCAAAGAAGAATGGGTTTCATCTTTGTTGTCTGTCACATCCTATGCCCTTGCAGTGGAATTTGTTCTCAAGCCAAGACACATTATGGTGGTTACACTGTACGATATCGCTGAGAATTGACTTAATACCAAACAAAACTATACACAGAAACAGAAACAGACACACAAACATTGTGATAGCTTACTTAAGTGTTTAGAGTACTGCTTCCTCTGTTGTGTTTTAAGACTCAGGCTGATCAAAGGGAGAATCAGGGCCGTACTATTTCTGGGCTGAGGCGAGGGTGTCCATCTCTGGTCCTCTAAGGTACTGGCTGCAGTTTGGGTCTCCCCTCACGGTTGGTGCTGATGGGATGGGCCGACCGGTGTGTGGGTTGACGCACCAGCACTCCCCCCTCTGGCCGTGCAGAGACATCTTACACTGAAACACAGAAAGAACATTTTAGTGTGTGTGTGTTTGTGTGTTTCTGTGTGTGTGTGTGTCTGTGTGGATGCTCCTGGGCCATGGAGTAAGAGTGAGTAGTCACCTGTTTGAGGTTATACTGTCCCCTCTTGTCACAGTTGGAGATGTTCAGGGTGTAGTCACTTGTTTGAGGTTATACTGCCCCCTCTTGTCACAGTTGGGGATGTGCAGGGTGTAGTCACCTGTTTGAGGTTATACTGCCCCCTCTTGTCACAGTTGGGGATGTGCAGGGTGTAGTCACCTGTTTGAGGTTATACTGCCCCCTCTTGTCACAGTTGGGGATGTTCAGGGTGTAGTCACCTGTTTGAGGTTATACTGACTGTCCCCTCTTGTCACAGTTGTGGATGTGCAGGGTGTAGTCACCTGTTTGAGGTTATACTGCCCCCTCTTGTCACAGTTGGGGATGTGCAGGGTGTAGTCACCTGTTTGAGGTTATACTGCCCCCTCTTGTCACAGTTGGGGATGTGCAGGGCATACAGGTCTTCCAGTGGGCCTCGGTTATCTCTGAAGGGCATCTTAGATATCCTCTCCAGCACCTGGTCCAGCTCCTGCTGACACTGAATCTACAGTACACAACAGGCAACACCAGTCACATGATTAATAGTCTGGGAAATCTCAGACCTTGGAGCAACAGGCAACACCAGTCACATGATTAATAGTCTGGGAAATCTCAGACCTCGGAGCAACAGGCAACACCAGTCACATGATTAATAGTCTGGGAAATCTCAGACCTCGGAGCAACAGGCAACACCAGTCACATGATTAATAGTCTGGGAAATCTCAGACCTCGGAGCAACAGGCAACACCAGTCACATGATTAATAGTTTCTGACTAATACACTGGGGCCGAGCTCCCTGCCATCCAGGACCTCTATACCAGGCGGTGTCAGAGGAAGGCTCTAAAAATTGTCCGACTCCAGCCACCCAAGTCACAGACTGTTCTCTCTCCTACTACACGGCAAGTGGTACCGATGCACCAAGTCTGGAACCAACAGGACTCTGAACAGCTTCTACCCCCAAGTCATAAGACTGCTAAATAATTAAAATAGCTACCCGAACTATATGCATTGACCTTTTTGCACTAACGTTTTGGACTTATCACATACGCTGCTGCTACTGTTTACTATCTGTTATTTCTATCTATATGTACATATCTACCTCAATTCCGGGGAGGGTGCTCTTCAGAATATATCACGAGTTTGGTTTGGTGGGGCTTAAAATGCAGACGGATTTGTGCTCGTGAAAAATAACTTGTACCGCTAAAGTTAGCTGTCATGGCACAAGCAAACAACGTATTTGCCAAATACACTCATTGAAAATATCTAGCTAAAATACAGATTTTGTGTCCGGTGGAAGGCTAATGTTTGCGTCAGGACATGAACGGAAAGGCTCTGGACTGATTTTCTGCTCGAGTCCCATTTCCGCCTCTTGTCCAAGCGATGCTGGTATTGTCAGCAGACGTGTGAGCTGGAACACTGGGTACATTGTGGGAGGCAAACCCTCGGCCTAGGGACACTACATGATTAATGACCCAGCAATACCTTCAGACCACTGTTTGAGAAAATAAAGAAAACATTCTCCAAAATGATCTACAAAGGTTAAGAGCTGGATTCTCGGAGGAATAATAATCCACAGGAAATTAAATGAACAGCACTACCAAAATATAGAATACAATTATTAATTCACATGAAAATGAATAATGTTTCCCTCACAGGCATAACTGAGAATAAATTATATTTGCATTATTCTATTTATGGATTATTGCCAAAGCACCTGATCGTTCTCTTTCTCTAGGTTTTATGGCTTCATCAATAGTAAAACCGCTTGGAATGTTCTTTTCTAGCACTTACAGTCTCTCCTGATGGGTTTTGATGTGTTGCCAAGACTCGCAAATATCCAGGGCAAATGGTTCTATTTTAAACTTGGCATCTGTGTAATGCCAAAATCATTATCCTCAAGGAAAATCACTCAATGTGGGAAAATAAGTACTGGTAGCAGTTTATAATAACACCTTGAAATACATTTGTTTATAATAGATTAGTCAATTGTTTATTCAGGTACTGCTGGAATGTCTACCAATGGCACGTCCATCTTTTTGTGAGAAATTACACTGGTCACTCAAAACATTTACAAAGCATTTATAAAGTATAAATAGCGCTCACTTTAGATGAGGCCACACAAAACACTTAACTAATGATTAGTAGATGGTTTAATAGGACCGATATTAAATGTCTTATGAACGATCCTGTTAATTATTATGAAATAGTTATTCATAAATATGTGAATACCTGACTTACTAACATTTACAAATGTGGGCATAATGATGAATAAACTATTTATTAATCCATTATAAATGCTTTATTACAAGGCGTTATTAGAAAGTGCAACCAAGGTATTTTCCTAGGTCGGTCAACAACAGGATGCCAGGCTCGACTTCAAGGAAACAATACAGTTTTCAACAGTAGGGTCTTGTACTGTCATGTGTGAAACACTTACACCTTCCCCATGGTCACGTTCAGTACGTTTCAAATGGGGGCAAACGTTGTCAAACGGAGGGGGTGTCTTGTCCAATAGAAATGCGTATCTACATTTTCCGATTGAAAAAGCTGGTCTTAATTGTCCAAATTGGCAGTAAGACATTGTTAGCTGCTTGACACCATAAAGTCTGCTCCAGAAGATGGCAGCAGTGTACTAGGTTCTGTTAAGACTGACTATCCCTCCCAAAGGGACATGGGCACGGCCAATCATGATCCCAGGTTCACTAACTGTTTACTAACAGAAGCGACCCACTAAGGGTCTCGGTTTACTAAGGCAGCGTCTCAAATGGCACTACTTTTAACCAGGGCCCATATTAAAGGAATAGGGTGCTATTTGGGATGTTTAGTACTAGGTGTTTACTAACCTGCTTGGCACGGGCGTTTTGGGGTCCTCCGCTTTGTTACTCTTCATCTTGGTCTTCATCTCCTGTCGGTGCTGGCGTATAGCGCTCTCCTTGGGCCCCAGCCACGGGTTGTCCTTAGTGGCCTTCCTCACCGGGGGGATCTCTGTCAGGCCCGTGTCCAGGAGGTCCACCACCTCCCCTGAGGGACAGACACGCACGCAGACACAGATGCATGCACAGACTCACACACATGCACATACGCACACACACGCACACACACACACACACACACACACACACACACACATATACAAACACAGTCAAAACAGCTCTATGGAAACCAGTTCCATTAAAGTGATTGATCGTTCATTACGACACTGTCATAACATTGTCGTTATATTGTCATTACATCACAGAAAGCTCAACCATTTGAATGATTAAGTATACTGCACATTCCTCCATGAAATGAGAAATTATAGGGCCAGCAGGTTGGCTTTAGAATACACAGTGAATTTTTCAGCGGAAATAGATAGATACATCTTAAAGGTGCTATATTTTGGACCTTTTTCAAAAATATTGTGAAATATTATTATTTATTTATTTTTTACATTTTAACTTCCAAGAATGAGAACCAGTAGTGAACATATGCTTCTGTCTGTGTACACTCCAGGTTTATTGGCCACTGAAGAGCTGAAGACACCTTCACTTGCTATGACGAGTGTCCTCCTCACATCCAATGTCAAGGCATGTCATGAAAGGGCACTAGCTCACTTTCATGTTCAACTGATTAGAACGAAAGCTTGAACAGCAACCACCCAGAACTGACACACCACACTGGGGAAGGGAGGTAGAAGTCCTCAGCTGTTTGACCAGATAACGAGTGGTTAAACATCAACCTCTGAAAGCCTCTTTCCAAACAGATATGAGAACAAACAATGCAGGGGGCCTGGCCCTGCGAGTCCACTAGCTGTCCATGCTATTCCTGACAACAGACAGAGCGGTGGCTGAGGGCCCACTAGCAGCTCTCCCAGGGCTCTGGGACCGTCAAAATGGAAGAATAACAGAAACAGCAGGGGGAGGAAACAGTTGGCTGGACCTTGCTTTGAGGAAATCTTAGATGAATAACATTTCAGAGTAATGCACTGTTTACAAACTCTCTGTACCGTCAGGCTGTCCAGTGACATATCACTAACAACAGAGGGGGGATAGGTTATAAGATATAAATAAGATATAACTGTCACGTCCTGGCCATAGATAGCCCTTTTGGCTGCTCTATGGTGGTTTTGGTCAGGACGTGAGCAGGGGTGTGTTTGTTCTATGTTATATTTTCTATGTTGGTTTTCTATGTTGGTTTGGTTTGGGTTCCCAATTAGAGGAAGCTGTTAGTCGTTGTCTCTAATTGGGAATCCTATTTAGGTTGTTTAGTCCCCCCACCTGTGTGTGGGATATTGTTTATGTTCAGTGTGTTAGTTGCTGTTGTGCGCTACATGTTGAGTTACGATCGTTGTGCTCTTCCTTTTGTCTTGGTGAGTTCAACTAAATAAATATGTTTTACTCAACCCGGCACGCTGCGCCTTGGTCCGTCTTTGAAGATCGTGACAATAACAGGGTTGCCCGGCCCTTAAGTGAAGTGTATTCTACACTAAGGAAGGAGCAAGAGGGGTCCCTCTGATGTTTACAATCCAGTAAACATATAATATGTAATACCTGCATGTTTCACACAGACCACCATAGTCTCTGTGCCCAAGATAGCGAAAGGTAACCTGCCTAAATGATTACCGCCCCCGTAGTACTCATGTCGGTAGCCATGAAGTGCTTTGAAAGGCTCACATCAACACCATCATGCCAGAAACCCTAGACCACTCCAATTTGCATACCACCCCAACAGATCCACAGATGATGCAATCTTAATCGCACTCCACACTGCCCTTTCCCACCTGGACAAAAGGAACAGAATGCTGTTCATTGACTACAGGTCAGCGTTCAACACCATAGCGCCCACAATGCTCATCACTAAGATTAGGACCCTGGGACTAAACACCTCCCTCTGCAACTGGATCCTGGACTTCCTGACGGGCCACCCCCAGGTGGTAAGGGTAGGCAACAACACATCTGCGAAGCTGATCCTCAACACTGGGGCCCCTCAGGGGTGCGTGCTTAGTCCCCTCCTGTACTCCCTGTTCACCCACGACTGCGTGGTCAAGCACGACTCCAACACCATCATTACGTTTCCTGACAACACAACAGTGGCAGATCTAAATTCAGCTCTCCTCATGAAACTATCAGATCAACCTTCAGCTCTCCCCATGAAACTATCAGATCAACCTTCAGCTCTCCCCATGAAACTATCAGATCTAACTTCAGCTCTCCTCATGAAACTATCAGATCAACCTTCAGCTCTCCTCATGAAACTATCAGATCTAACTTCAGCTCTCCTCATGAAACTATCAGATCTAACCTCTAACTTCAGCTCTCCTCATGAAACTATCAGATCTAACTTCAGCTCTCCTCATGAAACTATCAGATCTAACTTCAGCTCTCCTCATGAAACTATCAGATCTAACTTCAGCTCTCCTCATGAAACTATCAGATCTAACTTCAGCTCTCCTCATGAAACTATCAGATCTAAACCTCTAACGTCAGCTCTCCTCATGAAACTATCAGATCTAACTTCAGCTCTCCTCATGAAACTATCAGATCTAACTTCAGCTCTCCTCACGAAACTATCAGATCTAACTTCAGCTCTCCTCATGAAACTATGAGATCTAAACCTCTAACTTCAGCTCTCCTCATGAAACTATCAGATCTAACTTCAGCTCTCCTCATGAAACTATCAGATCTAACTTCAGCTCTCCTCATGAAACTATCAGATCTAAACCTCTAACGTCAGCTCTCCTCATGAAACTATCAGATCTAACTTCAGCTCTACTCATGAAACTATCAGATCTAACTTCAGCTCTCCTCATGAAACTATCAGATCTAACTTCAGCTCTCCTCATGAAACTATCAGATCTAACTTCAGCTCTCCTCATGAAACTATCAGATCTAAACCTCTAACTTCAGCTCTCCTCATGAAACTATCAGATATAAACCTCTAACTTCAACTCTCCTCATGAAACTATCAGATCTAAACCTCTAACTTCAGCTCTCCTCATGAAACTATCAGATATAAACCTCTAACTTCAGCTCTTCTCATGAAACTATCAGATCTAAAACTCTAACTTCAGCTCTACTCATGAAACTATCAGATCTAACTTCAGCTCTCCTCATGAAACTATCAGATCTAACTTCAGCTCTCCTCATGAAACTATCAGATCTAACTTCAGCTCTCCTCATGAAACTATCAGATCTAAACCTCTAACTTCAGCTCTCCTCATGAAACTATCAGATCTAACTTCAGCTCTCCTCATGAAACTATCAGATCTAACTTCAGCTCTCCTCATGAAACTATCAGATCTAAACCTCTAACGTCAGCTCTCCTCATGAAACTATCAGATCTAACTTCAGCTCTACTCATGAAACTATCAGATCTAACTTCAGCTCTCCTCATGAAACTATCAGATCTAACTTCAGCTCTCCTCATGAAACTATCAGATCTAACTTCAGCTCTCCTCATGAAACTATCAGATCTAAACCTCTAACTTCAGCTCTCCTCATGAAACTATCAGATATAAACCTCTAACTTCAGCTCTTCTCATGAAACTATCAGATCTAAAACTCTAACTTCAGCTCTACTCATGAAACTATCAGATCTAACTTCAGCTCTCCTCATGAAACTATCAGATCTAACTTCAGCTCTCCTCATGAAACTATCAGATCTAACTTCAGCTCTCCTCATGAAACTATCAGATCTAACTTCAGCTCTCCTCATGAAACTATCAGATCTAAACCTCTAACGTCAGCTCTCCTCATGAAACTATCAGATCTAACTTCAGCTCTACTCATGAAACTATCAGATCTAACTTCAGCTCTCCTCATGAAACTATCAGATCTAACTTCAGCTCTCCTCATGAAACTATCAGATCTAACTTCAGCTCTCCTCATGAAACTATCAGATCTAACTTCAGCTCTCCTCATGAAACTATCAGATCTAAACTTCTAACTTCAGCTCTCCTCATGAAACTATCAGATCTAAACCTCTAACTTCAGCTCTTCTCATGAAACTATCAGATCTAAGCTCTCTAACTTCAGCTCTCTTGTGTTCTCAGTGTCCTTTGAAGACAGAGTTGCAGAACAGAGGGCAGAAGTCAACTGGAATCAGTTGTGCACAAAACACACACACACACACACACACACACACAGACACACACACAAATTATTCTGTTTTCCTCTATTAGATAATGCCAACTGTCTCCAACTGTAATATACTGATTCCAGCTTCATGGAGGAAACCTGAGAAAGTCTGAGTCTATTAAAAAACACAGACACACACACACAGAGACACACACAGAGACACACACGGACAGGGTCAGGACCCCACTCTAAGGGGGCCCCGTTCCTGCAGTACACTCTGTTCCACCGATCCACAGAGGTGGGCCTGGGCTTTGCAACATCAACAGAGCTGCAGCTCCATTGTTTTTACTTTGTTGTCCGGTCCACTGCTTGAATTAATACAGCAGACAAAAGGGACGAGTGGCTTCCTTGCTTTTTTAATAGCTGATGCTTGTCAAATTCCCAGAACAGCACAAAGGAGAGAAGGTTCATGTCTGACAGTCTAGACTCTAGTCAACTGAGCAGATGGCCCATGGATGGAGAAGGGGAGACTGGATAGGTCAAACCAACACACATTCATGGTTCAGATGATCCCTTTAACTATCCCCTTTAATCTCAATGTGACTTATTGTGTAATAAATTAATATTAGCTCATTCTAGGGCCAGCATAGTGATAATGATACTGTATTTCACTGTGTTTACGTGTATATATAACGTATCACCTTCACAATTGACTGTACAGTAAAGCACTTTGGGGAGCTGTAGTTAAAAAGAGCCAGCTCCATAACTGCTTCCCATTATCCTTTACAAGGCCTGCTAGGACTCTCCTGCTAGAATCACACAGTCAGCACAGAGCAAGTGTGTTTACCTCACAGCCAGGCTATCTGGCCTGAGAGGCTCCTCCACAGCATGAAGCTAGCTGGGGCTGGGCAGGTCCTGACACGTAGACACTGGCTGCACCCAGCCAGGCATCTATCCACCACTGAACTGACTGACTGCAGGCTAAACCTGGGACTCTGAATGCGTCCCAAACGACACTGTATCCCTATATGACTCTGGTCTAAAGTAGTGAAGTAGTGCACTATATAGGGAAAAGGGAGTATTTTGCCATTTGGGACACACACACCTGGCTCTGGAGGACAGAGAGACAGGGAGACGGAGGCAAGCCAGAGCCCATCGAACCTGCAGGGCAGCACGGACAATTACAGCACACAAATACAGAGAATAGAGAGAGAAGGGAGAGATGGTGCCCATCTTTCCCATTCATTTGGGGTTGAGGCATGTAGACGTGACCTTGACATGAGACCACTTTTGAGGTCTGAAAAGACCTGATTAACTTTGAAGAGTGAACATATCCATATCTCCTTTAATAACAGAGACGATAGTACACCAGATTAGGGTTGCATTTCCAGGACTTTCAATAAATTCTCTGGTTCGCCCAAAATCCCGGTTGGAGGCTCCCCGGAGTCAGGGGGAATAATCAGGATATCCGGAATCCTCCAAACAGGATTTCTGGAAAACCAGGGAATTTATTGAAAGATGAAAATGAATTTTGCAACCTTACACCAGACATGTGATCCAAGTCATGGCACCAATGTCAACTGGCCTTGATACACAGACCACCATCCTACAAGGATCAATTCCTAAGACAGTAGATCTGCCTGCAGCCATCGGACTAGCCATGAACAACAGATCTTGGGTGATTGCAGCAGCCAAATGCATTGGCCTCCTTCTGTACACACATACCCAGCACTTAAATCTCCTTCAACTCCATTATCTTCGGTGAAGAAACATCAAACCATCTGGCGAAGCCAGCCCTATCCCCTGCAAAGCCCTTCCACAGGTCCCCTTCCAACCCCAGTCAGCTCAGTAACATTTCAGACATAGTTTGTGTTTTCTCCAAGCACCGAAGAGGGGGAGTGAGGGGAGTGGAAGGAGGGAGGGAGTCAGCGAGAGAAAGAAAGAAAGAAAGAAAGAAAGAAAGAGGGAGAGAGAGAGAAAGAATGAAAGGGAGAGGGAGAGAAAAGCAGAGTGAGAGAGAAAGGGAGCAGCTTTATTCTGGAACGCGTCTGAGGCACGCTGAGATTCTTAGCATGGCTTCGGGTGAAGTTGCAGCCCCAGGGGTGGATGGCAGTGATGCCTGTGTTTTAGAGAAGCAGGAGGGATTATCAGGGGCTATTTTGGGCCTGCGGGCACCGTCTAGAGGGCTGGGCACCCCGGCAGTGGACCTAGGCAGGTACAGATGAATACCCCTCGTTAGGGAGCCGTGTTATTTAACCGCCCAGTTGCAGCCAGATGGTCAGGATCTGTTTTCCTTGTAAAGCTTTGAGAGTTTTTTTTGGTCTTTTGTTGGGTTAGGGGTGGGGTAACCCTCCCTCTGTTGGATAAGTGGCAGCCCAACGATGTGATCCTGCTGGGAGGATGAGTGATGAACCTTGGTGTGTCTCAAATAGCACCCTATTTAATTAACCTTTATTTTAGCAGGGTCTCTTTTGCAAGGGAGTGCACTACTTTTGACCAGGGCCCATTAAATATATTTTTTTAATAGTATGTTTTTGTATTAGCGTGATGTATTATTGACTATGACGTGTCTTTACATAATAATATGATATACACCCCGTCTGCCTGATGTGGAATCAATCTTGCACCAACGTCTCTATTTACATCATTCTCTGAAGCGTCACAGTAAACCAACTGTAGTTGTACCACTTGATATTGACAATGAGGGGGTTACTGTCTAGGCTAATAAAGATGCCCATCCACCACAGGGTTCAGGTAAGGAGCAGAGACTGGGTGCACCACAGTCACTGTGGAGGGTTTTCAAATCAAGTCTTCCATGGATGAAAGGCATGCCAGTCATGCATTAAGGCCTGTATAGCATGAGATGAGTAGCATGAAGGAATGCATATAGGGTTCTCTGCATTTCCCAGTGATCCAATACTGGAGAATGCAGAACACGTTTTCCTTGGTTATAAAGTAAGCATTATGCGACAAATTTAATTTGTGTTTATTACGTGTGTTCTGCCATATGAGAAAGACAGGTAAGTTAAGTGATGATTATTTTGATACATGAGCAGATGTGACTGTTAACAAATGCGTTTTAGTTTTACTTATAAACTGATCCTATAAACTCAGGTGTGCATGATAGTACTGTGTAACCCAGGTGTACATAATAGTACTGTGTAACCCAGGTGTACATAATAGTACTGTGTAACTCAGGTGAACATAATAGTACTGTGTAACCCATGTGTACATTATAGTACTGTGTAACCCAGGTGTACATATAGTACTGTGTAACCCAGGTGAACATAATAGTACTGTGTAACCCAGGTGTACATAATAGTACTGTGTAACCCAGGTGTACATAATAGTACTGTGTAACCCATGTGTACATAATAGTACTGTGTAACTCAGGTGTACACGATAGTACTGTGTAACCCAGGTGTAACCCACCCCTTATATGCCAGGCTGTGGATACATAGAAACAGTCAGAGTAGAAGAGAAACAGTTTGAGCAGAGAAATATAGGATGGCGTCATGGCAATTCACTGTACTGTAGACTAGGACTGTGGAATCTGGCTGTACATTATAGTACTGTGTAACCCAAGTGTACATAATAGTACTGTGTAACCCAAGTGGACATAATAGTACTGTGTAACCCATGTGTACATAATAGTACTGTATAACCCAGGTGGACATAATAGTATGTGTAACCCAGGTGAACATAATAGTATGTGTAACCCAGGTGTACATAATAGTACTGTGTAACCCATGTGTACATGATAGTACTGTGTAACCCAGGTGGACATAATAGTACTGTGTAACCCAGGTGAACATAATAGTATGTGTAACCCATGTGTACATAATAGTACTATGTAACCAATGTGTACATAATAGTACTGTGTAACCCATGTGTACATAATAGTACTGTGTAACTCAGGTGTACATGATAGTACTGTGTAACCCATGTGTACATAATAGTACTGTGTAACTCAGGTGTACATAATAGTACTGTGTAACCCATGTGTACATAATAGTACTGTGTAACTCAGGTGTACATGATAGTACTGTATAACCCAGGTGTAACCCACCCCTTATATGCCAGGCTGTGGATACATAGAAACAGTCAGAGTAGAAGAGAAACAGTTTGAGCAGAGAAATATAGGATGGCGTCATGGCAATTCACTGTACTGTAGGCTAGGACTGTGGAATCTGGCTGTACATTATAGTACTGTGTAACCCAAGTGTACATAATAGTACTGTGTAACCCATGTGTACATAATAGTACTGTATAACCCAGGTGGACATAATAGTATGTGTAACCCAGGTGAACATAATAGTATGTGTAACCCATGTGTACATTATAGTACTGTGTAACCCAGGTGGACATAATAGTACTGTGTAACCCAGGTGAACATAATAGTATGTGTAACCCAGGTGTACATAATAGTACTGTGTAACCCATGTGTACATAATAGTATGTGTAACCCAGGTGTACATAATAATACTGTGTAACCCAGGTGAACATAATAGTATGTGTAATCCAGGTGTGCATGATAGTACTGTGTAACCAAGGTGTACATAATAGTACTGTGTAACCCAGGTGAACATAATAGTATGTGTAACCCAGGTGGACATAATAGTACTGTGTAACCCAGGTGTACATGATAGTACTGTGTAACCCAGGTGGACATAATAGTACTGTGTAACCCAGGTGAACATAATAGTATGTGTAACCCATGTGTACATAATAGTACTGTGCAACCCATGTGTACATAATAGTACTGTGTAACCCAGGTGTACATAATAGTACTGTGTAACCCATGTGTACATAATAGTACTGTGTAACCCAGGTGTACATAACAGTACTGTGTAACCCAGGTGAACATAATAGTATGTGTAACCCATGTGTACATAATAGTACTGTATAACCCAGGTGAACATAATAGTATGTGTAACCCAGGTGGACATAATAGTACTGTGTAACCCAGGTGTACATAATAGTACTGTGTAACCCAGGTGGACATAATAGTACTGTGTAACCGAGGTGAAGATAATAGTATGTGTAACCCATGTGTACATAATAGTACTGTATAACCCAGGTGAACATAATAGTATGTGTAACCCAGGTGGACATAATAGTACTGTGTAACCCAGGTGAACATAATAGTACTGTGTAACCCAGGTGTACATAATAGTACTGTGTAACCCATGTGTACATAATAGTATGTGTAACCCAGGTGTACATAATAATACTGTGTAACCCAGGTGAACATAATGGTATGTGTAACCCAGGTGGACATAATAGTACTGTGTAACCCATGTGTACATGATAGTACTGTGTAACCCAGGTGGACATAATAGTACTGTGTAACCCAGGTGAACATAATAGTATGTGTAACCCATGTGTACATAATAGTACTATGTAACCAATGTGTACATAATAGTACTGTGTAACCCATGTGTACATAATAGTACTGTGTAACTCAGGTGTACATGATAGTACTGTGTAACCCATGTGTACATAATAGTACTGTGTAACTCAGGTGTACATAATAGTACTGTGTAACCCATGTGTACATAATAGTACTGTGTAACTCAGGTGTACATGATAGTACTGTATAACCCAGGTGTAACCCACCCCTTATATGCCAGGCTGTGGATACATAGAAACAGTCAGAGTAGAAGAGAAACAGTTTGAGCAGAGAAATATAGGATGGCGTCATGGCAATTCACTGTACTGTAGGCTAGGACTGTGGAATCTGGCTGTACATTATAGTACTGTGTAACCCAAGTGTACATAATAGTACTGTGTAACCCATGTGTACATAATAGTACTGTATAACCCAGGTGGACATAATAGTATGTGTAACCCAGGTGAACATAATAGTATGTGTAACCCATGTGTACATTATAGTACTGTGTAACCCAGGTGGACATAATAGTACTGTGTAACCCAGGTGAACATAATAGTATGTGTAACCCAGGTGTACATAATAGTACTGTGTAACCTATGTGTACATAATAGTATGTGTAACCCAGGTGTACATAATAATACTGTGTAACCCAGGTGAACATAATAGTATGTGTAACCCAGGTGTGCATGATAGTACTGTGTAACCAAGGTGTACATAATAGTACTGTGTAACCCAGGTGAACATAATAGTATGTGTAACCCAGGTGGACATAATAGTACTGTGTAACCCAGGTGTACATGATAGTACTGTGTAACCCAGGTGGACATAATAGTACTGTGTAACCCAGGTGAACATAATAGTATGTGTAACCCATGTGTACATAATAGTACTGTGCAACCCATGTGTACATAATAGTACTGTGTAACCCAGGTGTACATAATAGTACTGTGTAACCCATGTGTACATAATAGTACTGTGTAACCCAGGTGTACATAACAGTACTGTGTAACCCAGGTGAACATAATAGTATGTGTAACCCATGTGTACATAATAGTACTGTATAACCCAGGTGAACATAATAGTATGTGTAACCCAGGTGGACATAATAGTACTGTGTAACCCAGGTGTACATAATAGTACTGTGTAACCCAGGTGGACATAATAGTATGTGTAACCCAGGTGAACATAATAGTATGTGTAACCCAGGTGTACATAATAGTACTGTGTAACACATGTGTACATAATAGTACTGTGTAACCCATGTGTACATAATAGTACTGTGTAACCCAGGTGGACATAATAGTATGTGTAACCCAGGTGAACATAATAGTATGTGTAACCCAGGTGTACATAATAGTACTGTATAACCCATGTGTACATAATAGTATGTGTAACCCAGGTGTACATAATAGTACTGTGTAACCCAGGTGAACATAATAGTATGTGTAACCCATGTGTACATAATAGTACTGTGTAACCGAGGTGAAGATAATAGTATGTGTAACCCATGTGTACATAATAGTACTGTATAACCCAGGTGAACATAATAGTATGTGTAACCCAGGTGGACATAATAGTACTGTGTAACCCAGGTGAACATAATAGTACTGTGTAACTCAGGTGTACATGATAGTACTGTGTAACCCAGGTGTAACCCACCCCTTATATGCCAGGCTGTGGATACATAGAAACAGTCAGAGTAGAAGAGAAACAGTTTGAGCAGAGAAATATAGGATGGCGTCATGGCAATTCACTGTACTGTAGGCTAGGACTGTGGAATCTGGCTGTACATTATAGTACTGTAGGTGTACATAATAGTAACTGATGAGTACATAATAGTACTGTGTAACTCAGGTGTACATAATAGTACTGTGTAACTGTGTAACATATATGCCAGGCTGTGGATACATAGAAACAGTCAGAGTAGAAGAAGAAACAGTTTGAGCAGAGAAATATAGGATGGCGTGGCACCCACTGTACTGTAGGCTAGGACTGTGGAATCTGGCTGTACATTATAGTACTGTGTAACCCAGGTGTACATAATAGTACTGTGTAACCCATTTGTACATAATAGTACTGTGTAACCCAGGTGGACATAATAGTATGTGTAACCCAGGTGAACATAATAGTATGTGTAACCCAGGTGTACATAATAGTACTGTATAACCCATGTGTACATAATAGTATGTGTAACCCAGGTGTACATAATAGTACTGTGTAACCCAGGTGAAGATAATAGTATGTGTAACCCATGTGTACATAATAGTACTGTGTAACCCATGTGTACATAATAGTACTGTGTAACCCAGGTGTACATAATAGTATGTGTAACCCATGTGTACATAATAGTACTGTGTAACCCAGGTGGACATAATAGTACTGTGTAACCCAGGTGAACATAATAGTATGTGTAACCCAGGTGTACATAATAGTACTGTGTAACCCATGTGTACATAATAGTACTGTGTAACCCAGGTGGACATAATAGTACTGTGTAACCCAGGTGAACATAATAGTATGTGTAACCCAGGTGTACATTATAGTACTGTGTAACCCATGTGTACATAATAGTACTGTGTAACTCAGGTGTACATAATAGTACTGTGTAACTCAGGTGTAGATGATAGTACTGTGTAACCCAGGTGTAACCCACCCCTTATATGCCAGGCTGTGGATACATAGAAAGTCAGAGTAGAAGAGAAACAGTTTGAGCAGAGAAATATAGGATGGCGTCATGGCAATTCACTGTACTGTAGGCTAGGACTTTGGAATCTGGCTGTACATTATAGTACTGTGTAACCCAGGTGTACAAAATAGTACTGTGTAACCCAGGTGGACATAATAGTATGTGTAACCCAGGTGAACATAATAGTATGTGTAACCCAGGTGTACATAATAGTACTGTATAACCCATGTGTACATAATAGTATGTGTAACCCAGGTGTACATAATAGTACTGTGTAACCCAGGTGAACATAATAGTATGTGTAACCCATGTGTACATAATAGTACTGTGTAACCCAGGTGAACATAATAGTATGTGTAACCCATGTGTACATAATAGTACTGTGTAACCCAGGTGGACATAATAGTACTGTGTAACCCAGGTGAACATAATAGTACTGTGTAACCCAGGTGTACATTATAGTACTGTGTAACCCAGGTGTACATTATAGTACTGTGTAACCAAGGTGTACATAATAGTACTGTGTAACCCAGGTGTACATAATAGTACTGTGTAACTCAGGTGAACATAATAGTACTGTGTAACCCAGGTGTACATAATAGTACTGTGTAACCCAGATGTACATGATAGTACTGTGTAACCCAGGTGTACATAATAGTATTGTGTAACCCAGGTGAACATAATAGTACTGTGTAACCCAGGTGTACATGATAGTACTGTGTAACCCAGGAGTACATAATAGTACTGTGTAACTCAGGTGTACATAATAGTACTGTGTAACTCAGGTGTACATGATAGTACTGTGTAACCCAGGTGTAACCCACCCCTTACATGCCAGGCTGTGGATACATAGAAACAGTCAGAGTAGAAGAGAAACAGTTTGAGCAGAGAAATATAGGATGGCGTCATGGCAATTCACTGTACTGTAGGCTAGGACTGTGAAATCTGGCTGTACATTATAGTACTGTGTAACCCAGGTGTACATTATAGTACCGTGTAACCCAGGTGTGCATGATAATACTGTGTAACCCAGGTGTACATAATAGTACTGTGTAACCCAGGTGTACATAATAGTACTGTGTAACCCAGGAGTACATGATAGTAATGTGTAACCCAGGTGTACATAATAGTACTGTGTAACCCAGGTGTACATAATAGTACTGTGTAACCCAGGAGTACATGATAGTAATGTGTAACCCAGGTGTACATGATAGTACTGTGTAATCCAGGTGTACATGATAGTACTGTGTAACCCAGGTGTAGCCCACCCCTTATATGCCAGGCTCTGGATACATAGAAACAGTCAGAGTAGAAGAGAAACAGTTTGAGCAGAGAAATATAGGATGGCGTCATGGCAATTCAACGTACTGTAGGCTAGGACTGTGGAATCTGTCTGTAGCAAAGCAGACTGTAAGTAGCTATTTCAGGAAGAGTTCCACCATAGAAATAGTATTAGAACACTATTTAAGAGTTCCACTGCCTCCTAAGACCCAACTTATCTCTGGCTACATGTGCATGTGTAGGTTACTCCATGTGCATTTCTAGTCCTACTGTCTGCGGTGACCTGGCCCTAATCCATTTGACTTTTCAGGAATCACAGGTTCACCTTCATAATCTAATCAAACGTTACATTTGGCAGATGGGGACATTGACATTAGGTTTAGTAGAAATCACACCATACTGAACAAGCTTCAACACACACTCCATGACTAGTTTACAGTGGTTCGGGTCAAAGTACAAAGTCCAAATTGCCAATCAATGTGGCATTATTTTACTTTTCTCTCCTCTCTCATGTTATCCAATTAAATAGGAATGTTTGGGATTTCTGTGTAAAACACAAGCTGGGAATGTTATTTCAGGGTATAAGTAAGTATACAGTATGCCTTACAGTATAGGCTTGCTTATACAGTGTAAGATATGTTATACAGGAATAATATTGTTATTTAAGGGAGTCTATTGATTCCAGCAAGGGCCCAATATGTCAACACACGGAGGTCAATAAGTCAAACTAGTCCAGTGTAGTTCTGGTTGTTGTTGGAGACTTTCTTTCATTTGTGATTAGGACATATAGCACAAAGCCAAATATAGGCTTATAGCATTTGCAGTTCAGATCGGTACATATTAAAGGCAAAAGTACCTTGATAAAATTGTGTTATAAAAGTCTTATAACTGTGTAATAACAAATAATTCAAATAAATAGGCGTTTTAGAGCGAGTTAATCACAGTTTCGATGTTTCTATGAGCAAATGGACGCCAAAATCATTAGCTTTGACTGCTGCGAATTAAATAAATCACAATACGGTCCATGCTAAGCCATCCCAATGACCGTGCAGTTATTCATTAACGCCTACTAATGATCATACTTCCAAAACGTCCTCTCTGTTCCATTATAACATTGTAAATGTATCAGGCTTGTTGAAACTGACCGCTAAGTTGCTCCCGGTGCTCCTGGCTCCCGGTGGGCTCGGTGACCACTTTGTGTCCGCACAGCCCCAGCCCCTGGACCAGCTGCTCAAGAGGCAGATCGGAGTCCGGCTTCGGGTAACACCGGAGCCCGCTGGAGCATCTCGGGGTGTACACGCCGCATAACTCGCCCTCTTGCCGGGCGCACACCGGGCAGCAACCGCAGCCTGGTTCGCGCACTATCTCCGCACAGGTCTCGGTGAGCTTCGGGCACGCAGCCTGACGTTCGGCGGTGCAACTCGGGCAACGGAAAACCATCTCCGCGAAAGAAGTGCCCACGAAAGCCACCGACAGCAGCAGCAAGCTGCAGCCTGAATACGATATCATTCTCGGCATGGAACTTCTTGTCATTTAGTGGGGCGATGGAACGCAACTCCAGGTAAAATAACTGTGCATGCGAACAGGTGAAGCCAGCGGCTGGGTTGAGTTCTGCAGGGTCCTACTAACGGCAGGGTTAACTGACAGCTCGTCAGACCAGTGGTGCATATGGAAGAGCAGCAGGCAAACCCTAACAGGCAATTTTGTGCTATGGCGAACATATTACATAGCCTCTCAAGTTTTTAAGTATACCTAAGACCAGTACAAATGACTTGTTATTTTGTAATCAACTTACATTATGGTACTCAGCCAGGTGTCTCTGGCCAACTGTTGACGTTGGTGAGGCCTGTATATAGACAGATTTGGTGATTTATTACAACAAGCAGAAATAACTGTCAGACAATCCCAAACACACATAGGCTACACTGAAGTGATGCCCTATAAACGTTCAATTTAAACTTATTCTGAGCAATGGACACTAAGAAATGTAAGTTCTAGATACTATCCTCATTATAGGCTATGTAGCCTATTTGTTATACTACTATTGTTGGAAATGTGCAAAAAATACACTGTACAATAGGGAAAGGCAAGGAGAGAATGTTCTATGTGGTAGTATCATGCAACTCAATGGAGGAAAACGAGGCAGCATTCCCTTGGCTGGGCCTGAGACTGAGAGAGGCAATATTACATACTGTAGCATGTTATTTTTATCAGCAAGCACCCTCTCCCAGAAAAAAATAAAAATTAGCAAACATAAACAAAAAGCGTTCCTGCCATGTCCATTGACACTTAATGAAAGCCCTGCCCAGAGGCTGCATGCCATTCCCTACCTGGTGGGCGCTGTGTATGTTGCCTATTGATCAGCTGGAGCCAGGCGCTGAGGTGTCCTGCTTACATACCAAACAAGCTCCCATTAACCCATCCAGTGAGTGCGGTGGTTGCCCGGAAGAATAATTGCTGTTTATTTAAGGGCACAGAAATAAACATTGCATATATACTGTAACCATACTCTCCAGCCAGGCAGCGAGTCACAGATATAAATGTGGATTATTTTGTTTTGTGGGTGCCCTCTGATTTCATGGTATTTCACCTATTTATGGTCGGCATCCCGGCTCGCCTTGAGGGCGGACGCGAGGAGAAAGGGCCCTTCTGAAGGGGCCAGTATCTTGGGGGGCATCTGGATGATGCTGGGGGTGTTTGCGTAGAACCTCATATGTCATTTTATAAAAAGCAACATTGGGGAGGAGAAGCAGAGAAGGCCTGGTTTATAAACAAGGCCTGGGGCTAGAGTTTGCCCAGTGTCTGGGGATGACCACCAGGTAATGGGGTAACAGGCCACAGTATCTGGCTAGCGGTTATTGCAATGCCATTCCCATCAAGTGCAGCTACCTAAAATTCCCCCCCAGAATTATTAAGTCAATATACACACTAAGTACAGGTCCACATTGATAGCGAGCGCTGGGTGAGATCTCATAATGCAGTGAATGAATACATTATCTGTTTCTATGCATATGTAAAGAGAGCTACAGTTCATTTCAATATGTGTAAGTAGGCATTTCACTGTTAGTCCACACCTGTTGTTAACGAAGCATGTGACGAATAACATTTGATTGATATTAAGTGTAACATTACAACACTAAGCAGAAATCCCTTTGATTAGAAAAGGGCATATTTCGATATGGGCCTAGCACAGTTGGATGACCTGTTTATATTTTTATATATTAGAACAGTATCCTGGCTATAATGACTATAATGTATTAGAACAGTACCCTGGCTATAACGACTATAATGTATTAGAACAGTATCCTGGCTATAACGACTATAGTGTATTAGAACAGTATTCTGGCTATAATGACTATAATGTATTAGAACAGTATCCTGGCTATAATGACTATAATGTATAAGAACAGTATCCTGGCTATAATGACTATAATGTATAAGAACAGTATCCTGGCTATAATGACTATAATGTATTAGAACAGTATTCTGGCTATAATGACTACAATGTATTAGAACAGTATCCTGGCTATAATGACTATAATGTATTAGAACGGTATCCTGGCTATAACGACTATAATGTATGAGAACAGTATCCTGGCTATAATGACTATAATGTATTAGAACAGTATCCTGGCTATAATGACTATAGTGTATTAGAACAGTATCCTGGCTATAATGACTATAATGTATTAGAACAGTATCCTGGCTATAATGACTATAATGTATTAGAACAGTATCCTGGCTTTAATGACTATAGTGTATTAGAACAGTATCCTGGCTATAATGACTATAATGTATTAAAACAATATTCTGGCTTTAATGACTATAATGTATTAGAACAGTATCCTGGCTATAATGACTATAATGTATTAAAACAGTATCCTGGCTATAATGACTATAATATTATTAGAACAGTATCCTGGCTATAATACTATAATGTATTAGAACAGTATCCTGGCTATAATGACTATAATGTATTAGAACAGTATCCTGGCTATAATGACTATAGTGTATTACAACATTAAACTGGCTATCATGACTATAATGTATAAGAACAGTATCCTGGCTTTAATGACTATAGTGTATTAGAACAGTATCCTGGTGTCACGTCCTGGCCATAGATAGCCCTTTTGGCTGCTCTATGGTGGTTTTGGTCAGGACGTGAGCAGGGGTGTTTTTTGTTCTATGTTTTATTTTCTAGATTTGGTTTGTTGATGGTTCCTACCAGAGGCAGCTGAGTGTCGTTACCTCTAATTGGGGACCATATATATGTTTGTTATTTTCCCCCACTTGCCGTGTGGGTCATTGTCTGTCTGTCTGTCTGTCTGTCTGTCTGTCTGTCTGTCTGTCTGTCTGTCTGTCTGTCTGTCTGTCTGTCTGTCTGTCTGTCTGTCTGTCTGTCTGTCTGTTCGTTCGTCTGTCTGTCTGTCTGTCTGTCTGTCTGTCTGTCTGTCTGTCTGTCTGTCTGTCTGTCTGTCTGTCTGTCTGTCTGTCTGTCTGTCTGTCTGTCTGTCTGTCTGTCTGTCTGTCTGTCTGTCTGTCTGTCTGTCTGTCTGTCTGTCTGTCTGTCTGTCTGTCTGTCTGTCTGTCTGTCTGTCTGTCTGTCTGTCTGTCTGTCTGTCTGTCTGTCTGTCTGTCTGTCTCCCTTGTTACGGTCGGTTTGTTGTATTTGTTTTGGTATGTTCAGTGGTGTGTGCACTTTGTAGCCACACCGGTGTTACGATCTTCGTTTGTTCTTTATGTTTACCAGTTACGTATAAAATATGTATACTGGATACCTAGCTGCACCTTGGTCCACTTTTGTCGACAGACTTGACACCTGGCTATAACGACTATAATGTATTAGAACAGTATCCTGGCTATCATGACTATAATGTATTAGAACAGTATCCTGGCTATAATAACTATAGTGTACTAGAACAGTATCCTGGCTATAATGACTATGTATAAGAACATTATCCTGGCTATCATGACTATAATGTATAAGAACAGTATCCTGGCTTTGATGACTATAATGTATTAGAACAGTATCCTGCCTATAATGACTATAATGTATAATAACAGTATCCTGGCTATAATGACTATAATGTATTAGAACATTATCCTGGCTATCATGACTATAATGCATAAGAACAGTATCCTTGCTATAATGACTATAATGTATTAGAACAGTATCTTGGCTATAATGACTATACAGTATTAGAACAGTATCCTGGCTATAATGACTATAGTGTATTAGAACATTATCCTGGCTATAATGACTATAATGTTTTGCCAACCCTTTTGGTCAATGTCATGCCAAATAGCCCAAACAGATGTGGGACTAGACTAGGTTCCAGGCTAGGTTCCGGTCTAGGTTTCAGGCCAGGTTTCAGGCTAGGTTCTAGGCTAGGTTCCAGAAATGTCCAAGTTAGGTTCCGGTCTAGGATTCAGGACTAGGCTAGGTTCCAGGCTAGGTTCTGATCTAGGTTTCAAGCTAAGTTCAGGGCTAGGTTTAAGGCTGGGTTTCAGGCCAGGTTTCAGGCCAGGCTCTGGGCTGGGTTCCAGGCCAGGTTCTAGGCTAGGTTCCAGGCCAGGTTCCAGGCTAGGTTCTAGGCTAGGTTCTAGGCTAAGTTCTAGGCTAGGTTCTAGGCTAGCTTCCAGGCTAGGTTTCAGGCTAGGTTCCAGAAATTTCCAAGTTAGGTTCCGGTCTAGGATTCAGGACTAGGCTAGGTTCCGATCTAGGTTTCAAGCTAAGTTCAAGGCTAGGTTTCAGGCTAGGTTCCAGGCTAGGTTTCAGGCTAGGTTTCAGACATTTCCAAGTTAGGTTCCGGTCTAGGATTCAGGACTAGGCTAGGTTCCAGGCTAGGTTCCGATCTAAGTTTCAAGCTAAGTTCAAGGCTAGGTTCCAGGCTAGGTTTCAGGCTAGGTTTCAGGCTAGGTTCTAGGCTAGGTTCCAGGCTAGGTTCTAGGCTAGGTTCCAGGCTAGGTTCCAGGCTAGGTTCCAGGAGTTCCAGGCTAGGTTCCCTGTGCTTGCTGGGGGATGTTCAGGTATTGTTCTTCCATTTTGAGAGCAGCGTTTGGACAGTGAAGGAGCATGGTTTATTTAGTGTGTTGATTAGACTTGGTGGGGATTGTGGAAAACTTTTTATTCTCAGATCTATTGGCCCATATAAACGTAATCCAACACTTCATACACACAAAGACATCTAAACATAACCTAAGCATTGTGTATTTGTTTACTTCTGTAACCATATGATCATACATTGAGAATCCCAAAGATGTCAGACTGAATGGTCTAAACTGAAATGGAAAATCAAGGTCACACAATTATAGATTTTTTTTTTTTTATAAGACATTTCCACCCATAAAAATGCAACCAACTAATCCACAATGTTTAGTTGGTCCATGTTTTCCATAACATAAATCATGTTGCTTGATTTGAATGCAATCCCAAAAATCAGAGATATTGAAACAGTCCCAACATGCTTTCAGTGCATGCTTGGTCTGCAGCGAGCCTTTCTCGCCAGAGCATCTCAGTGGATGGAAATGTTTACCAAATTACCGTACATAAATCCTTACATGGAAACATCCCCAGTCCCGAGTGGAAAAAGATTGTCTTGTGTGTGCGTGTGTGCGTGCGTGTTACCTAGCAACAATACATGAATGATACAAATTAGAGAAACCACTTAGTTTTGGACATTTGGTATAAAAGGTGGAAACCTAAAGTATCCCCCAAAAATATTGGTAGTCGGCTAATTTATAAAAATGCTTAATTTACTTACTTACTCACAATTACAGATTTGTTAAAAGTCTTTAAAAGGCTAAACGATACTATTTTGCGTGCCTTGCATAATTACATCTAGCTACTTATTGCAGTGTTGAAAACTGTCCTTCCACTCCTTTGTAAAGATAACATCCAGAACATTTTAAAAGGGCGATAAAGTATACCAGAAAAATGTGCTGAGCGTTCTCAGAATGCACTTGATAAAGATGAGCAAATTGGAAATGCCCACTGCGTTGTCACTGCCATAAAGTAAATATAGTTATGATTTGATCCTGCTTCTTGAGGTAGGGAGCCATCTAGTGGTGGCTATGGCCAAGAAATCAGACTGAATCTGACATTTGAATCATATTTTGTACAGGCACACTCATTTTTTTGTTGAGATGTTAAAGATGTCTAATTTATAAATTTTCAATATCCATTGACAGTCACAAGTTCTGAAAACGCCTGTTTCGGCTTTTTGAAATGTGGTTTCTCCGGGCCACTGTATATATTTTTTCGAAACTTCCTCACGTGACATCAGTCCAAGTGAAGATGTCAACATCGACCATCGAGTACACTTGAAGTTATTTGACTGATGCTTTTGTCGTATTGCTGGCAATGGGAAGGGGATGTCGATGTTGACCACTGCTTGACTGTCACATAAGATAGCTAAGGTATGTTGTTGTCTCAAGAAATAGTCTGTGGAATGCTATCCAAGACAAGCTACAACAGCTAGCTAACGTTAGCTAGTTAGAGATAGATTCGTGTTGGCTTTGTGAGTAGCCCAGTTTAACGTTCACAAACAACTGCAGGTCCTACATTGCAATGTACTCTACATAGCTAGGTAGCAAGCTATCTGGTATTTAACCAGTATCCTGCATGTTAGCTTCCATCATCTCTATACTGTAAGTTGAGAACGTATTTTTATTTTAACCATTTGTGGTATTGTTTGGGTTGTTTGCACGTGTCACATTTCCCCAGCATCATCTGTCTCAGTCTCCTCATCTATTTTATGGTGCATTGTTTACCTGCAGGATGGCTGGATGTCACAGTGGCCAATCCACCCTTGTCAACAGCTTGGCCACTCTGCTTCGGAATCATGGTATAGTAACATCACCACCGTCTCTTGAAATCATGTCTGTCTCCCAAAACATATTCTAGACATAGCCCCTGTGTTATCCCAGACCTGCTAATCTGTTCTTTTGACGTTGTTAGAAATTATTAGGGATAACACAGGGGCTATGTCTAGAATATGTTTAGCTATACTGTAGCAACATGCTTAATATATGTTATGTTGCATTATAACTGTTGGTTTTAAGTGGTGTGTTACCACTGTCTCTCCTCTTTCCAGGTGCCTCTGTGCTGGACGGCAGCAGTACCCTGACTCTACAGGCAGACTCTCTGCAGCACCTAGGTCGTCTGTTTGAGCAGTACCTCCTCTCCAGGACTCACCAACATGGCTTCCTGGCTCTGCCCTCACACCCTGCTGACACCACCTCCCTACTGCAGCTCCAGTTCCTGTTCGACGTGCTGCAGAAGACTGTCTCCCTCAAGGTGTGTGTGTGTGTGTGTGTGTGTGTCCTGCTGTATTTGTGAATAGTTTTGTTGTATATGTATGCATAACTTTCTCAGCTCTTCATATGTTCCAAGTAGAACTGAATTATGTGGACATCTGAGGGAATTTCATTGAGCCACTAGGTGGAGCTATAGCATTCTGTATAATGTTCTTTAGCCTTTGGTTTTTCATTCCTAGCTCATCAACCCACCTGGGTCGAGGCTTCAGTCAGTGGTCAAGATCTTTCCTTTCAAGTCTCTCAAGTACTTAGAGGTATGGGAGGAAAATGTGTGCGCTTCTCCTTTGTAACAAAACACTATAAATGTTGTATATAGATGAATCTGGCTTACTCTGGTCCTGTTGCTCTGTCTCCCAGTTGAAGCGTATCCCCCCTCACTGTCTAGAGGACCTGAGGGGAGTTTACTCTCAGTTAGAGGTCTTCACCTGCTCCAAGAGCCTCAGTTCCCTGGAGGTAACACACACGCTCACACTTCAGTTTTCTCTTCCTGAGTAACAGACCCCTTTGTGTTGGAGTTTGAGCCAGTGTTATTGTTACAGGAGCTTCTGTCTCTGTGTGGAGGAGACCTCAGCTCTGCATTGCCCTGGCTGGAGCTGCACACCCTCAACTTCAGCTACAACGCTATAGTCTGCCTGGATGAGTCACTGGTAAGACACTCACACATTCACCCCAGCTCTCACTGGTTTATTTATTCACTGACATTTGTTTTCAATGTGAATCCCTTTTTTTTTTACATGTTTTAATGCGAGTCACTCTGCCTTTTCTAGAGTTTACTGAATGTTCTGAAGTCTCTGGATCTTAGTCACAATAAAATCCAGGAGTGTGCTGACTTTCTCAAGGTATTTCTGGCTATGTTTTGTGTCTGTGTTGAGAGGGGGTCAGAGTTGGAGACCTGCAGTAACTTACTGTACTGGGCTATCTCCATATCTACTCTCTCTCTCCCTCCTCTCTCAGCCTCTGAGTGAGCTAGAGCACCTCAACCTGGGCTATAACAATCTCCAGAGAGCACCAACGCTGGGCTTGAGCTCCAGAGCCAAGCTCCTCACACTCATCCTCAGAAACAACGAGCTGGAGACCATCAACGGTACCGTAACACCTCACCTCTGATAGACACCATCTGGTCATGCTATAATGGGTGATAGTATGGTGGTTTCTCTACGGAAAACGTTTGCCAAAAATCATCAATACCAAATAGTTAGCAATAGTATTCTATCTGCAAACTCCCTCAAGACTACCTGTTATGCACAACCCCTTGAACTGACCTCTATCAGTATTGGAACAGAGGGACTTCAGACAGTCAAAGCCTTGGATCTGTTTACCGCCTTGTGTCCACAAACAGTTGGGGGCTATAGATAAACAGGAAGCTAGGAATATATTAATATACTGGCATACTCCAACGCTTGTTTGCCAGTACTGCCTATCTGCTCATCTCTCCCCCATCCGTCTCCCTATTGTTCAGTGTACTCTCTAAGAAGTCTCTGTTAGTCTTGGATGGCTGACTCTGTCCCCGTCTCAGTATGAGATGCCAAGATGTCTGATTTTAGACTTTGTGTGTGTGCGACTGTGACTCTATGCAGGAGTGGAGCAGTTGTCGTCCCTACAGTTCCTGGACTTGGCCTACAACCTGCTACTGGATCACTCCCAGCTGGCTCCTCTCTCTATGCTGCACAGTCTCAACATGGTGAAGGAGAGCGAGAACTTAGAAGTGTGCTTATCAGTAGTTTACTGTGTGACAGCCTCTGTGTTATCCCAGACCCACTGACCTGTAGCCTCAGTAATATCCCAGACCCACTGACCTGTAGCCTCAGTAATATCCCAGACCCACTGACCTGTAGCCTCAGTAATATCCCAGACCCACTGACCTGTAGCCTCTGTGTTATCCCAGACCCACTGACCTGTAGCCTCTGTGTTATCCCAGACCCACTGACCTGTAGCCTCTGTCTCTTGTTAGCTGAATCTGAAGGGCAACCCACTGTTCTTCCAGAAGACCCACAGAACATGCACTGTCCGCCACCTCTCCCCCAAGGCTGCCTACCTCAGAGTGAGTGAGAAGGGGGAAAAATCGGAAAGCTGAATTTTGACCCAGTCTTTTGTTCATGATTCTGTCTCCTCCTCGTTTAATATTGTCTCTCGCCTTTAGCTCAGACTGGACAGCAGCCCTCTCTCATCCTCAGAGTTGTCAGTGAGTAGGCCACTCTTGTATGGGTCAGCAGGCATATACTCAACACTTCTCTAGTCTTGTTGGGTCACTTGTTGATGTGCACTTTAGTCCATTCGTGGGATTTGCCACTTTTGTACCAGATAGCCTTAACATGGGACCCCCCCCCACCTTCACAGGTGCTACCCAAACCGGGACAGCTGATTGGGCAGTCCCAGGCCTCGCCCTTGATCACCAGGGCTCCAGAGCGAGGTAACCAGGAAGTAGTGTCCAGCGGGGGCGGGAGTTGAGTGACAGCCTGTCGGTCAGCGAGGTGGGAGTGACACGACAACGCAAGAAGAAAGCCAAAGTAAGTCAGCTACACAGCTCACTGAGAGGCTGGGGATCTGTCCCCACCCCCTAGCCACTCTGTGTACCTCTTAAAACCCTGGCTAGCTAGAAGAAATACATGTTAATAACTAACCCTCTGATAGCATCAAGATCCTACGGGGTAAGAGTCTAGGGGGTACCTACGGGGTAAGAGTCTAGGGGGTACCTACGGGGTAAGAGTCTAGGGGGTACCTACGGGATAAGGTCCATTTGGAATTAACAAATCAATACAGGCAGAGGAGAAGGAACGTGTTTCTGGAATGTCGTGTGTATAATATATAAATATCCATCTGTGTTGTTTCAGAGTAAGGTGAGGGTGAGACGGGCTAGCATCTCCGAGCCCAGTGACTACGACTATGACTATGAACCCAGACCACAGTCCTCTATACAAGGTAAACTATTACTGTGTGTGTGTGTGTGTGTGTGTGTATATATATATATAAATAAGAAACCTCTCTCCCCTCAGACATCATTCTCCCTCACCAGAAGGAGATTGAACGCATGGACAGTTTCAGGGACCAACTGGGTGAGGATTGGCTGCGCTACCAGCATCACCTAGAGGGGGCGCCAATTGCCACCCTAGACAAGGCAGACAGGCCAGCTCCTCCACACCTCACCAACAGTCTCCGTGCCACCCCCTCCCCAACCAACAACAGCCCTGTCAAGGCAAGCCCCACCACCTTTAAGCCCCCTTCTCCAGAGCTGGAAGTCCCGGAGGTTCTACCCCCACCGCTACTCGTCTGAGCCCAAGGAGGAGGCCTCAGACTGGGATGCAGATCTGGAGACAGAGTCCACCCTCCAGTGGCCTGACCACAGCTTCGGGCACATAGAGTCCACCCTGGAGACTACTATGGCAGAGGGACTGGGTCAGGGGTTAGAGGGGCCACCGGTGACACCCACGGACACCAGAGAAGAAGAGGAGGAGGACTTGGGAGGTAGGAGCACTTCAGAACTAGCAGTAGCACACCTGATTTGAAGTAGACAACTTATCATCCAGCTCTCAACTAGTCCAACCAGCTGTGCTAGCGCTGGAATACAACCAAAATGTGCAAAGACTGGGTGTTCCAAAAGAACTGATTGGGCAACGCTGAGACAACCTTTGACCTCTCTTTCGTCTGTCTCTAGTTGACCTGTGTCACCCCCTGCTTGTTGGAGTACTATCATCATCAGAAGAGGAGGAGGAGGAGGGGCTGAGGAGGAAGAATAGGGCCCAGTGTCCAGTGTTCCTCAGGGTCAAGCCAAGACACGTCCTGGAGGTGGACATGAGCAGGGGTCAGTTGCAGGCCCGGCTAGAGTTGGACAGTCTGGGGAGGTTCACCATGTCCCAGGTCACCTGGACTGAGAGGGTGAGGAGCGGGAGGGATGATGGGGGAGGTGAATTATGCAGAGAGGAAGGGGGGTGATGTTGTAATTTTTGCCTGAAATGATGAAAGTCTGTTTTGTATTTGTTCTAAAGATAGTTCTCTCTCTAGGAGGTGGAGCGAATTCTTCCTGCAGTTGAGCTTCACTTTCGTTACATCAGCAGAGAGAGGAGGAGGAGACGCTATGTTATGCTGGATGATGACCCCCAGGAGGCGCTGCAGGTAACACAATAGGGAGGTGACAAATGGAAAATGTTCTTACCGGTTAAACAGACATTTTTTAAAGTCAGTTTTCCATTTAAACTCCACGTGAATTCACAATGCAGCTACTCTGCTGCTAGCAACGGTTTGGGTCTCACGGTACGTCCCTTTCAGATGGTTAAGCATTGCACCTGTGCTACCATTACTGTACCTCAACCCCACCTCTCAAAGTCTGCATTTCCTCCTCATTTAACTTATGAAAGTATTGCCATACAGGACTATGCTGTTGTCACTTGTCTTTCTCTGCCATTTTGCGAACTGTTAACGATGATGACGTAGTGGTGGAGAGTGTCGACTGCAATATAATTGATATCTCGACTCCTTGCACATCGACTCCCGGTGTTGACTCCCATTTCTGAGTTTCAAGATTGACTCCTAAGATTCAGTATTCTTGGAATGGAGGAGACTGATAAGTTGCCGTACTTCTGAGAACACAAACACTCGCATCTACTGATACAGCATCTCGCAATATCTTGGCTTGCTACTTCAGTAAAGCGAGGCCTGTCATCAATGAATAGGTTAGGATGTTCTATACGCAGCAGACCGGAGACTGATCACACACTCACATCATTAGCGAAGAGGAAGATCAGGGGTGTAGTCATTAGTCCAAACAGTTGTAAAACGTCCACAAGGCTGTGGTCAGTACTCCATGGATGTTGCCATCAGTCCTACAGGTCTGGTCTCGCTCATTAGGCCCAATGATATCTATCTTGTTTTCTTGGTGTTTGTGTGTTTTACGTAAGCAGCCATTGGAATGTTCAGTATTCTGAATGTTTTGTTGTTTGGACTTGCATGTGGATACGATATACATTTTGAAGTAGCCAGTCATACAACTGTTCTATCGGAAAGTATAAGGACTGTTATTAAAGTTTCAAAGAATGTCTGGGAAAATACATGATTGCAAATACAGCGGGTGTTGTTGCTAGGCACTGACAGAGGTCCTGTCGCGGGTGGTGGAGGAGAACGAGCGGCGGGTCATGGAGGGTCGTCCCAGCTGTGTCCGCCTGCAGTGTCTACGCTGTGGGTCAGAGTTCACACAGCAGGGAGGGAAGGAGCAGGAGGACGGAGGGAGATTGAGAGGATGGACAGGACGGGAAGAGCAGCAGCAGGAGGAGGAGAGGAAGAACAAGTGCAGAGAAGATGGATTGGGTGAGAGAGGCACACTCGTACAGGAACACACATACACACATGCTAGGGGCCGCACTGTTATTCAAATATTACAATATCCAAACCGATGTTTTTCAGTTTTTTTCTTCTCTCTCCCTCCGTGCCACACAAACAGACCATCACACACACACACACACACACGCACAAAGACATCACACACGCACCAAGACCATCACACACAGGCCATCACACAAACAGACCATCACACACGCACAAAGACCATCACACACAGGCCATCACACACACACACACACAAACGCAATGACCATCACACACACATACATACATACACACACACAGATAATCACACGCGCACACACACACACAGATAATCACACGCGCGCGTGCACACACACACACGCACGCGCACACCACACACAGACCATCACACGCGCACACCACACACAGACCATCACATGTACACACCACACCAAGAGCATCACACACACACACACACACACACACAAAGACCATCACACACACACACAGACCATCACACACAGGCCATCACTCACACACACATACACAGACCATCACACGCACACACCACACCAAGAGCATCACACGTGCACACACACACACACAGACCATCACACACACACAGACACACACAGGCCATCACTCACACACACACACAGACCATCACACACACAGACCATCACATGCACACACCACACCAAGAGCATCACACACACACACACACACAGACCATCACACACACAGACCAACACACGCACACACCACACCAAGAGCATCACACACACACACACACACACACTCACACACACACACAGACCATCACACGCACACACCACACACAGACCAGCACACACAGACCAGCACACGCACACACAGACCATTACATGCACATACCACACCAAGACCATCACACACACAGACCATCACACGCACACCACACGCGCGCACACACAGACCAGCACACACAGACCAACAAACACACACACAGACCATCACACACGCACACAGCACACACAGACCAGCACACACACACCACACACAGACCAGCACACACCACACAGCACACACAGACCAGCACACGCACACACCACACACAGACCAGCACACGCGCACACACACACCGCACACAGACCATCACACGCGCACACAGACCAGCACACAGCACACACAGACCATCACACGCACACCCCACATGCACACACCACACACAGACCATCACACACACAAACCATACCACACCACACACAGACCATCCCACACACACAAACCACACACAGACCATCACACGCGCACACACAGACCAGCACAAACACACCACACACAGGCCGTCACACACCACACACAGGCCGTCACACACCACACACCACACACAGGCCGTCACACACCACACACAGGCCGTCACACACCACACACAGGCCGTCACACACAAACAGACCAGCACACAGCACACACAGACCATACCACACCACACACAGACCATCACACGCACACCCCACATGCACACACCACACACAGACCATCACACGCACACACAGACCAGCACACGCACACACCACACACAGACCATCACACACGCACACCACACACACAAACCATACCACACCACACACAGACCATCACACGCACACACCACACACAGACCATCACACGCACACACAGACCAGCACACACAGACCATCACACACGCACACCACACACACAAACCATACCACACCACACACAGACCACACACAGACCATCACACGCACACACAGACCAGCACACACAGACCATCACACACGCACACCACACACACAAACCATACCACACCACACACAGACCACACACAGACCATCACACGCGCACACACAGACCAGCACAAACACACCACACACAGGCCGTCACACACCACACACCACACACAGGCCGTCACACACAGACAGACCAGCACACAGCACACACAGACCATACCACACCACACACAGACCAGCACACGCACACATCACACACACACCACACACAGACCATCACACACGCACACCACACACACAAACCATACCACACGCACACACAGACCAGCACAAACACACCACACACAGACCATCACACGCACACTCCACACACAGGCCATCACACGCACACTCCACACACAGGCCATCACACGCACACTCCACACACAGGCCATCACACGCACACTCCACACACAGGCCATCACACGCACGCTCCACACACAGGCCATCACACGCACGCTCCACACGCACGCTCCACACACAGGCCATCACGCACGCGCGCACACACAGGCCATCACACGCGCGCACACACAGGCCATCACACGCGCGCACACACAGGCCATCACACGCGCGCACACACAGGCCATCACACGCGCGCACACACAGGCCATCACACGCGCGCACACACAGGCCATCACACACAGACCCCACACACAAACCATCCCACTCCACACACAGACCATCACACACAGACCATCCCACTCCACACACAGACCATCACACTCTACACACAGACCATCACACTCTACACACAGACCATCACACTCTACACACAGACCATCACACTCTACACACAGACCATCACACTCTACACACAGACCATCACACTCTACACACAGACCATCACACTCTACACACAGACCATCACACACCACACACAGACCATCACACGCACACACAGACCATCACACGCACACACCACACACAGGCCATCACACTCCACACACAGGCCATCACACTCCACACACAGGCCATCACACTCCACACACAGGCCATCACACTCCACACACAGGCCATCACACTCCACACACAGGCCATCACACTCCACACACAGGCCATCACACTCCACACACACACACATATACGGACCAACACACACACACACACACGGACCATCACATTCCACACACAGACCAGCACACCACACACAGACCATCACACACACACACACAGACCATCACACACACACACCGCACACACAGGCCATCACACGCACACACCACACACACTGACCATCACACTCACTCACACACGGACCATCACACTCACGCAGACACACACAGACCATCACACACACACACACACACAGGCCATCACACAGCACACACAGGCCATCACACGCACACACCACACACACTGACCATCACACTCACGCACTCGTACAGGAACACACATACACGCATGCTAGTGACCGGCACGGTTATTCAAATATTTTTGTTCTTCTCTCTCCCTCCGTGCCACACACAGACCATCACACTCCACACACAGACCATCACACTCCACACACAGACCATCACACTCCACACACAGACCATCACACTCCACACACAGACCATCACACTCCACACACAGGCCAGCACACGCACACACAGGCCAGCACACGCACACACAGGCCAGCACACGCACACACAGGCCAGCACACGCACACACAGGCCAGCACACGCACACACAGGCCAGCACACGCACACACAGGCCAGCACACGCACACACAGGCCAGCACACGCACACACAGGCCAGCACACGCACACACAGGCCAGCACACGCGCACACACAGGCCAGCACACGCACACACAGGCCAGCACACGCACACACAGGCCAGCACACGCACACACAGGCCAGCACACGCACACACAGGCCAGCACACGCACACACAGGCCAGCACACTGCACACACAGGCCAGCACACTGCACACACAGGCCAGCACACGCACACACAGGCCAGCACACGCGCACACACAGGCCAGCACACGCGCACACACAGGCCAGCACACGCGCACACACAGGCCAGCACACGCGCACACACAGGCCAGCACACGCACACACAGGCCAGCACACGCACACACAGGCCAGCACACGCACACACCACACCAAGACCAGCACACACACACACACCACACCAAGACCATCACACGCACACCACACGCACACACAGACCAGCACACACAGACCACACACAGACCAGCACACGCACACACCACACACACCACACACAGACCAGTACACACCACACACAGACCATCACACGTGCACACAGACCAGCACACAGCGCACACAGACCAGCACACACACCACACACAGACCATCACACACGCACACCACACACAGACCCCACACACAAACCATAACACTCCACACACAGACCATCACACACACAGACCATCACACGCGCACACACAGACCATCACACGCGCGCACACAGGCCATCACACGCGCGCACACAGGCCATCACACTCACACACCACACACAGACCATCACACGCACACACCACGCACAGACCATCACACGCACACTCCACACACAGACCATCACACTCACTCACACACAGACCATCACACACACAAACCATCACACACACACAGACCACCACACAGACCATCTCTCACACACACACAGACCATCACACTCCACACACACACACAGACCATCACACTCCACACACAGACCATCACACACACAGACCATCTCACACACACACAGACAGACAGACAATAATGCATGCAAACATACAGGTAAATGAGGGATACAAAGTATATTGAAAGCAGGTGCTTCCACACAGGTGTGGAATTAAGCAATAAAATATCCCATCATGCTTAAGGTCGTGTATAGAAATGCCCATTTGCCCATTATTTTGGTTACCATGGCTAGAAGAAGATATCTGAGTGAAAGAGCTGAAAGAGCTGTCTCAAAGGAGCACAGGGGGTTTAAATGGTGTGTCACCAAATCTCAACCCAATCGAAAACGTATGTAGGGCCGGGCGATTTATATTGAATGAATTTTATTATTCAAATGTATGTTTTTGCAGGATATTCCAAATGCCTGTATCGCAAGAATCAAGATTTTGAGTGTTTTATGTCTGCTTGTTCTCATGTATTTTTGGTCTTGTCTCCTTCGCTCCTCTGTGCTGTGTGCACCTTCCTATTTACACCAGAGATCTGTATATAATGACGAGATGCTTATGTCTCCACCCTAACAATTCAGTCGTTGTCCAAAATTTGGGAAGGCAGGCAACAAGCTTAGGTCCAAAATAAGCTCATAGAAACGCAGATTTTGCAGAGTGAAACCTCTCGCTTTGCATCTTCCTCTCTGTTTACACACACCAAGCCCCTCCCCCTGCCACTCACAACAACAAAGATGAGAGATCACTTCCTCCTCTGATAAGCGGTTACAACTCACTATTTGAGGCTTAGTCCGACAGAATCTGTTATGTGGAAACCGAAAACACGTTGAGACATTTTACTGTAATGGAGAAGTTAACCTGTCTCAACTCCTCAAATTGCGTGCAGAGCAGACACTATTAAAACAAGAGTATCGATGAACATTTGATTCTGGAAAATGAATGCTCAGTTTGGTACCGCTTTCTGCTAGCAGCATTTTAGTCAGACCGTTATACTTGGTGTCTAGTCTGTTTTTATAAATGTGCAATAAGCATAAAGCACAATTACATAATTGGCAACTTGTTCTCATAGCTGTCTAGTCTGTTTTTATAAATGTGCAATAAGCATAAAGCACAATTACATAAGAAATTGGCAACTCGTTCTCATAGCTGTCTAGTCTGTTTTATAAATGTGCAATAAGCATAAAGCACAATTACATAAGGAATTGGCAACTCGTTCTCATTTTGATAAATAAGGTAGGCCTCTTGATTTCAACATCTGAACAAAGTGGACAGGCTAGCATGCTGTTAAAACAGTTTAAGATGGGCCGAAGGGTGTGTTTTATAACAAATCAACTGTTCTGCCTTGTTGGCTAGCAAATAAAAAAAGAAACGTCACTTTTTCAAGACCCTGTCTTTTAAAGATAATTCGTAAAAATCCAAATAACTTCACAGATCTTCATTGTAAAGGGTTTTAACACTGTTTCCCATGCTTGTTCAATGAACCATAAACAATTAATGAACATGCACCTGTGGAACAGTTGTTTAGACACTAACAGCTTACAGACGGTAGGCAATTAAGGTCACAGTTATGAAGACACTAAAGAGGCCTTTCTACTGACTCTGGAAAAACACCAAAAGAAAGATGCCCAGGGTCCCTGCTCATCTGTGTGAGTGTGCCTTAGGCATGCTGCAAGGAGGCATGAGGACTGCAGATGTGGCCAGGGCAATAAATTGCAATGTCCGTACTGTGAGACTCCTAAGACAGGCCTGTTGTAAGGCAGGTCCTCACCAGACATCACCGGCAACAACGTCGCCTATGGGCACAAACCCATCGTCGCTGGACCAGACAGGACTGGAAAAAAAGTGCTGTTCACTGACGAGTCACTTTTTTCTATTTTAGCAGCTTTGTGATGTCAAAGTCACCACTATTAGTCAGTTGTACAACCGAATGCCTTCAACTGAAATGTGTCTTCCACATTTAACCCAACCCCTCTGAATCAGAGAGGTGCGGGGGGCTGCCTTAATCGACATCCACGTCTTCGGCGCCCGGGGAACAGTGGGTTAACTGCCTTGTTCAGGGGCAGAACGACAGATTTTTACCTTGTCAGCTCGGGGATTTGAACTTGCAACCCTCCGGT
Organism: Brachymystax lenok tsinlingensis; assembly: GCA_030435695.1. Taxonomy (NCBI): domain Eukaryota; kingdom Metazoa; phylum Chordata; class Actinopteri; order Salmoniformes; family Salmonidae; genus Brachymystax; species Brachymystax lenok. The sequence continues at coordinate 65,967,966 of CM059814.1, forward strand.
TACAAGTCCAACGCTCTAACCACTAGGCTACCTGCCGCCCTCTAACCACTAGGCTACCTGCCGCCGGTTTCTGTCTCACCAGGGGTAATGGTCGGATTCGCATTTATCGTCGAAGGAATGCGCGTTACACCGAGGCCTGTACTCTGGAGCGGGATCGATTTGGAGGTGGAGGGTCCGTCATGGTCTGGGGCGATGTGTCACAGCATCATCGGTCTGAGCTTGTTGTCATTACAGGGAAGACATCCTCCTCCCTCATGTGGTACCCTTCCTGCAGGCTCATCCTGACATGACCCTCCAGCATGACAATGCCACCAGCTGTACTGCTCGTTCTGTGCGTGATTTCCTGCAAGACAGGAATGTCAGTGTTCTGCCATGGCCAGCGAAGAGCCTGGATTTAATCCCATTGAGCACGTCCCCGTCCCCCTTTGTTCAGGGACACATTATTCAATTTCTGTTAGTCACATGTCTGTGGAACTTGTTCAGTTTGTCTCAGATGTTAAATCTTATGTTCATTCAAATATTTACTCACGTTAAGTTTGAAAATAAATGCAGTTGACAGTGAGAGGACATTTTATTTTTCTGCTGAGTTTAGATCCAAGTTGGTTAAACATAAAATAAATCTAAAGATTAGCTGGCTACTCATAAGCATGTGGGCTTGTGCTTGAGAGATTGTTTACACTGGCTTTGGGAAGTATTCAGATCCCTTGACTTTTTTTCCATACAGCCTTATTCTAAATTGATTCAATAGTTTATTTTTTATTTTTTTTCTCATCAATCTACTCACAATACCCAAAATGACAAAGCAAAAAATTTTATGAAATGTTTGCTAATTCACGTTTACATACAGTACCAGTCAAAAGTTTGGACACAGCTACTCATTCAAGGGTTTTTCTTAATTTTTACTATTTTCTACATTAGAATAATAATGAAGACATCAAAACTATGAAATAACACATATGGAATCATGTAGTAACCAAAAAAGTGTTCAAAATCAAAATATATTTCTGGGGTGGGTAACTCTAATGAACTTAACCCATGCAGCAGAGGTAACTGGGTATTCCTTTCCTGTGGCGGTCCCCATAAGAGCCTGTTTCATCATAGCGCTTGATGGTTTTTGCAACTGCACTTGAAGAAATGTTCAAAGTTCTTGAAATGTTGACTGACCTTCATGTCTTGAAGTAATGATGGGCTGTCATTTCTCTTTGCTTATTTGAGCTGTTCTTGCCATAATATGGACTTGGTCTTTTACCAAATAGGGCCATCTTCTGTATACCACCCCTACCTTGTCACAACACAACTGATTGGCTCAAAAGCATTAAGAAGGAAAGAAATTCCACAAATTAACTTTTATCAAGGCACACCTGTTTAATTGAAATGCATTCCAGGTGACTACCTCATAAAGCTGGTTGAGAGAATGGCAATAATATACAAAGCTGTCAAGGCAATGGGTGGCTACTTTGAAGAAACTCAAATGTAAAATATATTTGGATTTGACACTTTCTTTTTGGTTACTACATGATTTTATGTTATTTCATTGTTTTCATGTCTTCACTATTATTCTACAATGTAGTAATGTAGTCAATTTTCATCAAGGATATCTTTGTACTTTTGCTCCGTTCATCTTTGCCTCAATCCTGACTAGTCTCCCAGTCCCTGCCGCTGAAAAACATCCCCACAGCATGATGCTGCCACCACCATGCTTCACCGTAGGGATGGTGCCAGGTTTCCCCCCAGACGTGACGCTTGGCATTCAGGCCAAAGAGTTCACTCTTGGTTTCATTAGACCAGAGAATATTGTTGTCATGGTCTGAGTGTCCTTTAGGTGCCTTTTGGCAAACTCCAAGCGGGCTGTCATGTGCCTTTTTTTTTTACTGAGGATGGGCTTCCATCTGGCCGCTCTACCATAAAGGCCTGATTGGTGTTGTGCTGCAGAGATGGTTGTCCTTCTAGAAGGTTCTCCCATCTCCACAGAGGAGCTCTGTCTGAGTGACCATCGGGTTCTTGGTCACCTCCCTGATCAAGGCCCTTCTCCCCCTGATTGCTCAGTTTGGCCGAGCGGCCAGCTTTAGGAAGAGTCTTGGTGGTTCTAAACTTCTTCCATTTAAGAATAATGGAGGCCACTGTGTTCTTGGGGACCTTCAATGCTACAGAAATGTTTTGGTACCCTTCTCCAGATCTGTGCCTCGCACAATCCTGTGTCGGAGCTCTACGGACAATTCCTTTGACCTCATAGCTTGGTTTTTACTCTGACATGCACTGTCAACTGTGGGACCTTATATCAATTGAATTTACCACAGGTGGACTCCAATCAAGTTGTAGAAACATCTCAAGGTTGATCAATGGAAATAGGATGCATCTGAGCTAAATTTCGAGTCTCATAACAAATGGTCTGAATACATATGTAAGGTCTTTCTGTTTTTTATTCTAATCTGTTTTAGAATAAGGCTGTAACTTAACAAAATGTGGGAAAAGTTAAGGGGTCGGAATACTTTCCAAAGGCACTGTATGAGACCTGTGTTTAATTTTCTATAATGCCTGCCACAAGAAGTTAGTCATTATTAGTGAATGTGCATTATGCATATTTCAGGTAAACATTTGAACAAAATAGACAATCACTGATCTGGAGTTCAAGTCTATTGCAAAAAAATGGCAGGTTTTGATAAAATAATTAAATGATTAGTGGGTCTTGGTTGTGGAAGGCTTATATCTAGCCTAGGTATAATTTCACAAACCCTGAATTAATGAATTATTACTAATTATTGAAATGCAGTGTATTTGACCTTTTTTAATTGTACAAAAAAGCTTTATTTAGAGAATATAGATTAAAAAATCAAGCTATATATTGTTAATCAGCCCATGAGTTTTAAAATATTGAGATATGATTTTTAGGCCATATCGCTCATCCCTACACTTATCGGAGATTCTGGACCGGCGCCTGAGACAGCGTTTTCTACCACCATCAACAACACCTAATTATGGAATGTCTTATGGAAGAGTGGTGTCGCATCCCTCTTAGAGTTCGAGACACTTGTAGAATCTATGCCAAGGCGCATTGAAGCTGTTATTGCACATTGTGGTGGCCCAACGCCATATTAAGACACTTGGTGTTGGTGTTTCCTTTATTTTGCTCATGTTCAGTCATCTCCATCCCTCTGATAGAGATCTCCAGGTCTGGTCTTAAGGACAGGGCTCTGCTGGGAGCGTGCAGGATCACCTTATCTTCCTGCCCTGACAGACGTCACACAGATGTGGGCGGAGGTCCGATGACAAGTCGTTCTAAAACATCTTGAGGTTACTATGGCAACAGACATAACGGCTATGGTCCAAGCGACCACATTTCTTCCTTATAAATCGGTTGTCAAAACTTGGTTGAAGGTGCTTGTGAGGTTCTTCTATCAACTATTTTAATCAACTCTCTTTCTAAAGTACTAATTTACCAGAAAAATCCCTCAAACAGGCCAATTTGTCTTTTAACGCTTGACTGCTGGTCCCACAGACGACTAACTAACCTCTATAATTAGCGGAGACAGATCGCTTGAAGCCCTCTATCAGCTTAGCCTTCCTCTCCTGGTCCTCAACAACCCAGACCTGAAATGACTACGTGTTCTGACATGCACAGAGCTCAGGGAGAGTTTGTTCTACAGATTTCTACGGTTTTTTGACAGTTGTAACTTCTATTTGGAATGTAGTTAGTCATATCCCATTTACACCAAGGAAAGGCTGAAGTGTCTAGTCATTAACTCTGTTTTAAAGAGCAGATTATGGACAGAATTTTGCCTTTAAAAAAAAAAAGACTTTTTGTGTACAAAAACTAAACCATTACAACACACTAATTTACCAATACATACGAATTCACACTGAAGTATAACACTTTTTTTGACTAAATGTATTTATTTTCTGTTACTTGTCAATTCATACAACGTCTTCAGGAAGTACCGTCATCTGTCCTGAGTGTGGCAGTGATCATGTGGTCCAGCTGGCTGGCCAATCAGCTCCCTCCACCAGTACGCCCGTCCATACACCTGTCCATGGTTCCCCATGCCAAGACGGGACTGACCGACACTTCACCTTCAACCACAGAGATACACCTCTACCCAGTCACCCTGGCAACAAGGTTTGAGATTTTATAATCTTTAAGATTTATTTATATGTTGTTGTATGATGAACATGTTTTTAAAGTCTAGGGCAGTGGTTCCCAAACTTTTTATAGTCCCATACTCTTTCAAACATTCAACATCCAGCTGCGTACCCCGTCTAGCACCAGGGTCAGCGCACTCTCAAATATTGTTTTTTGCAATCATTGTAGCCTGCCACACACGCTATACATTTATTAAACATAAGAATGAGTGAGTTTTTGTCACAACCTGGCTCGTGTGAAGTGAAAAGAGCTCTTATAGGACCAGGACAATAATAATAATAAATAATAATTTTGCTCTTTATTTAGCCATCTTACACATATAACCTTATTTGTTAATTGAAAATTGTGAATAACTCACCACAGGTTAATGAGAAGGGTGTGCTTGACAGGATGTACATACAGTGGGGAAAAAAAGTATTTAGTCAGCCACCAATTGTGCAAGTTCTCTCACTTAAAAAGATGAGAGAGGCCTGTAATTTTCATCATAGGTACACTTCAACTATGACAGACGAAATGAGGAAAACAAATCCAGAAAATCACATTGTAGGATTTTTTTATGAATTTATTTGCAAATTATGGTGGAAAATAAGTATTTGGTCACATACAAACAAGCAAGATGTCTGGCTCTCACAGACCTGTAACTTCTTCTTTAAGAGGTTCCTCTGTCCTCCACTCATTACCTGTATTAATGGCACCTGTTTGAACTTGTTATCAGTATAAAAGACACCTGTCCACAACCTAAAACAGTCACACTCCAAACTCCACTATGGCCAAGACCAAAGAGCTGTCAAAGGACACCAGAAACAAAATTGTAGACCTGCACCAGGTTGGGAAGACTGAATCTGCAATAGGTAAGCAGCTTGGTTTGAAGAAATCAACTGTGGGAGCAATTATTAGGAAATGGAAGACATACAAGACCACTGATAATCTTCCTCGATCTGGGGCTCCACGCAAGATCTCACCCCGTGGGGTCAAAATGATCACAAGAACGGTGAGCAAAAATCCCAGAACCACACGGGGGGACCTAGTGAATGACCTGCAGAGAGCTGGGACCAAAGTAACAAAGCCTACCATCAGTAACACACTCGCCGCCAGGGACTCAAATCCTGCAGTGCCAGACGTGTCCCCCTGCTTAAGCCAGTACATGTTCAGGCAAGTCTAAAGTTTGCTAGAGAGCATTTGGATGATCCAGATGAGGATTGGGAGAATGTCAGATGAAACCAAAATATAACTTTTTGGTAAAAACTCAACTCGTCATGTTTGGAGGACAAAGAATGCTGAGTTGCATCCAAAGAACACCATACCTACTGTGAAGCATGGGGGTGGAAACATCATGCTTTGGGGCTGTTTTTCTGCAAAGGGACCAGGACGACTGATCCGTGTAAAGGAAAGAATGAATGGGGCCATGTATCGTGAGATTTTGAGTGAAAACCTCCTTCCATCAGCAAGGGCATTGAAGATGAAACATGGCTGGGTCTTTCAGCATGACAATGATCCCAAACACACCGCCCGGCAACGAAGGAGTGGCTTCAGAAGAAGCATTTCAAGGTCCTGGAGTGGCCTAGCCAGTCTCCAGATCTCAACCCCATAGAAAATCTTTGGAGGGAGTTGAAAGTCCGTGTTGCCCAGCGACAGCCCCAAAACATCACTGCTCTAGAGGAGATCTGCATGGAGGAATGGGCCAAAATACCAGCAACAGTGTGTGAAAACCTTGTGAAGACTTACAGAAAACGTTTGACCTCTGTCATTGCCAACAAAGGGTATATAACAAAGTATTGAGAAACTTTTGTTATTGACCAAATACTTATTTTCCACCATCATTTGCAAATAAATTCATAAAAAAATCCTACAATGTGATTTTCTGGATTTTTTTTTTTTCCTCATTTTGTCTGTCATAGTTGAAGTGTACCTATAATGAGAATTACAGGCCTCTCATCTTTTTAAGTGAGAGAACTTGCACAATTGGTGGCTGACTAAATACTTTTTTTCCCCACTGTAGCAGGAGCTGTGCCAGGCCCGCCATGTCTGTTGACTCATCCAGCTGTAACGCATAGAATGCTTAGTGAAACGGTGTTGTTTGATGAAGGCATTGTCTGTATAGTTTTTTTGGCCTTTTCCCCCCAGCCTTGTCCCAGCCATATCCGCAGCAGCAGGAAGAGTTAAGTCCTCGACAATAGTATGGGGCTTGCCTGTCCTAGTCACTCGGTAGCTCACCATATAAGGCACTTCTAGCCCCTTCTTATTAATGGTATCTGTTGCTTTTACTACTCAAATGTCTTTATTCTCGCTCAAAAAACTCCTGTGGCTTATTTTTCAAATTGGCATGTTTTGTTTCTAAATGTCTGCGCAAGAGTGAAGGTTTCATCGAGTTGTGAGATAGTACATTTGCACATATAACACACTATGGCTGAGGAAAGGCACTACTCACAATATAAGTGAACTCCATATCAATGTACAGTCGTGGCCAAAAGTTTTGAGAATGACACAAATATACATTTTCACAAAGTCTGCTGCCTCAGTTTGTATGATGGCAATTTGCATATACTCCAGAATGTCATGAAGAGTGATCAGATGAATTGCAATTAATTGAAAAGTCCCTCTTTGCCATGCAAATGAACTGAATCCCCAAAAAACATTTACACTGCATTTCAGCCCTGCCACAAAAGGACTAGCTGACATCATGTCAGTGATTCTCTCGTTAACACAGGTGTGAGTGTTGACGAGGACAAGGCTGGAGATCACTCTGTCGTGCTGATTGAGTTCAAATAACAGACTGGAAGCTTCAAAAGGAGGGTGGTGATTGGAATCAATGTTCTTCCTCTGTCAACCGTGGTTACCTGCAAGGAAACACGTGCCGTCATCATTGCTTTGCACAAAAAGGGCTTTACAGGCAAGGATATTGCTGCCAGTAAGATTACACCTAAATCAACCATTTATCGGATCATCAAGAACTTCAAGGAGAGCGGTTCAATTGTTGTGAAGAATTCTTCAGGGTGCCCAAGAAAGTCCAGCAAGCGCCAGGACCGTCTCCTAAAGTTGATTCAGCTGCGGGATTGGGACACCACCAGTACAGCGCTTGTTCAGGAATGGCAGCAGGCAGGTGTGAGTGCATCTGCACACACCGTGAGGCGAAGACTTTTGGAGGATGGCCTGGTGTCAAGAAGGGAAGCAAAGAATCCACTTCTCTCCAGGACAAACATCAGGGACAGACTGATATTCTGCAAAAGGTACAGGGATTGGACTGCTGAGGACTGAGGTAAAGTCATTTTCTCTGATGAATCCCCTTTCCGATTGTTTGGGGCATCCGGAAAAAAGCTTGTCGGTGAGCACTACCATCAGTCCTGTGTCATGCCAACAGTAAAGTATCCTGAGACCATTCATGTATGGGGTTGCTTCTCAGCCAAGGGCGTGGGCTCATTCACAATTTTGCCTAAGAACACAACCATGAATAAATAATGGTACCAACACATCCTCCGAGAGCAACTTCTCCCAACCATCCAGGAACAGTTTGGTGATGAACAATGCCTTTTCCAGCATGATGGAGCACCTTGCCATAAGGCAAAAGTGATAACTAAGTGGCTCGGGGAACAAAACATCGATATTTTGGGTCCATGGCCAGGAAACTCCCCAGACCTTAATCCCATTGAAAACTTGTGGTCAATCCTCAAGGTGGGTGGACAAACAAACAACCCACAAATTCTGACAAACTTCAAGCATTAATTATGCAAGAATGGGCTGCCATCAGTTAGGATGTGGTCCAGAAGTTAATTGACAGCATGCCAGGGCGGATTGCAGAGGTCTTGAAAAAGAAGGGTCAACACTGCAAATATTGACTCTTTGCATCAACTTCATGTAATTGTCAATAAAAGCCTTTGACGCTTATCAAATGCTTGTAATTATACTTCAGTATTCCATAGTAACATCTCACAAAAATATCTAAAGACACTGAAGCAGCAAACTTTGTGGAAATTAATATTTGTGTCATTCTCAAAACTTTTTTGCCACAACTGTAGTTCATCATATTTGCGCCTCTTCGATGGTCCAACGTCCCTGTCTGTTCAGTGCTTTCCCGGGTAAGGAGGCAGTAGCTCTTCGGCTGCATCAGATTCACAACTGTCAGTGTCCATGCTACCTGGGCTAACCAATGTAGATTTACTGATGCTAACATTGGATGTGCTCGTGGATTACAGGTGAAGTACTACTGTTAGTAGCAGTCTCTATGGACGTGAGAAAATCTAAATGGACTGTTTTGAAAATGTTTTTTTTTATTTTATTTATTGTGAATCACATTTTCATTTGGCGTACCCCTGACGGCATTGCACATACCCCAGTTTGGAAATACTTGGTCTAGGGTAATCGATCAGCTTTCAGGCCCCGCCATCAATAAAGTGTCAATAAATCTCCCATATTCCCCCTCCCTCTGTTTTTAGGACCCAACCATGGAAGGTCCTTCCTCTGCCAGGGCCAGCCACTATGGCAGCCCTGCTATGAAGGCCTCAACCCAGGACACTATCCAGACCACCACCTACATGGAGGACCCCACCTCCTTCTTCTCAGCCAAGGGAAGCTCCTTCTCCTTGGGGGAGACCTGGGAGGACCAGAGCCGTGACCGGAGCCTGTCCCAGCCCGCCAGCTTCTACAGTACAGAGGGCCAGAGTAAAGGAAGAATAGCAGAGAGCTACAGCTGTGCTGCTAGTGCTACCCCACCTGGACCCCAGTATCAGCATGCAGAACAAGCCAGTCCAGGTGGGTCCTGCTTCCTTTGCATAGACATCATTTTGAAGTCATAATATATCATTTTGAATACTTCTGCAATAACCAGTGTTATTGCTAAGATATAACATCTGTGTATTGTGATGGGGGAAAAGGCAATCCACAGGACGTTATTTGATGTTGGTGACAGTCTCCCAGCCTGGCCCCTTGGGTCTCTGTCTGTGAGTCTTACTATTAGAACTGATGGGAGAGGAAGGAATGCTTTAGCCTCCACAGAGAAGACAATGGAATGGAGAGCGAGGGGAGACGGAGAAAGAGTGATCTTAGAGGGGGTATAAATACTGTATATACATGGTATAATAGACCTTTATATTTCCCTCTGTGGTATACTGACGCTCATTTTACACTAACCTTTTTGTCTGGGAGAAGGCCACTCATTTGCTCTGTGAATTAGGAGCTCTGGGGGGTTGAGACATAACTTCTGAAAGGTTAAAGACATCTCTTTTGTTGAACAAGTCCTTTAGTCTAACACCAGTTTACTACATATAGATGAAAAACAACTTTTATCTGATGTATTTGGGACACATTTATCTGAGTAACGCACATCAAAAAGGGGGTGTTAGACGCATACGTTGAGATGAACAGAGCAGAAAGACTCATGTAAATGCAACATTTGAATACTCTTACTTTAGCTATAGACACTCAGTGATCTCTGTAGCATTGGACCAGATTGAGAGGCCTAGTGAATGATGGCCACATAGTCATTAGGCCAGTTTCCTGGCAGTTAGTTACTATCTATTGTCTCTGGTGTTGATGTATGTCACCTTGCACTAAATGGACCAGCAGCCCTATGCCAAGTTAGATTTACTACACAGCGACAGCATAATGCTCCATAAACTACAGTTTTAGAGGCCGTTTAGATTTAGTGGGAGGCAGGGTTACATCTATATGTTCAATTATGAGAGACCCATCCCTTTTATCAGTTATTAGTGTGATCTGCCAAGGTAATAACTGGAAAATATTTATTTGTTTAAAAGTGAAAGTAGGGAGACTACATAGCCAAAATGTTGTCTGTGTTGGTTATGCTAAGCTAACTGCTGTCCCTGTGTGTTGGTTATGCTAAGCTAACTGCTGTCCCTGTGTGTTGGTTATGCTAAGCTAACTGCTGTCCCTATGTGTTGGTTATGCTAAGCTAACTGCTGTCTCTGTGTGTTGGTTATGCTAAGCTAACTGCTGTCTCTGTGTGTTGGTTATGCTAAGCTAACTGCTGTCTCTGTGTGTTGGTTATGCTAAGCTAACTGCTGTCTCTGTGTGTTGGTTATGCAAAGCTAACTGCTGTCCCTGTGTGGTGTTTATATAAAGCTAATTGCTGTCTCTGTGTGTTGGTTATGCTAAGCTAACTGCTGTCTCTGTGTGTTGGTTATGCTAAGCTAACTGCTGTCTCTGTGTGTTGGTTATGCTAAGCTAACTGGTGTCTCTGTGTGTTGGTTATGCAAAGCTAACTGCTGTCCCTGTGTGGTGTTTATATAAAGCTAATTGCTGTCTCTGTGTGTTGGTTATGCTAAGCTAACTGCTGTCTGGTTATAAATGTTACCCTAACACTATTCTGACTTGTGTGTCTGTAGGCCCGTTGGACTTTCTCTCAGAGGACTATGAGGCGGTGGACCATCGTCTGAAGCTCTTCCTGGATGTGGAGGTGTTCGAAGAGGAAGAGGAGCTCCACTCCTTTCTCAAGGTTAGCAGAACCAATGTTCTGACAACGGTTAACAGTTCAGTGACGTGGCTGAATCCAGTCACAGCAGTTCTGCTCAGAAGTTCCGTGAACTGCTAACCCAGCCAAAACCGGTCGGCTCTTGTGATCTGCTTTTGTGCCCCAAGCTGTTCTCTCGCTGTCCCTGCACCCCCTCTCTCTCTATCGCCACCCCCACCCACCACATCATGACCTTGGATGAGCTCCTCCATGTACAATGCATGCTGGGAGCCATGTGAAGCGGAGGGGTATTGGTTTACTGCTCAGGACACCTGGACGAGGAGAGGGAGCCAAGAGGACACAAGCAACCCCAGCAGGAGATCCAGCTCATAACATGCTCATTCATCTGATGTTTATTTATCTTGTCACATGTGCCTCTCTCCCCTCTGGCTCTCTTTCTCTTTCAACAGCTCAACTGTTTTGTTTTTGGGCCTACACAGTATTCAATGAAGATTGATGTGACTTTGTTGCTAGACCTCACTCTTTAGGTATTTTTTAAAGAGCTCTGAATGCAGCCATCATTTTCCTCAATGAAAGTAATTTGCAGCAGTTAAGTGTTGTGGAATCTTTAACGTGTGTACATCTTATCTTTGTTGCAGGTGTCGACCGTGAAGTTTGGTGATCCGGTGGAGTTCCCCTCGTTCCTGGTGGTGTCTGACCAACGCATCTACTTCCTGGAAGTGACATCAGATATGGAGTAAGTTAACCACCTGACCTGTCACACTGAAGAGCATCACACAAGAGAAGGCTGGAATAAAAATAAACATTCAAGTACCCATTCTGTGGTCTCAGGAATGGTCGTGCCTGTCATGAAGCTATTGTCTGTAGACTCCAGTTTCTTCTATAAAGCTGTGTATGACATTTATGGGGACAGCAGCAACTGGTGTGGTAGGGAGCAGACCAACCCTATAGGATCACCACAGCTTTCCGTAACCCTCCACATCCCAATGCTAACAGACTTTCTGGGACACATCTTGAGAACCCATTACAGCCATGGTCTTTGTGGTGGCCCTACACATGTCCCCAGCCTCTTCTCCCATGTCCTATATCAGTGGCTCCACTTTCCCTCTGATACAGTGCGAACACTATATCAATGGCTTTGTAAGCCCTGTATCAATGGCTTTTTTTGTCCTCATCAAAAGCATATTGGCTTTCCTCCACTTCTTCCCAGGAGTGTGAGTAGTACGGTGTTGGACAAGCCTGAGTCTCATGCTGCGACAGTCCCTATAAAGTTACTGGGATTCTGACCCCAAAGGCCACGCCCCGCTATCCTTAGCACGCCCTGGAAGTTGTGTAACGGCCAAGTTTGGTTGCGCAACAGTGTGATATTCTTATGATGGCCTTTCGCTACTTTTTAAAGGTGCAATTGGTTGTCTGTGGCTGTCTGACAAAATGCAGAAACAAACAAACAATGCTCAAACAAAAACATATGCACCTTATAAAATGTATGTGAGTCGACTCAAGGAAACATTGTTCTCTTCCTGGCAGAGGGCAGCTGTGTGATTGGCTGCAGAAGAGGGACAGCCGTGGAATCACAGAGCTGAGTTACCTGGAGGTGGGACTGGGCTCCCAGAGTATCCACATGGAGTTTGAGGACGGGCCTGCAGCCTACACGATGCTAGTACGGGACAGCGCACGTTGCAAACGCTTCTTCAGCCTCTTCACAGGCAAGAGGCTGACACACACACACACACACACACACACACACTGCACATGTGTTGCATGCATCTGTATCTCATGAATTAAGGGCCTTCCTCCTGGGGATATATGAGAGTGGAGCGTACTCGTTCTTAGGACAATATGTCCCCTCTTGCTCGCTCTCCCTCTGTCTTTTTCTCTCTCTCGCTCTCTCGTCTCGCTCTCTCTTTCTCGTCTCTCTCGTCCCTCTCAGTATGTTAATCACATACTCCTCTGCTCACAGTGACTACACCCTGCCTAGCCTGTCAGCAAGGCAAGACCAGAAGCAGAGAGAGAGGAAAGCTGAGTTTTATTAGATCAACACTCCCCTCTCTGACGCTCACAACTTCTCCTCACAACTTTACTAGAGCACTCTTTTAATGGAGTCCCTTCGGTAGCAAGGGGAAGCACCGTGGCCAAACTGTCTTCAGCTAGGGCTCTGGACCTGAGTCTGTGCTGTCTTATCTGTGGGGACTCCATGTTGTCATTCAGTCGTATCAATAATCACTCAGATCCAGTCATTATTTGACTGTTTTCCAGATCAAATCTAGCTCATCTGGGATAACAGGGTTAGGATGACTCTAATGATCAGCATTCATCACTGTTAACTTTCCCTTTACAGGGGTGGCAAACAAACTCCGACCCCTCTGATCCATGCTCAGATGTCAGATTCTTATTTGGAATTCCCTCTGTTATGAAAGTGATGGTACGGTCCAGATGTCCTCAGATTCTTATTTGGAATTCCCTCTGCGTCCAGAATCTAAAATTCATTTCTGGCCTCAAAAGGGGTCAAAGTGAGTCTGTTGTGTAGATCCATTGTACATCCTAGAGCATAATTAGAGTTCTCTTCTTCTCTTCCAAGTCTATGCTCTATGTTTCCTAGAGGTGGTCCTTTTCTTGTACTGTGAGGCCTGTTGGAATAATTGTTTGAGGTTATGTCCTTGTCTGGATTCGTCAAATATGATTTTTCTCCTTCCTCTCAATGACTGAGGACGGCTTTTCAGTCACTGGGACCACATAGCCGGCTAGGCCAGGCCAATTCTGGGCTTGGACTCTGTATTGCAAAGCTGAATGGCCCCATAGAGAGAGGCTGTAACAGGGCTCTGCTATAGTCTGCCAGTTGGATTATCTCCTATACGTCTTAAAATATCCTCCTGTTCTTTTTGTGTTCCTGAGGGAGGAGGAACAGGAGAGTTGAGCCTGGTTGTAGGCCTGGTTCTGAGGTATGTGCTACAGACAGACAACATGGCTGGTCCTGTCCAGTTGGCAGAGGGAGAGAGGGGGGTGGAGAAAGGGAGAGGGGGGAGAGCCTAAATAACTAGGTGCCTTCTCAGTGCTCCTGTCGTTGGTATGAGGCTTTGGCACCATCCTTTCTCTTCGGCCTTCACTCCTAGTCTGCCCTGCTCTTCCTTCCCTCAAGGAAACTGGAACTATTTATTATGTGCCTGAAAACTCGGTCCAGAGCTCTGATATTGCCCCCATAACAGCTGTTACAATATTTGTCTCAGGGAAAGAACCAAAGGATACCTTTACTATAACAAAAGCAGTTTTCAGACGGGGCTGGCATTCCCAGAACAGATGTGGTCACGCCTGGCTTGGTCGGTGGCGAGGGCTACAGACATGGAGAAGGAAAGGGTCTGGGACTGGGAGGAAACTAGGATGTGGTTTTACTACCCCAATGGGAAGAAGCTAATAGGGACAGATCTGTCCACTGCTCACTGGGTTTGAAAATGTTTTATTGAAATGAGGAAGAAGGCCGGACAAGTCTTAACTTGATATTCAGGAGGAGTCAGTACAGGTCAGCGTGTCAATAAAGACTTGTCTGAACAATGTCTCGGCTTTTGCTAATTTAAATGCCCTTATTGCCCTGTACAGACCTACAGTGGGTACTGGGTAAAAATATGTGGTCTGTATGGTTAGAGGTCTGTCTGGTAAGTAGTTTGGTGAAGTTTGCGATGCTCGTAAATGGTCATGGAAGGAGTGTTTTGGTTTGGTTGTGTGGGTTGGATCCAGACACTGCATTCCTGAAAGGTAACGGAAAACTGTTCCTGTCTCCTTCACTAACTATCAAGTTAAGGGGTAGTGCTCCCAAATTACAAACGGACCTCATCTATGGATACCAGGCAACATAATCAACATTTTATGATTTGTTTGCTTATCAACAACTGCAATTAGCATCTTGAGTGATATTTGTAATTTGGGTGAACAGTCCCTTTAACTGCATAGTAAACTCAGTGTCCTCTCTTGTAAGGAGATGGATGATATAAGCAGATGTCATATCTCAAGTTTAACCCTATCAGATACCCTTGCAATACCAACACAGTGTCTCTTCCCACTGTCTCAGACCTGGGCTAAACTCTGCCCTGTTTTCCTTGGAAATCCACTCAGATTCAGCCTATCCCGGCCGTACCGCTCCCGAGCTCTCCCTTCCCCGTGGTCTGCTGTTCCGACAGGGCAGAGAGTGTTCGGTTTCGGCCCAAAAGGACGCTGAGGGTCCAACTATGCCTTGTGAAAATAAGCAAGGGTATTTGGGAAGGTTGGAAGTGGTTAACCTAATGGAGAGGGTCCTGTGATTGAACCGGCAGGAGGGAGAGTAGGACAGATCCTCTCTCCTTTTACAGCTCCAGGCTCTGCCAGCTAGGCCTGTTGCCATGGGCGACCGAGCCCTGTACCTGTTTACCCTCTCGTCATGGTGACGGGGTCCACTAAATCACGCAACACATACATACATATACTGAGTGTACAAAATATTAGGAGTTGCACCTCCCTAATATTGAGTTGCACCTCCTTTTGCCCTCTGAACAGCCTCAATTCGTCGGGGCATGGACTCTACAAGGTGTGTCGAAAGCGTTCCACAGGGATGCTGGCCCATGTTGCCCACAATGCTTCTCAGAGTTGTCAAGTTGTCTGGATGTTCTTTTGGCATTGAGCGTGGAAAAACCCAGCAGCGTTGCTGTTCTTGACACACTCAAACCGGTCCGCCAGGCACCTACTACCATACCCTGTTCAAAGGCACTTCAATCTTTTGTCTTGCCCATTCACCCTCTGATTGGCACACATACACAATCCATGTCTCAAGGCTTAAAATCCTTCTTTAACCTCAGTCTCCTCCCCTTCATCTACACTGATTGAAGTGGATTTAACAAGTGACATCAATAAGGGATCATAGCTTTCTCCTGGATTCACCTGGTCAGTGTATGACATGGAAAGAGCAGGTGTTCCTAATGTTTTGTACACTCAGTGTATACCGTCAGGAGAAAGCACAGGGGTATGTTTAGACTGAGGGCGATGTTCTTGACTCCCGCACATGCAGCTTAAAGAGGGCAGAAGTAGGTGTTGATCACAAGATAATTATTCTCTAGGATAATAAAACAGAATTGGCCCTACCTTGCCCTGTCCTGTCCCACCTTGTCCTGTCCCACCTTGCCCTGTCCTGCAAGCTCCACCTTGAATTTAGTGCTTCACCTTGAATAATGTCCTGAATAGAGGTGTGTGTGTGTGTGTGTGTGGTCTCCTATTGGTTCACTAGAACCCACCAGACGAAAAGGGGTTAAAGGGGAGCTCAGAGTGGCAACAATACCGTCCCTTTAATGGTTGTCCTTTTAATCCAGCACCATGCTTCGTCCCGTAGGCTTCACTTTAGATGTTCCTCCTGGTCTGGAACATTAGTGTGGCAGATCAGTTTCCTCCGGGAAGAAAGGGAAAGAAACAATGGCAAAAGAATTGAGGTTGAATCTTATACAGGCATTGGGAGCCAGAATAGGTCACTGGTGCCACGCAATGTCTTCATTTCTCGTCCCTGTTGTTGTTGAACTTGGAAATTGATAGGGACAGGGTGTTCCTACATCTAGTGGTCCTTTTGGGTACTTCAGATTTGACAGGTGTCTAATAATCACTGGCCCTATATTTGTTGTTTCACTCTTTTCAGTGAGTCTCCCTTTTCAACTCAACTTCCCTTTCAATTCCACCTATTTAACCTTGGCATTTGCCTGTGGCCCTGTGTTCCCCTATTGTTACCACCCCACAGGGAAGTATTTTGTCGCCGTGAGTGTGACCTAGCACATTGTACTCCTGTACCTTTTCCAACCTGTGTTTTTCACCTGCTTCCATGGAGATGTAATCCTAGATCTGAAATAAGAGACCTGTCAACTTTCTATTCCTAACCCACCAGACTGTGTAATAGTCTAACATTAGCTCTGTCTAATGTCCCTAGGGCTACAAAGCTACTGGTAGCTTACCAAAGTTACCGGAATCTTCAGTCATTTTTGTAATTTAACAGAATCTATCGTAAGCTTGGTAATTTATACTTTAAGAAATGTTTAAAAAAAGTATTTATTTATATATATATATATATATATATATTAGTATTAATTTTTTATATTAAAAGTAGAAAGACCAAATGGTTCAAGATAAAATAGCCTAATTAATGAAAAAAGCATCTAATCAACAATGCCATTATTTTCAGTTAACTCAACTATTGACTTTTTTCACAGCTGCCACCAATTTGACGCTGAGACGTTGGCAACAAATAAATAGTAAAATAAGTGTGTAAAAAAAATTATAATATATTAAATATATTTCATGCTGAAATCCTCATATTAAACAATGGTATTCACTAAGTTTATGGTTATATTTAAGATATAATGTTTTACAGCTTTGTCATTCAATTATTTTTGTGAAAATACTCTTATTAAATTAGTTCATATATTTAACATGTGATAAGGCCACACAGAGGGCCAGTGATTATTAGACACCTGTCAAATCTGAAGTACCCAAAAGGACCACTAGATGTATTGTGATAAGAGTACATAAAATCCTTGAAAGATACCAAAATTCATTGAAAGTTTCCAGTAAGATACCCTCCCTTTGCAACCCGAATTGTCCCTAGTCCTCATCCGATCTGCTTGGGTGTGACTCTCCTACTCTCTGGCTGTGTTTACACAGGCAGCCCAATTCTGATCTCTTTTCCATTTTTTATTTTATTTAACATTTATTTAACTAGGTTGGCCAGTTGAGAAGTTCTCATTTACAACTGCGACCTGACCAAGATAAAGCAAAGCAGTGCGAATAAAACACAGAGTTACACATGGGATAAACAATCGTACAGTCAATAACACAATAGAAAAATCTGTATACAGTGTGTGCAAATGAAGTAAGGAGGTAAGGCAATAAATAGACCATAGTGGCGAAGTAATTACAATTTAGCAATTTACACTGGAGTGATATACAGTTGAAGTCGGAAGTTTACATAAACTTAAGTTGGAGTCATTAAAACTCGTTTTTCAACCACTCCATAAATTTCTTGTTAACAAAACTATAGTTTTGTCGGTTAGGATGACACAAGTAATTTTTCCAACAATTGTTTACAGACAGATTATTTCACTTATTATTCACTGTATCACAATTCCAGTGGGTCAGAAGTTTCCATACACTAAGTTGATTGTGCCTTTAAACAGCTTGGAAAATTCCAGAAAATTATGTCATGGCTTTAGAAGCTTCTGATAGGCTAATTGACATCATTTGAGTCTATTGGAGTTGTACCTGTGGATGTATTTCAAGGCCTACCTTCAAACTCAGTGCCTCTTTGCTTGTCATCATGGGAAAATCAAAATAAATCAGCCAAGTCCTCAGAAAAACAAGTGTAGACCTCCACAGGTCTGGTTCATCCTTGGGAGCAATTTCCAAATGCCTGAGGGTACCACGTTCATCTGCACAAACAATTGTACACAAGTATAAACACCATGGGACCACGCAGCTGTCATACCGCTCAGGAAGGAGAGGCGTTCTGTCTCCTAGAGATGAACGTACTTTGGTTCGAAAAGTGCAAATCAATCCCAGACCAACAGCAAAGGACCTTGTGAAGATGCTGGAGGAAACGGGTACAAAAGTATCTATATTCACAGTAAATCAAGTCCTATATCGACATAACCTGAAAGGCCGCTCCGCAAGAAGAAGCCACTGTTCCAAAACCGCCATTAAAAAAAAACAGACTACGGTTTGCAACTGCACATGGGGACAAAGATCGTACTTTTTGGAGAAATGTCCTCTGGTCTGATGAAACAAAAATAGAACTGTTTGGCCATATTGACCATCGTTAAGTTTGGAGGAAAAAGGGGGAGTCTTGCAAGCCGAAGAACACCATCCCAACCGTGAAGCACGGGGGTGGCAGCATCATGTTGTGCAGGTGCTTTGCTGCAGGGGGGACTGGTGCACTTCACAAAATAGATGGCATCATGAGGAAGTAAAATTATGTGGATATATGAAGCAAAATCTCAAGACATCAGTCAGGAAGTTAAAGCTTGGTCGCAAATGGGTCTTCCAAATGGACAATGACCGCAAGCATACTTCTAAAGTTGTGGCAAAATGGCTTAAGGACAACAAAGTCAAGGTATTGGAGTGGCCATCACAAAGCCCTGACCTCAATTCTATAGAAAATTTGTGGGCAGAACTGAAAAAGCATGTGTGAGCAAGGAGGCCTACACACCTGACTCAGTTACACCAGCTCTGTCGGGAGGAATGGGCCAAAAATCACCCAAATTATTGTGGGAAGCTTGTGTAAGGCTACCCGAAACGTTTGACTCAAGTTAAACAATTTAAAGGCAATGCTACCAAATACTAATTGAATGTATGTAAACTTCTGACCCACTGGGAATGTGATGAAAGAAATAAAAGCTGAAATAATCCATTCTCTCTACTATTATTGACATTTCACATTCTTAAAATAAAGTGGTGATCCTAACTGACCTAAGACAGGGAATTATTACTAGGATTAAATGTCAGGAATTGTGAAAAACAGAGTTTAAATGTATTTGGCTAAGGTGTTTGTAAACTTCTGACTTCAACTGTATGTGCAGATTCGGATGTGCAAGTAGAAATACTGGTGTGCAAAAGAGCAGTAAAACAAACAAATATGGGGATGAGGTAGGTAGTTGGTTGGATGGGCTATTTACAGATGGGCTGTGTACAGCTGCAGCGATCGGTAAGCTGCTCTGACAGCTGACGCTTAAAGTTAGTGAGGGAGATATAAGTCTCCAACTTCAGTGATTTTTGCAATTTGTTCCAGTCATTGGCAGCAGAGAACTGGAAGGAAAGGAGGCCAAAGGAGGTGTTGGCTTTGGGGATGACCAGTGAAATATACCTGTTGGAGCGCGTGCTACAGGTGGGTGACCAGTGAGCTGAAATAAGGCGGAACTTTACCTAGCAAAGACTTATAGATGACCTGGAGCCAGTGGGTTTGGCGACGAATATGTAGCGAGGACCAGCCAACGAGAGCATACAGGTCTCAGGGGTGGGTAGTCTATGGGGCTTTGGTGACAAAATGGATGGCACTGTGGTAGACTGCATCCAGTTTGCTGAGTAGAGTGTTGGAGGCTATTTTGCAAATGACTGCCAAAGTTAAGGATCGGTAGGATAGTCAGTTTTACAAGGGTATGTTTGGCAGCATGAGTGAAGGAAGCTTTGTTGCAAAATAGGAAGCCGATTCTCAGAACCGTCCAGAGTAGTGATCAGGCGGGCGGGTGCAGGCAGCGATTGGTAGAAGAGCATGCATTTCGTTTTACTAGCATTTAAGAGCAGTTGGAGGCCACGGAAGGAGTGTTGTATGCTGTTGAAGCTCGTTTGGAGGATAGTTAACAGAGTGTCCAATAGATTGGCCAGAAGTATACAGAATGGTGTTGTCTGCGTAGAGGTGGATCAAAGAATCACTCGCAGCAAGAGCGACATCAATGATATATACAGAGAAAAGAGTCGGCCCGAGAGTTGAACCCTGTGGCAGAGACTGCCAGAGGTCCCGGACAACAGGCCCTCCGATTTGACACACTGAACTCTATCTGAGAAGTAGTTAGTGAACCAGGCGAGGCAGTCATTAGAGAAACCAAGGCTGTTGAGTCTGCCGATAAGAATACGGTGATTGACAGTCGAAGGCTTTGGCCAGGTCGATGAAGACTGCTGCACAATTTTTTCGGGGACCAATCACATCAAATCTATTCACATCAGATCATTTTCAGAGCTAATCTGATTGGTCAAAAGACCAATTAGTGGAAAGAAATATCAGAATTGGGCTGCCGGTGTAAACCCAGCCCGTGTCCTGTGTGATTTCCAGTAGGTTACATACGGTTACATACAGTGTAGAGTTCGAAATGAGGTGTTCTCTCTGTGTAAGCTCTGATTTTACTTTTAATCAATCAACATATTTATCATCCCAGTTCATTGAAATGAATTGTGCTGATGTTCCAATACACTGCATGGAAACACCATAAAACATTATTTAAAGGGATACTTCGCGGAATTTTGGCAATGAAGCCCTTTATCCACTTCTCCAGAGTCAGATGAACTTGTCTATACCATTTGTATGTCTCTGTTCAGTATGAAGGAAGTTAGAGGTAGTTTCACGAGCATATGCTAACTAACGTTAGTGCAATGACTGGAAGTCTATGGATATCTGCTAGCATGCCACTTCCAGTCATTGCGCTAGCGCTAGTTAGCAACTTCCTTAAAACTGCCTGCAGAGACATAAAAATGATATCCACGGGTTCATCTGACTTCATTGCTAAAATCCCAAAGTATCACTTTTAAATAGAGTTGAGAGAACCATAGATAGGGACTCATCACTCATACTTAATTTGTATATCTATTCTTTTTCCCCTTCCTCCACTCTCTCTCTCCCTCAGGAGTGGTGCGTGAGTTGGCTACCAAGTCGGACAGCAAGCTTAAGTCTATCTCCACCACCAGGCTCAACCCACAGCATCATCTCTGGTACCAACTGCCCAGATGTATGTTATAATTGCCATGAATGACTTGCATGTGTCCTGGATATGTTCTCATATCCTCAACATCTCCACTCGATGGTATTGAGCCAAGCCATAGGCCCATCTGTCTCTTACCCCCACTGTGACACTGACAAGGCTGTGGTAACTTCTGTCTGGTGTTACTAAACCTCCACATTGTTGAAAATTGGGCTCTAAATTAGTGGCTAAACCACATACTAATGTCTTACATGTGTTGGCGTTGAGATGCTAAGAAAGCGCTAACGATGCATTACCTTTTAACTAGAGAGCTGATTCTGCAGTGCCAGGTGGCTTCCTCCCATATGATCTTTGTCCTTAGGGGCTTCATCCCAATACCGTGAGGTGGCTTCCTCCACTATGATCGTAGTCCTTAGAGAGTTTATCCCAATACTGTGAAGTGGCTTCCTCCACTATGATCGTAGTCCTTAGAGAGTTTATCCCAATACTGTGAAGTGGCTTCCTCCGCTATGATTTTTTTGTATATGAACTGTAACTCGATTTGTTCTTAACTGATTTGCCTAGTTAAATAAAGGTAAAATAAAAAAATCCTTGCTCACCTGAAAGGACTGGAAAGTAAGGACTAGCAGATAGGAAAGTAAACCATTTTTAGTATATGGATTTACCATCCACCCTTCCCTTGTTTCTGTGGTAGTGATGGAACACGCTGAACGTTCACTCAGATAATTCATGGCTCAGTTAGTTATTATACGGCCCTTCTTTTTTTGTGTAGCTGAACCACAGCTACTCAGGGAACAGACTCACTGTTTGAACCGTAGGATGACTCAGGACTGTTTAATTGTTTATCATTCCTACCATTTCTGTGTAGCTTTTATAATCACACTATCGTGGATATAGTTGGAGTAACATTTAACACATGGTCACTTTAAAGTCAACAACAGACTTAGAAACCACAAAATACTACACAGAATTAGTATTACTTTTGTTTGCTGGCTTTCAAAAACAAACTCACCCAGGCGGCCATTTTGAAACCATAGGCCCGAAGTCGTCTTTATGTGTCAGTGATACAGATATGAATCAGGAAAAATAGACATATCTCCACACTTTTGACATCTGCCCTGTCTCAAAAGCACTTAGTTTCAGAGTCTGGTATGGTGTATGGGCCTGATGTACAACGTGATGTGGTGAATATTAACCTGGTTGTCTCTTATGTAAGCCTTTCCTCTGTGTCTCCCCAGGCCCCTAGTGTGTGAAGACATGCAGACTGATGTGGAGGATGGCCAGCTACAGTTCTTCTACCTCCTGTCCTTTCTACATCAAGGTACATTAAAAGTGTGTGTATGTATACTGAACAAAAATATAAACACAACATGTAAAGTGTTGGTCCCATTTTTCATGAGATGAAAAAAAAGAACAGACATTTTCCATATGCACAAAAAGCTTATTTCTCTCATTTTGTGCACAAATTTGTTTACATCCCTGTTAGTGAGCACTTCTCCTTTGCCAAGATAATCCCACCTGACAGGTGTGACATATCAAGAAGCTGATTAAACAGCATGCTCATTACACATGTGCAACTTGTGCTGGGGAGAATAAAAGGCCACTTCAAAAAACTTGCAATTTTGTCACACAACACAATGCCACAGATGTTTTGAGGGAGTGTGCAATTGGCATGCTGGCAGCAGGAATGGTCACCAGAGCTGTTGCAGGAGAATTTAATGTTCATTTATGTACCATAAACCGCCTCCAACGTCGTTTTTGAGAATTTGGCAGTACGTCCAACTGGCCTCAACCGCAGACCACGTGTAAGCACACCAGCCCAGGACCTCCACATCCAGCTTCTTCACCTGAGGGATCCTCTGGGACCAGCCACACAGACAGCTGATGAAACTGAGGAGTATTTCTGTCTGAAATAAAGCCCCCAGTGGGTGGGCCTGGCTCCCCAGTGGGTGGGCCTATGCCTTTCCAGACCCACACATGGCTGCGCCCCTTCTCAGTCATGTGAAATCCATAGATTAGGGCCTAATTTATTTATTTCAATTGACTAATTCCCCTATTTGAACTGTAACTCAGTAAAATTTATATTTTTGTTCAGTGTATGTGCGTGCAATGCGTAAATGTTAATGTTTCTCTGTGTAATTGAGTGTATCTGTGTCTCTCTCTGCCTGTGGGTGCAGACTTTGCATCTGTAGCCAAGCATGGCTGCAGGCTATGGGCTGTGCAGCTGAAAAGAATGTTAACTACTGTAATTGTAACATGCACTGACCTGCCTCTGCTGAAGAGTTTTAAACTGGGTTTAAACACCAGGAGTATTAGTTTTAAACTGGGTTTAAACATCAGGAGGAATAGAATAGTTTTAAACTGGGTTTAAACATCGGGAGGATGAGGAATAGAAGGGTTTTAGTGTCCACCCATTTGAGTCTAGCCACTTTATGTCCCTGGACTTCAGTGGACCGGTGTGGGGAGAATGAGGGAGGACTATTGCGTGTATATAGCTCCCTTCCCAGTCCCCCCACTGTATCTCCCTTTATGAGATCACTAGTCTAGTCAGACCCAGTGTTGCAGGACTCTCTCTCCCTGTAGGAGATCACTAGTTTAGTCAGATCCAGTGTTGCATGACTCTCTCTCTATGTAGGAGATCACTAGTCTAGTCAGATCCAGTGTTGCATGACTCTCTCTCCCTGTAGGAGATCACTAGTTTAGTCAGATCCAGTGTTGCATGACTCTCTCTCCCTGTAGGAGATCACTAGTCTAGTCAGATCCAGTGTTGCATGACTCTCTCTCCCTGTAGGAGATCACTAGTCTAGTCAGATCCAGTGTTGCATGACTCTCTCTCCCTGTAGGAGATCACTGTAGTCTAGTCAGATCCAGTGTTGCAGGACTCTCTCTCCCTGTAGGAGATCACTGTAGTCTAGTCAGACCCAGTGTTGCATGACTCTCTCTCCCTGTAGGATATCACTGTAGTCTAGTCAGACCCAGTGTTGCAGGACTCTCTCTCCCTGTAGGAGATCACTGTAGTCTAGTCAGACCCAGTGTTGCATGACTCTCTCTCCCTGTAGGAGATCACTAGTTTAGTCAGATCCAGTGTTGCATGACTGTCACGGGAATTTCGTTCTCAATTGTTGACATAATCTATCCATCAGGCTTTGAATAATTCCCAGAGGTTGTAAAGCTCTAGTTAATGAAAAATTAGACAGTCCCATATCTGCAATTTGGTCAAGTTGTTTATTCATGACAGTTCTGCACTCAAAATGTGAACACAGTCTTTTTATATTGTATAAGCTTTAAGCTCCACCCTCTCTAGGAAATAGTACTTTCCCACAGTACACATTCATCGGCATATCACAATCTTGCAACATAAGTCAATCTGGACAGCTCCTAGCCTTCCCTCCGGTCCCAAGGACGAGAAGGCCTCTCTCCTGTAGTCTGGTAGAACAAAGAATTCTTTGTTCTCACAGATACTCCTTTACCACCTTGTTCACTCTCTATTCAATATACATTTCTCGACACACACACATCAATTGGATTATCATTGTCTTATAACCCTATCTCTATTGCATACATTTTCAGAATGTAATATTCTTAGTCATTACTTAAACATACAAACATTTATTCATTAAACACATAAATCATATACATTTATTCATAACAATGACTCTCTCTCTCCCTGTAGGAGATCACTAGTCTAGTCAGACCCAGTGTTGCATGACTCTCTCTCCCTGTAGGAGATCACTAGTCTAGTCAGACCCAGTGTTGCAGGACTCTCTCTCCCTGTAGGAGATCACTAGTTTAGTCAGACCCAGTGTTGCATGACTCTCTCTCCCTGTAGGAGATCACTAGTTTAGTCAGACCCAGTGTTGCATGACTCTCTCTCCCTGTAGGAGATCACTGTAGTCTAGTCAGATCCAGTGTTGCATGACTCTCTCTCCCTGTAGGAGATCACTCTAGTCAGATCCAGTGTTGCATGACTCTCTCTCCCTGTAGGAGATCACTGTAGTCTAGTCAGACCCAGTGTTGCATGACTCTCTCTCCCTGTAGGAGATCACTGTAGTCTAGTCAGAGATGAGGAAGAGAGAGGCAGCTGTTTCCCTGTGGGGGTGCTAGGGAGATGAGAGCTCTTGTCTTCTCACCACAGTACCAACATCCCACTGATATGGCTCTCCCCGTGTCTGTTAACCAGACGGTAAAACACTTTGAGACGTGCCATAAGGCCCCCGGTTCGATAAATACAATACAGGCCAAACTATTTAGATGCAAGTATATGATTATAATCAATACAGGGGGAGTGTTTTAAACATTTATCCAAATGCATATTTTCTGTGTTGTATTTGTTCTCTCTGCCAGAAGACAGTGTGACCCCTCTGACAGTGCTGGCCACCCGGGAAACCCTGTACCTGCTCAACGAAGACCACCAATGGAGCAAGAGCTTGCCCCATCCGTCAGCCAATGAGAATTGGGAACCCTGCAGTGGGCGGGTCACTGTTCAGGAGACCCAGCCAATCAGCTGTGTCAGCTCTGTCCATCTATGGTCGTCTGACCCGTGCAGAATGGACATCAAGCTTTACGATGAGGTGAGACTGAGTGACGAAAAAGGCATGTGATTGGTCTTAGATTAGGAAGGGCTTCTTCCAAGTTTTCAAGGGTAAGCTGGATAAGCTAAATGCTATCATGAGCAAAGCTGGGCATACGTTTGTATATTTCTTAGACATTTTTCAGGATGAAATCTCTTGAGATGCACCATCTTGTTTTCAAGAGTGTCCAGATGAAAACAACTAACAAACGAACGATACTTAGTAAGAAGAAGAATGTGGCAACTACTGTCTAATAATAACAATTAAATCAAATAAAATTGTATTTGTCACGTGCCGAATACAACAGGTATTCACCTTACCGTGAAATGCTTACTTACGAGACCTTAACCAACAAGGCAGTTATAAGAAAAAAAGAGTTAAGAAAATATTTACTAAATAAACTAAAGTAAAAAAAGATTTGTAACACAATAACATAACAACAACGAGGCTATGTACAGGGGGTTTCGGGTACCGAGTCAATGTGCGGTGGTACAGGTTAGTAGAGGTAATTGAGGTAATATGTTCAGTACTAGTCAAAAGTTTGGACACACCTGCTCATTCAATGGTTTCTTTATTTTTACTATTTTCTACATTGTAGAATAATAGTGAAGACATCAAACCTATGAAATAACACATATGGAATCATGCAGTAACCAAACAAGTGTTAACTTGTTAGGGAGTGGCAGCTGAGGGGTCGGATTTGGAGAGCCTGGCGTGCCCAAAGTAAAATGCCTCCCATTCAGGCCCAGAAAATAGGATATGCACATATTTGGTACCATTGGATAGGAAACACTCTGAATTTTCCAAAACTGTTAACCATTTGTCTGTGAGTAAAACAGAGCGCATATAGCAGTCGAAACCCCGAGGAATTTCTGTCCTGGAAAAAGTGATTTTGACACATTGCTCATTTGGGAAACCCCTCCCTCATGAAAATGACCATATAAGGGCATATGAATGCAGTACCCATTGCTTCCCACTCCAATTCGCATACTGCCCCAACAGATCCACAGATGGCGCAATCTCAACTGCACTCCACACTGCCCTTTCTCACCTGGACAAAACACCTACAGTGAGGGGAAAAAAGTATTTGATCCCCTGCTGATTTTGTACGTTTGCCCACTGACAAAGAAATGATCAGTCTATAATTTTAATGGTAGGTTTATTTGAACATTGAGAGACATAATAACAACAAAAAAATCCTGAAAAATGCATGTGAAAATTTTTATAAATGGAATTGCATTTTAATGAGGGAAATAAGTATTTGACCCCTCTGCAAAACATGACTTAGTACCCTTGTTGGCAATCACAAAGGTCAGACATTTCTTGCAGTTTGCCACCAGGTTAGCACACATCTCAAGAGGGATTTTGTCCCACTCCTCTTTGCAGATCTTCTCCAAGTCATTAAGGTTTCGAGGCTGACGTTTGGCAACTCGAACCTTCAGCTCCCTCCACAGATTTTCTATGGGATTAAGGTCTGGAGACTGGCTAGGCCACTCCAGGACCTTAATGTGCTTCTTCTTGAGCCACTCCTTTGTTGCTTTGGCCGTGTGTTTTGGGTCATAGTCATGCTGGAATACCCATCCACGACCCATTTTCAATGCCCTGGCTGAGGGAAGGAGGTTCTCACCCAAGATTTGACGGTACATGGCCCGTCCATCGTCCCTTTGATGCGGTGAAGTTGTCCTGTCCCCTTAGCAGAAAAACACCCCCAAAGCATAATGTTTCCACCTCCATGTTTGATGGTGGGCATGGTGTTCTTGGGGTCATGGGCAGCATTCCTCCTCCTCCAAACACCTCGAGTTGAGTTGATGCCAAAGAGCTCCATTTTGGTCTCATCTGACCACAACACTTTCACCCAGATGTTCTCTGAATCATTCAGATGTTCATTGGCAAACTTCAGACGGGCATGTATATGTGCTTTCTTGAGCAGGGGGACCTTGCGGGCGCTGCAGGATTTCAGTCCTTCACGGCGTAGTGTGTTACCAATTGTTTTCTTGGTGACTATGGTCCCAGCTGCCTTGAAATCATTGACAAGATCCTCCCGTGTAGTTCTGGGCTGATTCCTCACCGTTCTCATGATCATTGCAACTCCAAGAGGTGAGATCTTGCATGTAGCCCCAGGCCGAGGGAGATTGACAGTTTTTTTTTGTGTTTCTTCCATTTGCGAATAATTGCACCAACTGTTGTCACCTTCTCACCAAACTGCTTGGCGATGGTCTTGTAGCCCATTCCAGCCTTTTGTAGGTCTACAATCTTGTCCCTGACATCTTTGGAGAGCTCTTTGGTCTTGGCCATGGTGGAGAGTTTGGAATCTGATTGATTGATTGATTGCTTCTGTGGACAGGTGTCTTTTATACAGGTAACAAACTGAGATTAGGAGCACTCCCTTTAAGAGTGTGCTCATAATCTCAGCTCCTTACCTGTATAAAAGACACCTGGGAACCAGAAATCTTTCTGATTGAGAGGGGGTCAAATACTTATTTCCCTGATTTAAAATGCAATTCCATTTATAAAAACTTTTTTGTTGTTATTCTGTCTCTCACTGTTCAAATAAACCTACCATTAAAATTATAGACTGATCATTTCTTTGTCAGTGGGCAAACGTACAAAATCAGCAGGGGATCAAATACTTTTTTCCCTCACTGTATGTGAGAATGCTGTTCGTTGACTACAGCTCAGCGTTCAACACCATAGTGCCCACTCTGGGACTAAACACCTCCCTCTGCAACTGGATCCTGGACTTCCTGACGGGCCGCCCCGAGATGGTAAGAGTAGGCAACACGCTGATCTTTAACACTGGGGCCCCTCAGGGGAGTGTACTTAGTCCCCTCCTGTAATCCCTGTTCACCCACAACTGCGTGGCCAAACACAACTCATTAAGTTTGCTGACGACACCGTCATTATGTTTGCTGACAACACAACAGTGGTAGGCCTGATCACCGACAACAGTGAGACAGCCTATAGGGAGGAGGTCTGAGAACTGGCAGTGTGGTGCCAGGACAACAACCTCTCCCTCAATGTGAGCAAGACAAAGGAGCTGATCGTGGACTACAGGAAAAGGTGGGCCGAAATGGCCCCCATCAACATCGACGGGGCTGTAGTGGAGCGGGTCGAGAGTTTCAAGTTCCTTGGTGTCCACATCACCAATTAACTTTCATGGTCCAAACATACCAAGACAGTCGTGAAGAGATCACGACAAAACCTTTTCCCCCTCAGGAGACTGCACCATTGAGAGCATGCTGACCGGTTGCATCACCGCCTGGTATGGCAACTGCTCGGCATTTGACCGTAAGGCGCTACAGAGGGTAGTGCGAACAGCCCAGTACATCCAGGACCTATATAATAGGCGGTGTCCGAGGAAAGCCCAGAAAATTGTCAGAGACTCCAGTCACCCGAGTTATAGACTGTTTTCTCTGCTACCGCACGGCAAGCGGTACCAAGTCTAGGACCAAAAGGTTCCTCAACAGCTTCTACCCCCAAGCCATTAGACTGCTGAACAATTCATAAAACTCGCCACTGGACAATTTACATTGACCCCTTGTACACTGCTGCTACTCCCTGTTTGTTTGTTACCTATGCATAGTCACTTCGCCCCCACCTACATGTACAGATTACCTCAACTAACCTGTACCCCTGCACACTGACTCGGTACCGGTGCCCCCTGTATATAGCCTCGTTATTGTTATTCTTATTGTGTTACTTTTTATTATTACTTTTCATTTTAGTCTACTTGGTAAATATTTCTTATTCTCTAACTGCACTGTTGGTTAAGGGCTTTTCACGGTTAAGCATTTCACGGTAAAGTCTACACTTGTTGTATTCAGTGCATTTGGCAAATAAAGTTTGATTTGAGTATATAAGAGTGTCTGTATGTGTTTCCTGTGCAGATAGTGAAGGAGGAGAAGACGTGGTCGTTGCACTCTGACAGTGCAGAGCTGGTGCAGGGCCTGCTGGTCTGGGTCAGAACACAATGGGAGAACATGTTCGAGTCAAACTCACCACCCTCACCCTACCAGCCTGAGGGAAACCACCCTTCCAACTGTGTGTGTGTGTGTGTGTGTGTGTGTGTGTGTGTGTGTGTGTGTGTGTGTGTGTGTGCACCTGCGTGAGTGTGGGTCTGTCTGTCTTCACTGTCAGACTTGTCCCTCAATTGGACAATATGTTTACCTGGTTTGAAGCCAACTATGATTTCCTCATGTTTGGTCACTTTTACAAAAGCACTGATCTGTTAACGCCTCATCTGAATCCCGTCCATTTAATAACCCTGCCAGTATAGCCAGCCAGGGAGAGTGCCTTGTGGTGTTGCCAGTCCTGCTACGTTCTAATGCACCTTGAATATGTGTGGGGAATCATGTGTTTCTTTCAGGGGGGTGAGGACAGGATAAGGAGGGAGAAAGGGGTAAGCAGAAATGTGAGTTGGGGGTAATTGTGTGTGTGTTATCAAGGAAGTTAGTCCATTCCTCTGAAGCTCAGTGGACTGTGACTTCATCAGGAGTCCCGGGACTGGAGCAGTGAGTTGTGACATCACACGCTCGGCACAAGGCTCTCTAGCCATCCCATGAGGCTCCGCTCCAGACACCTCTGACGTGACACCACTTAGTTCTTTTCTTTTTAATCAGGGACTTTTGATGTCTCTATGCACTGTGATTATGTAAAGGAAAAGGGCAACCCAAGTGAAGAGTTGCAGCCAAGGCAATGAACCGGGACAGTATCTGTGTTCTGTATTCTTGGGAAAAGTGCAGAATACGCATGATAGGGACTGTGATATGGTAGGGTTCTGACTGACCTGTTTTAAAGTGGGAGATGTTAGTTGGTTTGTGGCTGTCTGTTAAAATGTGTAGTCTTATGCTAATACCTCTAGTGCAGTTTAACTATATTGCGAATGTCATAAGTGAATACTATTTTTGATGTAGACCGATGAAAAGAGGTGTAGAAGTGGACGACAAACAGATGTGTGTAATTTAATTTATTTACCGTCAGCAAATCAATGATAAAAAAAACGATAGCTTTTATACTTTAAATAAAAATACATATCTGTGGTACAATACGTCCTCTTATGACATCTGTATTTCCACATGTTTGTCCAACTCTTTCATTTTCACAGTGAGAAAGTTCCAATGGCTACTTTTCCCTCTGTAATCATGTAGTTCCAGAGAGGTTTTTCATTGTTCTCACACGGTCAGCCCAACGTCAACCACCAGACCACAACCGCAGAAATGCACCCCCATCCCCTTCCCGTCGTCACGCTAATCCTCCAGTCAGCCACGTGTCCACACAACTACCAATAATCGTCACTTTCTGCACCATCAGACCCCCTTGCGGTTCTTCAATGAAACATTTGACAATTCCTACGATTTTGTGTAATACAAAACATTTCCACACCAAGTGACATTTTTCATAGGAGGAATACAAATTCTGAAAAGTTACAAAGCTTTGAAGTAGATTCATGTGCACTATAGGCTTAACCATCACACTGATAGTCTGTCTATCCATTCCTGTCATATCAGGGCTCACAAGGAAGGAAAGAAGGAAGCACTTTAACCCTCTAGATGTTAAATGATTGCTTTTCAGGGAGAGATTGGTCAGGACCATATCTCCAACGAAAGCAGCACAATGGCTAGGAAAAACTCCCTAGAAGGCACCAACCTAGGAAGAAACCTGAAGAGGAACCATTCTCAAAGGGGACGGCAGTTCTCTTCTGGCTGGGCCGAATGGAGAGTTAAGAGTACATGTGGCCATTCATTCCAGAAGATCACCAGCAGGGTCATATAATAACCATGGTGGCTATAGAGAGGGCAACAGTTCAACAACTCGGGAGTCGATGTCAGTTGGCTTTTCATGACCAGGTGTTCTGAGATGAGAGTGGCCGGTGAATCCGGTCAGGGGTCAACAGCAGCAGTCAGGATTTCAGAACGAACTGGATCAGTACGACCAGGTGGACGGGACAGGAACAGCCAGGAGTCGTCAGGCCAGGTAGTCCTGAGGCATGGTCCTAGGACTCAGGTCCTCCAGGACGGGAGACATAGAGGGAATTAGAGAATGGAATGCTACCACATGGAAACAATACTATGAGCCTGTCCTCCTATAGCTCCTCCCACCAGCCTCCTCTGATAGAGAAAGCATGCCTAAGAACACACAGTACATCAGATAAGGCAAGATAGACTGACGATAGTCCCCTGGCACATTTCAAGTAGTTCTTGTTGGCTCAGTTAATAGAGCATGGTGCTTGCAACGCCAGGGTTGTGGGTTCAATTCCCATGGGGGACCAGTATGAAAACAGATGCACTTGCTAAGTCAGTCTGGACAAGTGTCTGCTAAATGACTAAAATGTGAAATAAAACATCTGCGATGCACATAACTCTACTAATTGACCCACCACATAGCTAATGAAGAACTTTTATTTGATGTCTTACTTCCCCCAGTGGTTCCAAATGGTACCCTATTCCCTATACAGTAGAGTGCACTACGTTTGACCAGGGCTCATGAGGAATAGGGAGCCATTTGGGACTCAGGGTGGAGTAAACAAGGGGGCCAGGGAACACAGCACCAGATAAGTAAAACATCAGGGTGATCTACCTGGCAGGCACATACGTCTAAATGTTAAGGCTTCATTTGTACGGATCAACAGTTGCCCAAAGGAGACACTAATTCAACTGACTGCCTAAAAGACCCAGAGGTGATAGACTGACATTCACATGGAGATGAAGATGTGGGAACATTTTCTCTGCTTGTGTGAGTAGGATTGGGATAGTAGTGTTAGATATCACAACATACACACTTCCTGCAACATTCTTGGGGCCCTTGACACTGCTCTGGCAATGCTACTCAAGCGTTGCCCACCCCTGCGAGAAGACAGCAATGTCCCAGTCCTGGTGTCACTGCCATGCAGGGAGGGGGCTTTCTCCTGTTTGTTTTTCCACAGTTAAGACCAATAGTTCCTTATTGAGCACTGTGAATGACACCAGAGAGAGTCAACATACCACCTGTGAGTAGTAATTACACCCTCCCTTACGAAAAAAGATTGCAGTTAGAGTGCAATATAACTGCAGTATGCTGCAAATACTGCATTCAAAATACGTTGTTTTTTTTACTGCAGTAATTTTGCAGTTCAACTGCAGTTATTCTGCAATTTCTGTGTCTAAAATACCACAGTAAACTGCAGTTACTGCACTTTTACTGCAGTTTCAAAACTGCTATCTTTTTTTGGAAGGGCTTTGTTGATGGCAACGAGCCTTTCCTGGCTGTGAAGAGTTGATCCCATCTCCAGGCTTTGGAGATGGGATGGGACTCAGGAAACGTGTTAAAGGCCACTGGGCAAAAACAGGTTGAATCAACGTTGTTTCCACCTACCAAATCTACGTGAAAACCGATTGGATTTGCAAAAAGTAATCAACTTTTGAGTAATCAATCCCCCAAAAAGTAATCAATCCCCCAAAAAGTAAGGGAATTTCATCCCAACTTATAACCTAAATCCAATAACATGCTTTGTTGATTTCATGTGGAATTCACGTTAGTTGACAACTCAACCAAATATAAATCAAAACTAAACATTGAACTGACGTCTGTACCCAGTGGCCTTAAGAAAAAAGATTGCAGTCAGAATGCAGTGTAAATGCAGTTACAGTGCAGTATAACTGCAATTATTCTGTCCAAAATACCCCAGTCGACTGCAGTTACTGCACTTTTACTGCAGTTTCAAAACTGCTATATTTTCTTGCAAGGGTGGGGAGGGTGTTTTAAAGAGATTCAGTAGCAGTGGATTATGCCTTTGATTATCACACCTGTGACATAATAAACCAGCGGTAGTAAACAACTTTAGCAGACCTGTTTTGTCTTGCATGGCGCCCACATGTTTGACGTAGGTACTCTGTACTGTTCCAATAAACTCTAGCAGCACTTACCCTATTAAATCTGTCTCCTGTCATTTCAAACAATGTTTTTGTTTCGTTGGCAATTAAGCCTGTGATAGATGGGTTCCGGGTTTGTGGACGTTACAGTGGGACCGGTCTATTACCATACCATATATGGCAAACATCGGATGTTGGCACCACTATGCAAGCTGTTATGTGTGAATTAAAGGTTTTAACAGTGGAGGAATGTGTACACACAGCCCATTTTTATTGTGAAAGCATGTGCGCTGAGACCAGGCAAAATACCAAGCTTGAGTTCAGGCAACAGGTGCTTCAACTCAAGATTGGTATTTTCTATTCTACTTTTATCAAACTCACTTGGAATGTATGCTTTGGGGTTTAAGATGCTGTAGACGTTGAATCACTGGCACCTTGCTATGTATGACACACGATACACAATCTTATCAATCAGTGGAGGCTGCTGAGGGGAGGACGACTCATAATAATGGCTGGAACGGAGCAAATGGAATAGCGTCAAACACACGGAAACCATGTGTTTAATGTATTTGATACCATTCCACTTACTCCGCTCCAGACATTACCATGAGCCCGTCCTCCCCAATGAAGGTGCCACCAACCTCCTGTGCTATTAATAAGGATATTGTTAATTTACCACATGAGTGACAGAAATGCATATTCCATTTTCCCAGTAGACATACAATACATATTAGACATAGCTACATAAGTAGATAGTACTAGAGTGGACATTCTTTGGCCATGGTGTGGAATCCCACAGTCATTCTCTCACAGTGTTGAGCTGAGAGTCAATCTGGCTCTGATCCAGCTCTACCACTGTGTGATAGGGACAGCAGAGAGCATGTTGTTATAGCACACTCTTTCTCCCTATCTACACAACCAATGAGACAGGGAGCAGCTGGAGCAAGATCTACCTCATGCATAAGAAGCGCTCACATTTTGATTGTTCTAAAAATGCTCTCCCTCTATCACCCTACCTCTCCCCCCCCCACCCTCTGTCTCTCATATACAGTGGGGGAAAAAAGTATTTAGTCAGCCACCAATTGTGCAAGTTCTCTCACTTAAAAAGATGAGAGAGACCTGTAATTTTCATCATAGGTACACTTCAACTATGACAGACAAAATGAGGAAAAAAAAAATCCAGAAAATCACATTGTAGGATTTTTAATGAATTTATTTGCAAATGATGGTGGAAAATAAGTATTTGGTCACATACAAACAAGCAAGATTTCTGGCTCTCACAGACCTGTAACTTCTTCTTTAAGAGGCTCCTCTGTCCTCCACTCATTACCTGTATTAATGGCACCTGTTTGAACTTGTTATCAGTATAAAGACACCTGTCCACAACCTCAAACAGTCACACTCCAAACTCCACTATGGCCAAGACCAAAGAGCTGTCAAAGGACACCAGAAACAAAATTGTAGACCTGCACCAGGTTGGGAAGACTGAATCTGCAATAGGTAAGCAGCTTGGTTTGAATAAATCAACTGTGGGAGCAATTATTAGGAAATGGAAGACATACAAGACCACTGATAATCTTCCTCGATCTGGGGCTCCACGCAAGATCTCACCCGTGGGGTCAAAATGATCACAAGAACGGTGAGCAAAAATCCCAGAACCACACGGGGACCTAGTGAATGACCTGCAGAGAGCTGGGACCAAAGTAACAAAGCCTACCATCAGTAACACACTCGCCGCCAGGGACTCAAATCCTGCAGTGCCAGACGTGTCCCCCTGCTTAAGCCAGTACATGTTCAGGCCCGTCTAAAGTTTGCTAGAGAGCATTTGGATGATCCAGATGAGGATTGGGAGAATGTCAGATGAAACCGAAATAGAACTTTTTGGTAAAAACTCAACTCGTCGTGTTTGGAGGACAAAGAATGCTGAGTTGCATCCAAAGAACACCATACCTACTGTGAAGCATGGGGGTGGAAACATCATGCTTTGGGGCTGTTTTTCTGCAAAGGGACCAGGACGACTGATCCGTGTAAAGGAAAGAATGAATGGGGCCATGTATCGTGAGATTTTGAGTGAAAACCTCCTTCCATCAGCAAGGGCATTGAAGATGAAACGTGGCTGGGTCTTTCAGCATGACAATGATCCCAAACACACCGCCTGGCAACGAAGGAGTGGCTTCGTAAGAAGCATTTCAAGGTCCTGGAGTGGCCTAGCCAGTCTCCAGATCTCAACCCCATAGAAAATCTTTGAAAGTCCGTGTTGCCCAGCGACAGCCCCAAAACATCACTGCTCTAGAGGAGATCTGCATGGAGGAATGGGCCAAAATACCAGCAACAGTGTGTGAAAACCTTGTGAAGACTTACAGAAAACGTTTGACCTCTGTCATTGCCAACAAAGGGTATATAACAAAGTATTGAGATAAACTTTTGTTATTGACCAAATACTTATTTTCCACCATAATTTGCAAATAAATTCATAAAAAATCCTACAATGTGATTTTCTGGAATTTCTTTCCTCATTTTGTCTGTCATAGTTGAAGTGTACCTATGATGAAAATTACAGTCCTCTCTCATCTTTTTAAGTGAGAGAACTTGCACAATTGGTGGCTGACTAAATACTTTTTTCCCCCACTGTATATTCCTCATATTTCATTTCCCTGATGATAAGTAGCCTAAATTGTGACTTGTGGATAACTAATTCAATATAATTACCTCATTACCTATTGTGTTTTTACTTTGGATTGTAGAGATATCAAAGGCTATTGGTTTCATAAATCTCTGACTTTCTTTGTTTAATTAATATGATAATTGCAATGAGATGATACAAAAAAAGTGTGAAAACTTAATTACAGTATACAGCAAACAGCAGCTAGTCAACTAGTATATCTCACGTTTCAGATAAGGGCCTCCTAAACGGGGCAGGGTTACGTGGAGGTATGGTAGGAGGAGAAAAAGGATTTCAGGACTCTTCTTTTGTCCTGCTTGAATGTGTTAGGGGCCCCGGCATGGATGCAGGGGTCACATGGTACCACAAAGCGCCGAATGGGTTAAAAAGAGGGGGTTGTAGTTTATGAAAGAGCCGTGGAGGAGAACGAACAGTTGTTGATAATTTGGAGAGGCTACGAGGGGAATTAAGGCTGAAAACAAGGAGGACAGCTTTGAGCCTTAAAGGTGAGTTTTTGCGAGGAGACCCTTAATCATTTGAGAAGTTTTTACCAGGTTCACAAACGCTCAATGTAACTTTACTCGCAGTTTAATTTACTAGTGTCAATGTATTCCTTCCACAAGTTGTTGCCTATCAATTCTTGCTCAAAGTTTAACGATACTTTTTTTTGTAACCTAAATTACCATCGTTGTGTGCGCGCAGTCAGCAAAGCTAAACTCGTGTGATCTTTAGTTTTTCTTGGCAATTTGACTCGAGGCGCGTAGGTTTGCAACTTTTGTATTCATTTAATCTAAATTCCGAATTTACAAGTAAATGGTTCGGAATCAAGTTGTTTCTAATCTTGTTTACTGAGTGCATCAACAACTATTACGGGCCAATGTCTGTTGTGGATTTTTTCCATCACTTTTTTTTTTTTTAAACCAAACGCCTTCCAGACATGTCAAACTTTGTTTAGGCCTTCATTATATTGATCATCTAAATCTTAAAATCAGCTGTTTTTATCAATCAAGATATCAACCCCTCGTTAAGCAGTTTATTTTAACACGCGTATAGACAATTTAGTCGCTAATGAAACGCTTGATGGTGAGTTAATTAACAAGCCTAATTAAATTATCCTGCTCATTGGCCTTCTACACAGTCCATTTCATGCAAAGTCACCGTTCTATGAGTGACATAGTGAAGTTCAATGATTAGCGTTTGTAGGTTTATTGGTTGCCATGTGTGACCGACAGCATGCAGTCAGTGGTTTCATGCATGTGCCATCGTCCTACACCACGGGCCATCTGTTTTTGGTTAGAGGCCAGGCAATGTTAACACGCTGCACCTTGACCGGATACCTTCACTACCAGGCCTTCTGCACTCCTCAATTCCCATCCCCCCCCGTCTTTATTTCACTGACTTGTAATTAACCAAATTCCTTTGCTGGCTCAGTAGCCTAGGGTGGTCCAGATAAGAATGAGCTACTGTTCCCTCTGTCTTGGTCAGTTGTTCATTGAGAACTTGAAGTGTTTAGTAGGCTTATTTTCCCTCACTCTCTCAACTGTTTTTGTGTGTTAACCTTTCAACGATGACCCACATGTTAGCCTATCAGGTGGCTATCTTTACTGGTCCAGTTAGTCTAGTGTTCTCTTGCTGTTTGGTTGTACTGTAAATGCCAGGCCTGGGTTGTCACTTATAGGCGATTTGATTATCTGGCTAGGGTTGCCTTGGTGGAAGACGTTTGCATCGGGTGAAAAGTGATTCCATTAGTTTTGGAACCCGGTTGCCACCTGGGTGTGAGCCAGGTGCCCAGCTCTGGCCACTGAAGTTGTCTCAAAACTAAGGTGACGTAGTTGAACACATGGAGTAATGAGTAGGATTCTGTTTTCAGAAAAGTGATTGCTTCCCTAATAAACTACAGTGAACAAAAATATAAACACATGTAAAGTGTTGGTCCCATGTTTCATAAGATGCCAGACATTTTCCATATGCACAAAAAGCTTATTTATTTCAAATGTTCTGCACAAATGTTACATCCCTGTTAGTGAGCATTTCTTCTTTGCCAAGATAGTCAATCCACCTGACAGGTCTGGCATATCAAGAAGATGATTAAACGGCATGATCATTACACTGGTGCACCTTGTGATGGGGCAAAAGGCCACTAAAATGTGCAGTTTTGTCACAACACAATGCCATCGATGTTTTGAGGGCACGTGCAATTGGCATGCTGACTGCAGGAATATCCACCAGAGCTGTTGCCAGAGAATTGAATGTTCATTTCTCTACCATTGGCCGCCTCCGATTTTGAGAATTTGTCAGTATGTCCAACCAGCTTCACAACCGCAGACCACGTGTATGGTGTCATGTTGGCAAGCGGTTTGCTGATGTCAACATTGAATAGAGTGCCCCATGGTGGGGTTATGGTATGGGTAGGCATAAGCTACAGACAATGAACACAATTGCATTTTATTGATGGCAGTTTTGAATGCAGAGATACCGTGACGAGATCCTGAGGCCCATATGCATCGGTTACCAACAGATGCATATCTGTGTTCCCAGTCATGTGAAATCCATAGATTAGGACCTAATTAATTTATTTAAATTGACCGATTTGCTTATATGAACTGTAACTCAGTGATCTTTGAAATTGTTGCTTTTATATTTTTGTAAATTCTTTAAATAATACACTATCATTCAAAAGTTTGCGGTCACTTAGAAATGTCCTTGTTTTTAAAAGAAAAGCACGTTTTTTTTTGGTTGTCCGTTTAAAATAACATCAAATTGATCAGAAATACAATGTAGACATTGTTATTGTTGTAAATGATTATTGTAGCTGGAAACGACAGATTTAATGGAATACAGAGGCCCATTATCAGCAACCATCACTCCTGTCCAATGGCACATTGTTAGCTAATCCAAGTTTATCATTTTAAAAGGTTAATTGATCATTAGAAAACCATTTGCAATTATGTTAGCACAGCTGAAAACTGTTCTTATTAAAGAAGCAATAAAACTGTCCTTCTTTAGACTAGATGAGTATCTGGAGCATCAGCATTTGTGGATTTGATTACAGGCTCAAAATGGCCAGAAACAAAGACCTTTCTTCTGAAACTCGTCAGTCTATTCTTGTTCTGAGAAATGAAGGCTATTCCATGCGAGAAATTGCCAAGAAACTGATGATCTCGTACAACGCTGTGTACTACTCCCATCACAGAACAGCGCAAACTGTCTCTAACCAGAATAGAGGGAGTGGGAGGCCCCGGTGCACAACTGAGCAAGAGGACAAGTACATTAGTGTCTAGTTAGAGAAACAGATGCCTCACGTCCCCAACTGGCAGCTTGGAACACAGGAGTGATGGTTCCTGATAATGGGCCTCTGTACGTCTGTAGATATTCCATAAAAAAAGCTGCCATTTCCAGCTACAATAGTCATTTACAACATTAACAATGTCTACATTGCATTTCTCATCAATTTGATATTTTAATGGACAAAAAACATGAACATTTCTAAGTGACCCCAAACTTTTGAAAGGTAGTATATATTTTATAGAAAATATGTTTCTGAATGATGCACCATGCTGCTGCCTTGACAACATGCCTAAACGGTGCCGATTTACTGTTTGAGTTGAGAACGGCGCTCCTCCCTCACCCCTTTTGCCGTTCGCGTCACGGGACATAGACCGGTGCGCCGTGCTTCAGCTTAATCAAACTCTCACTGACCTCCCACCTGTTTACATCACTCTTCACTAGAAATCCTAGATGGCCTTTTGTATAGGCTGCCTGTGTTTCTTTGGCCTGTTATAACTTCTATCCTATGTGTTGGACGAACTAAACTGGACACATGGCTTTTGCTGGCATGAGCAGTGTAGCATGCCTGTTAGGTGTAGACTAGGCCTCAATTGACCAAAGATGAAGTGGTACGCATTGGGAAGTTGGTACCCACTGCTTTTCGAAGCCAGAAGGAAATTCAGAAGAAGGCTGGCTGACCCATTTTTTTATGCACAATGCTTAGGCTGGCTGGGACTGTTTTATTTGTTTTGAAGAGCGGTTTGATTACATGGACTGTTATGTTACATTGGATGTTCTACTGACCTGAGACATTTTAGACAATGGCTAGATAATACCCGTCATCTTCAATGGCCGTTATGTTCTCAAAGTACACTATGAAATGGAGAAGAGGGTCCAACATCGGATCACTGAGGGGATTTTCACTGGACATATTCATACAGTGTCTCAGAGTAGGAGTGCTAATCTAGGTTCAGTTTAGCCTTGTTGAATATGCTGGGTCCATTGCATATCTACTAACAGGAGATTACTTGCACCCGTGTGTTAAAACAAACTTGCTTGCAACCAAAAACCCAGAAGACTAAACCAGATGATCACTTGAGCTCATGTTACCATGTCAAGAGTCTGATACCAGACAGCTGCCCCAATGATCTCAAATATTTATTGTAAGAATATAGGATTATATTTCCTACGAAACATTTAATCTTTAATGTTATAATTAGAATATGATTAAAAGTAACTTGAAACTACAATTAAATTAAAACTGATTATAAACTCAATCATGATTGGCTTGATTTAGTTACATTTTAGATGTGGACAGTAAAGGGAGTTTTTCTCTAAGTATTTACCATGCTGTATTAATACAAGTTTTTACTTTTTCAATTTCATGTAATCATTAAGAACAATAGCATTGTCTAGTGAAAATGTGTAGGGTTAATTGCCACAGATTTGCCACGGTAAATTAGGAAAGACATTGATTCAGTTGTACAGAATGAATAGAATAGGCCTGGTTAAATCTGCTTACTGCACCCATTCTGGAAAAGTGGCCACTTTTTTTTTTTTCCCAAGGTCAAGTTGAGAGGACCTGGCAATGCCATGGATGGCAGATTGGCGAGGTATGCCCTCAGGTACTGGCACTAGATCAGGACATGGTCATGTCACCTCACCCATGTGTATTCTGGGATATTTGAAACCAGAGATGACTAGTGTGGGAAAGAAGGGCCAGTTGTTGTTTCTTGGAACAACTAGAAAGTCAGCAAGGTAAATGGAGATCATTGATGAAGATGAGTAATGATGACTGTTGATTTTTAGATGAACACTCCTAGACAGGTTCATCATGTCAAATACAGTGTGTGCCAAAAGTCTTGGGACATCCAACACATTTCTAGAGTACCAAGCTTGATGTAGTCATTGTGTGCTATAGGGCCAAATACTAAATTTTTTACTACTTTAATACACGTGCATTTGTCCTAATACTTTTGCACCCCTTAAATGAGAGGGGGTAGCTTCTAGCTTGACCTGCCTCCTCATCTATCCATAATTCACTGGCATGGTAAATACGGTGACTCTACGGGCTGACCCCTCTAGTCCTTTGTCTTTCTATCCTGCTGTTGCTAAGCTTTCCCATCTGGTCTGCCTTGCTTCTCTGACCCTCACCAACCTCTCTCCCCAGTGTGAAGTCCCAGCTTGCTGTGACTTGTCGACCCCAGTCTTTAGAGGTGGTAGTGAGTAGGCTGGGGTTTGGAATGACAGGGCGCTGTAAGAATGTAGGTGTGAACCACAATCCACTATGGTACCATGTCATACAGTATGGACTGACCTGTGTTAGGTCTTTTTCAACTGTCAAGAATCTATTTTTGTTGGGCTGGTCCACTGGACAGTATACATGGTTCACTAGCAGTTCAGTCTATAAAAATACCTTTAACTATTTTATTTTATTGTGCTTCCAAATGAACAAACCTCCTTTTTTACATCAGAGCAAAAGCATATTGTGAAACCAGAAACCACACTTGCTAAATCCTTCACAAGGAAACCTATGACGATAGAACTGAAGCCTGGGTGTGAGACATGGACGTTGCAACACGTTCATCTCGTGGTACTTCTACCAGAGTACTCCCACTAGGTCATAACATTCCACCTGGCGCCTGCTCTTCTGGTTCCTATAATAATATTTAACCTGGGAGTGTAGGTGTCAACATCCAACCCTTCCTGTGCCCTCCTTATATTTACCGATGGCTTATCATTGATGAACCTTGAGGATGGAGTGGTGCCTCCTGTTGATCAAATCAAGTATTTCTCAAGTGTTATTTTTCTGGAGAGCAGGGTTGGGTCAATGAGGCCATTTTTTTATTAATAATTTCAGAAATGTAATTTAAAATTCCCTTTCAGGAATAAGCAGTATCCTAAGTCATACCTTTTCAGTTAATTGTTTTTTCAATGCACGTTCAGAGGTCCATAAGAACTGGTTTTGCAGCATCTGATTTTAAAGGCATATATGGATGTTATGTTTTGGTTTAACTGAAGAGCCAGGCTTGGTTGAATCGTGGTAAAGAATCAAACATTTCAAGCGGATGACCAGCATTATTACAGTAGTGACTTGTAAATAGGTTTGGTCCTCCCCTGTAGTTCACACAGTAACTAAAAGACTAGAAGCTTAATACAGAGCTATGATTTACTTTACT
This sequence comes from Brachymystax lenok tsinlingensis, assembly GCA_030435695.1. Classification (NCBI taxonomy): domain Eukaryota; kingdom Metazoa; phylum Chordata; class Actinopteri; order Salmoniformes; family Salmonidae; genus Brachymystax; species Brachymystax lenok. Next base: position 66,010,514 of record CM059814.1, read on the forward strand.
AGCACGGATGGCTTGGTTTTATATCTCTACCTCTCCCAGGCTGACACATCCACACATGTCTATCGCATGGGGGTTTTCTCTGATCTACAGACTACTGTGTAGATATTTCCGTACAGGAGGTCTGGCGTGTCGATCTCTGTACAGGAGGTCTAGCGTGTAGATATCTCTGCTGACGTCTCTTCACTTGAATGGCATCATTTGTTTTACTCTGATGGAGGGTGTGTTGACTTGAGATGTGTTTTAGGAAGCTTACCCTTTTGTTCCCGTCCAACCCCACCTCCATAACTGACATGATGATCAGGGTGTTCTTTCTCTCTTTGAAAATGACCTGAAGATGAGCCAGGAGCACCAGAAACAGTTTTTTCATGTAAAAGCCACACTGAAAATAACATCCCCTTCCCCCCCAGAGCTGAGAGGGCTCCTGGCCAGGTGTCTGCTGAGGCCTCATCATGAGCTGGAGCTTCCTGACGCGTCTCCTGGATGAGATCTCCAACCACAGCACGTTCGTGGGGAAGATCTGGCTGACTGTGCTCATCATCTTCCGCATCGTGCTGACGGCCGTGGGGGGCGAGACCATCTACTACGATGAACAGGCGAAGTTCGTCTGCAACACGCAGCAGCCCGGGTGTGAGAACGTCTGCTACGACGCCTTCGCTCCACTCTCACACGTCCGCTTCTGGATCTTCCAGGTGAGACTGAGTCAAGCAAGCATATGTAAATGTTTTCTCAGGTTAGGGTGAAGCAACTATAAGGTATGTGTGTGTGTGGCCATAACAGATGGGATGCATAACCTTTTGACACAAACAAACCATTAACTGCTTATGTACTCGTAAGCAATCGCTCAGGACTTTGAATTCCCTGTCTCCCATCCACTCCCTCCCCCTCTCTCCTCCTACAGGTGATCCTGATCACCACCCCTACCATCATGTACTTGGGCTTTGCCATGCACAAAATCGCCCGCATGGACGATGTTGAGTACCGGCCTCTTCATCGCGCCGGGAAGAAGAGAATGCCCATCGTGACCCGGGGGGCACAGCGGGACTACGAGGAGGCAGAAGACAACGGAGAGGAGGACCCCATGATTACTGAGGAGATCGAGGTGGAGAAGGACAAAGAGAAAGTGACAGAAGGTAGGGCGAGAGAGAGCTTCTCCACACAAACTGACTCATTTCATACCTGCTTCGCTCTTTTCATTCACACGGGTTATAAAGTTGTCACCATGGAAATTACTTATTTTATTTTACTTTAAAGCTGTGTGGATCACACCTGTCCCTTTTCTTTGACTTGCCCTGTGGCATGCTGTCAGTGAGTTAATTTGTCTGTCTCGTCTCCAGGCTCTGTGAAGAAGCACGACGGTCGGCGGCGGATCGTGCGTGACGGCCTGATGAAGGTGTACGTGTGTTCGCTGATCTCGCGCATCGCCTTCGAGGTGGCCTTCCTGTTAGGCCAGTACGTCCTCTATGGCTTCGAGGTGGCGCCCTCCTACGTGTGCACGCGCTCTCCCTGTCCGCACACGGTGGACTGCTTCGTCTCGCGGCCCACCGAGAAGACAATCTTCCTCCTGGTCATGTACGTGGTTTCTCTCCTCTGCACCACCCTCACCCTCCTGGAGATTCTCCATCTCGGGGTTGGCGGGGTCCGTGACACCCTCCGCGGGCGCGCCAGACGCCACCCCACCCCACCTCTTCCCCGTGGCCCGGGGGTCCCTCTGCAGTTCTCGCCATGTACCCACGGCCCCACCAGGGTACCACACGGTCCTGGGTAAAAGGACCCGTCAGGCAAGCTGAAGGCAGAGTTCAGAGAGCCGTTGGTGGGGGACTCTGGGAGGGAGAGCCTGGGGGACGAGGCGTCCAGCAGAGACCTGGAGAGGCTCAGGAAGCACCTGAAGATGGCCCAGCAGCACCTGGACCTGGCCTACCAGAACGAGGAGGGGCAGGGGCCCCCGTCACGGAGCAGCAGTCCCGAGAACAACACCACGGCTGCAGAGCAGAACAGACTCAACTTCGCTCAGGAGAAACAGACGGCCAGTGAGAAAGGTAAGGAGGTGGAAAAGTACCTGACTGCTGAACGGATCAGAACATTATGATGGAAGGTTTCTAGCTTCATCAGTCCTAGAAAAAGAGGCATTGAAGAAGACGTGTATTTTTCAGACATTGTGTTTATTTGAACCTGTTCCAGATTCCTTAAGCCATTTTGAATGACTGCCTTACTGTACAGAATAACATTAACCCATATAGCCCCACAGTACTGTTTATCCCCATCAAGCAGTAGAGATCCCTCTATTTCCTGTCTAAGATGTTGTTGTTCCCTCAGGAGTACATGCCTGAATCCTGCTTAATTCCCTGCTCGACTGCCTGCCTGCTTTCTCTTCCCAACTGGCCCTCCACGGATGGGGAAGCACATGGGAACACAGCCAGACAACTGAGAGAGACTGAAGAGTGTGGTTGTGTGAGGGATGGAGTGCCTTGCAGTATTAAGGGCCTCAACTTAACTGTAAAGCTGCTCAAGCTTCCGTAAAGCTACAGTACAAATCTCCTTTAGCGTCTGACTCGTTCGACTTGAGAGCCTCCAAATACTTTGGTCTCAAGTTTCAGCTTGCCGAAACCCCACACCCTACCTTGGCAGTGCCTGTCGCTGAAGCACAGCCTTCTAGATGTAGTCGACACCCTGTGTTCTTTTGCCCAAAGGTATTTTGGTTTGTCAGTTTTATGTTTTAATTTGTTTCGCAGTCATTCCGTTCCAAAGTGTTCTCCGGTCAGTTTGCGTATTCTATCAGGTGAGTCTGTCTCATCCAGTGTAAACTTTAATTTACCCCCCTCCTCTCTATTGACAAAGTTTACTAGTCGGTCCAATTTTAAGAGCGAGGCTCAACAAGGTCTTAAAAGCATTTACTGCACGTGTTGTTATGCCGGGCTTGTTGTTGCTGGATACAGAGTGAACCGCGATGAACACGTGCCTGCGGGGGATGTCCTTTTGCACAGACATTTAAGAGGATGTGCGTGTGTCCATGTATGTGTGTTGCATACAAGGTGGTGGGAGGTTTTCTAGAAGTGCAGTTCTTTAACGAAAGCTTTTAACTTCCTCTTGGACGTTAACTGTACAGCTTTTGTCAGAGGTTTAGTCATTAAAAGTTAATTGTTTTGACATTCCATGAGACTCCACTCATTGTTAAAGCCTTGTATATTAGTCATTCCAACAAATTGGCCAAATGTGATAAATACCTGGGATATGCTTGAATCCTGTGATGACTAGAAATGTTCTTCCATGCTGTTTAAACTCTCCTGTAGTCCTGTATCTGTCATACCGCTCCTGTCCTGGTTCCTTTTGTTCATGCTAGTTGGTGAGTTTTTTTTTTTTTTTTTTTTTTTTTTTTTATGTTCGTACTGGAGGCAAATGCACCAACATTTGCTTATCTGTTGTCATAATGTGATGGTTCTTTGAAATGGTCGAGTTGGAAACTGGAAACGATTGTGTCATGTGCTGTGTTCATTTCATTTTTCCTTTTCGTTTTTTTATTCGGTACAGAAATAACATTCCAAATTTTTTTTTTTTATATATTTGGTGGAGTGTTTTTGTTACATTCCAAATGTTGTAGTTTTTGTAACTGTAGAGTTTTGTTTCATAGAAATACATCAATAAATATATTTGAACAGAATGACTTTGCAATGTCTTTGTTTGGAATGATTAGTTCACTGTAGACCACTGTCTGTACTTCACTTCTAAAACACCATAATCTGAGTCTGCATTGCCCTCTTGTGGCAAGAAGGAAGAACACACTGCACACCCCATTTCAGTTTCTCAAATTATTTTTATTAAAAGTGCATCTTGTGTAGCTGTATCAATAACAAACTTTATTTTGCTCTATATTCTTGGTGCATGACAAATACAGGCCTATCAGTTATAGGTCTAGCTAAGGTGCTCTCCAAAGACCACTTCAAAAAATTACACCAGCATAACTATTAATCTTACTTGGAAAAACTGAGCCCATCTCAGAGGTTTTAGGCCTAGATACAGGTGCACTCCTCTGGTATGATGTTGGGAAGGGTCTCGTATTTAAAGGAGTACCCCCCGTCAGACGTAGTGGTGAACCGTAGTGACTTCATGGTCCCAGGGACCGGAGCGCAGCACTGTTTGATCCCCAGCATAGCAGTTGTGCGGTCCAAAGTAGAGCAGGTGCCATGACAGTAGTAGAAGTTGAGAACCTTTGGGTGAACGATCCAGTTGTCCCAGCCCAGCTCCTGGAACGAGATGTTGATCATCTCCCGCTGACAGTCGCTGTACTCTGGCTTCTCCTGAGATGGCCGCATCAGGAGGTCGATGGCCGACGGGAACCAGGGAATGGTGGCGGCCGCTCGCCGTGGGGAGCGGTCTGGGCCGTGAGGTCGGGCGTGCAGGTGGAGGAATGGCATTTTGTCGGCTTCGTTCGTGGCATTGGCAGGCGGGGCAGCGCACCTGGAGCACGAAGGGGCCTTGGGTCAGGGCGGTGAGGTGGTGGTGCTCGAAGCGGTAGGTGGTCCAGCCATCAGCGGTGGTCTTGGCCGGAAACTCTGCCACCTGGAGGAGCTGCTGGTTTGAAGTGAGGAGGAAGAGCGGGGTGATGTTCCTGCTGGCCCCCTCGCCGGCGTAGAACCAGAAATGGGCCGAGGTGATGGCAGACTCCTGGTTGTCTAGGGAGGATTGGAAGTAGTAGGTGAAGTGGCTGGTGGCTCTCTCCTCTGATGGGGAGTCTGAGCTATCACAAGTAGAGTCTGGGGAAAACAAGGCAGACAGTGGAAATAAGGCCAGGTCAATGGATGGGGAAACAAATAACCTACAGTTGATGTCTGGAAGAACATCTGTCAAACTTCACTTTTGGAGTGAGCTAGTGAAGAGATTGACTGAAGAGAAGGGTAAAGAGACAGAGGGATGTGGACTCTCACTCACCAGAGCTGGGGAAGAGGATGACTTGCTCATGGCTCTCCTGGTGATGCCTCCTGTAGTCCTGTGCCCAGGCTGCCCTCCCTACCCTGGTGGATCTCCGGTGACCTCGCCCCGCCTCTGCTCTCTCTCTGCCCCCGCCAGGGGCCTGGTGGCTGGGCTCGGGGGGCTGCTCCAGCCCTAACCCATCCAGGAGGCGCTGTTTGATCCAGTCCAACACCACGTCACGAGGCAGCTCGTCCCCCTGGCAGGCCTGGGTCAGGGTCTGGGTCCACAGGAGTAGCAGGGCACAGGAGAGGATGGTTGAAGGACCACTCCACATGGTCCAGATCTCTTCAGTCTATAGAGGAGGGTTGTGAAGCAGGTAGATCGAGGTGGAAAATTGCTTTGAGTTTGAGTAATCCAAGTAGGTCAAATATCCCTGTCTAATAATTGTTAAGCTGACCAAACAGGCCAGTTGACTGTGCCAAAACCTCTAGTAGATGAGGTGAAGTAGTGTAGATCCTTTTCTGTCCTGAGTCGGGGGCAAGTGGTGTCAATTACGTGGAGGTTCCTTCTCTGCCAATGCTGAGCACTGTGTCTCTTATCCATTGTTTTGTCATGGCCTACTATTGCCTCCTACCCATGCGCCTATCTAGACACTGGAGACAAGGGGAGTGAGAGAGAGCCCTATGTTATTGTTATGCAGTCATAATCCAGAGGAAAGACTTCAGAGTATGACCTTGTGGGTGATTGGAAGTTACAATGTATTTGATCACAGTCTGTGTTCCACGGGTAAGGACCGCTTTGTTCTTGTACTGTAATAGATTTGTCTGTTTTGTGAAATGGACTGTAGCAAAACTTTGACACAATTTCTGAGGTATTTTTCCTTAGTGTTAAGGTTTTCTTTAATACACATAGTGTGTATTTAGTTTAGGAGGTGTGATGAGATTTCAGCAGCGGAGAAGTATTAGACAAAACACCAGGGCCAGATAAGACAGGGTTGAAAGAGGTGTTGTCTGAAATGGAACGGTTTACATGCTCTATAAGTGCAGAAAATGTGGTCGTCTCACCTAGCTATCTTAAGATTACTGCACTGTAAGTCACTCCTGATAGAAGCGTCTGCTGAATGACCCAAATGTAAACAGATATTGGGGTCAGTTATTGAAAATGAACCACAGTTTGAACTAATGTGTTATAACTGTTTATATAAACTACTCATAAACCCTTTGTAACCCTCTTAGAAGATACAAAGGTTTACGAATAGATCACAACACTAATCACACGTAAACTCACAGTGCTGCTGTATTCCTTTCATAAGGCTCATCTGTAAAATAGACCTTGGTCTTAGTATGTCTCCCATATCAAATAAAGGTTCAATATTATTTACTTTTCATCATAATGAACCCAACAGATGTGGATGTCCCTCATCATAGCACCTGCTTTCCCACCAAACAAATGTGTGTTAACGTGTCTTTGAAAATAACAATTCTGCTTTCTTTATCTGACTCCAGCCTTGGGGCTCTGCATTTATAGAATACAGTTTCATAGACAAGGTCAGACATTACACCTTGTCTCAGTGGGGCATAAACATACTAGACCAAGTTACAATAACCTCGGAAGCACACACTCGTTCTCTTGCAAGCACATCCTTTTTCTATACGGAGAGAGTTAAGTTTAGCCCCAGGTCGTGCTGGCCAACTCTGAAAGTGATACTGGCCAGGCAGACTCGCAGTCTGCTGCGTGACTCACCAACTCTCTGACAGATTATCTGTACCATTGTCAGCTCTCGTGTGACTGGAGTGGAGTCATGGAGCCACACTTGTCTCTAGTCAGGCCTGGGGAACTAGTTCATAGACCGCAGCCAGGGTACATATCTTTATCTTTGACTGTCCTGTATTTTTGTCAAATGATGCATTGAAATCCCTCCATGACTCCCAAGAAAATTTCAAGAGGACAAGTAATCTAGGATAGAAGGTAGGGAGGAAGTTTTAGTTTGGAATCCACCTCATGTTTGGGGTGGCAGGTAGCCTTGTGGTTAGAGCGTTTTAACATGAATTTAACACTCATAACCAAAAGGTTGCTAGTTTGAATCCCCAAGCTGACAAGGTAAAAATCTGTCGTTCTGCCCCTGAACAAGGCAGTTAACCCATGTTCCTAGGCCGCCATAGTAAATAAGAATTAGTTTTTAACTGACTTGCCTAGTTAATTAAATTAAATGTTTTCTGTTTATGGGGCTGTTTCAAGGGGTCTTGCAGTACAACAAGGTGGCCAGAAGATGGTCTGAACTCACCAGTTGTCTACTAGTTTACCACAGCTGGGGCTCAGCTGCATGAGGGAGTTCTGTTCATAGTCAGGAGTGTTCGCAAATGGCAAGGGTTTCATTATTCTGCCAAAACCTCCGTCCAACCTCAGTGTTATCTGATGTGTCTAGGACGTTAAGAGTGAGATAGATATAGACTGAGTGTACAAAACATTAAGGACACCTTCTTTTGCCCTCAGAACAGCCTCAGTTAATCGGGGCATGGACTCTACAAGGTGTCAAAAGCTTTCTACAGGGATGCTAACCAATGTTGACTCCAATGCTTCTCACACTTGTGTCAAGTTGGCTGGATGTCCTTTGGGTGGTGGACCATTCTTGATACACGGGAAACTGTTGAGTGTGAAAAACCCAGCAGCGTTGCAGGTCTTGACACAAACTAGTGCGCCTGGCATCTACTACCATACCCCGTTCAAAGGCACTTACATTTTTTGTCTTGCCCATTCACTTTCTGTTGACAGTACAGGGTTGTTTGCTTACAGAAACAGGATGGACTCCCAGAGGACTTGAGCCTTTTTGGGTTTTGAAGGGCGGCGTAAGTCAGCAGTTTTAGCACTTTCAGAGGCTTTGACTTTGAAGTTGGAGGCTTTAGATGGAGCTGTGGCTGGGTGGTTTTCCCTGGAGACCAAAGACTTGAAATGTTTGAGACTTGAACTGTCACTATGGAGACTGAGGTTGAATGCTATCCATACCTGAACGTGGGAAATTGTGTTTTTACTTTACAAGCAGTTGAATTTGCGTTCAAAAATGTCCAAGTCCCAGATCAGTTCATTTTAACAGTAAAATGTTCAATACAATTTTTTTATTTTTTTTTTTATTAAGTAGCCTAAGAGACACTCAGTTACCCAAATTATCCCTAGATATTAAGATTTGATTCAACATTTTGAACGAGGATGGAGGTTTGCCGATTTAAAGCAGCTATTCAAGCTTCTGTCCATAAGCAAACGAAACGTTTTAGTTCCAATTCTACGTTTGATGGGACGTTTATTACGAACGAAACGTCTAATAAAGGAGCGCATGGAGGAGCTATTTCCATAGTAGCGCGCAACTTATTTCTTGTCATAAATAAACTATTGTTTTATACTAAAATATACAATAATGTTACAGTACAGTTTATACAAAGGTATCTTTAGCGAAATTCAGACAATACATGAAATAACTTTTAGGCAATAAAATTAGAGGATACATTTTTGTGCACGTTTTGACTTTGGGCCAACCGCTTTAACGGCAACGTTATAGACCTAAATATTGTTTAAACCTCCGCAAGACCCGACTTTCATAAAATACATAGTTTAAAACCTAAAAATGTTTTACCCAACTGTTGGTCAGTTAGCAGGGAGCGGTGTGTCCAAATTCGTGTGATTGATGCATAAACTCTCTTGCCATGCGACTTTTGCCTGAAAATTAACACCAGATGCGCTCCCATCATCACAACAGGTGCATCCTAAATGGCGCGTTTTCTATCCAAAGCTGAAAGCTGTTTCAAATAATCGAACGAACTGGCGTTCTTTTATCAATACGATAAATGTGTAACCTCTTAAAGTGTTGGGTGCACATAATTCAACATGAAAAATAATTTCCCAACACTGCACGTTGGTGTGCAGACTATAATTGGTAAGCTAGACAGACAGACAGACACTGTATTGTTTATTAGCAAGACGTCTCCTCTTCGCACACATCACCAGTAGGTTAATGCTCTGCTTGAGGCGTATACCAGATGATGGTCTTTGCCCAAGTCAGAGCGATGTACTCTCTAAATATATGGCTCTGGTCCAAGTCCACGGCCCTATATATTCTGTTTCCATGGTGACCAGACAGACAGAGGAGCTGTAGAAGGGGTGTATTCATCCTGTACCAGCACACAGGGTTCTCTTCCTACTGCTTTGACTCAGAGTTAGTCATGATGACAAGCTGTCAATGACGTATTATAGGTTATAAATGATCTAATATGATGGAACCGGAATTGAATTCCATAATGCAAAACAAAAACACAAGTTTGTGAGATTAAAAACATTTTAACAGAGTTCCAGAAGTAATTCCGTTTTTTTTTCCTTTTTTCTTTTCTTGTGAGCTACCAGTAGTTGTTAGTATGCATGTGCTCGTATGTTGCTGGATGCCTAGCTTTGACTTATCATTCAGAACACATTTATCTACTCCCCTTGGCTCCCCTTTCTACTCTGACACACACACACACACACACACACACACACACACACACACACACACACACACACACACACACACACACACACACACACACACACACACACACACACACACACACACACACACACACACACACACACACACACACACACACACACACACACACACACACACCACAACAACAACAACAACAAAAAGCTTGGTGTGCGTGTGTGTGAGAGAGAGGCAGAGGCAGGGGCACATGGGCTTCCCAAAAAATGTGACCTATCCAGGACGCAGCTGTCACTTCAAGGCTGGGGGAACTTGCCCGTCACCTACCAGGAGACTCGACCCCGGGAGCGAGGGAGAGAGAGGGAGAGAGAGGAGAGAGAGGGAGCTTAACTCCTGACATGAAAAAAAGAGTAGTGTGGGTGCACTAGAGCCACTCTCCTAGAGTAAAAGTAGAGCCAGTCTGGATAGTGGTGACATTGGAGCCTCCATAGGTCAGACCTCTCTCTCTCTCTCTCTCTCTCTCTCTCTCTCTCTCTCTCTCTCTCACTCCACTCTTCGGTGGGGTGTAAGCAGAGCCCCAGACCCCCTTCAAAGGGCTGTAGCGGTGGTGACTAAGTCTAGATGATCCAGGTGGACTTACACCAGGGGCTCCAGTGGACAGGGCAGGCAGAGAGAGGACACTTTCATTTGTTCCAGATGAAATATTTGGCTTCCCAGATCTTGTTACCTTAACTGGACTTTGCGAGGATGTAAAAAAAATGGATTGCATATTTTTCTGGGAGGTGACGAGGTAAGTTCATTATACGGGGTTCATAATTGGGTTAAAGGCATGTTGTCCCTTCACTGGCATGATATTTATTGAGGGATATGGGGTAACTTCATGATGATCAGTTAATTGGTTACCTTCTGTGTTTTATTTGCGTCTCCATAAGTGGACTTCATCGTTGCAGCTGCATGTTCATTTAATATGTGACAGTAACTTACTGTATATCTATGTAACCACAGATTCCAGATCAAATTGGAATGCTGAGAGGTACCTCTGACCAACCAAGGAATATAAATACCAATGGATGATTTCATAAGGATGGTTCCATACATACAGTAACTGCAACCCATATCTATAAGGCTGTCACTTGTTGAACACGAAGTGTTCAGAACCATGAGCACCAACCCAAAGAAATTTGCGGAAGGCGGCACACACCTCAGCCCTGGTATCCCCTCCAAACGGGCCAAAGTTTCTCAGGAACAGGTAGTTCCAGACACAGGGGACCCAGGTCGAACCCCGCCGGTGTTCGTGCGTAAGCTCCGCAAGGCTGCAGTGGGGACAGGGTGTGATATCCGCCTGAGGGTGTCTGTGGGGGGTCAACCTGCCCCCTCTCTGTGTTGGTACCGTAACAATGATCTCCTGGCCCCGCCTGGGGAGAAGGATGTTGGGGGTCTGTGGATCAGGGATTGCAAGGCCAGTGACGCTGGTCTCTATACCTGCGTGGCCAGCAACTGCCTGGGGGAGGCTCAGAGCAGTGCCCTGCTTGCCGTTATGGACCTGGGAGAAGGTAATGTTGGGAAAACATTGGGACAACATTATGATTCATCTATGTTTGCTAAGTAGTGAAACATGGGGACAACCCTCACGAAACATTGTGTAAGTCTACAAGGGAAGCATGCAGGGGAACATATGTTTTCCATCTACTTTTTAAAAGGTGCTCAGTAAGCAAAGGACCAATCTTTACAAAAGTACACCTGCACAGTAATTTATGTAACCAACAACAATGTACCCAACAGGTTTGCAGGTGGTATATTTATTTAATTCCATCTCAAATAGCTGTCCATACCACTCAAGAAAACCCTTCCTCTTTCAAAACGACTTCTACTGTAGAACCCGTCAGCTAGCAACACTTGTCTTGAGAGGGGTGAGGTTAAATTTGGCTCCTCAGTCTAAATTGAGACGTAACGGTTTAGGGTGGGGCTGGTGTGACCCCCCTTGTCATCTGTCGCTGTGATCTTTTAACAGTTGACCCTTCACCTTCTGGCCCCTGGTTGGATGATTGTTGTTGTTTTGCAGTTTGGAGCAAACTGGAAGTGATATGGCGGCCATTTTGTCCAGGGTGTAACTGAGAGATAGAGAGATGGAGAGAGAGAGAGAGATTACTCCATTTGAATGACTGTAAATAGATGTTTGTGTATTTATTAGTGTATTTACAGTATCACATTTGGGCCTGCAGAGCTGTCCCTTTAAGAAATCTAATAAAGGAATCAGACAAATGCTATGTGGCTGGCCAGTCAGTAAAGGCCATGTCATTAGTCTGGGCCACATCACAAGTGTAGTGCTGCCTGCCTTCATGAGAGAATGAACAGTTGTAACTGGAGCTCCTCACTTAGTGTCCAACAACCCAATGCCATCCAACACATTGTCTGTCTGTGTCCCAAATTGCACTCTACTCCCTATATAGTGGCAGTGGAGGCTGCTGAGAGACGACGCTCATAATAATGGCTGGAACAGAGTAAATTGAATGGCATCGAACACACACACCTGGAAACCATGTGTTTGATGTATTTGATACCATTCCACCTATTCCGCTCCAGCCATTACCACGAGCCCATTCTTCCCAATTAAGGAAATAGGAATCCATTTTGGGACGCAGGACACAACGTTACGGTGAGAACGCTATTAAGGGAAGACGATACGATGAAGGACACGTTTTGTACTTTGTGTGTGGTGAAGCCGAAAGCATTGCCCTGATACCACTTGTTTCATAAGATACTAGCTATAATTAGAATGTTTTGGGGGCTCCTTTGCTGTGGGTGGGAGTTCTGACGGCATAAATTCACCGTAATAGACAGTCAGCTGAAGCCTGAGAGAGATGGATCTGACTTTTTGAAAGGCTAGACGAGGAACTCTAACTCCCTCCCTCTCATCTCATCTCCTTTCTACTCCCCTTCTGCTCTCACTCAATCCCCCCCTCTCGATTCATCTTTTTCCTTTCCCTTTTATCGGTTCTCATTCTTCCCACCTCTCTCTCTTGATCTCCCTCTTCCTCTGCAATCACTGCCCTTCCTTTCCACCATACTCCTCTCCCCTCTCTCCCTTTTCCTGGGGGCACCTTCTCTCCCTCTCTCCTCTCCCCTCTCTCCTCAGCCCTCTCCCCCTCTCTCCTCACCCATCACACCCTCTTGTTTTATCCTCACCTCTCTCCCCTCTCCTGTTGACATCTTGGTCTTATTCCTGAGTCTCTGCCTAGAATTTACCCATCTTTTGTCATGTCTGCCCTTCTCCCTCCCTTCCTCCTGCCCTCTCTCTTGTCTCGTCTCTCCTCTCTTCTCTCGGTGACGTTGTTGGCCTTTTCCTTGAGTCTCTGTCTCTCTCTCCTCCTGATGGGTTTCTGTGTCTCTCACCCTCCTGATGGGTCTCTGTGTCTCTCTCCCTCCTGGTGGGTCTCTGTGTCTCTCTCCCTCCTGGTGGGATTCTGTGTCTCTCTCCTCCTGGTGGGTCTCTGTGTCTCTCTTCCTCCTGGTGGGTCTCTGTCTCTCTCCCTCCTGGTGGGTCTCTGTATATCTCCCTCCTGGTGAAATTCAGCCTGCCTGTGACCATCTATCTCCCACCATGACCATGACCAATAAGCTTCTTCTCAGACACAGATCTCCCCCTTTTTCTGCCCTTCTTTTCACCTCTCTCTTTTTTTCTCTCTCTCTTGCTCTCTTGCTCTCTTGCTCTCTCTCTCTCTCTCTCTCTCTCTCTCTCTCTCTCTCTCTCTCTCTCTCTCTTTCCCTGCCCCCAGACCCCTGTGTGGTTCTCTCCCTCCTCCCTTCCCTCTATCCCCTCCTCTCTTATTTGTGGCATAGTATGTGCCAGGGGGTTCGTGTTCCAGAGATGTGTGGATGCCATCGGGCTCTCCTATTGCACCAGTACGCATCACAAGTAATTATAGCAACACCACAGTGCCTCAGTGGGGCTGAGACTATGGACAGTCACACTCAATCACAGTCATCATGATGAAAGAGAGAGGGAGGGAGGGTTGAGGGAGTGGGAGATATAGATATATAAAAGGATAGAGGAAGTGTATGTGTGCTTTTTCTTGTAATAGATGCATGTAGAAAAGACTTGAGGCATCATATGTAGGTCTTTTTGAGGCTGGCCCTTTAAGAAGTCAAAAAGCACCATATGTCTGGTCAGTACTGACCATGCCACAACATGCCACCAGTCTGTGACCGTGACACTTTTTGACACATTATATTTGGCTTAGTAGTGTTTACGCTTTGACCACTGAATCACTTCAATGACAATCACATTTAATGATTTTAGAACTCTTATAATCTTGGTTACCCGCTCGCGAAAATCTCTAATTTGCTATTTTACTTCTGGGGGAATGCTGTTAACAATTGTGGTTACCTTTGCGCAACAAAAGGAAGTGAAGTCTCCTCCCTCGCAAACGGAAACTTTCAGCCAAACCCCTCCCTTCCGCTAATTTCACCAGTGTTTATCATGGGCAATTTTTTTTCATGAATTTTTACGATACAGACAACACTTTGTGGCTGTGGAATCTAGTGGAAACTGTATATCATCCACACACAGGCTTGAAAATCAAATCAAAGTTTATGGTGGCACGATGCAGAAAGTCCGGGTAGCCATTTGATTACCTGTTCAGGAGTCTTATGGCTTGGGGTAAAAACAGTTGAGAAGCCTTTTTGTCCTAGACTTGGCACTCCGGTACCGCTTGCCATGCGGTAGTAGAGAGAACAGTCTATGACTGGGGTGGCTGGGGTCTTTGACAATTTTTAGGGCCTTCCTCTGACACCGCCTGGTGTAGAGGTCTTGGATGGCAGCTTAACCCCAGTGATGTACTGGGCCGTACGCACTACCCTCTGTAATGCCTTGCGGTCAGAGGTGGAGAAATTGCCGTACCAGGCAGTGATGCAACCAGTCAGGATGCTCTCGATGTTGCAGCTGTAGAACCTTTTGAGGATCTCAGGACCCTGAGGTGGAATAGGCTTTGCCGTGCCCTCTTCACGACTGTCTTGTGTGTTTGGACCATTCTAGCTTGTTGTTGTGGACATCAAGGAACTTGAAGCACTCAACCTGCTCCACTACAGCCCCGTCAATGAGAATGGGTGCGTGCTCGGTCCTCCTTTTCCTGTAGTCCACAATCATCTCCTTAGTCTTGGTTACGTTGAGGGAGAGGTTGTTGTCCTGGCACCACATGGCCAGGTCTCTGACCTCCTCCCTATAGGCTGTCTCGTTGTTGTCGGTGATCAGGCCTACCACTGTTGTGTCGTCTGCAAACTTAATGATGGTGTTGGAGTCGTGCCTGGCCATGCAGTCGTGGGTGAATAGGGAGTACAGGAGGGGACTGAGCACGCACCCCTGGGGGGGCTCCAGTGTGGGGAGAAGGCGGTGCTTAAGCAGGTGTACTAATTATACGTGAGCCTTGACAGATCCTCAACGTTTCATCTGTCCACGAGAATCTGTCAGTTTCATATGTCCACAATAGATGTTTAATGGTGTAAACCATCCGTATGGTTACATCATGTTCTCTGAGCACTATCCAAGTAACTGGTATTTTAGCTGACATGGTATTTAGACTACATGAAGCATCCATAATGTCACGTCCAGGCCTGAAAAGACAGGCTGGCGTGTTTTTGCTTTGGTTTTGGTGTAGGGTTTTTGTTCTAGGTGTTGTATTTCTATGTTGGGGTAATGGTTCCCAATTAGAGGCAGCTGTGTGTCGTTATCTCTAATTGGGAACCATATATATATTTGGGGTTTTCATTTAGGTTTTGTGGGTGATTGTTTGGACATAGCTTGTTTGTGTTTAGTGTGTTCGTCTTCACGATCTTCGTTAACGTTTACCTTTTGTTGTTTTACCCAGTTACGTGAGTTTCGTTTTTGTAAAATAAACATGTATACTGGATGCCTCGCTGCGCCTT
This sequence comes from Brachymystax lenok tsinlingensis, assembly GCA_030435695.1. Taxonomy (NCBI): domain Eukaryota; kingdom Metazoa; phylum Chordata; class Actinopteri; order Salmoniformes; family Salmonidae; genus Brachymystax; species Brachymystax lenok. The sequence goes on from CM059814.1 coordinate 66,025,809, forward strand.
GGGAGGCCTTTCCTTGGCGGGAGCTCCTGGGGGGTTCGTGGCCACAGCCGCCCCAAACATTTATTGGGGGGGGGCACATGGTGCGGGCTCCACGCATCAGGCCCCCCGTGCGCATTGAGAGCCCGGCACGTCCTGTTTCGGCCCTGCGCACCGGGCCCTCTGTGCGCTTAGAGAGTCCAGCACGTCCTGTTCGGCTCCGCGCACCAGGCCCCTGTGCGCTTAGAGAGTCCAGCACGTCCTGTTCGGCTCGCGCACCAGGCCCCTGTGCGCTTAGAGAGTCCAGCACGTCCTGTTCGGCTCCGCGCACCAGGCCCCCTGTGCGCAGAGAGTCCAGCACGTCCTGTTCGGCTCCGCGCACCAGGCCCCTGTGCGCTTAGAGAGTCCAGCACGTCGGCTCGCGCACCAGGCCCCCTGTGCGCGAGAGTCCAGCACGTCCTGTTCGGCTCCGCACCAGGCTCCTGTGCGCTAGAGAATCCAGCACGTCCTGTCCCTGCTCCACGCTCCAGGATCCCTGTGCCCGGCGTGGACTCAGCACGCCCTGTCCCTGCTCCACGCTCCAGGATTCCTGTACCCGTCACGAGCCCAGTTCGCCGGTTCCCGCTCCCGCACCAGAGTGCGCACACGAGCCCAGTACGGCCGGTTCCGCTCCCGCACCAGAGTGCGCGTCCACGAGCCCAGTACGGCCGGTTCCGCTCCCGCACCAGAGTGCGCGTCCACGAGCCCAGTACGGCCGGTTCCCGCTCCCCGCACCAGAGTGCGCGTCACGAGCCCAGTACGGCCGGTTCCCGCTCCCCGCACCAGAGTGCATGTCACGAGCCCAGTTCGGCCGGTTCCTGCTCCCCGCACCAGAATGCCAAAGAGGGTCCCCAGTCCGGCGCCGCCAGTGAGGGTCCCCAGTCCGGCGCCGCCAGTGAGGGTCCCCAGTCCGGCGCCGCCAGTGAGGGTCCCCAGCCCGGGGCCGCCAGAGAGGGCCCCCAGTCCTGCAAATGGCCCAGGGCCTCCGGTGTGTGACTTCGGACCAGCACGGCCAGCACCGGAGCCGCCACCTGGGACAAAGAAACCCACCGAAGACCCCCATGGACTTTTGGGTGGCGCGGTCGAGTCCGCGCCTTTGGGTACTGTCACGCCCAGGCCTGAAAAGACAGGCTGGCGTGTTTTTGCTTTGGTTTTGGTGTAGGGTTTTTGTTCTAGGTGTTGTATTTCTATGTTGGGGTAATGGTTCCCAATTAGAGGCAGCTGTGTGTCGTTGTCTCTAATTGGGAACCATATATATATTTGGGGTTTTCATTTAGGTTTTGTGGGTGATTGTTTGGACATAGCTTGTTTGTGTTTAGTGTGTTCGTCTTCACGATCTTCGTTACGTTTACCTTTTGTTGTTTTACCCAGTTACGTGAGTTTCGTTTTTGTAAAATAAACATGTATACTGGATGCCTCGCTGCGCCTTGGTCTGTCCCTCATGAAGATCGTGACACATAAAGGTGTTATGAATGCCTTATATAAACCCCCTGCAAGTTACCAAACATGCATGCTCTTCGACTGGCCTCTCAAACCTCTGCCATTTTGTTATTCCAGGTAGGAAACCAGAATGCAACAGTACATGGATACTCCCATTTTTGGCCCATATTCCACAACTACGGTTCGTTATGCCAAATATCGTGACTGTCCACTCCAGTGTCCTTGTGGATCTAGGGAGTTTCAGTGTGGCTAGCTATGCTAACCAGAACTCTATTGTAATTTACGACCCCGTGACAAGTTGACAGGGTGGATTCCCACCCTCAGAATATATTTACTGTGCAGTTCCAGACCCATGTCTTAGACTCACACTGTCGGTGGGTATATATGCACTCCAGAATTTGGTCTACGTGTCTAACATTTGATATCCTCTAGCAGGAGACCGATTTAGTGACGTCAGACATAGCAGTGAACAGTCCCGTTCAGATTTAGAATGTAATGCAGTCCACCACCACACGCTGTACATGGGTTTTTAGCCTGTCAAATTGATACTGGTTTTGGTCCGTCATTCAAAAGTTCACCTCTACTTTTTATAGTTACTTAAAGATCGAATCGGCTTTAGGGGAAGCAGAGACAATGTTCTCCCTCAGAGCCAGTGGTGGGAAAAATACCCACATTGTCATACTTGAGTAAAAGTAAAGATATCTTAATTGTTATAGAAAATGACTGTAGTAAAAGTGAAAGTCACCCAGTAAAGTACTTCTTCAGTAAAATTCTAAAAGTATTTGGTTTTAAAAATACTTAAGTATCAAAAGTAAATATAATTGTTAAAATATACTTAAGTATCAAAAGTAAAAGTATACATCATTTAAAATTCCTTACATTAAGCAAACCAGACAGCACGATTTTCTTGTTTCTTTTAATTTATGGATAGCCAGGAGCACACTCCAACACTCAGACATCATTTACAAATGAAGCATTTGTGGTTAGTGAGTCCGCCAGATCAGAGGCAGTAGGGATGACCAGGGATGTTCTCTTGATAAGTGTGTGAATTGGACCATTTTCCAGTCCTGCTAAGCATTCAAAATGTAACTAGTACTTTTGTGTGTCAGGAAAAACATATGGAGTAAATAGTACATTATTTTCTTTAGGAATGTAGTGGAGTAAAAGTAAATAAAGTAAAGTACAGATACCATAAAAAGCGACTTACGTAGTACCTTAAAGTATTTTTACTTAAGTACTTTACACCACTGCCCAGAGCCTTTGTTATTGTTATTGTTTTGTTGATTGAACAGAGGTGGAGGCATGTTCGGCAGCATTGAAAAAACAACGACAGTACATATTCTGCTTTTCTATCGCAAGTGCGATGATGTCAGAGGGGGGAAATCAGTGTTTGTTGTTTGCAGTTACTTGTATGTTGTTGAAATATCTCAAGCAGATGTTAGTCTCGAAAACACGACTCTAGGCAACATAGTGACTAGGGTCTGCTTTCAATTATGGACTGTTTTGGCAAAGAGGAACTACCTCAATGCCGACATCAATACTTTATCAGCTTGAATAAAATACAAAATAGTAGCTAGCAATATGGAGATCACCTTCAACCTTCACTAAAACCACCGCAAAGGTTTTGCCTGCAAACTTTGGTTTTGAGTTGCAACGTTCTGGAATGTCTGGTTTGTGATTTGAGTCCCTGAATTTTTTTCTTTATCGCCATAGGCAGTGATCTCTACGCTAAAAGAGTCCGTCATTGAAACCTAGTCACTCTGTTGCCTAAGGACGGGTTTTCGAGACTAAACAGACGTAGCAGTTTCACCATTAAGGATTCCAGCTTTAAAGCAGCTTGTTGAAGTTATTCATGGCTGACAACGATATCTTTGCCATATTCATTGGCTGTCAAAACAGACAGAAAGGTAAACAACTCCCACTCAATAAGTTGTGTTCAAACTTTCTCTGTTCTTTAATGAGTTCAGATTCTGTTTCAATGCATCACAGGATCATGCACACATGTTAAGACCTAAGCCTTCTTCAGTCTGTCACTAGTAGGGGGTTTCTCAGTCCAAGCAGAGAGTCAGATAGGACAGTAAAGGTCGTTTCAGCCCTGTCTGTAATCTCCTTATTACAGGAGGGCAGGTCCACTGTAAGGGTACAGAGCAGGGGTAACAGGGGTGTACAATAGCCCACTCGAAATAGACCACCGGGCTTGGTGTTGTTGTGTTGGAGTAAGGGGGAACAGGGGAGAGAGAGAGAGGGCCTGAGTGAGGCAGAGGGAACCATCAGGCGCATTGAGGCAGCTATCTTAAAGAATATGTCCTCACCCTGGCCATGAAGAAGACAGGGCATCTAGGAGTCTGGGAAGAGAAGCTATTTTAAGGATCTCATATTCACCTTTGCCCCCATGGGATTGGGATACACATTCCAACTAAGGAGAAGTGACCATTTTGAAATAAGTCATTCTTACCTCACTAAGGTCATGATTTGAGGGTAAAACCAGGAAGAACTGTCAAGTGTAGAGGATTGGGCTTAGATTGTGATTTCATGGTGATTTGAGAGTTCGACAAGAAGAAGAACGTTTGATTAAGGAGGAGTACACATCTGAGAGGCCCAATGTTAATAGAATAAGAGAGTGAGACAGATATCAACTGGAGGCATGCTAAAGAAGGAGTATCTGGATGCTCGGAAGGCTTTGAGAAGTGTGAGGGACGGTGTGACCAGCCCCAGGAGAAAGAAACCCAAAGGTGAGTATTAGAACTCTTTCTAACCAACCACACGGAAAACGTGGGAAGTGTCTGGGCTCTTGAGTAGGTTATTTGTTACTGTTCAGCTATCTATTATCTTATGACAATCTGATGTTGTTGTGCTTACTGGGACGAAGTCTGAAGTAAAAAAGGACGGGACCATGATGAGGTCACAACAGACACAGAAGACTTCATCAGACTCATGTTGTCTACTGTTCATTCTCTTCCATTACTTCCTTATAGAATATTGAATTGTTCAACGCCATTGACCTATTCTTCTAATTCTAGTTGGGGACCAGGATGTCTCAAACCTAACAGGTGTTGGCTGGCTGACAGGCTTCCAGTGCAAACCAATAATACTAATCTAATGAGCAGGCTATTCACAGCATCCCCCGATAATGACAACTAGACACGCACTGCCTCTGAGGATAGTCTATTTTTCTAGGCTCTCAACTATTAACAGACGCTGAGAAAAATGACTGGGCATGGCATACATAAAATTACTGTACTATGTACAGCAAATACTAGAGAGTACATGTTTTCAAAGGATAATATTGCAATACTTCAAAGACTCAGCTGTGGGTTGCAGTTGTAAATACATTATCTCCCACCAGTGAGGGTCGGCCCCCAGTTGTCTGTATGTCTGTCAGCCCGACTGCCTGTCTGTCTGGTCACATGGTAGATACAGTACCTCCTAATTTTAGTCCATACTGTAGGCATAGAGTATCTCATAGTATCTCTCTCAGTCTCTCTCTGCCCGCCCCCGCTCTCTCTCTTTCTCTCAGTCTCTCTCTGCCCCCTCTCTCTCTCTCTGCCCCCTCTCTCTCCTCTCTTTATCACCCCAGTCCACTATCCAGACCTGTGGCTAACACAGACCAGACCTAGAGAATGAGATAAACTAGCAAGAGGCATCTGTGTGATGTGAAATCCCATTACATTCACAGAATGCATCACAGTGCATGGTCACGGACCACAGTGCATCGCCATATTCAGTGATGTAAAAATACTTTAAAGTACTACTTAAGTAGTTTGTTTGGGTATCTGTACTTTCCTATTTATATTTTTGACAAGTTTTACTTTTACTTCACTACATTCCTAAAGAAAATATTGTACTTTTTACTCCATGCATTTTCCCTGACAACCAAAAGTACTTGTTACATTTTGAATGCTTAGCAGGACAGGAACATTTTGAAATTCACCCACAAGAGAACACGTGGTCATCCCTACTACCTCTGGTCTGGTGGACTAACTAAACACAGCTGCATCTTTGTGTTGGAGTGTGCCCCTGGCTATCCGTAATTTTAAATACAAGAAAATGGAGCCGTCTGCTTTGCTTAATATAAGGAATTTTAAATGATTTATACTTTTACTTCTACTTTTGATACTTAAGTATATTTTAGCAATTACATTTAATTTTGATACTTAAGTATTTTTAAAACTAAATACTTTTAGACTTTTACTGAAGTAATATTTTGCTGGGTGACTTTCACTTTTACTTGAGTAACTTTCTATTAAGGTATCTATACTTTTACTCAAGTATGACAATTGGGTACTTTTTCCACCACTGGCCATATTAACAGTGGCGGTTCTAGACCATTTCAACTGGGGGGGCCAAGCTGGGTCAAGTTGTACTGTTAGAGGGGCCAGTTACATTAGACGTTATTGTTGTCATATAGTTTTCTTCACTGCATTGCAGGCATTAGCAGGCAAAATACCATGTCCCTCTAGTAAATGTGTGGGTTTAATTAGTTTCATGCTCCCCCCCCCCGGAGCATGAAATGAGGTGCCTCCGTGTTTGGCCTAGCACTGGTCCTGTTAATGTTCCTTCTCTTTAGTTAGGCGTCAGTCCCATGGTCTGAGGCCTGGAGGGGGCCAGGATTAGGTGATAGGATCAGGTTTCTGTGTGGACGTCAGCAGTCAGTACAGACAAGCCCACTGTGTCTGTCACCTGGGCCTGGACCTCTATACCACCCTGTATCTACACAGGGTCTGACTCTGAGCTACGTTTACAACTAAAGGAATGGGTTCTGTTCTATTAAAAGGCTATTACAGTAGTAGAATGTACAAACCCACTGGGCAAAAACTGGTTGAATCAACGTTGTTTCCACGTCATTTCAACCCTAAAATTAAACGTGATAATGTTGAATCAATGTGGAAAACTGATTGGATTTGCAAAAAGTCATCAACCTAAAGGAATTTTGTCTTTTTTTCGCCAAACCTACAACCTAAATCCAATGACAGGGTGATATTTTTGGTTTATTTCATGTTGAATACATGTTAGTTGACAACTTAACCAAATGTAAATCGTAAGACGTTGAACTGACGTCTGTGCACGGTAGGAAGTTTCCTCTAACTAGACAGGGCAACCAGAAACCAACATGTAGACCCGGGGAAACCTCAGGGCAAGAGGAATGATTACCTTGTCTTCCCCAGCAAACGTCTAGATATGGGTTGTGACTAATGTGTTTTGGAGAAGGCTCTGGGTTCCTCTGTTGGGTATGACCATGTCCTGTGGTTGGACCTGTAGCGCCAAGTGACTCATGTATAAAAAACCAACTGGATTAAGATGCGCCCACAGCGGGGTCTGTTTTCTACCTCCGGGAGCTAATGCCAGATAAATGGCTCTGATAGAGTTGTCGGCCTGCAGAGAGTTCATCAGAGCTGCCCCACTGAAACCCCTCTCACAAAATCAATGGGCTTCCGTGAAGTCTGCTCTGTTTCTCATTGTTGTAAGCTAATTCAAGTAGAGTAAATGGTCTGCTTGCTATTGTATTGTATCAGCGGATTGATATCTGCATGTTGTTTTCATTTATTTTCATGTAACTGATGATGGGGAAGAAAGAGAGGAGAGGAAGCTTCTTTAGACTATAAAAGATACGCCCATTGTGTTACTATGGTGACTTACTGTGATATAACTGAATCCCCCTTAGGTCATTTGTCTGACAAAATATTGTAGCTTTGACACCTGCTTCTTTGATTTTCATTGGACTGCTGTAATAGAAGGCAGTGTTATGATTGGTCCGGGGACATATTGATCCCGGTCGAGTGAATTGTGACTATAGTGGTGTATCCTGTATCGCACAGAGATGGTGTTGATTGCTCACTGCCAGAGAAAATTCCTTCTTTCTGGAGATGCATGGGGCGAGGTGATGGGGCAGGGATGAAGAGGGATGAAGAGGGATGGAGGGAGACGGAGGGAGGTAGAGAGAGGGATGGGGAAAAGGGGAAGGAAGAAAAAAAAGAAAGGAAGGAAGGAAGGAAGGAAGGAAGGAAGGAAGGAAGGAAGGAAGGAAGGAAGGAAGGAAGGAAGGAGAAGGCTTATAGCTATTGAGGCAGCTTTTGAGTGAAAAGGAACACTGTATTGGCTGTATTTTTTAAATTAGGATGCATTCACTTACTTAGAAACAGCCAAATGGGTAAATTAACAACATTATTACAATCAATGGAGGCTTTAGCTACAAAAATACTAATATATTGCGACGTCTGTGAATGCTTGGCTTTCTCAGATTTTCGGGCATGTGGTAATATCCCCTGGGTATTGACTCTGTGTATCACACCTATAAACAGTAGCGCGTCTCACGTAACAACGTTAAAAAAGTGGATTTCTCAGCATAGCAGTCAATCGCAGTGTGAAAGATTTGGCCTAAAAAAATGCCCATCTAGTTTCTGGATAGCTGGGTGGTTTTTACAATGAGATGGGGGGCAGGACCGAGTTTGGGAAACCCTGCACTAACGTAGTGAGAGAGATACACTGTGTATAAAACACCACAAAGACAAACGCACAACCTACTGTTGATGTCAAATGTACAGTGAATGTATCCATGGTGTTTGTTGTTCCTATTGATTTGTGTATCTGTCAGAGACTGTGGCGTGCACAGCTTGTATGTTGCACCAGCTAGCCATCAAGCTAATCTATCTATGCCATTTGTAGTGTTGGGGACAGAGCTGAAGCAGAGCGAGAGAAAAGGAGAGGGGAAATTATGCTCTGTTCACTGGTGCAAATAACTGATTGCTATTTAGCGTGAAGTCAGATTTAGTAGAACGTCACAGACATGGACCATGAATGTATAATTGATGCCCTGGGGATGGGGAGGCTGTTTTCTGAAGGCTGCATTCTTCCTCTCCTCTGTGAAGATACTGGAGCTGAAGAGAATAAAGCAGAGGAGGAGAGGAGAGAGGTATCCCGAAAAAAGAACCAGTTTGGATTAAGGATTTGGATTTAGGGGAGAGTGGAGTTGGAAACGGGGGCACACTTTAACTGTGGGTCTATGATGTCAACAGAATGGAGGGATCTCTGTCTGATTCTATTTCCCACTTTCTATTCTCCCTTCATCTCTAGTGGTCTGTCTTTCTCTCTACCCTCTCCCCTCTCTCCTGCTCCCTCTGTGCCTCCCCTCTGCTCTCTCTTTGTCTGCTCTCTCTCTCTCTCTCTCTTTCTCATTCTTGGCGGCTATCTCTCCTCTCCTCTCATTCCTCCTGCTGCTGCTGTGTCAGAGAGAGGAGACAGAGAGGAGGCTTTAGAGGAGCAGGTCGTTCACGGGTTGGGGTCTCAATCTGTTCCTCTCTGGCTGGCTGCTGTTGCTCCGAGGAGGGGCTTGGCTGAAGGAGGGAGGGAGGGATGGGCTGGATGGGATGAAGACCGGCTCGGCTTGTGTCAGCGTTCGGCTGAACATTTTCTCCTCCGGTAGCAGTCAGAGCATAGTCTGCTACGTCAGAGTGATGCTGCTCACCTTGGCGGATAAACACTCTCACTCTCACACAAAGACACCTGGATTTTGTGGATTGTAATCCCCGAACGTTCCTCCTCTCATCCAGACCAGAGGATTATAAACACCCACGCGTGTGAAGAGAGCTCAATCTGTTTACATGGTTTGTGTGAGAATTATTGTGTTTGGCCCACACTCCATTTGGGTAGGATCACAGCGGTGATGTTTTGCTGAGCAAGTTCCACAGGTAATCTGCAACCCAGAGGAGTGCATCGAGAGAGAGAAAGAGAGAGAGTGAGAGAGGTAGAGAGGCACTACTTCTAGACATGAAGAAAATCTGGTCCAAGAAGAGGTTCCAGGTGAGTCTTTACCTTTCAGACACCAAGTTGTTTTGTTACACTTAGTGCATGCTCTTTTCTAAACCGTTTTCTCCTGGAGTACTACAGTAGTGCTACAGTACAGCTACTACAGTACTCCTGGACTACTACTTCTCCTGGAGTACTACAGAGCTGTAATGGCTTTGTGATAGATTACTAGAACCAAGAAGAGAAGGATACATACTGTGTTGCCCCACCCTTTTACCATTTTACTAGTAAACACAGATCTTTGTTGCTATAGGTTAATAAATCCAGGTCTGTACAGTATGTCTTGTGTAGTATAGTTCTCTGTGTGCAATGTCCTCAATGTCCTCTGGGTTCTAATGGCCTGTGGCACAGAGGGTATGGCTTTACAGTTCCACGTGACATGGGAACAAAGAATGCCACCCCAGGGGTCAATGTCCCATTCTGCTGGTTGGTGGGAAGATGCGTTTGGAAGCTGGGTGGAAAATGAGCTTTCGGACAGATTTCACGGTCAAACAGTTTTTTTCTCAATTTATATTATAAATGTTCCATTTGTAACACATTTTATTCTAATTAGCATATGTGTGCCCTACAACATGTATCCTGGCAGAGAACATCTGATATTTTGGATTTGACATTGGGTTTATCCCAAATGTGATCTGTGGAGAATAGAGAAGTGTGTCACTGGGCCACACTGCAGACAACTGATATGTTCCACCAGATGACCAATTATGTGGTACAGTATGTACGACACAGACAATATTCCGAAATAACCATATAAACTTTGTGAAATATCCTCTCCAAACTCTGGCATAAACTGTATAGAGCTTTGAGGAAACTATGGTGCCCAGTGATTACCTAGCCTTGCCAAGCCAGAAACCTGTACTGCGCGCAGAAATGCAGTTTGTGCCTGGTTCTGCATACTACAGATGTAGGATCTTAATTTGATCACTCTTTTGTTGCTGAGATGCAAACTTGTGGTCTATTCAAGTTTTAAAAAGGCTTCTAAAATGTGTAATTTTCCCTCAAATTAAGATCCTACATCTGTATGTGTTGATATGACTGCCTAGAGTTCCCTATAATCAGGAACAGGAGATTGACAATGGATGCTTCTAGTTGCTTCGGTTGTTTTTTGTCTCACTGTGTTTACCAGGCAACACTTCATCAACAGGCTCTGGCTGGCAAATAGCAGTAGGCATGGTACTTAAAGAGCAGAGCAGCCTGATTGATCTAGCAGTTGAATCATTACTTTGCTCTAACTTCAGTGTTTTCTGTGTCTCTGCACTGTAATGAGTCATTCCATTGAGCTCTCTGTGAGCTCTTCAAGGTCCTGATCGATGGTTGGTCATAGGAGTCATAGGAGTCATCAAAGGTTATAGGAGTCATAGGAAGTAATCTTATCAAGTTATGAGTGTGTAGGTTTTTAGATTAGGTTATAAGGATGTAGGATGCAGGACATTACGGAGTTCGAGATATGAGCTTCTTCTCTTGTTTGAGCCTTTTCCTTTGGATTCGAACAAAAATGGAATCCTCTGATTTCAGTAACTCATTAAGTTTCATGACTGTTGTACTTTTTGCTGGTTTGACTCATGCAACTCTCTATTATTTCAGAGGACCGGACACTCCACCAAGACGTTTGGAAGGTTCACCCATGGTGTGTTTTCTGTATGAGTTATTACACAGTTATTACTTAGTAATTACACAATTACTAATAATTCTTACACAGTTAATACTTAGTAATTGAACAGTTAATAAAAGTTATTACTCAGTTAATAATGGTTATTACACAGTTATTAATACATAGTTATTACACAGACACTGAGTTTTACTGTGAACATTTAGCTTGTTGTTGTATCTGAGAACCACTTAATGCTTTCTGTATTAAAAAAGATCCTTGTTAAAAAAACTGATTTAGTACAGAGATTTCATGCATCTTTCGTGTTTTAATTGCTGCTAGGAAAAAGACAGTGGGCTTTTTTATTATTTAGCTGTCAGAATGCCTCTCCTCCGCCCCCACAAGCTATTTTCTTGTAACCATATTGTTGCCTCTCTGCATAACATCACAGAATGAATCATTTCTGAGGGTCTTAGTTGTAAAGCATTACATCTGGAATCTCAGTCAAACAGAAATGCTTGCAGCTCCTTTTCCAAATCATATTTCCACCCAACTGTTAATCTAATCCACGGTGTATATTGCAGCTAGACATTTTGAATTACAGCCTCTCATATTGCTGAGTCGATATTCCTTGCACAGTGTTTGGCCAGCTATTTAGTCCCATCCCACTTGGTACAGATGGGTGAACCCAAATACACAAGGAAATTGACTGTTAAAACTGTATGATCACTGTTATTGTCTATTTCACATTTACCCCGTTTTCTGTCATTTAGCAGATACTGTTTTCCAAGGCAACATGACAGTGAAATGAGGCATAAGCCATTTGCTTGCCTCTTCTTCAGCAAGCTCCAGCAGTAGGCTATCTAAGCGTATGTGTCAGGGTTGGCAGTTGCGCTGGTGATTTTAGACTCTAATGGGTATGAAGCCGATTGGTCGTGTGGGTGAGAGAGATGGTGGTTTCTATAGTAACTGTGCTCTCCCGTCTGCCCTCTCTTCCTGCCACTATGGAAGCGAAGTTTTCCGCTCCTGCCGAAAGCAAAGCTATGGTAAACCAGTCTTGTTTTCTCTCTCGCTCTCTTTGTCATCTGTCCGTTCTCTCTCTCTCTTTTCTTTGTTATTATTGATTTGCCATATCAATGTGCGAAGCCCCTAGGGAACTTTTTGTAGATTCTTGTTACGTCTACAAGCCAAGATACTGTTGTGAAAGAGGTCCTCCCATGTTTGCCTGGACTCATTTTCTCTTCCCTTTCTTTATTTATCCTTTTCCATCTATTTTATTTCTCTGTCTCTTGAATATGTCTATTGCTCTATTCCAAACATTTCCACAGGGTTTTGCACTATACACCATTTAATTCTGACCATGTCCCAGTTTCTTCTAGTGTTTCACCCATTAATAATGTCCTTTTAAGTCTCTTAAATGGTTAATGTTTTTTCTTAACATCTTCCCTAGAAATGTCAGCTTCTTTGTAACATCTCTATTGATCTCATCAAAGGTCGCTGACTTCTCTCCTTTGAGATGATTTGCACAAGGCCTCCAAATCAAAGGCAACAGTTACAATACTTATTGGGTGCTTATATATATTAAAGAGCTATAGTACCAGTCAAAAGTTTGGACACACCCACTCATTCCAGGGTTTTTCTTTATTTTTACTATTTTCTACATTGTAGAATAATAGTGAAGACATCAAAACTATAAAATAACACATACGTATGGAATCATGTAGTAACCAAAAAAAGTGTTAATCAAATCTAAATATATGTCAGTTGTGTTGTGACAAGGTAGGGGGATATAAAAGACCAAGTCCATATTATGGCAAGAAAAATTTAAATAAGCAAGAAACGACAGTCCATCATTACTTTTAGACATGAAGGAAAGTAAATTTGGAAAATGTCAAGAACTTTGCAAGTTTATTAAAGTGCAGTCGCAAAAACCATCAAGTGTTATGATGAAACTGAATCTCATGAGGACCGCCACAGGAAAGGAAGACCCAGAGTTACCTCTGCTGCAGAGGATAAGTTCATTAGAGTTACCAGCCTCAGAAATTGCAGCCCAAATAAATGCTTCATAGAGTTCAAGTAACAGACACATCTCAACATCAACTGTTCAGAGGAGACTGCGTGAATCAGGCCTTCATGGTTGAATTGCTGCAAAGAAACCAATACTAAAGGACACCAATAATAAGAAGAAACTTGCTTTGGCCAACAAACATGAGCCATGGACATTAGACAGGTGGAAATCTGTCCTTTGGTCTGTTGAGTCCACATTTTTTATTTTTGGTTCCAACCACCGTGCCTTTGTGAGACGCAGAGTAGGTGAACGGATGATCTCATCATGTGTGGTTCCCACCATGAAGCATGGAGGAGGAGGTGTGATGGTGTGGGGGTGCTTTGCTGGTGACACTGTCAGTGATTTATTTAGAATTCAAGGCACACTTAGCCAGCATGGCTATCACAGCATTCTGCAGCGATACGCCATCCCATCTGGTTTGGGCTTAGTGTGACTATCATTTATTTTTCAAGAGGACAATGACCCAACACACCTCCAGGCTGTGTAAGGGCTATTTGACCAAGAAGGAGAGTGATGGAGTGCTACATCAGATGACCTGGCCTCCATAATCACCCGACCTCAACCCAATTGAGATGGTTTGGGATGACTTGGATTGCAGAGTGAAGGAAAAGCAGCCAACAAGTGCTCAGTATATGTGGGAACTCCTTCAAGACCGTTGGAAAAGCATTCCAGATGAAGCTGGTTGAGAGAATGTCAAGAGTATGCAAAGCTGTCACCAAGGCAAAGTGTCGCTACTTTGAAGAATCTAAAATATATTTTGATTTGTTTAACACTTTTTTGGTTACTACATGATTCCATATGTGTTATTTCATAGTTTTGACGTCTTCACTATTATTCTACAATGTAGAAAATAGTAAAAAAATAAAGAAAAACCCTTGAGTATGTGTGTCCAAACATTTGACTGGTACTGAATATTAATCGGCATAAAAAATAATTGTAATGTATTTTATTTGATGTATGCCTATTGACAACTGGCCGGGGACTACAGCTGGAAATTAGCCGTAGAGGCTAAAGCTGCTCTTTTTATCAAAAGGGACCGTCCACGTCATTATAAACTAATAAACTAAACTAAACTAAACTAATGAGTGGGCTAAAGGGCACTGTTGCAGTTAAAAGGGGAATAATGGTCCTTATTGACGTTGTCTTCTGTAGGGGCCAATAGACTTCCAATGGGTTTGGAATGGAATGGATGCTAGTCTGGTTTCAGCACTAGCCTGCTCTATTACCAGTAACATACCTAGTTAGAACCGACTTTTAGCCAGTCTAGAAGGTCGTTTCTATAAAGGTATTTCAACCAGTCTAGTGGTGTATTTCTAGAGGCCACATCTGGCTTCATATCACGGTTCAGTGACTCCCCCTTGTATTACCTCTGAAGGAGACCTGCCAAGGCTCAACTCTATTGCCCATTATCCTCTCTGTAGCTAAGTGAAAATGAAGTGTCATTTGTCACCGTGACTCAGACTCAGCTGTTGTTTTATTCCTCTCTTGGTTTCTTCTCACCCTCCTCTTCCTCATCTTCCTCCCCTCAGACTCTGAAACCACAGAGGATGAAGCCACGGAGCCTCAGGTACCCATGGAAACCAAGGAAGGACCTGGCGGGCGGCACCAGGACAAGGCTGGCCGTAGAGTGCCAGCAGGTAATTAACTTAATTCATTAACTTGAGCATGATCTGTGATTTAAAGGCCCATCCTTAATCAAGTCTGTAAATCAGGTTTTCGGGATTAAGACACAAGCAAATTTCTTCTGGCGCTAAGTAAATGCATGTGTTTGCATGGCTTTATTGTGACTGACGGTTATGGCACTATGTGTATGTTGGCATAAGCCCTACTCGTTGGATGAAACGTATATATGATATGACAGACGCCTTTAATCCTTCACTCTATGATGTAATGGTTTGACAATGTGACATTCTGACCTACATGCTGCCAGGTAACCTCTTGGAGCCGTTGCATTCTGTGTCTGTGTCTGTGTCTGTGTCTGTCTGTCTGTGTCACTGCCACCCTACAGAGTTATGGTCTGGATAGAGAGCCCTGGCTTTCAGAAAACAGAGCATTTCCCCATCGTGAACATCACATAATGCCGCCCCTTTACTTACAGCACCAACTCTTTGTGTATGGAAATATATATGAAACAGGATTTGATAGGGAACTGATGATGATTTGTAATGGGGTATGACAGTGCTCATCGGTGCCACCAAAGCAGATGCTTCACAACAGGGGTCACCAGCCTGTCTAAATGTAGTCCATGAATATGGATACACTCCTCTAGCAGCACAAATCTATTTTAAATTCTGTCCTCCTTGCTCGGTTGTAAAGAGACTGTTTGCACTTTCGAAGGTTTCGTGTTGGCAGACCGAGAGTGCCGTCATTCCCGAAAGAGGAGAGAAGAAGAGAGAGAATGGTGCTATCAAATGAGAGTAGAGGAGTGATTCAGTGTTTGTTCTTTTCATACAAAGCAACCAACACAAAGACATGGCTTTCGTTCATCGCCCCACCTGCAGTGAGATGTGGAATACATTACCCAATATCAACCAGATAACAATGCATATTGCATTTCCTCGAATAACTGTCCCTTAGCTCAGCACAGAAATAATATTCACTAATAATGTAGCTAATGCAAATTATATTCCACCAGCTAATTTAATTTATTTCCCCAAAATAAAAATACAGATCTTAATTGGTTCCAACAGAACCTTTTGTTAACCGATAATGCATACATGTAGGATGCTTGTGGTTAGTAAGGTGTTGTGTGAGGATAATGTCTTTCATCATCATTAGTTTCAGAATGAGTCATGGAAAATGGAAAACCCATTAAAAAAAGATCCCGTTCCACACCTGCGTGGGAGGATTAGTAGACCACTCCCCTTCCTTCCACCCGGAGCGCCCGGAGAAGCACTGCCAGAGGGAATCCACCTCACTGCCAGAGAGGCTTTTAAGGATCTGCATGGCAAGATTTTGGAAGGCTGTGTGCTTTTCTCAGTAGGCCCCATCCTCTGTCTACTACAGTTTGCTCATATTGGGCTTTTTAGAGATCTGAATTTGTGTTTTGTCTGTGGAGCTGAGTCTGTTTAGAATCGTGGGAGATGCTGCTTGCTTATTTTCCCTCGTTTCCTAGTCTCGTCCCAATAAATGGGTTTAGTTGTTAAAGGAAGCTGCTGACTTCAGGTTCTTTCAGCTGCCAACGCATTTCTGTCTCCATCTCCACTCGATAAAATGTCAATCACTATCTGATTGATCGAGCTCGGGGTTGTTTCAGTGCTTGGGGTGGAACACATTTGCTTATTTCCTTCTTTCCCGCCTCTCTACTTAATCAATCATCTTTGTTGGTTTAGACATTCCTCCAGTGCTTGTCTTAACTCTCCACCTCTCTCTCTCTCTCTCTCTCTCTCTCTCTCTCTCTCTCTCTCTCTCTCTCTCTCTCTCTCTCTCTCTCCTCTCTCTCTCTCTCTCTCTCTCTCCTCCCTCTCTCTCTCATTTATTCCTTAATTTCGCTCTCTAATCCACATTCTTCTCTAAGTCTCCATCTCCAGTCTGACCCCTGACCCCTGTCCTGTGTCCCTGCAGGTGAAGGATGTAGGATGATGGACTCCAGCCCTGACCGGAGGGCTACCCTTCCTGGGGGCCATGACCCAGTGGTGGAGAGGGAGCTCATGGCTTTGGGCTCGCCCCCCGGGAGCCCAGGACCCAACACACCCCGGCAGGCAAGCTCTCTGCGGTGGGACCGATGGGGGGCCAGGGGCCCTAGTCAGACACCTGGGTGTGGAGCCCTTGATCCGGGCATCACATGCTAACCTGGCTCGCACTAACCAACCCATGCAGGGGTCGGAGGAAAGTGTGTCTGTAGGAAGCGATTACTATGGAAGCATGTTCAGCCTCTACAGGGGAAGAACGTTTTCCATGCCTTTATAGGGACAACTTCTCATTTTCACTGATTAGAAAAAGAGTGGCCTCCAAAACCAATTTCCCAACTTTAACAGATACAACAAACACAAAATATTACACATCATGATTTTTCTAGATCCATTTATTCCCAAAGATTTCATATTTTCTATCAAATTGACAATGTATTTAACATTTCCTCTTGTGTTCTTGCCTTTTAGCTTTTTTCAAATCATTGCTGCTTATAGTATAGTATAGTATATGTTTTTTTAAATCATACTTTCCTTTGACTTCATGCCATGACATTTTTCAGCTGTGTTCCGTTCTGTCTTGAGCTTGGTTCGATTTTATTATGATATCAAAAAGTACCACTGAAGCCTTTGGTTTCCCTTGGTTTTTGCTGCATGCCATGTATATTGACCAAACTGTTTCCCGTGTTCTACTAGCATTACCGTCAGCTAATCCTGGAGATCTTCATAGCGTTGGTGTCACACTCATGAATGGAAGTGTGAATCAAAGCTGATGTTTGTCTGCATGTGTTTGCGAGCTAGTTTCATCCCAACTAAATTGACTGTGTGTCCAGCTAACATGAGAGGTGTGTGTGTGTCAAAGCATGTGTGATTGTTTTCATAGTTGATGAATAGGGGTCTTTCCTGGTTATGTTGGAAGAGTTAGTATTAGATGAATTCATACAGACTCTTATTATTTCTCTATGTGTCACTGCAACATGATAACATTGACCATTCATGTCATGGTCTGGTATGGGCAAAAGCCTGTGTGTTGCCATTCCAGTCACTCCCAGTAGGCCTTGGAGCATGTATGACTTTTATCTGTATTCTCCATTGGCCTGTAGAGGGGACACCCACCTGACAGGGGATTAGTGGCAAACACACATACAACAGAAACACATCATGAATTGGAAACATACAAATGTACAATATGATCTATTTGGCTCCTACACGTGTTGTGGTAGACACATGTATTATCTTCTATAGTGTATTGAGATTTGTGTCCATATAAGTTAAGTGTTATCTGTGCCATAATCACTTAATTTATGGCCATTCCATGTTCTGTTGATTTGTGAAAGGTACCTCTGTCTTGATGAGAAATCAACACTCAAATTATATTGACTATAAACAGTATTACTATTTCATAAAGCAGTGGACACTCATTTACGTAGACACACACACGCACGCACACATACACACATACACACACACACACAATTACGAGATTCAAACAAACGTTCTCAAGCAAATATCCTGTACCGAGCACACAAACATCCAATGGCTTTTCTTCCTCTTCCAAAAACCTGGGCCTCTCCTTGCCTCTTCTTTATATGTCTAACTTTCCATTTCCCTAAAACCCCCATCTTCCAGGATCCCATCTACTTCTCTTCCCCAAACCCAAACAGGCCCATCCTTCAGTCCTGCCTCACCCCAGTCCAGTCAAACTGTATCCCAACCCACAACATCCCTCAGCTCCCATAAGAACAGTGTCACCTCACACAGTACCCAAGACCCTTCCCTAGGAGGAGCTGTGGTCAAAAACAAACTCCCAGGGATGTTTTCAGGTGCCTCCTCCCATACTTCAAGCAGCAGCAGCAGTGGTGGCAAGACACCCAAACTGGCCCGCGCCGCACCCAAGATCTTTGACAAGATCAAGGAGTTTGAACAAAAGGTGAGTGAGGTGAGTGCGGGGGTCAGATCTGGGCACTCTTTCGGCCGGGCGACATCCTGCGATCTGGAGGGTGTCTCCAAAGAGGAGGGGACAAGCCAGCCAGATGCCGCGGCCTCGAGGCGCTCCATGTTCGGAAAGAAGAGGGCCTCGTCTCTGGAGGACAAACCAAGCTACCAGCAGAGGGTCCAGAGCTTCCAGAACAAGTTCACAGAGGAGCTGGCCAGGATCAAGAAGCTGGTGGGGAGGCCCAACCTGAAGAAGGCCTACTCCACCGAGCAGTTGCCCCAGACAGAGAGCCGGTCCGTGGGCAAGCTGGAGCCCATTCCCTCAGGTGGTCAGGAAGCTGGAAGAGAGGGAGAAGGTCCTGGAGGAGAGAGGACTGTTAGGGCTGAGCGTTGAAGAGAGTGTTCCTTCACGAAAATCATCCCAATCCCATGAGAGGAGTCTGACAGATCAAAGGAATGTTCTGCAACGGGAGCAGCATGATTCAGCTTCAGCGTCAGCTCAGCTGTCTGAGTCTAAAAGTGTGGGGAAAGGCTCTGTTTCCATGGAGACAGTACTGGTTAACCAGTTACCAGGACGACAATCACCCTCACCAAGAGTCACGCGGAAAAGCCCAACCAGGTAGGCTGAGATGATCCATTAACACTGTGTGTGTGTGTTTTTGTGTTTGTCGATTAGTGTGTATGCGTGTGTGTGCCTGTGTGCATTGGTACACACTACTCTGACAGCTCAATAGCGATATATGTACATACACATTACAGATATAAATTACATCATTCCTTTCTATTCTATTTTCTGTGCCAACATTACATCATGTATTTGACACAGGGAAGTCCTTCGGAGCTCTCCCGCAGCGGCGAAGCCTCCACACACGGCCGAGGAACAACCACCTGTATCTCCAACACCCAAAGGGCCTTTGGCTGATAAAGAGCTGGACCACCCCTGGTCTCCAACCACTACCGCACAAAGAGCACCGCCTACCTACCCCAAAGGGCCTTCAGCTCCTAAAGAGCTTGAGAAACCTCTATACCACCGCAGGCCTCCAAGCCCCAGGTCTCCAAGCCCCACTATACAGAGAGGACCATCACCAACCCCTGCCAAAGAGCCAGCCTCCGCCTATCCCCCAAGCCCCCACGGCTGTCCCCCACCCCCATCTCCACCCCTTCCATCAGCCCTCTAACAAAGAGACGGAAGGGAGAGCTGGGGAGGACGTCTCCCGCGCTGAAGATGACCATTCCTACCATCCTGGTGGAGGACGAGCTCATGGAAATGGAAGAGGAGGAGGAGGAGGCCGCAGAGAGAAGAGAGAGAAAAGATGAGAAGAGCAGGGAAGAAGGAGGACAGGGCTTCCAAGACTCAGAAGAAGGGAAAAGTCTCGGGAAAGTCTTGGGAAAGTCGGCCTATGTCTCCTGAGACAGGTAGGACACTGAATTGCGGGTATCCACTAGGCGACACATCAGCTAGACATTCATGTACTACCGTCCTAAATAGATTAATATCTACAGTATAGAAGGAAAGTAATACAGCTCCTGCCTTTCTGTTGTAGGAGACGATTCAGATGACTCTAACATGTCGGCAGATGAGGGGCCAGCTGAGAAACCAGAGTTTGAGAGGCCCCTGAGGGACACCATCGCCACCGCTGGCTCTGAGGTTCTGCTCAAATGTGTCATCACTGGCAGCCCCCCTCCCAACAGGTAGGTCATCTCCAGGTAGAGGTTATGCAAAGCTCTGGGGTCAGCTTTTGCCTTTCCCAAACACATTTGGACCATGATGAGGTAATACAGTGCTCTCGGAAAGTATTCAGACCCCTTGTTACGTTACAGCCTTATTCTAAAATGGTTTAAATAATTTTTCCCCTCATCAATGTCATGCCCTGACCTGTAGGACCCTTGTTATGTCTCATTTTGGTTTGGTCAGGGTGTGATTTGGGGTGGGCATTCTATGTTCTAATTTGTATTTCTTTGTTTTGGCCCGGGTATGGCTCTCAATCAGGGACAGCTGTTTATCGTTGTCTCTGATTGGGAACCATACTTAAGTAGCCCTTTTTCCCTCCTGTCTTTGTGGGAAGTTAACTTTGTTTGTAGGTGTCTATGCGCCACACAGTGCATGTCCGATCTTTGTTTCTTGGTTTTAAACTAGTTAAACTAATGAGTTAAACTAATTAACATGTTTCACTCAACCCGGCACGCTGCGCCTTGGTCCGTTTTTGAAGATCGTGACAATCAATCTACATACAATACCCCATAATGACAAAGCAAAAGCTTTGTAAGCTTAGATTTTTTTGTAACAAAAATTTGTTACAAATTTAGAACGAAAATATCACATTTACATTAGTGTTCAGACACTTTACTCAGTACTTTGTTGAAGCACCTTTGGCAGCGATTACAGCCTTGAGTCTTCTTGGGTATGATGACACAAGCTTGCCACACCTGTAATTGGGGAGTTCCTCCCATTTTTCTCTGCAGATCCTCTCAAGCGCTTTCAGGTTGGATGGGGAGCATCACTGCACAGCTATTTTTAGGTCTCTCCAGAGATGTTCGATCTGGTTCTAGTCCGGGCTCTGGCTGAGCCACTCAAGGACATTCAGAGACATGTCCTGAAGCCACTCCTGCGTTGTCTTGGCTGTGTGTTTAGGGTTGCTGTCCTGTTGGAAGGTGAGCCTTCGCACCCCAGTCTGAGGTTGTGAGCGCTCTGGAGCAGGTTTTCATCAAGAATCTCTCTGTACTTTGCTTTGTTAATTTTTCCTTGATCCTGACTAGTCTCCTAGTTCCTGCCCCTGAAAATCATCCCCACAGCATGATGCTGCCACCACCATGCTTCACCGTACATATAGGGATGGTGCCAGGTTTCCTCCAAATTTTGACGCTTGGCATTCAGGCCAAAGAATTCAATCTTGGTTTCATTAGACCAGAGAATCTTGTTTCTCATGGTCTGAGAGTCCTTTAGGTGGCTTTTTCCAAGCGGGCTGTCATGTGCCTTTTACTGAGGAGTGGCTTCCGTCTGGCCACTCAATCATAAAGGCCTGATTGGTGGAGTGCTGTAGAGATGGTTGTCCTTCTGGAAGGTTCTCCCATCTCCATAGAGGAACTCTGGAACTCTGTCAGAGTGACCATCGGGTTCTTGGTCACCTCCCTGACCAAGGCCATTCTCCCCCGATTGCTCAGTTTTGCCGGGTCGGCCAGCATTACGAAGAGTCTTGGTGGTTCCAAACTTTTTCCATTTAAGAATGATGGAGGCCACTGTGTTCTTGGGGACCTTCAATGCTGCAGACATTTTTTGGTTCCCTTCCACAGATCTGTGCCTCGACACAATCCTGTCTTGGAGCTCCACAGACAATTCCTTTGACCTCATGGCTTGGTTTTAGCTCTGACATTCACTGTCAACTGTGGGACCTTATATAGACAGGTGTGTGCCTTTCCAAATCATGCCCAATCAATTGAATTTACCACAGGTGAACCATCAAGTTATAGAAACATCTCAATGATGATCAATGGAAACGGGATGCACCTGAGCTCATTTCCGAGTCTCATAGCAAACGGTCTGAATACCTATGTAAACAAGATATTTCTGTTTTTTATTTTTAATATATTTGCAAAAATGTCTAAAAACCTATTTTTGCTTTCTCATTATGGGGTATTGTGTGTAGATTGATGAGTAATTATTATTTTTTTAATCCATTTCAGAACAGGGCTGTAATGTAAGAAAATGTGGACAAAGGGAAGGGGTCTGAATATTTCCCGAATGCACTGTATGTCAAACTGACCTTGGATTGGTGCTTAGGAGCCACACATCATTCTGCACCTAGACACAGGGGGAAGGGACTGTGATTAAGTTGTCTGAGCGTGGTCTGAGATGTGTCTTTGTGTGTGACCCCTTGGAATGCAGTGACTTGGAAGAAGAGTAACGTTCTGATAAGGAGCAGCCCGTCCCATGTGGTCAAGGCTGAGGGAGAGCAGCACTCCCTACTGATAACCCAGATGAGGTCTGGAGACGCCGGGATGTACTGTGTCACCGCTGGCAACACGGCCGGGAAAGCATCCTGCAACGCCACGCTCTACATCAAGTCAGGTGAGCGGGGTTACAGACAGACACACTCACACAGGCATGAACACAGAAGGCCATACATTCTAGTTGATCAATTGACTAGGAATCAAAGGCACAACATTTTTGGTCTGGGATGCACACACACACACAGACATACGCATGCACGCACGCACGCACACACACCCAAACACCACAACTCCCCATCCTAATCCCCTGCCAGCTCTGCTCTGACATTTTGTCTTCATAACTACAAAGGGGCATCCCATCCCAAGCCCAAGCTCCATTCACAGATAGTTGCCATGGCAACTCATAATTTGTGAAAGGCATTTGATCCCCTGGTGGATTTCAAAACAAAGACTTGCCTGCCAGTCACTAAAGGTCCCCGGGTTTTTCAGTCAGTTAGGCGGATGTTCAAAACTGGGGATTAGTCTTTGTCAACAGAATGAGTATTCCTCTTGGATATAAAACTTTAGGATGTGTATTATTAGCTGAGATGTCTGTTGGTTCAGTCAATAGTCAATAGTTTGAATTATGGTTATATTAAAAGATAAATCACACCACAGCTCTCAATGCAGACAAACAGTCCCACTCCTGAATCAAATCAAAACGCAACCACAGTCCTTTCCAGTCACTTGACTAATGGCTG
Source organism: Brachymystax lenok tsinlingensis (assembly GCA_030435695.1). Lineage (NCBI taxonomy): Eukaryota > Metazoa > Chordata > Actinopteri > Salmoniformes > Salmonidae > Brachymystax > Brachymystax lenok. The sequence continues at coordinate 66,048,978 of CM059814.1, forward strand.
CAATAATATAATTATTACTTCAAACAGAAACACACAGATCTCTGTGACAATCCAATATACATACAATATGCTCATAAATGTCTCTCGCTGTCTTAGAACAACTCCTTCCATATCTTTTGAGGAAGCCAAACTATTTAAACCTTTGAATGTGCCACAAGCTCTTTCTCCAGTCCTGTAATGTCTCTGCACAGTGTTATCCTGTAGAGTGAACACTACTGCTGTAGCTTTCTGGCGCTCGCTTAGTGTCCAGGCCTGCTTGGCCATATTAGGCCAGTGGAGGCTACCACTAGGTATTTATAGCAGCCTCTTGTTCCCAATGGCAATTGCGGTCTGTTGTATGTCCCAGTGTGAGATTAATGTTATGATTATAGACCCCTTCTTTATCTGTGATGATTCCACCCTGCGATGCTAGAGTCAGGGGAATTGCCAAACTCATGTACAACAAGATTATGAGTCATGTTGCTATGGTTCTGTGGGGTGGGTGAGGATTTTGGCGCATCAAGTTGGGATTTATACGGTAGTGTATTAGAGGAGATTTAGGGTATTAAACGTCTGAATTTAACCCACCTACATCAAATGCTGAGTTTTTGCAACTGGAATATATACCCACAATATGAGATGCTTTCCAAAACTCTTTGGTGTTTATGAATCACATAAATATTGCAATATTGCAGAATGACTTGATTTTATATATATTTTTTTTGTATCAAAGCCTTTAGGCTGCAGAGAATGTGGGTTGATGTAATATTGCTGGAGGACAGAGAGAAGGAAAAATAGAATTTGGAGGTAAAGAAGAAGGAAGAAAGCAAGGGAGAGAGGGAAGGACGAGATTGAATTGGTAGATTATTAGCAGCAGACTAGGAAGGCTTGCTTCATGCAGCATTTGTGTAAACGTTGGCAGCATCACAGGAATAAAGCTGGTGCTGGTTGTCTGTACACAGGCTCGACTCAGACATGTAACTTCTTAGGTGAGTCCTCGATCTCCTCAACTTCTTAGTCATAGTTAGAAGAAATCAGAATGTTTTAACATCAAAGTGTTTTCACTTGTATACTAATTCAGTTCTGTTTCTAAGAACTCTAAACATCTAGAATGCCTGTATGTCCTCTGTTCTTTCTGCAGACGTCCTTGTTTAGCTTTAGTCTCTGTGATGTTTATCTCTTCATGCTAAGCTATCCTGTTCTTTTTCCTAACAGGAGAGAACCTTTTCATATTTTATCTATAACTTCTGTTGATTGTTCTCGTTCGTTTGTCAGAACATGTCTGATATTCTTGCCAGTGTAATTGAATTCTGGAGCCCATGGTTTTGTAAAGAGGAGGCTGCTACAATACTATGGTTCCTCTGTGGAGCTGAATTAACTGTGACTTGTGGAGAGGCTGGTGGTGGAGACAGAGTGTCTCCTGTGGCGCTGGGCTAGACTATGATTGGGTCAGGGAATGATTGGGTCAGGGATTCAGGGATGAATCCATTATCTGTCCAGCGCTGGTCACTTCAAAGGGTCCCTCAGCAATGTGTGTGTGTGTGTGTCTCCATCGCTCCTGCCAAATCACTCATCTCTTCAAACACTCTTGTCACCGTGGTGATACAATTAGAGCAACACACAAGCAGAACAGGAGACAGTGGAGCACTAATATGCTGCTTGTTGGGGTGCTAATTTTGAATATTCTAGCAATTTAGTTAATGCTTATTGCTACATTCCCTGTGCTTTATGCCTCACAAACACTATCAAGATACAATGTGTCCATTGTGTTAACCATGTTACCATATCGGGTTGGTCCATAAACGTCTTTGTGGAATTATTGTGAGTAATGTTTGATCTATATTACAGAATAGATTTTTATTACCCTGCCTCGCTCTGTGTTGCATAGACAGGATGATGCACCTGTTCTGTTCATTTTGATACTGTGAAGGATCGTGGTCACACGGGGCACCATTTTGTAGGGACCAGTGGAGGCTGGTGGGAGGAGCTATAGGAGAATGGGCACATTGTAATGGCTGGAATGGAATTAATGAAGATGAGTCAAATGTGGTTTCCTTATGTTTGATGTGTTTGATACCGTTCCATTCCAACCATTACAATGAGCCCGTCCTCCGATAGCTCCTCCCACGGCCTCCATTGGTAGGGACATCCTTAAAATACATAAAATACATTCAAATGATACAGTGTATGGTAAACAAGTATTATGTTGTTTCTCCAGAGCTGACCCAGGTGCATGGTGGGAACCCAAGCAGCTTGCCCCTGGTGGAGGTCACGAGTCCCCTCCAATCAGACGATGAGTACCTGAACCCCTGGAGGAGGTCATGGAGATTGGAGAACCCCCCTCACGAGGGGTGGGGCCACAGTCTAAATACGCCTTCTTCAAAGATCCTCCCTCCTTTCAGGTAAAGAAGATTCAGGGGGCATCTCAATAGTCTAAGGGGGATTTCTCCCCTCGCCATTGAGTATTCAATGTACCGGCTTTTAGACAGTCTTTGTCTTTTGGTTTGACAGGCAGCACTGAATGACCACAGGGTGACAGAGGGACAGGAGGTTACCATGTCTGTCAAAGTCAGAGGACAGCCTAAACCTATGGTGTACTGGTAAGAATACAGTATACAGTGTGTTTCAGTACAGTTTGTCATGTCTTTCTCTTGTTTGCTTTTGCAAGAGTTCAGAATGTACCTGTTTTTATCACCTAGGTTGAGGGACAAAGTGACCCTAAAAACCAATGGTAGATTCATTGTGCGTGAGACAGAGGACGGCACCAGTGAAATGATCATCACTTCAGCACAGAGAACTGATGCAGGACTCTACACCTGCAAGATCATCAATGAATACGGAACCAAGCAGAGCGAATGCAAACTGGAGGTCATAGGTAAAAATCACTCCAAAATCCACAAGAGCAGAGTCAGTGACTGACCATTAGGGTTGGTGCCAGCCTCATTTTGAAAAAGCTCAAAATCAAATCAAAGTGTATTGTTATCGCAGGTGCAGAGAAATGCTGGTGTTTCTAGCTGCAATAGTAACAGATCTGTGTTGGTCTCTCCTCTGTCTTTTCCCCAGTCACCCCGGCACAGGAAGCCCTGGCCATCATCAGAGAGGTGAGAGATGTGGCGGTGAGGGCCGGAGAGTCGGCCATGTTTGAGTGTTACATGACCGGGCCTCTGGATGTGGAGGTAGACTGGCTGTCCAATGGGAAGCTGGTTCAGCCGGCACTGCTCAACTGCAAGATGACCTTTAACGGGAGGAGGTGAGTAGGACTAGACCAAGGCTCTCCAACCCTGCTATCGCTCCAACCCTAATCTAGCGCACCTGATTCTAATAAGTAGCTGGTTGATAAGCTGAATAAGGTTTGTTACAACTGGGGTTGGAGTGAAAACCTACAGGAGGGTAGCTCTCCAGGAACAAGATTGGTGTGAAAATCTACAGGAGGGTAGCTCTCCAGGAACAGGGTTGGAGTGAAACTCTACAGGAGGGTAGCTCTCCAGGAACAGGGTTGGAGTGAACCCTACAGGAGGGTAGCTCTTCAGGAACAGGGTTATAGTGAAACCCTACAGGAGGGTAGCTCTCCAGGAACAGGGTTGGAGAGCCCTGGCATAGACACTATGAAAGGGAAAGGTGCCTCAATGCTTTTAAGTGAATTCCTTCCCTTTCCCTGGATTGAATGGGTGAGAGCGATAGAGGATGTGCCTCAAATCTTTGAAGTGATTTCCTTTCCATGCCCCTTTCTCCTTCATCCACTCTGATCTGAGTAGATTGGATGGTTTGTTAGAGCAATATGGAAGGGGCCTTGAAAATTCAATTTCTGATACAACAACATTTCATCCATAAGCAAACTGTGAATGGACATTCACTTTTTCTAATGAAGGAAACAGCCCACACAAGTGGATGTGAGGCAGTGTTAGCTCATGGAGCGTGTAATAAGGTCCAGGCAGCTGACAGAGGGGTTTCTATTACAGGTGCCGGCTGCTGTTAAACTCAGTGCATGAAGACGACAGTGGAACCTACACCTGCAAGCTGAGCACTGCCAAAGGTAAATGACACCTCCAGAAAGAAAACTTCCTTGCCAAGTAGTGGGTTTATACGGCAGTAATGAATTGCTGCTGTTGTAAGTAATGTAATGATACAGCCACACTATTTGGCAGGCACCAAAAATGATGATCACACATTTTCAACCAATGAGTTAAAACCTCTTTATTAATAATTTGTAATTAACTTATTGTCTATAAACTACTTAGAAACCATTAATGTAATTGCTGGTAACTTTCCTTCTTGTTCCAGAGGAGTTGACCTCCAGTGCCCACCTAAAGGTCACTCCCTCCAGGGAGCCGCTGTTCACCCGCAAGCTGGACATCCTGGAGGTCATAGAGGGTCGCACCGCCCGCTTTGACTGCAAGGTCAGCGGGTCCCCACCTCCCATCGTCACCTGGAACCATTTCGGTAAGCATCCCTCTTAGAATGTACTGTATTTCCTATTGGTACAGAATGGACAGCAAATTGGTCATGTAGGCTAGTATGGCTCGTAATGTCTCTTTGTTACCCCATTGGTTGACTCTTTATGAATCTACCATATTGTGTTTATCTCCATCCAGAGAACCCGGTGGAGGAGAGTGATAATGTGCGTCTCCTGCAGGAAGGAGGCCGTTACTCATTGGTCATCACCCACGTCAGCAGCGACACGGAGGGATTCTACACAGCCGTCGCTAAGAACGCACGCGGAAAGGCAGAGTGCACAGCCGAACTCTATATGCAGGAACCGCGGCCCGCTATCTCTTCTCACATGTACGGGGAAAACCATAGACGTGGGGTGATCCCACTAGTCTGAAGTGGCTTCTTCTCCTCATCTCAGTGATCTAAAAACAAAGAATAGGCGTGTTTCATTGTCCTCTCTTCTGTTTTTCCTTTCCTTCTGTCTCTCATTCTATTTGCTTCCTTCTTCTCTCCAGGGCGAAGCTGGAGAAGATGCCTTCCATCGCTGAGGAGCCGGAGGTTCTGGAGAGCGAGGTGGAGCAGGAGCAGAGGACCATGCCTGACTTCGTCAAGCCCTTGGCTGACCTGGAGATGATCGAGGGGAAGGAGGCAGTGCTAAAGTGTAAGGTGGCGGGCCTGCCCTACCCCACCATCGCCTGGTACCACAACGGCAAGAAGATACACAGCACAGACGACAGGAAGATGACCCAGCGTAAGGAAGCAATCTCTCTCTATTTCTCTCTCTCTCTCTCTCTCTCTCTCTCTCTCTCTCTCTCTCTCTCTCTCTCTCGTTTGCTCTCACTCAAATGTTTTCTATCCCTACTCTACTATTTTTTCTATCCCTACTCTATCCCTACTCTACTACTTATCTCTCTCTCTCTCCCTCATCTACATTTGTCATCTCTCTCTCTCCCTCCTCTACTTGTGTCATCTCTCTCTCTACCTCTACATTAGTCATCTCTCTCTCTCTCTCCCTCCTCTACCTGCGTCATCTCTCTCTCTCCCTCCTCCAGACAGGGATGTCCACAGTCTGGTCATCCGCTGTGTGTGTCACGGCCACGGGGGCGTCTACAAGAGTGTCATCTCCAACAAAGTGGGGAAGGCAGCCTGCTACGCACACCTCTACATCACAGGTATGGATGGGGACCATCCACCAGCAATCACAGCAACAGGTGATCCAACCAAAAAAGCCATGTGAATCATTGTGCCAACTGATTACAGTATGGGTGTGTTGGTACATCTGTATTTTCCTTTGGTAGATATTGTTCCTGATCCCCCCGATGGTCCTCCAGTGGTAGAGTCCATAACAGGGAAGACCATAACACTCAGCTGGAAGAAACCAAAGAGGCTTGACTCTTCCATAGGTATGCCTCAATATAACTGAGAGTCACAGGGACCTGGATTCGAGTCCCTTTCAGGCTACTCTAACCCTCCAAATTCGCTACACTACTACAGTAACCCTCATGGTTGTACTTCCAGATGGCAGTTCTTTGATGTATGCGGTGCAGCAGCAGCCTCTGGGTTCCATCCAGTGGAGCATCATAGCCTCCAACCTGAGAGAGACCACCTACACAGTCACCGGTCTCTCCAAGGGAGTCCGCTACGCTTTCAGGGTCCTAGCGGCCACCTCCAAGATCCTCAGCAAACCCTCCCCCTCCACTGACCTGGTGCAGCTCATGGATAGAGGTGATTATATAAGCTCCAAGTCTCTACAGTTATGTTGGAGGGTCAAAGGTTAAATGGCTTTATGTAAACACTTGCATAGTGCAAAAGCAATGTCACCAAACACATTGCAGCAGGTACACAAAAATCTTATAATTACATGGTCCTTCAAGCCAGATATGTAGCCAGATATATAGGATCTACTATTGTGAGAGAATGATGGTCTGTCAACACATCAGAGATGATGGTTTGATCCCTTGATCATTTGACCTTTGATCCCTATCAGGTCCCTATCTGAGGAAAGCTCCCATCATCCTGGACAAGCCTGATGTTGTGTACGTGGTGGAGAACCAGTCCGTGAGCATCACCCTCACCCTTAACCACGTCAATGCTATGGTCACCTGGAAGAGGAGGGGAGTGGTTTTGCTCAACAAGCCAGGGATGTTTGAGATGAGCATGCCAGACGATGACCAACACACCCTAAAGATCCAGAGGGTGAAGAGCACTGACATCGGTCAGCTGGTCTGTACAGCCAACAACCAGTTTGGCAGCGACCTCTGTACCATCCTACTGGCCATGGCAGGTGAGTTTGGGGTCAAAGTTCACCCCTATATGCAGATCTAGAATCAGCTAACAGCCCTGGTGCTTACTGTAACTATGACAAGGTAAAAAGCCAAACTGACCCCAAACTCTCTCCTCCTTTTCTCCCAACAGTGCGTCCTAAATTTGAGTCCATCATGGAGGACTTGGAAATATATGTAGGAGAGACATCTCGCTTTGCTGTGGTTGTCGAGGGGCAACCCGATCCTGACATTCTGTGGTACAAGGTATGATAAGAGTCAATGGATAGATATCATATCATTAACCACATAAAGTTATTCTGCAGTGATTAAGCAGGTTGTTGGATGATTAACTCCTTTGTGGTTCTAGGAAAACAAACCTACCCCTCCATGATAGTTGATCAAGTGGAATTGATTGTGGTTATCTGTTCTGTGGTTCCAGGATGACACTCTGCTGTCGGAGAGCAGTCACTTCACCTTTGTGTACGATGATACGGAGTGTTCCCTGGTGGTGCTGAACGCCCGCCCTGAGGACTCAGGGGTGTACACCTGCACCGCCAAGAATCTGGCTGGGCAAGTCTCCTGCAAGGCTGAACTCACCGTCCACAAAGGTCAGGACCATAGTCTATATTGTCTGAAATGTATAAGGATATATACAGATATTGGAATAAGTCTGGAAAACATCTACAAGAATGATACTTTGTGCTTACATAATTTATGAATTATTGTTCATTAACACACCCTTATGGTAAGATATTAAAGACACACTATTGTTGAAAAGTACCAAGGCTTTTCCTATTATTTGTTGTTGCCAGAAATTGCAGTTTTAGTTGGATTGCATCTGTTTGTCCTTGTAATATCTCAGCCAAAGCTTGTTGTAATCGAGAGTTAAACAACCAAATCTGCTCCATATGGGTTGGACCACAAGGTGTCTGAGACTATTAAACCATCTGTCAGCCCACACACACACACACACACACAGACAGACACACACAAACCACCCACCAACCCACATTAACCTTGCCCCCTGTTCCAACCCTCTACCTGCAGTGAGGAAGGAGGTGGTGGAGCCCATGGAGGATGAGGGGTCCATTTTGAGGAAGATGCGGAGGCTGACTGATTACTACGATGTACACAAGGAGATAGGACGGTGAGTCATGGACCAGGCAATCACCAACAACATCCGCTCAGCCAGGCTATCTCTTCTGTATTTAAAGGCTCTGCGAGTGGTAGCTATTATCTGTATTATACTGCACTGTGAACAGTGGCCACAAAGGTCAGTAGGGGGAACTCCACCACACCAAACAACACACTGACTGCATAATGATAGCAGACAGAAATAGAGGAGAGGTGAGTCACCCGTCAATAGAGGAACACATCACAAAGGCTATTTGTTTTTGTTTTTCTCTGGGAGAGCTTGGCTTGACTCACCAGAAGTTAAACAATAACAAGGTGTCACATACTGTTTAATACTCATGTCCCTTTGCTTTCTCAACTAGGACTTTTGGGTTTCCCAGAACTCAATCCCATTGAAAGATTTGGTCATTCTCCTAGAGTTATTGCAATGATATCATCATTGTGTGACTGTTTTCCAGTGGGGCGTTCTCCTACGTGAAGAGGGTGACTGAGAAGAAGGGGAAGGTGGAGTATGCGGCCAAGTTTGTGTCTGCGAGGGCCAAGAGGAAGGCCTTGGCCCTGAGAGAGATGAACCTTCTGTCAGAGCTGAACCACGAGAAAATCCTCTACTTCCACGACGCCTTTGAGAAGAAGAACATGGTTGTCATCATCACTGAGCTGTATCCTTTCACTGACTGGTTCTTTGATTCATTTCAGTTGTCAGAAAATCCATAACATGATGACCTAACCGGCTCTGCGCATCCGTCCGGGTGCGCCATTGTGCGACATCATGCGCATGCTGATTTTGTCTATCCTCACCAGACGCTTTCACAACACGGAGGTTAAAATTCCAAAACCATCTGTGAACCAACTATATTCATTTGGGGAGAGGTCCAAAACACATTAAACATTCATGGACATTTAGCTAATATGTTGCTAGCTAATTTGTCCTGGGCGATAAACCAAAGACAGTACAGCATTCAGATAGGCTAAAACTGCTTCTTCAATAGAAATCTCTGATCACACTTGTAGGCGATGTCATGTGTAGAAACACGTCATTGGGTCTCGCGTCGAACTGCAAATGTGCAGGCCGTTAAATCAAAGGCATTCCTTCGATATAAAGTTGTTTTTGTCAGTTTGTCACAAGGTTGGAAAAATAACATGTTCAACTACTTAAGACATTGGCTTGAATCTATGTTTTGCCTTTAGATTTTGAGAATAATTTTTCACTTCTCAAACACCAAACCCCGGTCTGGTCTGTTTGGTCTGTTTTGCACGCGTTCCCGTAAGTCTTCGCACGCGTTCCTGAAAGTCTTGAGATGTAGGCCTCTGGATTTAGAAAACATTGGTTTATTTTACCTGAAATGCTTATGGTCCTTTCTTTCTGAATCTTTGTAGAATTTTGACCCATTTTGAGTCACTCAACATCGTGTGTTCTCTACTCCAACAATTAATCCACAGATAAAGAGGAAACCTAGTTAGTTTTTACTTAGTTTTCTTTAATTAATCTCTCCTCGTTCATTCATCTTATTCTGTGGATTTTATATGGCGGTTGGCATTACCACCACCAACTTGACTGGAGTGTGGACCCTGTTCATCTTTCAATCACCCATGTGGGTATATGCTTGTAAAAACCAATGAGTAGTATGGAGAGGCGGGACTTGCAGTGCGTCACGCTTCTAAAATAAAACTGTTTTAGCGCCTGGATACAAAGACGGCCGCGAGCAGTTTGGATGAAATGATTGAATAACATGCATGTGTACATTTCTTTTGCAAAGCTCGTGCATGCAACTTGGTCGGTCTGGTCAGCATGTAAGAAGCCATATTACAAGAGATTAACATTTTGAATGTAACATATCCTCTGAGACAGTATTGTATTGGTTCCATGTTCTTTCCCTGTTAATCTAACATACCTCATCTATGTAATAATGTTGCATCAAAAACTAAAGCCATCAATGTACTCAATTTAGCCCAGATTTCAACCAAAAACCAACATTGTGGTTCCTAGAATTGTTTGTTTTCAAATTATATTCATTTTTGTTTACAGCTAGATCCAATATGGATCAAAATATGGCATTGATCCAACGTCTTTGCATATGAACCTCTCCATGAACACACCAGAGCCAAGAGCCTTCTTCCCACCTTCTTCCCACTGTGTGGATGAGAGAGAACTGCTGCATAACATTCATCTCAATGTCCTTTCTGCTCCCCTGGAGGCATGACTGAACCGAAGCGCTACTTTCTCCTGACTCATCACAGATTGGTTGCATTACCAGGAGACGCGATGTGTGGGAGTTTAGTTCATTTATTATAATAAAAATGTAATTTGCCTCCCACTTGGACTATAGCGATAAGGTGATCACCATAGACTTATATAGACATTGCATCATTGTATCTGTCTCATGGTGGCGTCTGTGAGAGCATGTGCAGCGCCATTGAGGCCATCTCCATTTTGAAGTAGTCCACCTTCTACTACGAAATGAGTTGGTGAACAAACTGAAAGGGTGCATAGTGCCACCTGTACTGTGTTGTTTGTTCATGAGTATAATTTATTGGCTGATCCCTTCTGATGACGCGGATGGAATCATGTGATCCTTCCTTAAACCATAGGAAGTCCCACCCAGTTGACTACTTCAAAATGGTGAAAGTCTTCCATGGCGCTGCCCATGCTAAAACAGGATTTTGGGCACTAAAGTCCTCTATTTATCTCTATGGTTATTACACACTATTCATCTATTCTCCTTAACTGCTGTGTGAAGATGCCATGAGGAACTTCTGGACCGACTGACCAAGAAGACTACCGTCATGGAGTCCGAGGTTTGCCTTGGCCTGTTGGCCTTATGTTTGAGTGTGCTTTGGATTGCATGGAAAAATCAACCAAGAACAACTCAATTATCTTTATCTAAAATATACCAAATATTTTTTTTTTATTATTATATATATTTTCTTTTACATGTTGAGTGTACAAGAATGTAGAAAACAGAAAGTAGAATGTAAACTATAGAATGTAGAACATAGAATATAACATGTAGAATATAGAATGTAGAATGTAGACTGTAGATTATAAAATGTAGAATATGGAATATATACTGAACAAAAATATGAACGCAATACGTGACAATTTCAACAATTTTACTGAGTTACAGTTCATATAAGGAAATCAGTCAATCAAAGTAAATAAATTAGGCCCTAATCTATGGATTTCATAGGCCCACCCACTTGGGAGCCATGCCAACCCACTGGGGAGCCAGGCCCAGTCAATCAGATAAAGTTTTTCCCCACAAAAGGGCTTTATTACAGACAGAAATACTCCTCAGTTTCATCAGCTGTCCAGGTGGCTGGTCTCAGACAATCCCGCATGTGAAGAAGCCAGATGTGGAGGTCCTGGGCTGGCGTGGTTACACTTGGTCTGCGGTTGTGAGGCCGGTTGGACATACTGCCAAATTCTCTAAAACGACGTTGGAGGCGACTTATGGTAGAGAAATTAACATTAAATTCTCTGGCAACAGCTGTTGGACATTCCTGCAGTCAGCATGCCAATTTCACGCTCCCTCAAAACATGAGACATCTGTGGCATTGTGTTGTGTGACAAAACTGCACATTTTAGAGTGGCCTTTAATTGTCCCCGGTACAAGGTGCACCTGTGTAATGATCATGCTGTTTAATCAGCTTCTTGATATGCCACACCTGTCAGGTGGATGGATTATCTTGGCAAAGGAGAAATGCTCACTAACAGGGATGTTAACAAATATGTGCACAACATTTGAGAGAAATATGCTTTTTGTGAGTACGGAACATTTCTGGGATATTTTATTTCAGATCATGAAACATGGGACCAACACTTTACATGTTGTGTTTATATTTTTGTTCAGTGTAGAATATAGAATGTAGAATATAGAATACAGAATATACAATATACAATGTAGAATATAGAATGTAGAATGTGGTAAAGAAGATATTCTATGCTGCAGATCCGGTCCAGTATTCAGCAGGTGCTTGAAGGGGTCAGCTACCTTCACCAGAAAGACATTGCTCATCTTGACATCAAGGTACATCAGATTCCCACTGTGCAAGGGACAAATACAGTACTTTAATCACAAGCTATTATACAGTGCATTTGGAAAGTATTCAGACCCCTCAACTTTTTCCACATTTTGTTATGTTACAGCCTTATTCTAAAATGTATTAAATTGTTTTTTTCCCCTCATCAATCTACACACAATACCCCATAATGATTAAGCAAAAACAGGTTTTCAGACATTTTTGCAAATGTATTAAAAATTATAAACCTTGGCAGCGATTACAGCCTCGAGTCTTCTTGGGTATGACACTACAAGATACAAACTTGGCACACCTGTATTTAGGGAGTTTCTCCCAGTCCTCTCTGCAGATCCTCTCAAGGTCTGTCAGGTTGGATGGGGAGGGTTGATGCACAGCTATTTTCAGGTCTCTCCAGAGATGTTCGATCGGGTTCAAGTCCGGGCTCTGGCTGGGCCACTCAAGGACATTCAGAGACTTGTCCTGAAGCCACTCCTGCGTTGTCTTGGCTGTGTGCTTAGGGTTGTTGTCCTGTTGGAAGGTGAACCTTTGCCCCAGTCTGAGGTCGTGAGCGCTCTGGAGCAGGTTTTCATCAAGGTACTTTGTTCATCTTTGCTTTGATCCTGTGTCTCCCAGTCCATGCCACTGAAAAACATCCCCACAGCATGTTGCTGCCATCACCCATGCTTCACCGTAGGGATGGTGCCAGGTTCCTCCAGATGTGACGCTTGGCATTCAGGCCAAATAGTTCAATCTTGGTTACATCAGACCAGAGAATCTTGTTTCTCATGGTCTGAGTGTCCTTTAGGTGCCTTTTTCCAAGTGGGCTGTCATGTGCTTTTTACTGAGGAGTGGCTTCCGTCTGGTCACTCTATCATAAAGGCCTGATTGGTGGAGTACTGCAGAGATGGTTGTCCTTCTGAAAGGTTCTCCCATCTCCATAGAGGAACTCTAGAGCTCTGTCAGAGTGACCATTGGGTTCTTTGTCACCTCCCTGACCAAGGCCCTTCTCCCCCGATTGCTCAGTTTGGCTGGGCGGCCAGCTCTAGGAAGAATCTTGGTGGTTCCAAACTTCTTCCATTTAAGAATGATGGAAGGCCACTGTGTTCTTGTGGACATTCGATGATGCAGATATTTTTTGGTACCCTTCCCCAGATTTGTGGCTTGACACAATCCTGTGTCAGAGCTCTACGGACAATTCCTTCGACCTCATAGCTTGGTTTTTGCTCTGACATGCACTGTCAACTGTGGGACCATATATAGACAGGTGTGTGCCTTTCCAAATTATGTCCATTCAATTGAATTTACTACAGGTGGACTCCAATCAAGTTGTAGAAACATCTCAGGGATGATCAATGGAAATGGGATGGACGTGAGCTCAATTTCAAGTCTCATAGCAAAGGGTCTGAATACTTATGTAAATAAGGTATTTCTGATTTTTACAAATTCTAAAAGCCTTTGTTTGCTTTGTCATTATGGAGCATTGTGTGTAGATTGCTGAGTTAAACATTTTTATTTAATCCATTGTAGAATAAGGCTGTAACATAACAAAACGTGGAAAAGTCAAGGGTTCTGAATACTTTCCGAAGGCACTGTATAACAGATACTTCTGCAATCAACTTACTTAATATAACAAGGAAAGAATATAGCAAACGCCAAAATACATACTACTCAGATACCAATGTATTTTCCTCACTCAAAACATGTACACTAAAATGAATAACATTACACAAATCAAGTCATAGTTTTACATAGATCAAATAACAGAGGATGGTCTCTAAAGTACATTTTATTTGTATTTTAGAATATTAGCATGAAAATCTGTTGCCAATTGGACGGAAACCTAGCTTATGTTCTTAATAATTCCTTGTTTTTCTCCAACTCACCCAGCCTGAGAACATCCTCATGGCAGGCCGACACAGTGACAAGATCCGCATTTGTGACTTTGGCAATGCCGTCAAGCTGGAGATCAATGAAGCCCACTACTGCATATATGGCACTCCAGAATTTGTTGCCCCGGAGATCGTTAACCAAACGCCGGTCTCCAAGGCAACAGACATCTGGTGAGCACCTGGTCGGGAGAGGGGGGCTGGAGACTCCTTTAATCTACTTCCTGATTAATCATGATTTTATTGCTCTCTCCCTCTCTCCTTCATCTTGCCCTCTGAAAGTCATTTCTCTCTCTCTCTGTTCACAGGCCTATTGGGGTTATCACTTACCTATGGTGAGTGGTTAAGGTTCTGGTTAGAATAAGAACATGATAAATGTGTCTGGTCGAGATATTCTTTGAATTCAATACACCTTTTGCATTACATTTCTGATACTCTTGAAAAGAAATTTTTCTCCACACTCTATAACCTCAATAAGCAAATCACCAATGCATATCACCTGCATATTGTTTGCATATTGCCACAGGCTTCAATTGACCCAATTAAAATGGATTTGACAGCTAGTAAACAGTCTCAGTAAAAGACTATTAACATAAGATATTTCCCTTCTAGCCTGACTGGTGTGTCTCCTTTTGCTGGGGAGAACGACAGATGCACCGTCCTCAACATCAGGAACCAAAATGTGGCTTTTGAGGAGAGTATGTTTGCTGACCTCTGTAGAGAGGCCAAGGGATTCGTCATCAAACTGCTGGTGGCTGACAGACTGTGAGTGTTATTGATGATAATGCCTTGGTATAAATTGATTGAAATGAATTCCCTTATATTAGGAATACAAACTATTTAAATTTCAACACAAAATAAGAACAGAAAATAAGTGTTTGGGACTTAGTGTTTCAATCGTCACCATGTGATGTTTTACTCTCAGGAGGCCTAACGCTACAGAGAGCCTTCGCCACCCCTGGTTCAAGACTTCAATAAAAGACAAGAGCATCAACACAGCGATCCTAAAGCAGGTCTTATCTCGAAGACGTTGGCAGGTAAGGCATAAATTATTTCTGTAAGTAGTACATTGATTAATGCACTTCAATGAATCCCTCTAAGGATTCAATGAATCCCTTACTCCTTTAACACCGTCCAAATTACTCCTTTAACACCGTCCAAATTACTCCTTTAACACCGTCCAAATTACTCCTTTAACACTGTCACTTTTTCCCTATCTCTACCCAGCGTTCCCTCATCAGCTACAAATCCAAGATGGTGATGCGCTCTATCCCTGAGCTTCTCAACGACTCGTCCAACCACATCTCCATCGCTGTGGCCCGTCACCTCAAAGAGGGCTCGCCCCCACCCTCCTCATCCTCCGACTCGGACGAAGATGTGGATGAACTCCCCTTCATTCCCATGCCTCTGTCTATGGTCTTCTCCGGCTCCAGGGTCTCCCTCAACGAGATACCAGGTGAAGAGGACGTCACAGGACCGCCTTCCAGGTCCAATGGGACAGTGGGAGGGGCGTGGTTAACCCGGCACAGGGAACAGCCCATAGAGGAGGTGGTGTCCAAAAAGGAGGCCAAGGAATTGGGAGGAAGCAGAGGAACGAGAAAAAGAATAACAACCGAGGAAGATGGCGGGTCTTCGGATGAGGAGAAGACTGCAGTGAAATCGAAGAGAGTCCCCCTGAAGAAGGGCTCGAGTGTGGAGGAGGATGACACTCAGACGAAGTCCCGGAGAGCGACGATGAGGAGGGGCAGTTCAGCTGACTCAGCCCTGCTTCTCCACATTGAGCCAGAAGAGGGGGCTGTGGAAGAGGGCAATGAAGACAGCGGCAAAAAAAGCCTTAAAAAGGCAGTTTCCATGGAGCTACCAAATCGGAGCCCCAGCCCTGGGGCGGCTAAGATGAGCCAGGAGGACTATGCCCTCAAACTGGAGCTGATGAGACAAAGGCTGCTGAGGGGAGGCAACAGCAAAAGCGGCCTGCGAGGTCCCCTGCTGGAGACCCTGGGAATGGATGACGAGAGGCGAACCTCGTCCCTGGACCGAAACTTGAGGAGATCCAGGGTGGGGGCGCCAGAGCGGTCGCTGGCCAGAGCAGCCTCTACTGAAAGTGCAGTGGAGGACACATCCAAAACCAAAATGTTCCAGAAGAGTTCCTCTTTCAGTCAGGGAGACTCGGAGCCCATGCCCCTACACCGGCAGTTTGGAGCCCCCTTAGAGATCCCCACTAGCACATCTAGCCAGAGCACTGAGAGGAGAGACAGTGCTGAAAGGACCCAGAGCATTGAGAGGAACGCACAGGGGAAAGACCTCCAGGAGGCCACTTCCATATCTGCATTTACGGAGCAGACCAGGCTGGATTCCAGACCTTACTCTCATGGGCACGCTTCTGGGCCCTCCTCCTCCATACAGCCCACCCCAGTCAAAGAGGACCAAGGAGCGAGGGAAGAGAAAGAGCCAGAGGAGAAGAAGAAGAGCAAGTCTGAGGAGACCTCTGAAAGAGATGAAGAGATGGAGAGAAGGACCAAAGCACAGGAGAGGGTTGATAGACACAAGTCGAAGAGGGAGATTTCCCAGGGCAGGTCTCCTACTGTGTTAGCTCCTGTGATCGTCACAGAGGAGGAGGATACTGAGGAACATGAACAGAAAGAAAAGCAGGAGATAGAGTTAAAGAAAGAAGAGGTAAAAGCAAAAGGTTGTGATTCTCCAGGGGTTACGCCTACAGAAAAAATGTCTGCATATGCCAATGTGATGCAAACTATTGTAGTACCATCTGGAAAACCTGACAGCAGTCGAGGATCTCAATCTACACCTAGCCCCACATTTCCTGAACACCCTGCTGTCTTCGCCAAGGTGGCCACCGAACGCCCAACCAGCCCAACCATCTCAACTAGCTTGTCTACGGTCCCAGACCGCCCCACCACCCCACGCCAACCTACCACGCCACTCAGAACAGATATCAAGGACATCGACTCGGAGGAAGTCTTTGAATCCAGGTTCAAGAAGCGTGAGTCATCCCTTACCCGTGGGCTCCGGAGACTTACCAGGACCAAATCAGAAGAGAAGTCCCCGACCCTTCCTCGTAAGACAGGCAAGGGTGAGGAGGAGGTATACCGACCGGGGCGTCTGGGGGCGCCGCTGGAGATGGTGCAGCAAGGATTGCAGGAGAAGTCCAAGTCCGTCCAGGACTTGAGGGAGGTGGAGAGAGACACAGGGTCCCTGGGCATCATTGGACGGTTCTCCATGCGCACCAAGAGGACCCTGTCCATAGATAAAAAGGAGGAAAAGTCAAAGGAGGCTGAGCCTGCGGACAGTAAGCGCAGGGTCTCCTGGGCCATAGGCCGCAGTAAGAGTCTGGACACAACAGAGCTGGACAATATAGAGGCTCGGAGAGAGCAGGAGGCGAGAGAACACAAAAAGATAGAGGAGTTGTCTGTCTTCGCCATGCGGCGGAAGTTCGAGAACAAAGTAGCAGGTATCTCAGCCAGTTTGAGGAGCAAGTCAGAGGAAAGGAAGGAGGAGAAAGAGGCCAAGCGACACGTGGAGGAAGAGAAAAGTCGGAAAGATGCAGAAGAAATGGATGTTAAGAAGGTCAGCGATTCCCCCGTCTTGGCGATGAGAAAGAAGTTTGAGAACAAGGTGGCAGGAATTTCTGGGAAAGTCAGAAGCCAGTCAGAGGATAGGAAAGAGATGGTGGAAGAGAAGCCAGAGGGAAAGAAAACTCCACTGTTTTCCGTCATCGACATTCCCAGTCCAAGGGAAGAGGTCTCAAAGAGATGGGGATCCCAGAGAATCAGCTAGCCAAACAGACAAACAAAGAATCCAAAGTGTCCAAGGAATCCATTGGGTCTGCATCAAGCCTTCATTCCGAAAAGTCAAAAAGTCAAAAGTCGCTCAGTAAGTAATATTTATCTTGTTATATTATGATGGCTAAGATGGCATTGGCAATTTCCATCAAATATCAATCAAATGTATTTATAAAGCCCTTTTTACATCAGTAGTTGTCACAAAGTTCTTATACAGAAACCCAACCTCAAACCCCAGAGAGTAAGCAATGCAGATGTAGAAGCACTGTGGCTAGGATCAACTCCCTAGAAAGGCTGGAACCTAGAAAGAAACCTAGAGGACACAGGCTCTGGTGGGTGGCCAGTCCTTGTCTGGCTGTGCAGGGTGTAGATTATACAATCTTAGAAAAAAGGGTTCCCAAAAGTTTCTTCAGCTGTTCCCATAGGAGAAGCCTTTGAAGAACCCTTTTTGGTTCCAAGTAAAACTCTTTTGGGTTTCATCTCGGGAAAGGGTTGGGTTCTACTTAGAACCAAAAAGGGTTCTTCAAAGGCTTCTCCTATGGGGACAGCTGAAGAACCCTTTTAGGTTCTAGATAGCAATTTATTTTCTAAAAGTGTAAGAGTACATGGCCATTAAGGCCAGATCATTCTTCAACATGTTCAAACGTTCAAAGATCACCAGCAGGGTCAAATAATAATCACAGTGGTTATAGAGGATGCAACAGGTCAGCACCTCAGGAGTAAATGTCAGTTGGCTTTTCATAGCCAAGCATTCAGAGGTCGAGACAGCAGGTGGGAGGAAAGAGAGAGAGAGTCAAAATAGCAGGTCCTGGATCAGCAGCACAACCAGGTGGACTGGGGACGGGGACAGCCAGGAGTCATCAGGCCAGGTAGTTCTGAGGCATGGTCCTAGGGCTCAGGTCCTACGTGAGTGAGTGAGTGAGTGAGTGAGTGAGTGAGTGAGTGAGTGAGTGAGTGAGTGAGTGAGTGAGTGAGTGAGTGAGTGAGAGAGAGAGAGAGAGAGAGAGAGCAGACAGACAGACAGACAGACAGACAGACAGACAGAGAGAGAGAGAGACAGAGAGATGGGGGAATTAGAGGGAGCACACCTAAGATCAAAGGGCACCAGATAAGACAGGAGAATTACACCAGATAGGACAGACTGACACTAGCCCCGGCACATAGACTACTGCAGCATAGATACTGGAGATATTAGCTCATCTCCTCAGGTTCGTCTGTCTCAGCTGTTTGCCATTATGTCTTGTCCTCCACAGCTCCAGAGACTGACCGGCGGTCGCGGTGGGACAGGTGGGGTCTGGGCAGGAGCAGGAAGGACAAGACCCCCTCTCAGACTGACCTCCCCTCAGCCAAAGATGAGGGGTCATCAGGCAGCCTGCAGTACTCCCACACTTCCTCTAGTACTGTCTGCTAAATTTGGCAATCACTTGCCTTTATGTTGAATGTGCATACAGAGTTGGAGTTTGGCAATGAAATAGAATAGCTGCACACTGCTTTTACATTCTAAGTTCATTCTCAGTGTTCATTATTATTATTAAGCCACACCCTTGTTTTCCACAGACTTCCCTCCTGTGTTCCACATCAAGCTGAGGGACCACGTCTTATTGGAGGGTGACCCTGTCACTCTTAGCTGCCTCTCGGCTGGCAGCCCCCACCCACAAATCAGCTGGACTAAAGGTAAGAACTCATAGAGCTGACAGACATAACACTCTTTGCAACAGCGCTGTCTAATAAAGCATTACCGTAGGAGCTGCTGCTGAAATGTCTGTTGTTGCCTGTGAAGGGATGTTATATTGTCAACCCATCATAGCTCATACTTACATGGTGCCCTGTGTGAGCACGACTTCCTAAACTTGTGTTGATGTTAGAAATTGCTCATTATTTCCATAAAGTGTCTCATCGAATACTAGATAAACACCTTTTGAAATAGGACTGTTAAAATAACACATTACTTTACAGGCTGCCACTGTAATTATTATTGTTGCTTGGGTTTGCTTGTCCACAGATAAGAGACCACTGGAGATGGACGACAGGATGAACCTGATCTCCTGTCCAGACGGCAGGCAGCTCATTACGATCATGAAGACCAGCAGGAGGGACGCAGGGCTCTATGAGTGTGTGGCCAGTAACCCCTTAGCCAGCGTCACCAGCTCCTGCACACTGTCCCTGGCCTGTGAGTAACATCTTATCTACAAGAAAATTTTATTATTGTCACGTCCAGGCCTGAGAAGACAGGCTGGCGTGTTTTGTTTTGGTGTAGGGTTTTTTCTGTTCTAGGTTCTCTATTTCTATGTTGGAGTAATGGTTCCCAATTAGAGGCAGCTGAGTGTCGTTACCTCTAATTGGGAACCATATGTATGTTTGTAGTTTGCACTAGGGGTTTGTGGGTTATTGTTTATACATAGCTAAAGTGTTTCGTCTATGTTATATGTTGCGATCTTCGTTTTCGTTCGTTTTGTTGTTTTGTCCCAGTTACGTTGCATAAATAAAGCATGTATATTGGATACCTCGCTGCGCCTTGGTCTGTCCCTCACGGAGATCGTGACAATTATCAATGATAATCCCGTAATTTAGATTTGTGGAGAAACAGTGAAGCCGTTATCTTCATGTGATATTCTAATATCCTTGACCTGTAAAATCTGTTGGATTTGAATTGCATACAAAACCTTTAGTGTAAACATGACATTTACACTGAATCGAGAAAGGGGTATTTGCCCTTCATTCTAAGCAAAAACATTTATTATTAATCTTTACGATGTGATAAACCTTGAAAGGTTTTAGGTAATAGGATTTGTATTCGAGTGTGAATGCAATGCATATTAATGACATGGGCATAAATATTAATGTAGTTTACGGCTGATTAAACTAATGGCTTTTTGCCTTGAATTTACAACCTCTTTATAATCATTCCAAGAGAAGAGTGCTGCTTATTACAAATAGAAAGATGCGCTCCCAGGTTGTAATCCAATGTGTTAGAATCAAATAATCAACTGTCACTCAGACAGTCCATCTAGCTACTACAGATTCTGAATCTTAATTTGACCCAGTTTTTCACAGCAGGAAAAGAATCCTGCAGCAACAGGAAACGTGAATTATTATGTGGATTATAATTAACATTATTTCTTTGTAGGGGCTGATACATTTTTCATTACGGCAAATAAAGTCTGACATTTTAAAGTGGAAATTACAAACTTTAGAAGTCTTTTTTTAGTTCCTGCAACAACAGAATGATCAAATTACGATTTGGCATCTGTGGGTTCTTGTCCAGACAACAGGCTATAAATAACAATTTCAATAAAAATGTCAAATATCCATCAGCAAAGTGACAGAACAAGGTGACTCCAGACACTTGATGGCCTCTCTCTCTTATTCAGGTGTCAGACTCAATGCTCTACATTTCAGTTAGATGTTCACAGCTTCAAATTGAATTACTCTGGGGACACTGTCTGGGCGTCTGCATTAATAATCCCGTCTGCTGATGCTATCTGTCTCCATTTGCCATCAATCTGTTGGGTGAGAGATTCCCCAGACTGCTCATCTTGTCTGAGGTCTGAGGCCTTGGCTCGATCAGTCTCAGCGGTGGGCAGCCTTCATTAAAATGCATCATCATATCAGGGTGAAAAGCTATTAGTGCCATGTATGGTTTGTGTAAAGAAAATCTCAAACCTATCTCTCTGTCCTCTGTGGTTTCTCCTCTTTCCATCGGCTATCTCCATCCTTCCACTCTGTGACACCCCACCCCATCCAAACTCTCCCCTTCCCCAAACCTCCCCATCTGTGACACCTCACCCCATCAAAACTCTCCCCTTCCCCAAACCTCCCCGTCTGTGACACCCTAACCCATCAAAATATGTGACAATAAAACGTCCCCCTCCACCCCACCTTAATCTCCCCTCCACCTCACCTTCATCTCTCCTCCACCCCACCCCACCCCACTTTCATCTCCCCTCCACCCCACCTTCATCTCTCCTCCACCCCACCTTCATCTCCCCTCCACCCCACCTTCATCTCTCCTCCACCCCACCTTCATCTCCCCTCCACCTACCTTCATCTCTCCTCCACCCCACCTTCCTCTCCCCTCCACCCACCTCATCTCCCCTCCACCCCACCTTCATCTCCCCTCCACCCCACCTTCATCTCCCCTCCATCCTACCTTCATCTCTCCTCCACCCCACTTTCATCCTCCCCTCCACCCACCTTCATCTCCCCTCCACCCCACCTTCATCTCTCCTCCACTCCACCTTCATCTCCCTCCACCTACCTTCATCTCCCTCCACCCCACCTTCATCCTCCCCTCAACCCACCGTCATCCTCCCCTCCACCCAACCTTCATCCTACCCTACACCACACCTTCATCTCCCCTCCACCCCACCTTCATCCTCCCCTCCACCCCATCTTCATCCTCCCCTCTACCCCACCCTCCTCCCCTCTGTCACCCCCTCCAGGTGTCCCCAAAAGGCCAGGCACCCCGGAGGTTCCCCAGACGTACAACAACACAGCCCTGGTGCTATGGAAACCAGCCGACACCAAGCCCCCCTGTAGCTACTCTCTGGAGAGGAAGACAGAAGGTGGGTTGACATTCATCTCCTAGCCTGGAGTCCAAACTGATGTGCTCTGTGTAACGATTGACACTGAGAATATCAATTTGGATTCCAGGCTACTCATCTCCATAAACTCAAGCCAAATTAAATTTTTGATTTATTTTTCAGCCCGCTTCACCCAAATGTGTTATCCTTATTGACGGTTGGATAGGAAACACCTTTGGCTGTCACTTTAAACAGTGATGTAGGCTACTGTGCAGTGAATAACTCAAAACACTGGGCAAATAGTCACAGTACAAACTGGCCACATAGACTGCTAATGAGCCCTATTTCATCATGCTTTATAAGTCATTATGGTCTCATAATATGGTGAATCATTGTAGAGCCTACATCATTAGGATTGTATCAAAGTGGGAATGACATGAATGCTAATATGATTTCAGGACTGATTGAATTGGATGGCTTCATACCTTGTATTACCACACAGTTACTGCCAGGCTGGCTTCGGATGATTGTTGTTGTCTGTGTTTGTTCATTGTATTGTGCCTCACTATCTCCTCATTACCATGTGAATGTTCTTTTGTTATTCTGATGTTCCTCTGTATGAGTTGTGACTATGACAGATAATTATGGCTCCACACCACCTTAGTGTACAACTGATATTGTAAACATAACCTTCATCCGTTCCGTCATCAACATGAAACACTATCTCCACCATGTGTGAATTAGAAGTACTGCAACAAATGACAGTGGTGTGTAAAGTCAAAGTGACTCATATAATTTTGGTATTTGACCATATTGATATAACATAACGCAATTGGCAATCATATAAATGAAGCATTCTTTTCTTTCTCCTTTCAGGTGATGCCAACTGGCTGATCATAGCGACTGGAGTGGCTGACTGTTACTACAACGTCACAGACCTGCCACCAGGGGGCGCCTTTAGGTTCAGAGTGGCCTGCGTCAACAAAGCTGGACAGGGACCCTACAGCAACACATCGGACAAAGTCAGCCTGGACTCAACAGGTGCTGAAACACACCTTTGGACAGGGGGTTAAAATTATGTAAATTAGGTTAAATTGGGTCAAAAGAGGTGGTAAAGAAAGTTCTGACGTTTTTTCGCTATTGTTGCATATTTGTTTCACAAAATGGTTATGATAATATGATATTCAAGAGAGATGTGTTTGCTTTGCAGTAAGCGTGTCCTCTCCAGCGGTGGCCATTGTGAAGACATTCTCCTCACCTCCCTCCCACCCTGACCCATCGGCTATCACCTTAGTGACTGTTATCCCAAAGGTCAAACCAGCCGTAATGCAACCTCCTGGTAAAACGGTGTCCACTGTCTCTCCCTCTTCACCCTCCCTTACACAGACCTCCCTAACCTCCCCTGCGCCCTTCCCTGCTCCCACCGCAGCTCTCTCTTCCTCTACACCCTCGGGCCCCTCCAGCCCTGCCATCACAACCCCTCCAACTGAACCCCCGCCTGTAGTCAAACCCCCTCCCTTCGTCCTCCCCAAACCCCAGAGTCCTGTCAACGTGGTCCCACCCATGACCCAAACCCTGCCCATCTCTCTCCCTCCCCCTCTGGTTATACCTCCTTCCACCCCCACCAAGCCCGTCATGGCATCCGTTCCTACCTACGCCCCTGCCGCCACTGCCCATATGGCCCCCAGCCCCCTCCCGGCCCCCACCTTCTCCCCCCAAGTGCTCCAGGTCAGCAGTCTGAGCCCAATAGGGGAGGGGAGGGGCACCCCTGTTGGAGGGACCCTCACGGGCCGCACCACACCCAAGCCGGGTGAGACAGCTCTACGACAGGGAGTCCCACAAAAGCCCTACACCTTCCTGGATGAGAAAGCCAGGTGACTGAGATGTGGTCAATATTTCAACAGCTATAGTAGTACACTATTACACTACACAGTATTGTTATTACTACTACAACTACTTATATGGTTAATCTCAATCAGGGAAACTGGCTTCATGTTTAACCACACATTATTTAGTGACTAAACTGCCGTGTTGTCTCTGTCTGGCCAGAGGGCGGTTCGGTGTGGTCCGGGAGTGTCGAGAGAACGCCACAGGACACGTCTTCATGGCTAAGATCGTTCCGTATGACCAGGAGACTAAGAAGTCCATCCTGCAGGAGTATGAGATCCTCAAGTCTCTCCACAACGACAAGGTCATGTCCCTCCACGAGGCCTACGTCACCCCACGTTACCTGGTACTGGTGGCTGAGTACTGCACTGGCAAGGAGCTGCTTCACAGCCTTATAGACAGGTGTGTGGAGCATGACGCTCACACACACACACACACATCCACACATACACAGACTTGCACACTGCGCTCAGCTGTGCTCTATAACATATCCGTGGAATAAATCTATTTGAAACATTTCTGTTCTATGTTTTTCCTGCTAAGGTTCCGTTACTCGGAGGATGACGTGGTGTGTTACCTGGTTCAGATCCTTCAGGGTTTGGAGTACCTCCACAACAGACGCATCCTCCATCTGGACATCAAGCCTGACAACGTCATGGTCACCAACCTAAATGTCATCAAGATTGTAGACTTTGGCAGCTCGCAGAACTTCAACCCTCTCTCCCTCAAACAATACAACAGCGGCCTGGGCACACTGGAGTATATGTGTGAGTTGGTAACACTTTGTTGAATTTACTACTGGTATCTGGAACTGGTACCCGCCAAGTACTTCTTGGGTAATAAGCTGATATCATCACCTTGATTACTACTTTCCTCTGAACTCTCTCTCTGCTCCTTCTATGCTGGTGTGAAAAGCTCCGGAGATGGTGAAAGGTGATGTGGTCGGCCCTCCAGCTGACATCTGGAGCCTGGGGGTTCTAACCTATGTCATGTAAATATACAGCTTACTAATTTCATAGTCACTATTGTCATTAGTCTGTGAAGTTGTGCGATTTCTTTTATTCTCTCAGAACTCTCATTGTCTATGACACTTTTGTTCAGGCTTAGTGGTAGGCTGCCCTTTCAGGACAAAGACCCACACCAGACTGAGACCAAAATCCAGATGGCCACGTTTGACCCGACCAAGCTCTACCCCAACGTGTCCCAAAGTGCCTCGATGTTCCTCAAGAAGATGCTGAGTAGCTATGCCTGGTGAGTGCTTCAAAGAGTAGCTACATCATTATCTTATTTAACAAACCAGGAGTGGAGTGATGATCCAGAATCAGTTTTTCCTTTTAGATCATAATGAATAAGACAACATGGAAAGTGGGATCATGGCCTCTCGAGTGGTTCAGTGGTCTGAGGCACTGCATCGCAGCGCTAGCTGTGCCACTACAGATCCTGGTTCGAGTCCAGGCTCTGTTGCAGCCGGCTGCGACCGGGAGACCCACGGGTCGGTGTACAATTGGCCCAGCATCATCTGGGTTAGGGGAGGGTTTGGCCGGCAGGGATGTTCTTGTCCCATCACGCTCTAGCGACTGTAGCGGGCCGGGCGCAATGCACGCTGACACGGTTGCCAGGTGTACAGTGTTTCCTCCGACACATCGGTGCGGCTGGCTTCCGGGTTAAGCGGGTATTGTGTCAAGAAGCAGTGCGGCTTGGCTGGGTTGTTTAAGAGGACGCATGGCTCGACCTTCGCCTCTCTCGAGTCCGTACGGGAGTTGCAGCAATGAGACAAGACTAACTACCAATTGGATACCATGAAAAAGGGTTAAAACAAAAAAAATAAAGTAAAAAGAAAAGTGGGGTCATGATCCTAGATCAGTGCAGGACTCCTGTGTTCTGATCCCTGATTGGACAATGTGTTTTATTGCAACACAGGGCCCGTCCGAGCACCAAGGACTGTTTCACCCACGCATGGCTGCAGGACTCGTACCTGATGAAGCTGAGGAGACAGACGCTCACCTTCACCACCACCAAGCTGAAGGAGTTCCTGGGGGAGCACCATCGACGTCGCACAGAGGTCGCCACCAAACACAGGGTCCTCCTACGCTCCTACTCCAGCTCAGCTTCTTCAACCACATCGACCACACCAAAACTACCTAAGTGAAGGCATATGAATTATGTCAGTGTTAACTAGCCATCAGAGGGTGGAGGTAACGGGGGATGTTTGGTGCACAACAGTGGACTTCATGATAGATGGAGGACTCTGAGTCCTCATCCCCCACAGAGTGAGGCCGTGCCTGAGTAAGTTATGGGAGTGGAGACTAGAGCCATGAGCATTGCACCAGCCCACAGACTGCATGGAGTCTCATTCTACTGACACTTAAGAACCTAACAGAATGAATCTTGGATAGTTCATCAACTGAGATTTTAATCCAGTTGTTGGATTGTTGGACAGCACGGTTTCAAAATATTGAGTTATCGTTTGTTTTTGGACCTGGCCCGATTTGTTTCTGTTTCAGGTCTACTGTCTACTAGTACTACTCCGAGCTTGCTATCGCAATGTGTGTCAAACTTTTAAATATATAAAACAGAACATTTGGTTTGGAAAATTAATTCAATACAATTAACCTGGAACACACCTATTTGTCTGTTTGATTTTAGAGCACAGCCGTATTTCTGCATCCTGATATTTGGTGGTGATTATGTGAATGTACCATCATTTATGCTGCTAATTTATGTTGCATTTATTTACACATTTCAAAAATGCAAAACCAAAAATAAAAACGTTTTTGTTCATGAAATTGTATGTGACCTGTTTACCTTTTTCATGTTAATTTATTTGCATGTGTGCTTTTTTTCTTATTTTGGGTGATTTTCTAAATACAATGAAAACAGTGCAAAAATATTGCTCACCATTGTGATTATACTGTTCATAGATAGAGATAATAAACCTGTGAATATAGTAGAGTAACTTAGAAGTTAGTGGCACAACCAGATGTCCTGTGGTTGATGCTCAAGTTGAACAATAGTGCAACTTCATTGATGAAAACGGTCAGACTTTGATTATGTCTTTCGGATGGGACGTTAAACGGGTGTCCTGACTCTCTGAGGTCATTAAAGATCCCATGGCACTTATCGTAAGAGTAGGGGGTGTTAACCCCGGTGTCCTGGCTAAATTCCCAAGCTGTCCCTCATACCATCACGGTCACCTAATCATCCCCAGCTTACAATTGGCTCATTCATCCCCCTCCTCTCCCCTGTAACTATTCCCCAGGTCGTTGCTGTAAATGAGAACGTGTTCTCAGTCAACTAACCTGGTAAAATAACGGTAAAATAAAAATAAATAAAATGTAGATTCTATAGTCTTATATTGGATTTGTCACACCTCATCAACGTCACATCACTGCGCCAATGGCTGGACTAGCATTCTACAGTATGTTCTGTTGATTGGACAGGTTGCTCTTAGCTTGACCACCAGTCAGTTAGTGAGTCAATTTAGCCTAAAATGGGTAAATTTACAAACGTTATAATGTAAATGGCTTACTTACAGATGATGCGCAATGTGTGTTCTGTCAATTTATTGAACTATTCATATCATACAATTAGTAGGCCTACTGTACAAAATGGACATGTGTGCCATGATGAAAAAATATACAGAAAGTCCTTTTTGGTCTACAGAGACTCTTATGTATTACTTCTCATCATACATACAGTATTTCTTTTTTGTAAGAATTTGGATGGTTGAAGATTTGTAAATGTTTTAATTTGCAGTGTTTATAATGTGGAAATGGTTTTAAATGTTTTTATGAAATAGTCTGTAATAAACTATTGATACAATTGCAAAACACACATTCTCATTATTCTTCCAATTAAATTGGACTCCTATTGAACTAAAGTGGTTGTTTCGACAGTGCTTGCACTTGAACGACACTCCCTATCCTTTTCCCTCGTCAGTCAGTTTCAAGGGTTCCCTAACTGGGCGTTCCTTTGCGAATATTAAAAGTTCTACAGAGTACAGTAGGCTACGCAAAGCAACTGATGTACTCTACTGCTGTAAATTGTAAACATTCGCAGGGCCAATATAATTTCAAGTGTTCGAGAGAGGAGAATATAATATTACATTTATTTGCATGAAATATTAAATACTTTCTGTCAATCAAGCTCCAAATGTGATTAAATGTGAAGGCTATGACGAACATAAAAGTCCCCAGTCAGTGAGGAGGATTGTTGTCGAGGTAGAAGTAGAATGCGGCGTAATGCTTTAAACCTGTTAACAGCTTGTGGACAGCTTCTCTGTCGTTAAAAGGTTTCAAGTTCCATTTTGAAAATGTATCTTTGTTTCCGTCTTACTTATGATGAGTTCATAAGCAAGTGGGAAGATGGTAATTACCAGTTGTGAAGTCGTAAATACTAATATGCCAGAGCTGCTTTCACTTTTTATATTAAAATAGATGAACAGAATCAATTTTGTATTAACAATTTTGTTTATACTATAAATAACAACTACTGAAGATGCCGCCATGTTTGCTGTCTTTTTTTGTTGACAAACTAGGTCAGAGAGCTGCAAGTGGGAAACTCGAGCACAGGGATAATAGACGAGTTTCCCACTAGTAATATCAGTTGGAGGGGCGTTCAATTAGATTTATTCCAGTCATATCCTGATATATACGAAATTACAAGACGTAATGAACGCATAATTACAATAGGACTATAATTTATGGTTCAAGGGACCGTCGTAGTCTGTCGAGTGCTCTTGCAAAAGTGGACTGCCACTCGGTGCACAATCATACATTTGTGTGCCACTTTAAAAGGAATGGGAAGCCTTGAAACCGCTGAGTTCCATGTTTGTATCTTCAAATTGAGAGCGGAGTTGAACTCCATGTTGAAACAAAGTTACGAACTACTTTTAAAATGTATATAACTTTTATTTGTAGATTTTATACCGTTCTGGTACGTCATTGAATAGCCGAGAAATGTAATCGCTTGGATGCGTTGTGTATTTAAATAGTGTTTGCGGTTATGTAACTTTGGTCACATTTATAATTTAATGTTCCTAGTCAGCGAACAATCTAAAACGGAACAAAGTTGTTTAGTTTCTATTGTGGATAAAGTCTGGTGTAATGGACCACCAGTCCTCAATAATCACGCAAGTTAGTCGAGATGAAGAGGCGAATAGAGAGAAGGGTAAGTTTTGGAGAAAGTTCTCAAGATGCACGTCAGTTGTTTTGCAACACACTCAAAACTTTTCACAGTTAGCTAGCCTAGTTCGTCGTCCATTGGGTGTTGTTTTCAAAGACGATGACAGTGTTTAGGAAACGAAACTGTATCAAATCTGCAATCGTCTACTACCATTGTGTGACCACAATGAATGGCAACAACTAAACTTCAAATGGCAACATTGTTGTGATACGCGACGCAACCTTTTGACAGGCAAGGTTACTGCAGTGAGGACGGACGAGCCCACTCAATCAAATCGCGTAATCTAGCTACAATTAACTGACGAGGCTGCAGTTGCTGTCTGTCGTAGACCTCCTAAAAAAGCGAACACTTCTGACATAACTTGTTGAGAGTTTTAACATTTAAAACGCAGCTGTGCATTAGGCTACAGACTGATGCATTTATAAACGTGTGACATGTTTACATTAACCATTGTTCTAGAAGACTGGTTAACATGTTTTATGGGTGGTGCGTTCTTGAAAAGCTTTTCCCGCTGTTATGCAATCAGCAGTTCCCACAAGAGGACTGTACTGCTTCAATAGCCTGTCCTAGTATCTACATTATATTGACCTATTCAAAACAGAGATTAAGCCCTGCCCACGCACCTTGTACTTCCTAATTGGCAACTCGATGGATGGTTCATGGCACAGTTCAACTACAGCCATAGGCTACATGAGAAATGCCATCTTGGTTTGTTCTCCACAACCTGGTCACAACGTTGTCGGAGTGGAAGCTGTGTCTCAGTGATAGACCTCAAGAGAAGACTGGAGATAACGTGCCAAGCAAGGTGTGAGGTGGCACCAAGTTGGGATTGTATTTAGTAATAGTACCAGGTAGTACTGTAGTTTTACTTCCTGGTATGAGTAGCTCCTCTATTTGTTTTGATAACACATTATGATACAGTTATTCTCAGAGAAGGGTTTATGTTGCTGTGTTTCCCTATATTCATAGACACACTTTTTAAATGGATAGTCGTTGGCTCAATGACTGGAAGTCTATGGGATCAGCTAGCATGTCATTGCACTAACGCCAGTAGCAAGGGAAGCACTATGTGAAAGCCATGCCCAGGAGACACAAATGGAGTGAGAGCCCATGACTTTGACAGACTTCCTGTTTAACGTTGTAACTTCCTGTCTCTAGCTGACCTGGGATCAATGAGCAACCTGTGTTACTGGTCACAAACCAACCCTGAGACTCCTCTTGCTTATCAGATGTGAAAGGATTTGATAGGTAGGCAGTATCTACTGTATCTGTGATCCAATAAGAGCTCCTGAAAGCCCTCTGGTTGATCTTTCAATCCTTTCATATCTGTTAGGAAGGAGACTTAACCAGGACCTAGGGCCTAGGGAGGGCCTGGTTTTGAATTGGGCCCCTCTCTTAAAGATACACTATGCAGAAATCGCTCCACCATTTCCTGGTTGCCAAAATTCTAATTGTTAGTCTAATTTCAGTTTGTGACAAAACAAGCACGTATAGTGCAGGGAATCATTGTACCATCTAAACCGCTGTGAAAACCGCTGTGTTTTCCATAACCAAAAACATTATTTGCAGCTGTTTGATGCTGTGTGTACAAAACCAATAGTAAAAACAAAACTTAAGAATGGGAAGCATAGACATAGTGTACATAGAACAGATCTACTGCTTCTTCAACCTGCTTTCAATGAGAATGACAGATTTATAACACACATTTATATGTGAATTTGTTCAGGTCGCCCAAAAAGTTACATATTGTAGCTTTAAAGGAAAGGTAATGGATTAGACGAATCCTTGCTGAGGCCCTTTCCCAGGCCTGTGTCTGCTCTCTGTACCTGGCTTGTTGTGTGACATCTGATCCTGCTGCGTCAGTGGTGGTGGGCTGACACGATCTGTTTCCCCCTCTGATCTGCCCCCGCATTTCCCCTTCCTGTTTTGGTTTGGCCTGGACGTGGCAGTGGGCAGAGGAGGGTCACAGGTCTGGAACAGGCCAGAGAAAGAGAGGAGAGAAAGGGGGGACAGTGAAAGAGTTTGTAACACGGTCACGTTGAGAGTGAGAAAGACAGGGAATAAAGAGAATGAAAGGGGAGAAAAGGGAGTTTTTAAGGAAAACATTTGTCCCTTTTCTGATTGGGCAGAAGTTTTCAAAGAGCGAGTAGTGAAACTCTAGAGCTTTATTATATTAAACAAAAACTCTACATAAAAGTGAAGTCAGTTTAGTCTTAAATGTTTAATCCAAGACTGGCAGTCATAGTCAGGCAACGCTTAGAAATAGAGATTCAACATTATAATGAATTGAGTTAGATGTAATGATTTAAGTGTCTACTCAAACTGTCACTGATATGATGTGACATGCCCCTCATGACTTTCTTAGCTAAGTTTACATATTCCTCATGGAAATATTAAAGCTGCACAATCATGTCTCTTGCCTCAAGGACATTCCTCTTATAACTAATAACCAAGTAAAGTCTATTTTATCTGTTAATTGTTTTTCATTCAAACCACTGGGGAAAAGGGCATCAGGTTGAAGCGAAATGACCGCAATGAGGTCAAAGACTAAAGATGCTGTACATGAAATAAATTCTGCTGGAATTAACTTGAAAAACAACCATTACGTCACATGTATTATCCTTTGGGCATACAGTATATCTGCAGAAATGGGTTGTTCGCATCGGGACAAATCCCAACTTGGGCTACATGAATTTCCACGCATACGTTCAATCGACATCACCCCACAAGTTACGCAAGAGTTCAAACTACAGCATGTACATGTGTCTCAAGTTAAGACTCTGTAAATAAACCACCTCAGAGAGAAATTAGAGTAAATAGATACGGGAAGACTGTGTGACTGACGGATGGACCCATTATTTTCTTCCAGGTCCCCCAACCTCGTCATCGAAGAAGCCCAGGAGACGAGGCCTGTTCCACAGCCTCTTCTGCTGCCTATGTCATGACCAGGCTGAGTCCCTGCCGGTCAACAACAACGCCCCGCTACTGGTAGAGGAGAATGGGACTGTCTCCAAGGTACGTACCACTGCTCTCTTTAATGGTCCAGGGATGCTTTATAATCTATGTTTATGGTTTGTGTCGGTGCAGGTAAATGCTTTGGTCTAGTTTGTGTATGTCCAGGTAAATTCTCTGGTCTAGTTTATATACGCAGTGTTTGTGTCGGTCCAGGTAAATACTGTGGTCTAGTTTATATATGCAGTGTTTGTGTAGGTCCAGGTAAATGCTGTGGTCTAGTTTCTGTAGATCCAGTTAGATGCTGGGGTCTAGTTTGTATATGCAGTGTTTGCATAGGTCCAGGTAAATGCTGTGGTCTAGTTTCTGTAGTTCCAGGTAAATGCCTTGGTCTAGTTTGTATATGCAGTGTTTGTGTAGCTCCAGGTAAATGCTCTGGTCTAGTTTGTATATGCAGTGTTTGTGTAGGTCCAGGTAAATGCTCTGGTCTAGTTTGTATATGCAGTGTTTGTGTAGGTCCAGGTAAATGCTCTGGTCTAGTTTGTGTAGGTCCAGGTAAATGCTGTGGTCTAGTTTGTATATGCAGTGTTAGTCAGTCCAGGTTAATGCTGTTTGTGTGTTTATGATGTCATAGTAAATGTTACAAACTAGGACGTGACTTGATGTTGGTGGTTTTTTAGGTCTATGCCACAGTGTAGTTTGTATTTTACATGTATCATGACAAATGATAGTTTGTGGTTTGTGTACGTTAATTGTGTGTGTGGTTCAGGTCCAAGTCAGACCGCTGCTGCCTCAGGCCAAGTCAAAAGACGCAGGGAAGATCTGTGTTGTCATAGACCTGGATGAAACACTGGTCCACAGCTCATTCAAGGTAAGACCAGGAATATACTGCCGCACCATTTACAGTAGTAATGTTATATAGTCACAGATGCATTTTCCCATCATCCATGAGCTCTAAAGCTATTGGTGAACTTTGATACAATTGCTGTAACATTTAATTTGGGGTTTAGCTTTTCTTAAATTGTCCTATCCTCACAAATGCTATGGACACAAATGTTTTTGTGTGCCTTTTTGCATCTCATGTTTTCTTTTTATGGAAAGAGATTTTTTCCCCTCTTGTGAAAGCATGACATCACCAGGCAGTAATGTCTAATAGTAATGAGAAACACTCTGAGAGCGAGGAAAGAGATTGGTTTCTCCACAGTATTATTGTTGGCAGTCACAGTGACATCTCTGTCATTGTTGCCACTTTCACACATCCAGACTAGCTGGTTTTTATTCTAAATACACATGGTGTTTCTGATGTTTAGGATGTCTTTCAAGTGGTTTTGTTCAAAATAATGTATCTTTATTATTCCCACAGCCGGTGAACAATGCTGATTTTATAATTCCCGTAGAGATCGATGGAACTCTTCATCAGGTGAGCCTATCACTACGCATGGTGACGAGCTTAACTATCACAGACCATGCAATTAATTGAAATACATTTTCACAGACCAATGCCATCGGCCTCTACCTTTCCATGTTAAATCCATGAGTATTATCAAGGTATATTATGGCTCCCTACAATACTGTATATCTGTATGTTACCCACTGCCCAGTCAATAGCCACTTTCCCCAGGGCTGGTTCTGGACTGGTTTATGATGGCATCTGAGGCCTTGGGTTTTCTACCATAAAAGGAACGTTGGAGTCCCGGTGAGAGACTGTCACCTCCTACATGGTTCTGAAGTTGGAGCCAACAGTGTATCTTGGGTCTGGGCCTGATTCAAGTAATCCAGGATAGGTTTGTTCATGAAGGTAAAGCCTATTCTGCATGACTTGGTTCAGGACTACAACCCTCAGCAGCAGACCACTACGGAAAGAAGAAGTGAAAGACTGCTCAATGCATCGGAGTGGGGGGATGTTTTTCATTTTGTAAAAGACGAGAGGTGGAAAGATAATGTATTTGTTTAAACCTTAAACTTAACATACAATGTATCCATCCAGGTATATGTGTTGAAGCGACCTCATGTGGATGAGTTCCTTAAGAGGATGGGAGAGCTGTTTGAATGTATTCTGTTCACAGCTAGCCTGGCTAAGGTGAGGACAACACCATGTTAAACCAGCAAATGACTCAATGCAATCAAAACAAGTTTGTTTAAAAAGGCCCATTACTGTCAAAAACAGTGATATTGCTGTGTTTTATATTTCCATGCTGTGGTTGGAATAATAGTGTGAAAATGATAATGCCCTTTTAGTGTAAGAGCTGTTTTGAAAAGACCGCATTACATTTCAGCCTGTTTTGGTGGGATGGGGTTTTGGCCTGCCTGGTGACATCACCAGGGAGTAAATTAGTTAATAGACCAATAAGAAAGAGTTCCAAACCTCACTGCCAATAACAGATAGCATTCAGTTTTCCCCTCCGCACTCAGACCACTCCCAAACATTCCTAGCAAAATTCTTGCTAGAGAAATTGCTATTTTCTAAGAAGCTATTTGTTTCTTTTTGACCCTTTTAATTGAAAACAATCACAGTAAGGTAATTAATTTTACCCAGAAATGATTTGATATTCAGATAAAAACAGCTGCATTGGACCTTTTTTAAGGCTGGTCAAAAGCTGCAAAAGGCAGGAAATCTCAAATGTCCCTTGTTTTCCTCACCTGATATGGAGACCTATGTGTGTTTCTGCAGTATGCTGACCCAGTGTCAGACCTGCTGGATAAGTGGGGTGCGTTCCGCGGCCGTCTGTTCCGTGAGTCGTGTGTGTTCCACCGGGGGAACTACGTAAAGGACCTGAGTCGTCTGGGCAGGGACCTGAACAAGGTCATCATCATAGACAACTCCCCAGCCTCCTACGTCTTCCACCCAGACAACGCTGTAAGAACCACTCTCCTCATCCTCCTCCTTGGCCCCCCACCTCATCCTCATCCTCCTCCTTGGCCCCCTCCTCTTTCTGTTCCTCCTCCTCTTTCAGCATCCATTACTTTAAAAAGATGGAATATGTTGGCTGACTGGCTTTATCAAACTTTTAGTTATGTGAAAACACTTTACAATTAAAATTGTATAGATAACTACAGATTTAGAAACGATAAACTCTTTATAAACCTTTTCATGAATCATTTATAAACTATACCATTATATGACTGAAGGACCATGTAGAAGCAGGACATGGTACCACTTGAAGGAAAGTGTCATTAACTGCCTCTGTAGTTGCATTCTAACTAGCTCACTGTAGTTCATTGGAACCAGAGCCTGGCTCTTGTTGTAACTAGCTGTATGACCGACTCTGGTGCCTCTCCATTGTAATTATCTCATTGTAACTACATGCATGTCTGACTCTGTCCCTTCTGTGTGTGTCTGCAGGTGCCTGTGGTGTCGTGGTTCGATGACATGGCCGACACCGAGCTCCTGGATCTAATCCCCTTCTTCGAAGGGCTCAGTAAAGTGGAGGATGTCTACACTGTGCTCAGGCAACAGAGGGACTCCAGCTAGCAGTGCTGTCAGTCACCCTACCCCTCTACTACTGCCATCTACAGGACAGACCGAGAACCACAGGCTTAAACCATCTTCACACCAACCTTACACCCCCTCAGCCTACCGTCCACCAGATCAACCACAAGACTTTCACCTCCAAGCCCACCCCCTCTTCAACCCTTCAGAACCACGCTAGTACTGCCCTCTATTGGGGAAACAGAGGACTTGACCCTCCAGAACACGATCTACCATCCCTCAACCACAGCTGGGCTTGTGGAGATGGATGTTGTGGGTTATAATGAGTTAAGTTTTTATACAGTGCCTTTCATCAAATGTCATTGAAACATACAGGACAGTCAAGTAGAGGGAATCTACAGCGTTCTTCACAATGAAGAAAACATGTAGCAGAAAGGTAATGGGAGCGAACCCCCAGGATCCAATCAGAATCATTTCTACAACGCTGGGTTGGAGTCAATAAGTTTCCGGAAGACCGAACAGTTCTAGAACTCTGTTTGGAAAAGCAAATGATAGCTGTATGAATGTATATTTACTACTTTTAACACTTTAATGTGTGTTTATTTTATTCACTTATTCCCCAAGAGACAATTTAACATTTTTAACAAGCAAAGCATTGGCTTTGTGTAAATCAAGTGGTTTTACTTCTTTCATCGCTCAGCTAGTATCATAATGACTAGCAGAATGGGCATCAATACTTGTTAAGGGGGATGGAATCATAGAGAATGACATTACCCAGTTACTGCAGGTATCAAAACGTTCCATGTCCCCTAATCGTATTTGTTTAATTTAGTTTTTTATTAAAACCATAGAAATATGTGCGATAATGTGCCAGATAACATTTATACGGGGTAATGGACCTGTTTTCATAACAAATACCGTAGTCAGATGACTGAACTGCACCTTCAATTACAATATAATCTTTTAGGATTTTTTTGGGATTACAATGTCTCTGGACTATGGACCTCAACCCAGACAGACTAAATGCTCCAGCTCAGACACATGGACACTCTGCCAGTAC
This sequence comes from Brachymystax lenok tsinlingensis, assembly GCA_030435695.1. NCBI lineage: Eukaryota > Metazoa > Chordata > Actinopteri > Salmoniformes > Salmonidae > Brachymystax > Brachymystax lenok. Next base: position 66,085,525 of record CM059814.1, read on the forward strand.
TAGTCAATGGCATGGAAAACCATTGGTATTCTGCAAGAGGACCTGGATATGTATTGGAAAAACATATTTACAGTTGGGGGGAAAAAGTATTGTCAGCCACCAATTGTGCAAGTTCTCTCACTTAAAAAGATGAGAGAGGCCTGTAATTTTCATCATAGGTACACTTCAACTATGACAGACAAAATGAGGGGAGGAAAAAAATCCAGAAAATCACATTGTAGGATTTTTTATGAATTTATTTTCAAATGATGGTGGAAATTAAGTATTTGGTCAATAACAAAAGTTTATCTCAATACTTTGTTATATACCCTTTGTTGGCAATGACAGAGGTCAAACGTTTTCTGTAAGTCTTCACAAGGTTTTCACACACTGTTGCTGGTATGTTGGCCCATTCCTCCATGCAGATCTCCTCTAGAGCAGTGATGTTTTGGGGCTGTCGCTGGGCAACACGGACTTTCAAGATTTTCTATGGGGTTGAGATCTGGAGACTGGCTAGGCCACTCCAGGACCTTGAAATGCTTCTTACGGCCACTCCTTCGCGTTGCCGGCGGTGTGTTTGGGATCATTGTCATGCTGAAAGACCCAGCCACGTTTCATCTTCAATGCCCTTGCTGATGGTAGGCTTTGTTACTTTGGTCCCAGCTCTCTGCAGGTAATTCACTAGGTCCCCGTGTGGTTCTGGGATTTTTGCTCACCGTTCTTGTGATCATTTTGACCCCACGGGTGAGATCTTATGGAGCCCCAGATCAAGGAAGATTATCAGTGGTCTTGTATGTCTTCCATTTCCTAATAATTGCTCCCACAGTTGATTTCTTCAAACCAAGCTGCTTACCTATTGCAGATTCAGTCTTCCCAACCTGGTGCAGGTCTACAATTTTGTTTCTGGTGTCCTTTGACAGCTCTTTGGTCTTGGCCATAGTGGAGTTTGAAGTGTGACTGTTTGAGGTTGTGGACAGGTGTCTTTTATACTGATAACAAGTTCAAACAGGTGCCATTAATACAGGTAATGAGTGGAGGACAGAGGAGCCTCTTAAATAAGAAGTTACAGGTCTGTGAGAGCCAGAAATCTTGCTTGTTTGTATGTGGCCAAATACTTATTTTCCACCATAATTTGCTAATAAATTCATAAAAAATCCTACAATGTGATTTTCTGGATTTTCTTTCCTCATTTTGTCTGTCATAGTTGAAGTGTACCTATGATGAAAATTACAGGCCTCTCTCATCTTTTTAAGTGAGAGAACTTGCACAATTGGTGGCTGACTAAATACTTTTTTTCCCCACTGTAGATTATGTCCAAGCAAACTGTTGGTCGTCCCTTTGTTGCCGTCACAAGGCTACATCCATGGAGGAGGGCTGGGCGACTATATTGTGAATACCGGTATGGATCCACATACCGCTATGGATTTTTACAATAACAGAATTTTGGTACAGTGCTAAATTAAATGAAAAGTTATACAAATTGGACTACTTCACTGTCAGTTGTGTCCTGGTTTGGTTGAGTATAAAACCATCAGAATGGAGAAAGCCCATTAAAATTACAAATAATTTATTTGTTGCCATTCTAGGTCATAAAACTAATCATAAACACATTTAGACAAAAAATATATTTTGGCTGTAATGCCCAGCCCTACCATGGAGGAAAGGTGTTGAGACAGTGTGTTAGCCATCTGGTTTTGACAAGCACACTTCTCTCTCCTTTTACAGGAAACAGTACTTGAATACTTTCCCTTTTTGATGACCTCTTTTTAAAGGACTGTAAATACTATGCTTCTTTAGACCAGAATGTAGCGTTTGGCTCATTTTGGTTTTTAAGCTTCTGATACAAGGTAGGACTATATTAATCGGTACTTACCTGGGTTTGGAACAATAAAATAATTGTTATTTGTAAGTAAAAACTAAGAGATGGTCTATCAGGAAGTGAACAGGAAGAGTAGTTTTAATGGATTGAATGATTCGTATTGATTGATACTGTTTTATGAGTGCATGGGGAAAAGCCACTGTGATGGAGTTGACTAAAGGCCTACTAAAATACCTTGTGAGTGAAATAAGATGATTCAGAGTTGAAATAACCAGTAGACCCATGATAACAATCTATCAGTATTAAGAAATAATACATTTCTAAAACATGTTTTACTAAATTTCACATTCCAACTTAAAACACTCACCAAGTGCCTGTGTCAATCAAGTTAGATACAAAAGACAAGACTTGTTTGTTTCTTTTCTTCATCTTTTTCTTTTGGAAAGTGGGTTGGCCCTTTGTTAGTGTTATCCAAAGGAGGAACAGAAATCACTGTAGTACAAATCCAGAATGTTGCGGGCTCTCTAACAATGCATCAATGGCTAAGGAATAGCAGTTATCTTTACTGTTCACACACACACAATAGGAACTGGGTGAATCCTGGTTTGAAATTCAAGCCACCCCCAGCCATCTAGATAATGTGACATCTAGATACAATTTACACACATTTTAAATGTTTTTTTGTGTATCTCAAGGCATGATTTCTGTCGTAAAAACTCAGTAGGGATATTTACTGTAGTAGATCCAGTCCCTTTCAGCTGCTTCAGGGCTGTTCCCTAGTCATTCACAGTGCTTTGGAAAAGAGAGCTTTCTATCACCATGGGGACCTGGACCTATTGCTGTACCTCTTCTTCCTGTATTCAAACACATTAAATAATATATGCATATATTATACACATATGTATATTTTGTTTTGCACTGTAATAAAGCAAAAAAAAGAAAGGAAATTAATATATTATGGATTATTCATGTGACTTATTATTGAATAGCTGTAACGTAGTTTGTGGACCTGTCTTTTTTCATACCAAATTGTATCTTCCATAAATCCAACATAATTCAATAACCAGTGCAGGTACTTTTGTGTTCAGGCACTCTATCCTCAGCAATACAAAAAGACACGATTTGACATCAAAGCACATTCAAAAGTAACAATATATTTGTGAGCTCTATCCTAAGATATTGTCTGAAGGTTTTATTGGATAAAACCCTTCATTCAAACTATGGATGTCAGTATTTAATGACAGTAGGGAAAACATAACATCTTTAGACAAGTTTATTTTTTAACTTAATTATAGAATTAAAATGTTAATTTCCAATCAATATATTTTCCAAATAAATATGTGTAACAGACGTGTACAATTTATTTATATCCATACACACAGGCATTCATACCCACCATTATAAACCATTATAACACCTTCAGACACCCAAGAGTGTTGCATACCGATTTGACCTTTTTGACATGACTGGAATCCACCCTTAACATTTCTCTCCAAGGTTACTTTCTGCCCTTTACAACTGACTGAAGATCAGCTTTGCTCATAACGCCAACCATTATGAGTAAAACATCTAAACTGATCCTGAAACAGTTGTTTGGGGCCTATGTACCACATTTCATCATCACATTCCACTTTGCTGTCTCACTTATTACATACAGCTTTACTAGATCAGATAGAACACATTCTGATATAGTACCTTCAAACCCTAAAACAGTCTGACATTTGATTCCTGACCATAACAGAATCAGCATTTAGCCTTCTCTCCCCCTTGCCTCTACTTCCACATCACGTTCAGTTTGGCGCTGCTCTTGGCCTTTCCCATGGCGAAGGTAACCGTCCCACTCATGTCTGGTCTGGTCTGTTTCAGGTTCAGTTTGTGGACAGTTCCGTGGTTCTCTAAGCGGACATCAGGGCTGGACTGGATGGTCTCTCCGTTCAGAGTCCAGACTGGGGGCCTGCTGATGGCCACGGACACCTCACACTGGAAACAGGCCTGGTCAGGAGCTGTCACCTCCACATCCTCCAGCTCTGTCTCCATCACCAGGGACTGGGCTGGAGAGGCAAGGGGATGGAGGGTTAAAACTTTTTCCACAAAAGGTCAGGAACATCATTCTACGTGTGTGTGGGAGAGAGAGAAATGTTAAAAGGGTAAGGTGAGAGATTGAGAGGAATAAAGTGACAGAGACATGTCAAAAAGAAAGGGCCCGAAAAACAGCAACAATATGTCAATATGGACGTATTGTTTTACAAGAAACCACCATCCACTCACCTTCCACCAGGAGTTGGGCTGTGGACGTGTGCTCCCCAACCTCTATACTATAGGTACCCTCGTCCTCTACAGTCACCTCGTGGATGGTCAGTTTATGGTAGCAGCCGTCACTGTGGATCTCTAACCTATCAGAAGACACCAGCTCTGCCTTGCCTCTGTACCATGTGAGCTCACAGCGCGGCGTGGACACGGTGCAGTCCAGAATCACGCGGTGCTTCTCCAGAGCTGTGCGGTCTCTCAGAGGCTTCACGATAGACACGGGGGCCTCTGTGAAAAAATATAAGAGAAGTGCAGATATTTCAGTGAAGAGAACTGATTTGAGGTCAGATCATGAACACAGGGAGTTCTGTCACCCACAACAGAGGTTTGGGTTTCTGTCTGCTTATAAGAACTGATGTCAGATCAGCTGGAACATCACACAGAGATAGGTGAAGTAGACCTGCAGCCCGGTAGGTAAAGCCCTACCTTCCACCTCTAGGTAGGCTGTTGATTCTGTCTGTTTGGTCACAAAGCGGATCTCCCCAGAATCCTCAGCTTTAACGTTGCACATGAGAAGGAAGTGTTTGGTCCCTGAAGGAAGAAACACAGACATGGAATTTCAATGTTTGTTCTATTATTGATTTCACCTTTACTTTACCAGGTAGGTCAATTAAGAACAAATTATTCACTGCAATCATGAAGTTTAACGGTTTGATGGATTAACTGATTGATTGACTGATGTATCACTAACCCTCTGTGCGTATCTTGATGGTGCTAGTGGGTCGTATCTTGTGTCCATTCTTGTACCACTCCCCGGTCACGTCTTCCATGGACACCTCACACATGAACACAGCATTCTGGTCCTCCTGGACATACAGGTCCTCCAGCCCATGTAGCACCTCCAGTTCAGGCTCTGTGGAGGGAGATTGGAAGATTGGTTCAACACATTGGAACATTGGAACACAGTAACAGTGTGCAAACGTAACCGTGACAACAATGGAAGAGCATTAGTCAGACAGCCATGACCTCTAGGTGGCAGTAGCACGCAGTGCAAGGTTGGCTGTGTTGACCTGTTTCAGCCTACCTGTCACTATAACTGAACACTAGAGGTCAATGAAGAGTACTGTTGGTGAGAGTACTGAGATGTTTTACATGCACTTGAAATGAAGACTGTTCTGCGGTGATTTAATAAGGAGAGTGTACAGTATATTACCATAGACCTCCAGGTTACAGGATGTATTGATGTCTCCTACGTCACAGGTGTAGGTGCCTGCATCAGAGGGGCTACACTGCAGCAGCTGACAGAACCTCTTCCTCCCCATGGAGTAAATACGGCACTGGGTCTTCCCTGGCTTCAGCTCTGTCCCATTCTACAGTCAAGAAGAAAGACGGGACAAACATTATTACCGTATTCTCAGGGATAGACAACACACATTTAATGGGATCAAACTGTTTACTTCCTGTCTGTGCCTTTTCTATATAACATGGTAATACACTACTGACACAAATAGGGTAGGTCTATTGGTTGTATATCTATTACCTTCAGCCACCTGACCTCCACATTCTGTCTGGACAGCTCACACTCCAATGTGGCAGGAGAGCCCTGCTCCAGTCTCATGTCTACCAGCTTCTTCATGATAGTCACTGGAGTCTCTGGGAAAGAACAACAACATGGAAGAAATGTTAAGAAATGTTCTATACTATAATATCCAATCCAGCCACAGCTCTCCAGGGTTAAAGACCACTGTACTAGAAAACTGGATAATCATGATGATGTTCTCGACCCTCGACCCTGGACCCTCTCCCTCCTTCTCTATCTCTGTACCACAAATGCTGTCTCTGCCTCTGAATGCTCAGCTATGAAAAGCCAACTGACATTTACTCCTGAGGTGCTGACCTGTTGCACCCTCTACATTACAACCACTGTGATTATTATTTGACCCTGCTGGTGATCTTTGAACATTTGAACATTTGAATATCTTGAAGAACGATCTGACCTTAATGGCCATGTACTCTTATAATCTCCAACATGGCACAGCCAGAAGAGGACTGGCCACCCCTCAGAGCCTGGTTCCTCTCTAGGTTTCTTCCTAGGTTACTACCTTTCTAGGGAGTTTTTCCTAGCCACCGTGCTTCTACATCTGCATTGCTTGCTGTTTGGGGTTTTATGTTCGGTTTCTGTACAAGCACTTTGTGACATCTGCTGATGTAAAAAGGACTTTATAAATACATTTGATTGATTATCATTGATGATGATGATACCTCACCTTTGACAGTGAGCCTGGCAGAGGTCCGGACTCCCTCCGCAGAGAAGACGATGGTGCCCGTGTCCTCCAGGGTAAGGTTGGACAGGGTGAGGCCGTGGACCAGCCCGTTGCAGCTCACCCGCCAGTGGTTGCTGGGTTTGACCCGGATGCCGTCCTTCTGCCAGACGCCCTCCACGTCAGTGTGAGACAGCTCCACCTCGAAGGAGGCCGTCTCCCGCTCAAACGTGTCCGTCTCCACCAGACCCTTACGGATGGCGATCTTACGGGCTGTAGAGTTGGAGACAATGACAGATGGTTAAAAGATAACATACCTAAAGCCAGGAGACATTTTTGCCACAGCATCACTCTATTGTCTATAGGCTACTATTGTAAGATGACATACCAACATTTCATTATCCATCTCTCACCCACAGGGCTTTACCCATTGTTATTATAGTGCCTGATGGCTGGCGGCACCATACATGATAGTGAAGGCCAACATTCATTGTAGCTGTTGTTGACAGCTACTATATATAAAGGCAAAGTAAATTTAGTTGCAAATAGAATCCAGGACTCAAGCTGTTTTATCAGCTAAGCATAACAGGACACTGCCATAGTGTTGAAGACTTTGGTTCATTACTCTAACTGATGAAATCCTATTCATATCAATAATTATAAACTGGGTGGTTTCGGAGTACTGAATGCTAATTGGCTGACAGCCGTGGTATATCAGACCATATACCATGGGTATGACAAAACATTTATTTTTACTGCTTAGTTACGTTGGTAACCAGTTTATAATAGCAATAAGGCACCTCAGGGGTTTGTGGTATATGACCAATATACCACGGCTAAGGGCTGTATCTGATGAAATCCTATTATTATCAATAAGTATGACATGGTGTTTGGACATTGCCTTACGCTCCACGTTGAGTTTGACCTGCGTGCGGTCGTGCAGGGTTTCACAGCGGTAGGTTCCGCGGTCAGAGAGGTTGAGGTTGCAGATGGTCAGGCTGCGTTTGCGTCCGCTCTGGCCCAGGGTGTGTCGGGGCCCTGGCTGGATGACCACACCCTGCCTCATCCACTGGACCTCGCCCGTGTCCAGACTGACCTCTGTTTCCATGGTAGCATCTCCGTACTCCTCGGCCATCACCGCCTCCATCTTCTTAGTGAAGGTCACCTGAGCTTCTGGATAACGCCGGAAGGACAAAACATGACTGTTAAAGGGATGGTTCACTAGGTATACACATTTGTACGGTAATCCACTTCCTTAGGCTTTGTTTGAGTTATTTATGTAGGTATGTTGACTGAGAATACTTTCTCATTTACAGCAACAACCTTGTGAGAGTCACCTGCTCCCATCTGACACGCAGGTCAAGCTAAACAAGTGCATCTCAAGTATTTGAAAGTATTTGCCATATGTATTTGACCCAGGTCTGCTGTGGACACACCCTGTACTTTGAGGGTGGCCTTAGACACGTTCCCCTCAGCCTCCACTGTGATCTTAGAGGAGTCCAGGATCTGACAGCTCTTGATCACCAGGGTGTGACACAGGCCGTTCTGCGTCGCCTGGAAATGGTCACCAATGATGATGGGCTCGCCATCCATCCCCCACACCAGCTGCACGTCCTCTGGCGACACCACGCACTTAAAGGTGGCGTCCTCTCCCTCTAACACCATGGTGTTGTGGAGCTCTGTCAAGAACTCTACCACACGGGGCACTGGGGGAGGAGGGGAGAGGAGGGGTGAATCAGAGGGGAGGGAGGGATAGAGCAAAGAGGCGAGGGAAAGAAGGAAAGAAAGAGAGTGTGAGACATGATCAGGTGGCTAACACCACACAAACACACCTGATTCAGCTAACAATGGCTTGACGGTTTATGGATTACATGAATCAGGGTAGTATTGCTGGGCTGGAACCAAAATCTGCACCCATTTTGAGGGCTATACTACTTACTCTCGACTCTGAGCCTGGCGGCGGTGTGGTCGTCCTTGGACTCGCAGGCGTACTCCCCGTGTCCTCCCTGGTCAGCCTGTGGATGGTCAGGCTGCGTTCCACGCCGTCGGCCCGGATGGTGAACCTCCGGCTGGGGACGATCTCCACGCCGTCCTTCAGCCACTGGACGTCCGCCTTGGGCTTACACACCTCACAGCGTATGGTCACCATGCCGTCTGCATGGGCCACGGTGTCGTGGAGTGGCTTGGCAAACTTCACCCTCATCTCTGAGACCACCAGTGAGAGAGAGGTGTTAAGATTGGTGATACCTTCCATCGCCCTCTGAAACCACATTCATAGTGCATTCTTTCAACCCCACAGTGCTTTACAAGACTTGCTTTAGTCATTCACAACAGCTTGTCATTCACAACAGCATTTTAATGTCACCTTTTCTTATTGGGATTTGGCTTATAGCATCATGTTAATCTCTGTTGGTTAAAGAAACACAGTACTCCCCCCTGATCTACAGCTACTATATAATTAGATAAAGACAGAATGGGAACATGGAAGTTAAAAACCTTTGACTAGCAGACTGAAATGCATCTCGTCTGTGTTGGCGTCTACTGTGTACTCTCCGCTGTCCGACCGTCTCAGCGGGTCAATGGTGAGGAATCGGGTGGCGCCGTCGACCCCCGTGTGGAAGCGGTCCCCTATGACGGGCGTCCAGTCCTTGAGCCAGCGAACGGGAGCGTTCTCCTTAGACACGACCCCCATCAGCGTCACGCTCTCTGCCTCGTAACCCGTGATGATATTCACTGCCTGTTTGTCTATGAAGGTGACGGGGGAGTCTTAGAGAGAGAGAGAGAGAGAGAGAGAGAGAGAGAGAAAGAGAAAAAATAAAGGATGAAAGAAGGCGTAAAATGAAAAGTTTACACCCTATAGTATATAGTATACATTTTAAAGTTAAAGTTGATTCCACTGTAGACATGGCCTCGTTTCGACTACAGATGTAGGATCTTAATTAGATCACTCTTTTGTTGCTGAGAATTTTCCTGCACAAAAGGCTTCTAAAGTGTGTAATTTCCACTTTAAAATCAGACTTGATTTACCCTAATGAAAAAGGTATAAACTCCAACAAAAAAAATCCATTAATTATAATCCACATAATAATTCACATTTCCTGTTTCTGCAGGATTATTTTCCTTCTGTTGCAAACTGGCTCAAATTAAGATCCTACATCTGTAAGACTGTAAATACCCTTTCGTCCATATAGCCCAGCCAATTACCTTGGATCTTCACCATGGTGACCATCTTGTCATCGATAGCATCACACATGTACTTCCCAGAGTCTGAGGGCAGGATGTCAGAGAGGATGAGTTTCCTCAGCGTGCCGTAACTCTCGATGTAGGTCCGGTCATCGCTAGTCAGCTGTCTGTCGTTACAGTACCACTGGACAGGGGCATTGGCCCGGGACACCTCACAGGCCAGGATCAGGTCGTCCCCGGCAACCATCTCCTGGTAGTCTGTGTCCTCAGAGTTCCCCAGGATGGTCACTGGAGGCTCTGGAGTAGGAGGAAAATACTTTTTTTGTTGATTTAAATCAGATGCAGTTTTCATAGGTATTATCAATATGTTAACAGATCCACCTTGCCCTCTGAAAGGCTAGGAGGAATTATTTTCACCATAGTGCTTAGTTTTACACCTATCCGATCCTCTAAGATCTCTACAAGTACATAGGGTAAAGGGGTAGGGGTAGGGGTTAGGGGATAGCAGATAGGACTTGTGATTAGGTGATTCTTTACCTTGCACAGTGACATGGAAGGTGATGTTGTCATCTCCGGCATCAAGGAAGTAGTCTCCGCAATCTTCCAGCTCAGCGTTAAGGATCACCAGGGAGCGGAACGCCCCTTCTTCCTCCTCACAGAACCTCTCGTCCTCGTTTAACCGGCGGCCATCTTTGTACCACTTAGCGACGGCATTGGCCCTGGAGAGTTCACACTCCAACTCGATGTCATCAGCGGGCAGGGACTTGACCTCTGTCTTGACTTCTGACCTATTCACGATCTTCACTGGGGGCTCTGGAGGGACAATGTTCACATTTGGAGAGTCAATTCCATTTGAATTCAGTCAATTTAGGACATGAAATCTTCACTTAATCTATTTTTCAATTTTTGCATTAGTATTTTTATAATTTCCTTATTGAATTCAAATGGAGTTGTGTGAAAACAAAGTACCATTCACCTCCAACCATCTCTTACCTGACACCTTGACCTGGAAGTCGATGAGGTCATCTGAGGCAAGACAGGTGTATTTCCCAGAGTCCCCCGGGGAGGGTGTGCGGATGGTGAGGCGGCGGATGAGTCCGTCGTCAGTGATGGTGACATTACTGCTCTCCACCACCTCTCCTCCATCCTTCATCCAGATCACCTCAGCGTTGAACCGTGACACCTCGATCTCCAGGACGATGGGGTCTCCAGAGAAACAGTGCATTACGTCAGACATTGTTTCAGAGCGGGCCAGCTTCACAGGAGGCTCTGAGAAGAGGGGATTTATATGGTTAATTTGTATTCTTGGAACAGAATATTGCAATATGGGAAATTAGCAGACAGCAGAAAGCAATACATCAAAACAACATAATATAGATACCTAAAATCTAACTTATTTATAAGAAATCATAGTGAACAGTTATATTAATAATATTATGTATGCCCATTTATCTCACATAGTTGAAAAATACAAAATCAAAGATTGAAATACTTGACCCTGACATAACTAAACCTCTTACGCTGAACAGAGTTAGTTCACTGACCACATACCTGTAATAGTGACCAGCCATGTGACCGAGTCATCCTCTGTGTCACACACATACTCTCCTGTGTCCTCCACAGTGGTCGTGGGGATGACCAGTGTCCTGTGGGCTCCCTGGACCTCCAGGATGAGAGAGGCACTCTCCTCCACCTCCAGCCCGTCTCGGTACCACCGTACCTGGGCATCGGGCTGGGAGATCTCACAGCTGAGCTCCAGCCTCTCAGAGGTCAGGCTAGTCAGGTCCAGCTCAGACTCAGTGGGGGAGACGATTCGCACCGGAAGCTCTGAGAAAGGGAGAACAACTTGCATTTAAAAGAAAGCGATTAAATATATATATATATATATATTTAAATAGAAGTTTGGATATGAAATAGTCTGACATAAGATTAAATCGTGTAATAATGTAAAAAAGGTAAATTAAATAGTTGTCTTCTGATAAGGGGGATTGGTTTGGTAGGAGACCCCAAAAAATGAAACGATTACACTACCACTCACAACAAATGAACCAGGTATGGAACCTTGGATTATCTTACCTTTGATCGTGACCTGGAAGAACACAGAGTCTCCATCCGTGTCGCAGACGTACTCTCCGGAATCTTCTGCAGAGCCGCAGAGGATGGTCAGCCTCCTGTATGGTCCCTCGGACGTCAGCTGGACGTTCTCCGTGACCAGGACCTGAAGGCCATCCTTAAACCAGTGGACCTCACCGCTGGAGCGGGACAGCTCACACTGCAGGACCACCTGCTCAGAGATATGACCCTCCATAACCACGTCCTCCTTGGGCTCCACAATCATCACTGGAGGCTCTTGGTTTCAACAAGGGAAAATGAGCATATGAATGAGCATATTCTACCACCAGGATAGGAGAATTGAGGTTTGCATCATCATCAAAGTCTCGTCTTTGCTCAACGCAATGGAGCCAACGTCACCAGCTACATGACATGATAACATGTAGGCTAGTGTGCAGTACATACCTTTGATGTTGACAGTGAATGAGAGGCTGTTGTCTCCTGATTGACAGCTGTAGATTCCTGCGTCTGAGGTCTCAGCACAACGGATGATCAGTCTCCTCATGGTGCCCTCTGTTTGTATGGTGATGTTATCACTGGCCTGGACCTCAACCCCATCCTTATACCTGGAGGAAGGTCATGACGGACAGGACAATGAACCTTCAGTATTCTTGATTAGTTGAATCAGGTGTGATGGTGCTTGGCTGGAACAAAAGCCTGAACCCACACTGTCCAACACGGCTCTCGCAATTGTTGAAACTTCGTAATAAGTCTACTTAGATTTTTACAGTCTGAACATGATCAGATCCCACTAAATGAACGATAGTCTAAGGAGAAATGACTCCAAATCACAAAGGATAATGACATCCAGTTTGTGTTTCCTAGCGGTGTGTATGTTAGCTGTGTACCAGGTTGCGTTGGCGTCCTCTCTGGAAACCTCACAGGTGAGCACCACAGGATCCAGCTCCATGGCAGACTTCTGGAGCTCCTCCTCAGGGACCTCACTGAACTGCACAGGGGGACCTGGTGGGGAGAGAGAGAGGGGGAGAGGGAGATGGTGAGCTACCTGGGGAGGTTGGGTGGTCATGGTTAGAGTTAGCGTTTGGTTGTGGTTTGGAGGAGGAGGCTTGCTGGGTTGGAGGGGTTGGAGTGAGTAGTGTAGTGTTTTGTTACAGAGTGATCAAACTAAGCATGCTCTTCCAGAGGTGTGTTCAGATACATATCAGAAACATCAGGACAGTGAGTGAGAAGAAAGAAATGGGGGTGAAAACAGGTTAGAGAAGACTCAGAGAACATTTTCAAACTTGCATTCCTTTGAGAACAGAAGACACCACACTGGGTTACAGGACCAAGAGAATCCTATCAATAACAACAACAACAAAGGAGGAAGTACAACACAGTATTAGAATTCCCTCAGAGAAAACACAGAACAACAATCTCCGTTGTTCACCTTTGACCTCCACCTGAAACACACTGACATCATCAGCTGTCCGGCACCGGTAAACCCCAGTGGGAGAAGTCAGGCGATTGGATAATCAGCATCCTTGTACGCCCATCCTCCTGAAAGTCTACACCAGGCAGGTTGAAGATCTGCTCGCCATCTTTGTACCAGTAGACCTGGGCATACGGGTCTGATAGGTCACAGTGGAGAATGATGGGCTCGCCAGCCTCAGCGGCCTTAGTCCTCTCCTCTTCAGGGAGGTGGGAGAACATGGCTCGCGCAGCTATGGGTGTTATGGGTGATTGGTTAAGGTGGCAGATATGGGATGCTCAGTTAGCTTGGGTGATCGTCAACATGAATCAGCGTGAATCAGCGTGAATCAGTATGACATCATGGCTGTGGTTGAATACATTTATGTGAAATTGTGAATTCAAAGAGATGGTCAAACTTATGAAAAACCTCCAGTATAGAAAGTTGATGTTTATATGGAAAATTGAACATTTCTAGTTGAGAGTGCATGTTAATGATCCCCATGACGACCAAACATGACATACAGCAACTCACCTTCAACCTCCACATTGAATTTGATGACATCACCCATCGTCTCGCATGTGTACACGCCAGAGTCGGTGAACTCAGCCGATTGGATAACGATCCTCCTCATGTTGCCTTCTGATTGGATGTTGAGGCCGTCTGTCACCTGTAGCTCCACCCCATCCTTGAACCAGCCCACCCTGGCTGAGGGGTGGGACACCTCACAGTACAGGACCACAGGGTCACCAGTCTCCACCCTCTTGTTACTGTCTGACTCTGACATTGGGCTGAACTTCACCACCGCAGCTAGAATGGAATCATTACCCGAAAAATATGTTCAAGCAGTATTCAGTATTCTAATATCATGAAATTCCATATCATTAGAGTACAAACAAGCCTAATGTAAATGTTAAAACAGTCCTTGTTATAAGGCCTCCTCAATACAGATTGTCTAGCTTGACGCCATTATCATGTTATTTCTCTTTACACTCCACCGTTCTCCAACACCTACCTTGAACCTTGAGAACCGCTGAGTCTCTGACTCCGTTGGCGATGAAGGTGACCTCTGCCTCGTGGTCTTCCACCTTGGTGCTGTGGACGACCAGGGAGTGCTGTGTCTTGGCCTGTTGGATAGAGAAGCGTTGGCTGTCCTGTAGCTGGGTGCTGTTCAGGAACCAGGTGCCCGTCACCATCACTGACAGATCGATGGAGAACAGGGCGTCCTCCCCCTCCGTCACCTCACAGCCCTGGAGAGGGGTCCTGATCTTGGGACCTGGCACTGAGTGGAGTAGAGAGTTCAAAAGGAGTGACATCCAATGAATGTCCATAGCTGCAAGGTACACAAATACCATAGTGCATGACAGCCTTTCATCCCTGATCACATCAACATGGTTTCTCTCCAATTCAGCACTCACCAAGATGGACGACTTTAGGGAACTCCACGTGTCCACTACGACCATACTTATTGATGCAGCAGACGCGGAAGCGGTAATCGCCTCGCACGGTACGCTGTCGCCCATGACCTCTGCGGAGGTCGCCGTGTCGGAGGTCGCACACCTCAGCCACTCCTGTGATCCCACCTCCTGTCTCTCCAGGACATAGACAGAGCGTGTGGTGGTCTGGCTGGTGGGGGCCGGCTCCCAGGAGAGGAGCACGTTGTTGGGCCTGTCCACATCCATCTCCACCCCCACTGGACAGATGGGAGGGCTGTGTCTGGCAGCTATGGAGAAAACCGAAACAGGGGGAAAGGTACAAAGTAGATGAGCAATGGTTGCCACAAAGCTTGTAGCCTGTCGTGCGTTTGTTAGTCTCTAGCAGCTACATTAGGATATGTTGCACAGTATAGCTGGAGTTTTCACCATACTGCTGTTCTAGTCCTTTCGGATCTACATGGGTAAATCTACAAAATGTTAACTGTAAACTGTGTACGTGACGATTAAACTTTGTCCCTAAGTAAGGGGCTATGGCTCACTTTGGTCGACATCCACCTTACCTTTGACTCTGAGCCGGGACGAGGTCTTGGATCTTCCCACAACGAAGGTCACGACCCCAGTGTCCCCGTGGCAGACGTTGACGAACACCAGGATGTGGGTTTTACCAAAGGACTTGAGGATAGTCTGATGGCTCTCGCGTAGCTTCAGGCCGTCTTTGAACCAGTGGACATCCATGTTCTCCTCTTCTACCTCCACACAGAACACTGCGTTCTCCCCCTCCAACACGTCTAGTTTTCGAGGAAGTTTTTTAACAATTGTGCCTGTGGGTGAGAAAGAGAGTTGAGGGTCATGTACTGTGTGGCTGTGTATCCTGGAGAAAAATCATTGGGTTTATAGAAAATAATAAAAAATAAAATAAAAAAACATTAAAAACAATTTTTGCAATGAATCTGATGCTCAAAGATGTCTTTCCTAGACTGTATTAAATGAGTGATTGATACACTACCATACTTCTTCCATACTATAAGACGTCTACCTACCTTTGACGGCCAGCTCAGCGATACTCTTCCCTCCATCAGGCATCTCACAGAGATAGACCCCATCGTCGTCCGCTCCTACATCTCGGATAGTGAGCCTGTGCCTGGTTCCTTTCTGCTCTATGCCGTATTTACCTCCTGGCTGCAGTCTCTGGTCCTCCAGGTACCAGGCAGTAGGGATGCCCTCATTAGGTACCTCACACTCCAACACGGCCATGCCTCTCTCTCTCACCTCCACGTCTTGCAGTGACCGCCTGAACCGTACCGCTGGAGCTGCACACGGGTGGAAAGAGGGGTAGTTGTGGATTGGTTAATACACTGTCTGGAAAACATATTGCACTATCTCTCTGTGAAGTATTTTTTCATTGCTTTAGGCACATTTTAGGTTGTTTTTACAGTGCTTAACCCACATTTTAGGTTGTCTTTACAGTGCTTTAGGCACATTTTAGGTTGTCTTGTCACGACTTCCGCCGAAGTCGGTCCCTCTCCTTGTTCGGTCGGCTTCGGCGGTCGACGTCATCGGCCTTCTAGCCATCGCCGATCTACTTTTAATTTTCCATTTGTTTTGTCTTTGTTTTATACACACCAGGTTTCAATTCCCCAATTACATGTTCATTATTTAACCCTCTGTTTTCCCCATGTTTGTGTGCGTTATTGTTCCTGGTATTGTCAGTCCATATTTGGTGGGCATGGTATTTTGTTGGTACTTTGTATTTTCCCTGAGTAAACTATGTTGTGTTGCTCATCTCTGCTGTACTGTGCCTGACTCATTTGCACCAGCTACACCCGGCTCTTGACATGTCTTTACAATGCTTTTAGGTTGTTTTTACAGTGCTTAACCCACATTTTAGGTTGTTTTTACAGTGCTTAACCCACATTTTAGGTTGTCTTTACAGTGCTTTAGGCACATTTTAGGTTGTCTTTACAGTGCTTAACCCACATTTTAGGTTGTCTTTACAGTGCTTTAGGCACATTTTAGGTTGTTTTTACAATGCCTTACGCACATTTTAGGTTGTTTTTACAATGTTTTGCGCACATTTTAGGTTGTTTTTACAATGCTTTACACACATTTTAGGTTGTCTTTACAGTGCTTTACGCACATTTTAGGTTGTTTTTACAATGCTTTACACACATTTTAGGTTGTCTTTACAGTGCTTTAGGCACATTTTAGGTTGTTTTTACAGTGCTTAACCCACATTTTAGGTTATTTTTACAGTGCTTTACGCACTGTGGCATACAGCAGGTCAGCCACCAGGGGTAGACTCGTCGAGGCCTGGTGACAGATGGAGTATACATCACGAGGCGATGGCTCCATCTGCTGGACGTGCCAGGTCTCGACGGACTCTCTGGCCAGGACTAATTGGGGCTGATTGGGAGCTGGTGAGTAATCAATGGCTGATTGCTCACCAACTGTGCAAGTCCCATAAAGCTGCCAGAAGGGCAGCACACAGAGAGACTGGGGGAAGAAAGGACTCCTGTATAGCTGGAGGGACGGTGACAGAAGTAAGAGGAGTGAGTTCAGTTTTTGATCACCACAGGATACAGTAAGACCCGGAGCCCAGAAGACGGTAACCCGGAGAGGGTCTCACGGGGAAGACATTTTCTTTTTGAACTATTATTTTTAATAAACACTTTTGAAACTGAGACAATCCTACTCTGTCTGTGCGTGATCTGTGTAAACATCTTGACCCAACCCCCTGGTTTGCCACAGTACATTTTAGGTCATTCCAGTCATTGGTGGAGTTTTGAAAGTATAACACATTTCATGAGCTATGGTATGACTTTTCAACAAACAGTAATTTCAACTACATTTAAAGTAAACTTTTAGGATTATTTCTACCAATCTATCGACATTGCTGTGGACTTTGGACATGGTCAACATGGTTAACAACACAGCAGAAAACCTGTATTCAGGACACATACAGGACACATACCTCAGCTCATGATTCAGCCTCTAAATATAGGGACACACGGAGGCAGTGGGGTGGGCAGGGGAGACATGCAGGAGGTAGGGAGAGAAGGGAAGCTAGGGGAGAGAGGGGAAGAAGGGAAGCTAGGGGAAAGAGACTGGGGGAGGTAGGGACATTCCTTAATTTACGTAGCCAGCTGACTCAGTGTGCTGTGCTATGGCTGGATCACCCTGGGATTATCCTATAATGATTACTAAACAATTACCAATTACGAGGGTGACTCAACTGGCATCTCCACAATCTACTGAACTCTCTATAGAGCAATTAGTTGTGACAGCTGAAGATCTAACTCTCTATGGCATTTCTATGAAGTAAGTTCCTGACTAGCATGAGGGTTTGCCACAATGATATTTAACTCTTTCAAAACAATGATCAAATTAGGCAGGTGAGAGGATGCTTTCATCATTTCAATCAAACCTGATGATTGTTGATCATCATGGTGAAGGAATTAAGGAAAGAATGATGGTACAGATGTAGGATTTTAACTTCTTTAACCTTTATTTAACTAGGCAAGTCAGTTAAGAACAAATTCTTATTTACAATGACGGTCTAGGAACAGTGGTTTAACTGCCTTGTTCAGAGGAAGAACGACAGATTTTTACCTTGTCAGCTCGAGGAATCGATCTAGCAACCTTTTGGTTACTGGCCCAACGCTCTAACCACTAGGCTACCTGCCGCCCCAATTTGACCACCCTGTTGCAGGAGAACTTTCCAGCAATGCAAGAAATTAAAAACTTGTAGTGTATTTGAGGTTTAAAAAGGCTTCTGAAGTTTGTAATTTCCACTTTGAAATTCAAGACTTGATTTTTCCTTATGAAAATTGAGTCAACCCCTACAAAAATGTCCATTAATTATAATCCACATAATAATTCACATTTTCTGTTGCTACAGGATTATTTTCCTGCTGTAGTAAACTGTCTCAAATTAAGATCCTACATCTGTAAGAAAGAAAAGAAAAGAGAAGTCCTGAAACACGGCTAAAGCCCTACCTTTGACAGTCAGGTAAACAGAGCTGAGGGTGTGTCCCAGAGCGTTGGACGCAGCACACACGTACAGCCCTGTGTCCTGATGTTTACAGTACATCACTTTGAGCGTGTAGTAACCCTCTCTGTCCTCAAACAGAAGGTGACGCCTCCCAGCCTCTAGGGGCGCTCCGTCTTTCTTCCAGATTATCTCAGGCTTAGGTTTCCCCGTCACAAAGCAGCGGAACTTAGCATGTTTCCCCTCCGACACCGCAAACTTCTTCACATTGGACGAGTTCAGATTGGGCTCGTCCGGCTGTCTCGACCAACCGTGTCTCCCCATCCTGTGCCTCATACTGCGAGGTGATGTCTGCCCGTTGCTGTACCCATTTGACGTGGATGCCCCGCTCTCCTGCCGTTCCGGGACGAGCTCCACAAGCAGCACTGCGCCCACCAGCGCCCCTCCTTGATTGTTATGGGCTCTGCAGGTGTAGACACCCCCGTCGGGCATCCGCGTCCGGAAGATCTTCAGCTGGAACCAGCCTCCGTCCTGGCTGCTGACGTTGAAGTGGGCGCTCTCAAAGATGTCGCTCAGCTTCTTCCCGTCCTTCTCCCACACCACCTGGGGCAGAGGGTTGCCCGACAGCTTACAGGAGAAGGCTGCGTCCTCGCCCCGGTCCACCCTCAGGGAGAGGGGCTTGATGAGAAAGTGAGGTCTGTCGTCTGACAGCAGGGGCTCCCCTTCATAGCGCTGCTTCTTTTTCTCCCGCTCACTCCCCTCTCCATTTTCCTTCTCTACCTCTCCGCTCTGTTGGTCTACCTCTCCGCTCTGTTGGTCTACCTCTCCGCTCTGTTGGTCTACCTCTCCGCTCTGTTGGTCTACCTCTCCGCTCTGTTGGTCTACCTCTCCGCTCTGTTGGTCTACCTCTCCACTCTGTTGGTCTACTTCTCCGTTCCTCTGCTCTACCTCTCCATTCTGTTGCCCTCCATACTCCCTGTTCTCTTGCTGTCTATATTCCCCATTCTGGTTCTGTTGCCCCTCCAACTCGCTGCTCTGTTGCCTTCTAAACTCCCCATTCCGTTGCCCCCTAACTCTCCATTCTCCAGCCTGGTTTGCTGCACCCCATTGACCTCTGTCTGTTTCTGTACCCCTTCCCGTTCCTGACTGTCCCCCTCCACCTTCAGTGTGGCAGGTGCGCACGTCTCACCCACGCTGTTACTGGCCTTGCAGATATACTGGCCTGCGTCCTCCAGCCTGACCCCAGTGATGTGTAGGAAGTAGGCCTGGCCCTCCTCCGACAGCCTGTAGCGTCCCATTGACAGGATCTGTACATTTTTCTTCTCCCAGACCACCTCAGGACGAGGGTCACCGCCGATCTTGCATTGCAGGACGGCGTCTGCGCGCCACACTGTGCCGCCACAGGGCGCGAGTAGCCCAGCACGCGTGGGGCACCACCGAATATGTCCATGTTGGCTTCCTGCGTCTGTCTCAATCCCTTCTTCTCACTCTAATGGGCAAAACAAATGGGGTTCGTAGTAGGAGTCTCTTGTTGATTGTGTCACACGGTCGTCTCTACCGCATATCAATCTGCAGAGAAGATATGAGTCATAGTACATCAATAATACAGTTACTACATAACTCTCACACAGTGTCTAGTGATGTCTTTTATACGTAATTAAGCAATAAGGCCTGAGGGGGGTGTGGTATATGGCTAATATACCACGGCTAAGGGCTGTTCTTATGCACGACGCAATGCGGAGTGCCTGGTTACAGCCCTTAGCCATGGTATATTGGCCATATATCACAAACCCCCGGGGTACCTTATTGCTATTATAAACTGGTTACCAACTTAATTAGAGCAGTAAAAATATTTTTTGGGTCATACCCGTGGTATACAGTCTGATATACCACGGCTGTCAGCCAATCAGCATTCAGGGCTTGAACCACCCAGTTTATAATGCCTGATATACAGCCCATCAGCTTTGTCTTGGAAGAAGTACTACAGCCTTTCACTCTGAATGTTCTGCATATAGTGGACAATGTATTCACTGCTTTGTGATAACAGTAGGACATTGATTACAGCCCCAAGCTGAAGGACAGTGCTTTCTCCTCAGTCTAGTGGTGTTGACCCAGTAAAACAACCCATGATAATGTCTCTGAGAGTAAAGTGGAGGTTTGAATTGACAGTAAAGTAACGTCTCAGTCAGAACCGAACAGACCACAGCCCTCCCAGCTGGTGCTGTAGCTCAGCCAGAGGAGTATTTCAGTTAGTTGGTCCAAATAAAGACGCTGCCTGGAAGCCTTGTGTCAGATAACAGAAATTCCACACAGTAACATACAGTATGTACACCTTTACTCTCCAACATAAGATATACAACACACAACATACTTTACACTAAAGGGAAAATATGATATCTCCTGGGAATTCTGGATTACTGTTGATGTGCTACCTTACCTGAGAGACATTCACAATCTGCATGCCCACAGGGACTGGTCTCAGGAAAAGGGAACTCTAGAAATGCCTAATACTTGGTGTCATTGTTGCTATACTAGTAATCCCATACCAGGTTCAGCTATAGCCTTCCAAATGTATTGTGGTGCAGTTGATGTTCTTATAGTTTGTCTGTAGCAGCTGTAGGGTTCATCTCTGGCAGGCAGGGGCTATTTCCCAATACAGAGATAACTCTCTCTCTCTCTTACACGTGAACACATGGCATTTGATACTGCAGCCAATGTGGCTAGGTGCTGCAGTATACTCCCTCCAAAAGGCTGTCATACAGTACATTCTACTGGATCATTGCCATTGACCCAGTTATCTATTTGGTTACCATGGGGGCAAAGATCCTGTTGTAAAGAAGCTCTTTTATCGACTTCCAGTGTTCTCCAAGAGTTGCTGAATTTCCTCTTCACTCTCACAATCCGCGTCGCTTAAATAATTATACAATCGTATGAACTATAATAATCAGAAACTTACCAGTGATTCCAGAGTGACACTTCCTCTGTTCCACATTGACAATATAGCCCACAAATTAAAGCCACTTTTCAGAATCTCTTCCCAGGGTTCAAGAAGATTTGGACCCCTTTGATTGGAATGACATTTGACCCAGGTGTAAGTCTGGTTCAGCGTCCCTTAAAATGGCCGTCGTCTGCTCTGTCTGGTAGGGATATGTTTCCCGCTCTCAGTGGTCTGCTGCAGTCCTGCTCTCTCACTAAGACAAGAATGTCTCTCAAGATGTCCTGACTAAATAAAAGCTAAATGAGTGTCTTGATCAATTGCAATCCTCTGTTCCAAACAGCATCAAACAGATCCACAGCTCTCAAGGCTCGTCCTGTCCATCTAGTCAGGTGGCTGTGGCTTCTGGAACTGGTGGGGGTCTGGAGCTCCTGTACAGGGACCACACAATCCACTCTGACTGCCTGGTGGTTTGCGTCACCCAGTCCTAAGGAGACGAACAACCGTTAAATGCTTGTGCAGCTGCTGCTCTGCCGCTGCTACAGGTTTTGATGACAGCCAGTCAGATAAGTCTTGGCCCTCCATTCACAGACCCTACAGGAGCTAAAGATAGACAGAAGCACTGAGCAGCACTGCTCTGTGACTGATCACTCAGCTTCCTAGAGATCCTCTGTTTAATCTCCACAGAGGGCACGCCACCTGCCAAGACAGTGACTCACGGCATCAAGCACACTAGCTCATCATCAGTAAACACAGGCGATGTATGATGTGTCATAGACATAGATGTTTGAAAGTACATTCTGGAAGGGCAGTTGATAATTGCTGAGCTCAAACTCTGCTTATAAACAATTTGTGAAGCATTTAACAATTCATGGCAGTGAAAATCAGGGTCACACAGTGATTTTTGGTAGTCTTAAACAAATCTACTTTGAAACAAAAGTATACACCTCACACACATGGTTATGGGTTTAAGAAAAGGAGCCACCTGTACCATGTCAGATATAGAGATGAAATGTGTTTCATTTTGAGTTTGCATCCCAATATTACATGTTATATACATCACAGAAGACTGTGATAACAAAACTGTTTGACATAGAAACACCAAGTTTATTAATGATGAAATGATGAAAAATATGAAAAACATTCCAGCCAGGAGGACACTAGGTCATGTGACTGCAGGAAAGGCTACGTAGGCCTACATAAATAACTAGACATATAGACAGTCAAGCATTGCTAACACCGCATATGCTATGGTAACGGCCTCCCCTATCAGTGTCTGTCAGCCCCAGCCCCCACCCCCCATCACCAGCCCCCCTTCCCAGCCCCATGCCACCTCCAGCCCCAGAGCCTCTCTCTGAGGTAGCAGACATAGATTAGAGGGTGCTTGTAAGATAGTGTTGTTCGTCAGAACCCATTACCATCCGGCACATCAGAACTTCACCACCACTAGAGTGACCACGTGAGTCACCACCCGAGACTGCCATGACATCTATTTCATAGAAACACAATACATACAGCTGGTGTTGTTTCATGGAAACACAATAAATAAAACTGAGGTCACTGAAGAACTTTGAATTGTTAAAGTAGCTACAGCTTAACTACCACAACATGTACTAAGGTACCACCATAGACATAGAAAATATGTTCTAATGCACTATGGATGGGTCCATGAAAGTCTACATGGCATGGAGAATCCTGTTTGTTTTTTTCAATTTATATAGGAGCAACAATGGGACTTTCCTTTCTTCTGTCCCATTCATGCCAAAAGAGGTAAACTACAAGCTCTCTATGCTTGTATGGTGAGTGACTGGGCCCATTACAACAGTTTGACTACAGCGTTGACACACAACCACCACATTCTCAGACAATAGCGGAATGTCCACCACAGCCAATCACAAACACTCGTCATCAGAGGAAGATGACCTCCAGAAGGTCACATGCTGTAGCTTCAGGATCCACTCATTTCATTAGAAAGACGATTGTTGAGTGACACACTTGACAACCCTCTCCATAGAGAGCTTGTAGTTTATCCACCATCATCGTCATCCAGCTATTCCCTGATGTCTGTCTTTAGGGGTCTTTGATTGTTGGGCTATATCTTGGTTATATACAGTGAGGGAAAAAAGTATTTGATACCCTGTTGATTTTATACATTTGCCCACTGACAAAGAAATTATCAGTCTATCATTTTAATGGTAGGTTCATTTGAACAGTGAGAGACAGAATAACAACAAAAAAATCCTGAAAAACGCATGTGAAAAATGTTATAAATGGTATTGCATTTTAATGAGGGAAATAAGTATTTGACCCCTCTGCAAAACATGACTTGTTAGCAATCACAGAGGTCAGACGTTTCTTGCAGTTGGCCACAAGATTAGCGCACATCTCAGGAGGGATTTTGTCCCACTCCTCTTTGCAGATCTTCTCCAAGTCATTAAGGTTTCGAGGCTGACGTTTGGCAACTCGAACCTTCAGCTCCCTCCACAGATTTTCTATGGGATTAAGGTCTGGAGACTGCCTAGGCCACTCCAGGACCTTAATGTGCTTCTTCTTGAGCCACTCCTTTGTTGCCTTGGCCGTGTGTTTTGGGTCATTGTCATGCTGGAATACCCATCCACGACCCATTTTCAATGCCCTGGCTGATGGAAGGAGGTTGTCACCCAAGATTTGACGGTACATGGCCCCATCCATCGTCCCTTTGATGCGGTGAAGTTGTCCTGTCCCCTTAGGAGAAAAACACCCCCAAAGCATAATGTTTCCACCTCCATGTTTAATGGTGGGCATGGTGTTCTTGGGGTCATAGGCAGCATTCCTCCTCCTCCAAACACGGCAAGTTGAGTTGATGCCAAAGAGCTCCATTTTGGTCTCATCTGACCACAACACTTTCACCCAGCTGTCCTCTGAATCATTCAGATGTTCATTGGCAAACTTC
Source organism: Brachymystax lenok tsinlingensis (assembly GCA_030435695.1). NCBI lineage: Eukaryota > Metazoa > Chordata > Actinopteri > Salmoniformes > Salmonidae > Brachymystax > Brachymystax lenok. The sequence continues at coordinate 66,109,828 of CM059814.1, forward strand.
AGACGGGCATGTATATGTGCTTTCTTGAGCAGGGGGACCTTGCGGGCGATGCAGGTTTTTAGTCCTTCACGGCGTAGTGTATTACCAATTGTTTTCTTGGTGACTATGGTCCCAGCTGCCTTGAGATCATTGACAAGATCCTTCCGTGTAGTTCTGGGCTGATTCCTCACCGTTCTCATGATCATTGCAACTCCATTAGGTGAGTTCTTGCATGGAGCCCCAGGCCGAGGGAGATTGACAGTTTTTTTGTGTTTCTTCCATTTGCGAATAATCGCACCAACTGTTCTCACCAAGCTGCTTGGCAATGGTCTTGTAACCCATTCCAGCCTTGTGTAGGTCTACAATCTTGTCCCTGACATCCTTGGAGAGCTCTTTGGTCTTGGCCATGGTGGAGAGTTTGGAATCTGATTGATTGATTGCTTCAGTGGACAGGTGTCTTTTATACAGGTAACAAACTGAGATTAGGAGCACTCCCTTTAAGAGTGTGCTCCTAATCTCAGCTCGTTACCTGTATAAAAGACACCTGGGAGCCAGAAATATCTTTCTGATTGAGAGGGGGTCAAATACTTATTTCTCTCATTAAAATGCAATTCCATTTATAACATTTTTCACATGTGTTTTTCTGGATTTTTTTTTTTTGTTATTCTGTCTCTCACTGTTCAAATTAACCTACCATTAAAATGATAGACTGATCATTTCTTTGTCAGTGGGCAAACGTACAAAATCAGCAGGGGATCAAATACTTTTTCCCCTCACTGTATCTTAGTTATATCTACAATGTGGTATATGATATAATGTGGGATATGGATACGGAGATATGGGATAAAGAATGTTTATTTTTAACTATCATTGCTGCATGGAGGAAAAATCTATCTGACAAAAGGAGAAACCATAGTTTATATGATTTTGCTTGTTTGTTAAAACAATGACCCACCTGTCCATGTAAGGGGGCTGGTCCCTCTGACATTCTCCCTCATGCAGTCATCTCTAACCAGCTGCTGGGTAAGAGGACAGTCATAGGAATGAAAAGCATAGTGTTAGATTCTGTTCTGAGATTGTATTTCAATATGAAGGTTAATCTCATCACAGGTCAGTCATGATCCCCTCCATCCAAAATCAACAGCAGTCAGGGATGTAAATTAACTTTCTTAATCGGGAGCACTGAATAGCGGAGCACTGAATAGTAAAAAGAGAAAAAGAGATTGATTTAAAATCATTAAGATCTACCATTTGGCCATGAATTATCTGAGTTTGTTTTGGCTTGACAGCAATGGAGTAGGCAAGAGCACAAACAGATCTGGGGCAAGGCTACCTTTAGACAAGTGTTTTTCTGCATTTACAGGTGCAACCATAACTGTCGCAAATATGTTGTTCTCTAGTATATGGTACTAATGCTGCATTCATAGCCAAGTGGGAAGGTGGTATTTACCACATATGACTGGCAAAAATCCAACTGGTAATTAAAGCTGCAATATGTAACTTTTTGGGCAACCCCACCAAATTCACATAAAAATGTGTGTTATAGATCTGTAATTTTCATTGAATGTGTTCTATGTGCCCTATTTCGATGCTCCCATTCTTCATTTTCATTGTTGTGTCTTTACTATCTGTTTTGTACACAAGCTTCAAACAGTATTTGGGGTTATGGAAAATATATTTCACAGAGGTTTAGATGGTACAATGATTCTCTACACTATACTTGCTTGTTTGTCACATAAACAAAAATTAAGCTAATTACTAGAATTTTAGCAACCAGGAAATGGCGGAGCGATTTCTGCAAAGTGCATCTTTAAATACTAGTGGTAAACTGATCTATCATCTCTGAGCTCTGTCTTCTCCCACATGCTGAACTCTGACGTCATCTACTAAGGAAATGACCTCAATAACAGCATTTGACAGTTAAATGCAACAACAAAACATTATTTATAAATAGCAATCTATTAATATGGCTTTTGAACACTACAATTTGTTTACAAGCATGATAGCTATACTTTTAGTTTATGATTGATGCAGCTTGTTGGCCATTAGCAAATCGGCATTTCTTAGTGAGTTCAAAGCAGGTGAATGCATCCAACTAATATTTACGACTTCACAACTGGTAATTACCACCTTCCCACTTGGTTATGATTGCATCATTAGAGACTGCGGTAGGCCGAACGATGCCTAATCAGCCTTGCCAGTGCTCATGGTTGTCATAGATGCAAAGACCCCTGCTGCAGCTACCTCGCTCTCCAAACAAGGTGCATGAAATGAGGCCAAACATAAGTGAAGAGGAAATTCAGCAACTTTCGGAGGACAATGGATGTTGAGAAAAGTGCTTTTTTTTTTTGTTAATGTAAAAACTTGTTTTGGCCCTTCCCTCTTTGTTTAGAGATAATGTGTGAATTTAAGTATGCTATCTCTAATTCTCCCTCCCCCTCCCAGAGGACCTGAGCCCTGGGACCATGCCTCAGGACTACCTGCCCTGACGACTTCTTGCTGTCCCCAGTCCACCTGGTCGTGCTGCTGCTCCAGTTTCAACTGTTCTGCCTACGGCTATGGAACCCTGACCTGTTCACCGGACGTGCTACCTTGTCCTGCTGTTTTTGACTCTCTCTCTCTACCACACCTGCTAACTCTGAATGCTTGGCTATTAAAAGCCAACTGACATTTACTCCTGAGGTGCTGACCTGTTGCACCCTCTACAACCACTGTGATTATTATCATTTGACCCTGCTGGTCATCTATGAGCGTTTGAACATCTTGGCCATGTACTGTTATAATCTCCACCCTGCACAGCCAGAAGAGGACTTGCCACCCCTCAGAGCCTGGTTCCTCTCTAGGTTTCTTCCTAGGTTCCTGCCTTTCTAGGGAGTTTTCCCTACCACCGTGCTTCTACATCTGCATTGCTTGCTGTTTGGGGTTTTAGGCTGGGTTTCTGTATAGCACTTTGTGACATCGGCTGATGTAAAAGAGGCTTTCAAATGAATACATTTGATTGATTGACATGAAGGAGGCCTGTAGATATTTCAAAATGGCCTCCCGTGATGTGATTGGAGAGATTTTTGCAACTCGTTTACCAATCACCTCAGGTTTTGTATCCCCATTGTGATTGGTCCCTGAACTCACCGGAGGCAATTTTGAAATATATAAAAACCTCACCTTCATTTTCTTCTGTAAAACCAAAGAGAGTAAACCTTGATGAAGGGTAGGGCCGAAACCCGAAGGTTTTATGTTTGACAACAAATAAACTATTTTATCAACTTCCAGTGTTCTCCGAGAGTTGCTGAATTTTCCCTTCACTCTCATAGGTGAGGTGAAATTATAAAATGTAGCAACTTTGCACGCAATGTGCACCACTTAAATAATGCTACAATCGTACCGGACACGAAACAACTATATGATACTATCAAACTTTTCTTGCTAGCAAATGGCAAAAAATATAATTGTATAATTCAATGTTTTATCATAACTATTTTTCTAGGCAGAGTTGGACAGATGTGTGCTATACACTCTATCCCACCACTGACAGCCTCATTCTAACTACACTTGTCAGAAAGAGACACCATGGCTATACTTCTGGCAGAAGCACAGAGACTGGTCTCCTCACTTCCCTGTAGTGAGAGAGTTATAGAGCTGCTGTCCTTATCTGTGCAATGTTTGAAATAAAAGACATGTCCAGTCCAGGTTTTCCTTTATGTTAGCCTCTTGTTCAAAATTCCTTTGGTATTTCTTGATTCAGTTAACATAGTCAAAGCATATAGACCCTTTATTTGATTGTAAAATAAAATGCCTTTCACTGGGGACATGTCCCCCCCCACACACATTCTGAAATTGCATTTTTGTCCCCCACAGTTTTATCATTGGAATGTGATACAAAACGAGGCAACGATGTGCTTCAGCACCATGTGGATGCCTCTGAGCGGTCGGGTAGGCTGTTTGGATTGTTTATCCTACTGGATAAAAAATATATCATAATATTATACGTTATAATAATAACGTTCACATGCAGTCACAGTTTAAGTGGCACCTTGAAAATGTCACTTCCTGTGCTTTGACTGCCAAAGTTGTGGAGGAAGATGGATGGAGTCTGGCTCTGAAATGAAAGCCCTAGAAACACAACACCTAGATACACACCTCCAGGCTACATAGCTGAGCAGCCTGGTGAAACCTCTCTGAAAGACGAGTTGACCTGTCTGTCTACGTGTGTGGACAAGTTTGAGGTCGAAATGAGGTACCCGGGGATTCAGAGTTTCAGACGTGCGAGCTATCTAAGCTAGCACAGGAGTAGACTAGTCATTTAAAAACTCATTGTATATGGTTCACCTCTCAAAAACGTTAGGCATGTTCTGGCAGCACTCAGACTACATGATGACCTTGACATTTTGTGTGAGTTTCCTTGGCTTACTGAACTAAATGACAGGCGAGGAAAATTGGCTGCGTTTCGCAATTCCTGACTTGTTAACAACCGTGACTATGTTGACCCTCCTCCTGAGAGGAGAGTGAGAGTCATTATGTCTGTCAGTTATGTGTCTGGTTTTCTGCACTTCCCTTTGGGATAACACAACTGTTCCATTCTATTCTATTCCATTCTATTGTATTCTATTCCATTCTATTCTATTCTATTATATTCTATTCTATTCTATCCTATTCTATACCATTCTATCCTATTCTATTGTCTTCAATCCTATTATATCCTATTAAATTCTATCCGATTTTATTATATTCCATTCCAATTCATTCTATTATATTCCATTCTAGTCCATTCTATTATTTTCCATTATATTCTACTCTATTCTAGCAGCTCAAGCCAAGCCAAGGGTAGGATTGCCCTCTACTGACAAAGAAACACCATCACTGACCTATTGGTCATCAGATCTGACCATACCACACATAGTGTACTGTAGCTAGCAAGTGCAAGGCTGAACTACGCAACCTGCATACAAACTACATAATGTACAATTAATAACATTGACATAACATGAACCATATTTAATATTTGCTTGAACCATATCAATAAATGCCACTCTTTAGGGATTGGGAACTCTTGAGGAGCAATTAAACTGGCCATACAGTGCATTGGGAAAGTATTCAGACCTCTTGACTTTTTCTACATTTTGTTACGTTACAGCCTTATTCTAAAATGGATTAAATTGTTTTTTTTCTTCCCCTCATCAATCTACACACAATACCCCATAATGACAAAGTAAGACAGGTTTTAAGAAATGTTTGCTAATTTATAAAAATAAAACCCAGAAATATTCAGACACTTTACTAAATACTTTGTTGAAGCACCTTTGGCAGTGATTACAGCCTCAAGACTTCTTGGGTATGACACTACAAGCTTGGCACACCTGTATTTGGGGAGTTTCTCACATTCTTCTCTGCAGATCCTCTCAAGCTCTGTCAGGTTGAAAGGGGAGTGTTGCTGCACAGCTATTTTCAGGTCTCTCCAGAGATGTTAGATCGGGTTCAAGTCCAGGCTCTTTCTGGGCCACTCAAGGACATTCTGAGACTTGTCCTGAAGCCACTCCTCCGTTGTCTTGGCTGTGTGCTTAGGGTCGTTGTCCTGTTGGAAGGTGAACCTTCGCCCCCAGTCTGAGGTCCTGAGAGCTCTGGAGCAAGTTTCCATCAAGGATCGCTCTGTACTTTGCTCCGTTCATCTTTCCCTCGATCCTGACTAGTCTCCCAGTCCATACCGCTGAAAAACATCCCCACAGCATGATGCTGCCACCACCATGCTCCACCGTAGGGATGGTGCCAGATTTCCTCCAGACGTGACACTTGGCATTCAGGCCAAAGAGTAGTCTTGGTTTCATCAGACCAGAGAATCTTGTTTCTCATGGTCTGAGTCCTTCAGATGCTTTTTGGCAAACTCCAAGTGGGCTGTCATGTGCCTTTTACTGAGGAGTGGCTTCCGTCTGGCCACTCTATCATAAAGGCCTGATTGGTGGAGTGCTGGAGAGATGGTTGTCCTTCTGGAAGGTTCTCCCATCTCCACAGAGAAACTCTAGAGCTCTGTCAGAGTGAACATCTGGTTCTTGGTCACCTCCCTGACCAAGGCCCTTCTTCCCCGATTGTTCAGTTCTGCTCTAGGCAGAGTCTTGGTGGTTCAAAGCTTCTTCCATTTAAGAATGATGGAGGCCACTGTGTTCTTGGGGATCTTCAAAGCTGCAGAAATGTTTTGGTACCCTTCCCCAGATCTGACACATTCCTGTCTCGGAGCTCTACGGACAATTCCTTCGACCTCATGGCTTGTTTTTTTCTCTGACATGCACTGTCAACTGTGGGACCTTATATAGCTAGGTGTGTGCGTTTTCAAATCATGTCCGATCAATTGAATTTACCACAGGTGGACTCCAATCAAGTTGTAGAAGCATCTCAAGGATGATCAACGGAAACAGGATGCACCCGAGTCTACATAGCAAAGGGTCTGAATACTTATGTAAATAAGGTATTTCTGTTTTGAATTATTTATACATTTGCTTAAATTTCTAAAAACCTGTGTTCACTTTGTTATTATGGGTTTATTTTCATTTAACCTTATTTAACTAGGCAAGTCAGTTAAGAACAGTCTTGTTTTACAATGGCGGCCTGATTATTATTTTTTTTTTTATTCAATTTTAGGTTAAGGCGGTAACATAGCAAAATATTGAAAAAGTAAAGGGGTCTGAATACTTTCCGAAAGCACTGTATGTCTTCATTAGAAAAGATTGGTTTCCACATGTAGGCTTTAACATGATGGGTGGGTTGATTTAGTGCTAGAGGAACAGACTCACTACACACTGCACACTGCACACTCACTGTCTGTCAACTAAGCAGCTTTTCCTTTCTCTCTGGGTGGAATGCAGGGTTTAGGGGCATGTGTTAAATGCCATCATGTCTCAACATGGGAACATGTATAAGCCAACTAAATGCTGATAATACAGTTTTCCTGCAGCCTTTGATTAGGTTTAGCCAATGAGTCTTGGTGTACAGAAAGCTTATTGAAGAACGTATATATTGTGTAAATAATTGTTTGACTGTGCCCTAGGTTAGCTTACCTGAAAAGTATGTGGATATCATGAAATCATAAAAGGCGCCAAATGTCAGTGTGTATGTATTTTAGATTGGACCTGTCAGTCACGGAGGTTTGGATGAATCTACCAAAACATTAGGACACTTAGGACCCAGGGGAAAATCCCGTGGATATTTGGAGGTTTTGTCCAAAGCGCCCGCGAACTGACGTTTTACTGTAGATTCTACTGTCAATTATGTTTAGTTACTCAAGGTTCCGTGCGCAGGCAGAGAACTCACCTTGGAACTGTGCAAAGGCTGCGTAGCGTACCTGCCATTAATTCCAACGACGCTGTTCTAGGACCGAGACAGAGATGCCCAAATGTGCATGAACCTTTTAGCTTTTTGCTTACCAAACAAAAGGACGTGTGGAAATATTTTGCACAAATAAGCGGAAAAGCATGCCTTGTGTTGACAGGTGGTCGTTGGGTCTGCATACCTGCGTACTTCTGCTGGTTGTCACACGGACAGAAACTCAAAGGACAGGTGAATATGTCGGGTACATTGTTGCAGTTTATTCGCAATGTACAGGCAAATTTGAAGCCGTTTGAGACTTTAAATGCACGTGACTTAAATATCTTTGTAAGTGAATACTATTGCATCTATAGTTGGTAATTACAACATAAAATAACAGCCATCTATGTTACATTTTGTGAATACAAATATTTGACATCTGCGTTATAGGAGATTATAGATTTTATTTTAAGCCCTACTGAACATTAGTTTATTACAGCTACTCTTGATGGCATACACATTGTAGACCATATAAGTAAAACATTTCGGTTTCTATTATACCTATGCTGTGGACAGTTCTGGGCATAATCAGGTATAGTGATATTTGATCCATCACTCAAGGGAGGAATGAAGTGTGGTGGCTGTGCTAATGGTAATGTATGTCTAGGCTTGTCCGGAACTATGAATAGCTAAAATCGCAAAGACAATCTTCCAACACCAACGCCAATAGCACATTCAATAGTTGCATTGGAATAGAAAGTACAATATTAGGTTAGTCTACTATACAAGCCAGAGCTTGTGATGGTCTTTTAACCTGCTAGACATAATATTGACTTGACGTTTATTAGCCTTTTCATCTTTGTAATGTTTTCACTGAAATCCTCAACAGCTATTATAATTTCAGGGGCTTTATTGGCATGGGAAACATATGTTTACATTGCCAAAGCAAGTGAAATAGATAATAAACAAAAGTGAAATAAACAATACAAATTAACAGTAAATATTACACTCACAAAAGTTCCAAAAGAATAAAGACATTATAAATGTCAGTCTCTCTCTCCATCTGTCTGTCTGTGTCTGTGTCTGTGTCTGTCTCTCTCTCTCTCTCTCTCTCTCTCTCTCTCTCTCTCTCTCTCTCTCTCTCTCTCTCTCTCTCTCTCTCTCTCTCTCTCTCTCTCTCTCTCTCTCTCTCTCTCTCTCTCTCTCTCTCTCTCTCTCTGTGTATGTTTACATTGCCAAAGCAAATGGATAACAAAAGTGAAATAAACAATAAAAAGTGAACAGTAAATATTATATTCACACAAGTTCCAAAATAATAAAGGCATTTCAAATGTCATATTATGTCTATATACAGTGTTGTAATGATGTGCAAATAGTTAAAGTAAAAAAGGCAAAATAAATCAACATAAATATGGGCTGTGTTTACAGTGGTGTTTGTTCTTCACTGGTTACCCTTTTCTTGTGGCAACAGGTCACAAATCATGCTGCTGTGATGGCACACTGTGGTATTTCACCCAATAGATAAAAAAATGTGTCTGTGTAATCTGAGGGAATAATGGTAATCCATTTGGCAGGAGGTTAGGAAGTGCAGCTCAGTTTCCACCTCATTTTGTGGCCAGTGTGCACATAGCCTGTCTTCTCTTGAGAGCCATGTCTGCCTACGGCGACCTTTCTCAATAACAAGGCTATGCTCACTGAACCTGTACATAGTCAAAGCTTTCCTTAATTTTGGGTCAATCACAGTGATCAGGTATCCTCTGTTTAGGGCCAAATAACATTCTAGTTTGCTCAGTTTTTTTGATAATTCTTTCCAATGTGTCAAGTAATGATATTTTTGTTTTCTCATGATTTGGTTGGGTCTAATTGTGTTGCTGACCTGGGGATCTGTGGGGTCTGTTTGTGTTTGTGAACAGAGCCCCAGGACCAGCTTGCTTGGGAGGCTCTTCTCCAGGTTCATCTCTCTGTAGGTGATGGCTTTGTTATGGAAGGTTTGGGAATCACTTCCTTTTAGGTGGTTGTAGAATTTAAAAGCTCTTTTCTGTATTTTGATCATTAGCTGGTATCGGCCAAATTCTGCTCTGCATTCATTATTTTATGTTTTATGTTGTACACAGAGCATATTTTAGCAGATTTCTGCATGCAAAGTCTCAATTTGGTGTTTGTCCCATTTTATGAATTATTTGTTGGTGAGCGGACCCCAAACCTCACAACCACAAAGAGCAATGGGTTCTATAACTGATTCAAGTATTTTTTGCCAGATCCTAATTGGTATATCAAATTTTATGTTCCTTTTGATGGCATAGAAGGCCCTTCTTGCCTTGTCTCACAGATCGTTCGCAGCTTTGTGGAAGTTACCTGTGGCCCTGTTTAGGCAGAGTTATGTATAGTTTTGTGTGTGCTCTAGGGCAACGGTGTCTAGATGGAAACTTTATTTGTGGTTCTGGCAACTGGACCTTTTTTGTTACACCATTATTTGTGTCTTACTGAGATTTGCTGTCAGGGCCCAGGTCTGACAGGATCTGTGCAGAAGATGTAGGTGCTCCTGTAGGCCCTCCTTGGTTGGGGACAGAATCACCAGATCTTCAGCAACAGTAGACATTTGACTTCAGATTCTAGTAGGGTGAGGCCGGGTGCTGCAGACTTTTCTAGTTCCCTCGCCAATTCATTTATATGTATGTTGAAGAGGGTGGGCTCAAGCTGCATCCCTGTCTCACCCCGAGGCCCTGTGGAAAGAAATGTGTGTGTTTTGTGCCAATTTTGTGTACATGGATTTTATAATTCGTATGTTTTTCACCCAACACCACTTTCCATCAATATGTATAGCAGACCCTCATGCCAAATTGAGTCAAAAGCTTTTTTGAAGTCAACAAAGCATAAGAAGACTTTGCCTATGTTTTGGTTTGTTTTTGTCAATTAGGATGTGCAGGGTGAATACGTGGTTTGTCGTATGGTAATTTGGTAAAAAGCCAATTTGACATTTGCTCAATAGAGGAAATAATACATTTCCTTTCACTGAGGAAATGTACAAGTCTGCTGTTAATGATAATGCAGAGGAGTTTCCCAAGGTTGCTGTTGACGCATATCCCACGGTAGTTATTGGAGTTAAATTTGTCTTCACTTTTGTGGATTGGGGTGATCAGTCCTTGGTTCCAAATATTTGGGAAGATGCCAGAGCTGAGGATGACGTTAAAGAGTTTAAGTGTAGCCAATTGGAATTTGTGGTCCACAGGCCTTTTTGGATGGAGGGTTTGTATTTTGTCTGTAGTTGTATGTGTCTCTCTCTCTCTCTCTTTGTATGTCTGGTCTCTCTCACTTTCTCTTTCTCTGGCTTGTCTATCTGTCTTTATGTCTGTCTGTCTGTCTGTCTGTCACCACAGACACATGCATATTCTCTCTCTCTCTCTCTCTCTCTCTCTCTCTCTCTCTCTCTCTCTCTCTCTCTCTCTCTCTCTCTCTCTCTCTCTCTGTGTGTGTGTGTGTGTCAGGCACTGACATTGTTTGTGTGTGTCCCTCCAGGCTAGTGATTGATGGTGTGCTCAGACTTTCCCTTCTCCAGAGAGGTTTGAGGGTTGGCCAGGCCAGTCTTTCCAGGGAAACAGATGCCAGTTCATATTGTGGCTCCTGACTTCATCTGTCTTTGTTTCCTTCTCTTGTTGACCATGCAAGGGTGGCAGTGAACACACTGTCCTTCAACCCTGCTGACTCACATAGGGGTCAACTCTGTTGGAATGCTGTGTCTTTTGGATGGGCTTACAGACAATTCATATCATCATGGGTTTCAGAAATTCCATTATCATTCTTTTTAGCAATATTTCCACATTTCCACATAGAATAGATGTGGCATCCCTGTCCATGTTACAGTAGGTGTCTTGGAAATGATTGGTTGTATTGGAGCTGTGGTCTCTTTCCTTACAGGATGTTTCTGAGTGGAAAGGTAGTGGAAAGTTGATGTATTGAAGGGCAGCTTCTGACTCATCCTGTAATTATATTATGAACTCAGTTGTTTCAGCCAGCTTTTGTTTCATAGGGCTCCAAAATATCTGGATTCTATCCTGGATCCACAGCTGTTCCAGCAACCTGTATGAACATGAGGTCCCAAACTCTGTCATAATCATACCAGTGTAACACCATAGCAGCATAATGTTTTGTGTTCGTTGATTGATGGATGGTTGGGTCTTGTGGAACTATATAAATAACACATATTGGTGGAAGATTATATGATGAATGTCTAAGTAACATACACATTTTATTTCTGCTAATGTAGTAAAAATACATTTCACATAACTATTACCAAACTATCAAAAAATGTATGACCATACTTCTGAGGTCTTTCTGCAGGCTAGTTCAACTGGGCTCTAGGCCCAGACAGTGGCTTGGAATGTGACGTTGGATGTTTGAAAGACATCCCTTCAACCTGAAAATTGCACTGCTCATTATACTGTGCAGACCTATAAGCTGTGCTTAAACTATGATAAAGAATCTACCCCTCTGGGGTTTGGCTGGAAAACATGTCTGCTTCAGTTCTCAACTAGAGACAGGAAGGTTGTTCTAGTCTGTAGATAGCTACTGTACTGCCATAGAGTTCTAACTAGAGACAGGAAGGTTGTTCTAGTCTGTAGATAGCTACTGTACTGCCATAGAGTTCTAACTAGAGACAGGAAGGTTGTTCTAGTCTGTAGATAGCTACTGTACTGCCATAGAGTTCTAACTAGAGACAGGAAGGTTGTTATTGCCTGTAGCTACAGTGAGGGAAAAAAATATTTGATCCCCGGCTGATTTTGTACGTTTGCCCACTGACAAAGAAATGATCAGTCTATAATTTTAATGGTAGGTTTATTTGAACAATGAGTGACAGAATAACAACAAAAAAATCCAGAAAAACGCATTTTAAAAATGTTATAAATTGATTTGCATTTTATTGAGGGAAATAAGTATTTGACCCCTCTGCAAAACATGACTTAGTACTTGGTGGCAAAACCCTTGTTGGCAATCACAGAGGTCAGATGTTTCTTGTAGTTGGCCCACCAGGTTTGCACACATCGCAGGAGGGATTGTGTCCCACTCCTCTTTGCAGATCTTCTCCAAGTCATTAAGGTTTCGAGGCTGACGTTTGGCAACTCGAACCTTCAGCTCCCTCCACAGATTTCAATGGGATTAAGGTCTGGAGACTGGCTAGGCCACTCCAGGACCTTAATGTGCATTTTCTTGAGCCACTCCTTTGTTGCCTTGGCCGTGTGTTTTGGGTCATTGTACTGCCATAGAGTTCTAACTGAATGATCGGCTATGAAAAGCCAACTGACATTTACTCCTGAGGTGCTGACCTGTTGCAGCCTCGACAACCACTGTGATTATTATTATTTGACCCTGCTGGTCATCTATGAACATTTTAAAATCTTGGCCATGTTCTGTTATAATCTGTACCCGGCACAGCCAGAAGAGGACTGGCCACCCCTCACAGCCTGGTTCCTCTCTATGCTTTTACACCTGCATTGCTTGCTGTTTGGGGTTTTAGGCTGGGTTTCTGTACAGCACTCTGTGACATCAGCTGATGTAAGAAGGGCTTTATAAATACATTTGATTTATTGATTGATAGTTCTAGTCTGTAGATAGCTACTGTACTGCCATAGAGGTCTATCATGATCTCTGTGACACTTTGGTCAATTGTGTCTTGAGTTGGGTGTGACTAGGGGCAAATGAAAGGGAGCTGACAAATCAACAAGCTTTACATGTCACTGTCTGACTCATCAAAGGACTCTGGTGTTGGGCAGGGCTCAGGTTCAGTAAGAGGGACAGGAGGACAGGACATTGGTGTTGGGCAGGGCTCAGGTTCAGTAAGAGGGACAGGAGGACAGGACTCTGGTGTTGGGCAGGGCTCAGGTTCAGTAAGAGGGACAGGAGGACAGGACTCGGGTGTTGGGCAGGGCTCAGGTTCAGTAAGAGGGACAGGAGGACAGGACTCTGGTGTTGGGCAGGGCTCAGGTTCAGTAAGAGGGACAGGAGGACAGGACTCTGGTGTTGGGCAGGGCTCAGGTTCAAGAGTCATGGTGGACATGTTGTTAAGACAACATTGGTGGAAGTGTCATGGTAGACTTGTTGCTCTTAGTGGTCATGATGAAAAGAAAACCAGAAATGAGACAGTATTGCTATTTGGGACAAACAGGTCAAATCCTGGACTACACCTCTGCCCTGTCCAGGGAAGTAGTAAGACCTCTGTCCTGTCCAGGGAAGTAGTAACACCTCTGCCCTATCCAGGGAAGTATTAAGACCTCTGTCCTGTCCAGGGAAGTAGTAACACCTCTGCTCTGTCCTGGGAAGCAGTAACACCTCTGTCCTGTCCAGGAAAGCAGTAACACCTCTGCCCTGTCCAGGGAAGTAGTAACACATCTGCCCTGTCCAGGGATGTAGTAACACCTCTGCCCTGTCCAGGTATGTAGTAAAACCTCTGTCCTGTCCAGGGAAGTAGTAACACCTCTGTCCTCTCCAGGGAAGTAGTAACACCTCTGCTCTGTCCAGGGAAGTAGTAACACCTCTGTCCTGTCCAGGGAAGTAGTAACACATCTGCCCTGTCCAGGGATGTAGTAACACCTCTGCCCTGTCCAGGGAAGTAGTAACACCTCTGCCCTGTCCAGAGAAGTAGTAAGACCTCTGCCCTGTCCAGGGAAGTAGTAACACATCTGCCCTGTCCAGGGAAGTAATAAGACCTCTGCCCTGTCCAGGGATGTAGTAACACCTCTGTCCTGTCCAGGGAAGTAGTAAGACATCTGTCCTGTCCAGGAAAGTAGTAATACATCTGCCCTGTCCAGGGAAGTAGTCCCGTTCCTCTTAGTTCCTAAGTGTTTCTGTAGACAGCTCTTAGCATGTTAATACCTGTGTTTTACCCTTGTGTAGCCTAGTTGATCAAACCCATCTTGACTTTTAAGTCACTCTAAGTGATGTAGTAGAGGCTGCCCCTAACCACAGATATGGGATATGATTACCCTACCACAAGTCTTAACATGAAACCATTTGGTTAATAACAAATATCTGACCCTGGACCAGCAGTTAGGGAAAACGTCATTGACAATCCCAGGATGCTTTGGAGAGACATAGGAAGTGTAATAATAGTGTAATAGTGACATACATGGATGATCTAACAGGGAGAAGAGGATGTTTTCTTACCCTCTTCCACCTTCCTTTGTGTTTATATCAGCTCACCCATCTAAATTGGTCTTTGAACAGAATAGGTCCTGTTTGATGGTACGGAATGCCATGTTTTCCCATCTGCAGAGTCAGACTGGGCAGGCTGCTTTGAGGTGGTGCTAGGGGTGATGGTGGGGACAGGGGAGACCGCAGGCTGGGGCTTGCATCACCTCCCCTGCTCCTCACGACATGGCCCTATTAACATAGCTTTATTGTCATGGAAACCATTAGGAATACATGTAATGATACACTGAGTCTATAAAGCATTAGGAAAACCTGGTCTTTCCATGACAGACTGACTAGGTGAATCCAGGTGAAAGCTATGGTCCCTTATTGATGTCACTTGTTAAATCCACTTCAATCAGTGTAGATAAAGGGGAGGAGATGGGTTAATGAAGGATTTTTAAGCCTTGAGACAATTGAGACATGGATTGTTTATGTGTGCCATTTAAAGGGTTAATGGGCAAGACAAAAGATTTAAGTGCCTTTGAACGGGGTATGGTAGTAGGTGCCAGGCGCACCGGTTTGAGTGTGTTAAGAACTGCAGCGCTTCTGTTTTTTTTATGCTCAACCGTTTCCTGTGTGTATCAATAATGGTCCACCACCCAAAGGGCATCCAGCCAACTTAACACTGTGGGAAGTGTTGGAGTCAACATGGGCCAGCACCCCAGTGGAACGCTTTCGACACCTTGTACAGTGGGGCAAAAAAGTATTTAGTCAGCCACCAATTGTGCAAGTTCTCTCACTTAAAAAGATGAGAGAGGCCTGTAATTTTTATCATAGGTACACTTCAACTATGACAGACAAAATGATCACAAGAACGGTGAGCACAAATCCCAGAACCACACGGGGGGACCTAGTGAATGACCTGCAGAGAGCTGGGACCAAAGTAACAAAGCCTACCATCAGCAAGGGCATTGAAGATGAAACGTGGCTGGGTCTTTCAGCATGACAATGATCCCAAACACACCGCCCGGGCAACGAAGGAGTGGCTTCGTAAGAAGCATTTCAAGGTCCTGGAGTGGCCTAGCCAGTCTCCAGATCTCAACCCCATAGAAAATCTTTGGAGGGAGTTGAAAGTCCGTGTTGCCCAGCGACAGCCTCAAAACATCACTGCTCTAGAGGAGATCTGCATGGAGGAATGGGCCAAAATACCAGCAACAGTGTGTGAAAACCTTGTGAAGACTTACAGAAAACGTTTGACCTCTTTCATTGCCAACAAAGGGTATATAACAAAGTATTGAGATAAACTTTTGTTATTGACCAAATACTTATTTTCCACCATAATTTGCAAATAAATAAATAAAAAATCCTACAATGTGATTTTCTGGATTTTTTTTCTCATTTCGTCTGTCATAGTTGAAGTGTACCTATGATGAAAATTACAGGCCTCTCTCATCTTTTTAAGTTGGAGAACTTGCACAATTGGTGGCTGACTAAATACTTTTTTGCCCCACTGTATAGTCCATGCTCCAGCGAATTGAGGCTGTTCTGATGGCAGTAGGGGGCTTAATAATAAACATCAGGCTTCACTTGTATGTATACTTCATTGAATGGTTAACAGACTATTAAATGGTTAATAGGTAGTTCACACACCACTGCACATCTCTTGCTGTGCCAAGCAGCCTCTCTAAACATAGAAGACATTTACCCTGAATTATCTTCTTTGCTAGTCAGTCACTGTATCAGAGAAACCTCTATGTGTTGAGTGAGTGACTCACTGGTCATGGAAAGGCGCTTCTAAAGTGTTTGATCAACACAGCACAAGACAATTGTCTGAGCCGCCTGTATTCAGCATAGTGGGAAAGGAACTCAGATAAGATAGCCTAGTGTCTAACTTTTCCACTGGAGGATCTATTGTGTTGTGGGTACTCTACGTCTCATCAGGCCTGGCGGAATGGGGAATGGAAGAGGACGCTCTCATTCACTTCCCACATGGTGGCCAGATGGCATGGTGCCCAACTCAACTCCAACCAGAACAACTAATTGGATCCTAGCCGACTGTGGGGCCATTGTCCATTTTTTATACAAGTGCTATATTCACACGGCTATTTGTCACCATAAGCCTGAAGGGTAGAGGGTGGGGCTTAGATTTACTCCCTAGGGATTAATCATTGGAGTTGTATTTTGGGGGGGTGAGAAACTGCAGATTAGTTTAAAACAATGTAATACTGTTTATATGCAGTTTATAAACAGAACGTCGGATTAATTGTGATGGTACCAATGACTATGTAGGAATGGACAAAGCCATTGATCACGTGACACCATTAATCCCTATGTGAAGACTCAATAGAGTCTTAATTTGAAAGCCAAATTAAGTCCGTTAAGATGGCTTCTCATGGAGGCATAAGGTGCAGTTTGAGTTACCCCAGGGGGCTAGTTACCAGCTACTACCCTAACATGGTTGTCGTCAAAACAAGTTTTTATTTACACAAAGATTGACCACAAAGATCGCCATTTTTCCATTCACTATAATTGGGGATCCTTTTTTCTGCTAACAATGTCTGCAGTGCCGTGGTTGGCCTTGAACTTCCTTGGCTTCAATGAGAGGGGGCAGTCGTTCTCCCCTGGATGGTATATACAATATATTGATCCTTTGGTCCTTTGATTGCTTGTAAGCTTCTCGTCATCCAGTCCAATCCACCTCAAACCATCACTGATTAAACATCTGTGGTGAAACGCCCAGCGAGTCAACTGTGTCATGTTAGCTGTGTCAGAGTACAGTTTTTCCAAAATGTGTCTGACCCCTGGTGACCAGCATCGCAGTATGCCTGGCCCGCCTGTCACATCTCTGTCTGTCGTTTCTCTCCCTGATCCTGAAGTCTCTACCCTGGTCCAAGATCTGCTTGTGCTGTCTTGCCAAATCCTATGGTCGTTCCTTTATCCTGGTCCCAGATCTGTTTGTGCCGTCTTGCCATTTGCCAACACCAATCGTTGTTGGCAAGACAGCACAAACAGAGCTGAGACCAGGCTAGAAGTCTGTGACTGGGAACTTAGTGTGAAGTGTTGTGACACTACAGTCACCATGCTGCAGGGGAAAAGGCCCATCTCCGGAGGAATGTGATCGCAGTATTGAGCTGCAGCTTTATGGCCCGTGGGTCTTGGTCTTTCCAATTGACTTTGATGTCACATCCCCTAGAGAATGACAGGCCTGCTTGTCTGGGGGTACTGGAGGACTGGGGTTGGGAAACACTGGCCTATAAGTAATGGAGGAGAGAGGTACAGTATTATGAAGTTTAACTCAATACGTATGTATAAAAGAGGGAATAAAAGATGCTTTGTTTAGGTCTCATATTTCATAGTTTAGTAGGTCAACGGAAATATGAGAATCGCAGCGTCCCTCAGAAAGAATAATTGTATTATATTCTAGTCACGTGGCCTGCTGTACTTCATGTTGTTGTCAGCTACAGATGTGGCCCTGGTATTATGAAGTTACATACAACATACTCTCTTCCTAGGTACTGTAGGTAGTCATTTCTAAAGCTCTACTTGCTCTTTGGCTGTGTGTGTTTACAAAATGCACTCATAATTGTAGACAAGAAACAGTGTTTTGTCATGTCTTAAACTAACACCCTTTTCCCAGTCTTTCCTTGAAACAACCTGATTGTAGACTAAATAAAATTGTGGGAAATTACAGACAGCAGAAAGGAGACCTGAAAGCTTTTAACGGTGCAACCAACACCCAATATCCTTCTTCCCTGCTAAGGGAGTGAATGTTATTTAAAATCTGATTCTCTGAAATGGAAATGGATAGAAATGCCTTCTCTTCAGCAAAATATATTTGATCTAAACCCTCTCTGAAACGCGTGAAAAACAAAAACAAGTGACCCTCCCCTATACCCCAAATAATAATTAAAACATAAAGTGGATAGCAGAGAACATGCCTACCGTTTACCGTCACTTCTTGGACACACCAGAGCCTTAGATATGCCATTCTAGAAACTGTTCTTTGTTCTGAAAGCATTAGGCCTATAAGGCAATGCAGGAATTTTTTATAGCGCACAGGGCTGCGGGCCAGACGGTTGTGGGTTCACAGACCACCATGGGCAAGAGTTAGAGTAGGGGTGTAAAGATCTCCTTTATAGTAAAAGCATTGCATTAATCTATCACCGTATTTGCAGGTCTGAGAATTTATTTTATTTTATAAACATTTCAGGCAATTCTATGTCATTTTACATATTAGCAGAATCTTTTTTAATACCACACACATTACTGAAATTACAGATTAGGAATGGACAGAGAGATAGGCGTATGTGTTCATCTTATCATATTTCTCCAATGCCAAATAAACGAAACTGTCCCTGTTTGCAAATAATTTAATCTGAGACATCATTAGGAATCTGAGCATGGTACTTTAAAAAGGTAGGCCTACCTTTCCACCTCAGACGGAGTATGCCTACCGACGCAGAAAAATGTAAGATTTAACTGCTGGGTGCATTTCTTCCATGGCTTAACCCAGTGAGAAACTAAAACAGGAAACGCCCGTGCTCAGGTTTGTTCAACGCGGGTCCGACCAATCTGATTCCATGCTGCAAGATTGCTTCGAGCACGTGGACTGGGATATGTTCCGGATAGCATCTGACAACAACATTGATGTATATGCTGATTCGGTGAGCGAGTTTATTAGCAAGTGCATTGGTGATGTTGTACCCATAGCAAATATTAAAACCTTCCCCAACCAGAAACCGCGGATTGATGGCAGCATTCGCGCAAAACTGAAAGCGCGAACCACTGCTTTTAACTAGGGTAAGGCTACCGGTAACATGACTGAATACAAACAGTGCAGCTATTCCCTCCGCAAGGCAATCAAACAAGCTAAGCGTCAATATAGAGACAAAGTAGAGTCACAATTCAACGGCTCAGACACAAGAGGAATGTGGCAGGGTCTACAGTCAATCACAGACTACAAAAAGAAAAACAGCCCCATTGCGGACCATGACGTCCTGCTCCCAGACAAACTAAACAACTTCTTTGCTCGCTTTGAGGACAATACAGTGCCACCGACACGGCCTGCTACCAAAACCTGCGGGCTCTCTAAATGTGTTAACCCTCGCAAGGCTGCCGGCCCAGATGGCATCCCTGGCCGTGTCCTCAGAGCATGCGCAGACCAGCTGGCTGGTGTGTTTACGGACATATTCAATCAGTCCCTATCCCAGTCTGCTGTTCCCACATGCTTCAAGAGGGCCACCATTGTTCCTGTTCCCAAGAAAGCTAAGGTAACTGAGCTAAATGACTATCGCCCCGTAGCACTCATTTCCGTCATCATGAAGTGCTTTGAGAGATTAGTCAAGGATCATATCACCTCCATCCTGCCAGACACCCTGGACCCACTCCAATTTGCTTACCGTCCCAATAGGTCCACAGACGACGCAATCGCAATCACACTGTATACTGCCCTAACCCATCTGGACAAGAGGAATACTTATGTAAGAATGCTGTTCATCGACTACAGCTCAGCATTTAACACCATAGTACCCTCCAAGCTCGTCATTAAGCTCGAGACCCTGGGTCTCGACCCAGCCCTGTGCAACTGGGTCCTGGACTTCCTGACGGGCCGGCCCCAGGTGGTGAGGGTAGGAAACAACATCTCCACCCCGCTGATCCTCAACACTGGGGCCCCACAAGGGTGCGTTCTCAGCCCTCTCCTGTACTCCCTGTTTACCCAAGACTGTGTGGCCAAGCACGCATCCAACTCAATCATCAAGTTTGCTGACGACACTACAGTGGTAGGCTTGATTACCAACAACGACGAGACGGCCTACAGGGAGGAGGTGAGGGCCCTCGGAGTGTGGTGTCAGGAAAATAACCTCTCACTCAATGTCAACAAAACAAAGGAGATGATTGTGGACTTCAGGAAACAGGAGAGGGAGCACCCCCCTATCCACATCGAGGGGACAGTAGTGGAGAAGGTGGAAAGTTTTAAGTTCCTCGGCGTACACATCACGGACAAACTGAATTGGTCCACCCACACAGACAGCGTGGTGAAGAAGGCGCAACAGCGCCTCTTCAACCTCAGGAGGCTGAAGAAATTCGGCTTGTCACCAAAATCACTCACAAACTTCTACAGATGCACAATCGAGAGCATCCTGTCGGGCTGTATCACCGCCTGGTACGGCAACTGCTCCGCCCACAACCGTAAGGCTCTCCAGAGGGTAGTGAGGACTGCACAACGCATCACCGGGGGTAAACTACCTGCCCTTCAGGACACCTATACCACCCGATGTCACAGGAAGGCCAAAAAGATCATCAAGGACAACAACCACCCGAGCCACTGCCTGTTCACCCCGCTATCATCCAGAAGGCGAGGTCAGTACAGGTGCATCAAAGCTGGGACCGAGAGACTGAAAAACAGCTTCTACCTCAAGGTCATCAGACTGTTAAACAGCCATCACTAACATTGAGTGGCTGCTGCCAACATACTGACTTAAATCTCTAGCCACTTTAAACATAGGAATTGGATGTGACAATGTATCACTAGCCACTTTAAACAATTTTGTATATAATGTTTACGTATCCGACATACTCATATCAAATGTATACACTGTACTCTAAACCATCTACTAAATCTTGCCTATGCCGTTCGGCCATCGACCCAAATCTCTAGCCACTTTAATAATTATAATTGGATGAAATAATGTATCACTAGCCACTTTAAACAATGCCATTTATATAATGTTTACATATCCTACATTACTCATCTCATATATATATGTGTATATACTGTACTCCATACCATCTACTGCATCTTGCCTATGCCGGTCAGCCATCGCTCATCCATATATTTATATGTACATACTCGTATTCATTCCTTTACTCTTGTGTGTATAAGGTAGTTGTTGTGAAATTGTTAGATTACTTGTTAGATACTACTGCATGGTCGGAACTAGAAGCACAAGCATTTCGCTACACTCGCATTAACATCTGCTAACCATGTGTATGTCACAAATAAAATTTGATTTGATTTGAGAGAAGGTCACAAGTGTTTCCCTAAAAGCTGTCTGGATTTAAACTATTGTACAGAAAGTGAATAGCTTAGTCAATTGATAGTGACAGAATTAGATTACTTCTCAAGCAAATTACATTTTTTGTCTCCCTGGCTATAGAAGGTTGTGAATGTCAAAGAAACAAAACAATTATATCCCTATATGCATCAGAGTCTTTCCCGGGGTATTTTACAACTTGTTGCTAGCATGAAGCATCGCGGACCAAAGCACTGTTATAGATCACTTTACATAATCAGATCCATACATTGTTTTCAACATCTTAAGCTGACAAGGGATAGGCCTGTGCATTTTGATGTTCTTCTTCTAATCACTGTTCTAACAGTCATTGAAGTCCACTACCATGTTTTTGAGCCAGGTCGTTTGTGCCAAAAGCTAGAGGCACAGTACTCCCCCATTATCCTGAGCAGAATATCAAAGTGTTGGACTACTCAACTTTTTTTCTTGTGTCTCTTCTACTGAGTTGGGGAAAGTCAATATATTTGTGGTCGATGACAGTAGATAAGCTAAATATGGAATATCTATAGACGGTTGTATTTTATCATACAATATGTTTACAGATCTTGACAGATTTCTTTCTGCTGTTGCCTGAAACCAAGGTCCCCTTCTACTCCAATTAAGATACTTTACAACAACATCGTATTGTGTTGCTTTCCTCTCCTCTCTTCTCCTGTCTTCTCTAATGAATCAGGAATTGATACTTGAGAAAAATGACAGTGTATTTAAAAATTCCACCTCAAAATCCCACTGTGGGTTCAACCTAGCTCCCCCCTCCTCCAAACAGTGTCACATAGATGGTTTCTGCCACATTACTGCCTATATATTGCCTGACAGAGCTGGTGTAACTGAGTCAGGGTTGTAAGGCCTCCTTGCTCACACACGCTTTTTCAGTTCTGCCCACAAATTTTCTATAGGATTGAGGTCAGGGATTTTTGATGGCCACTCCAATACCTTGACTTTGTTGTACTTAAGCCATTTTGCCACAACTTTGGAAGTATGCTAGGGGTCATTGTCCATTTGGAAGACCCATTTTCGACCAAGCTTTAACCTGACTGATGTCTTGAGATGTTGCTTCAATATATCCACATAATTTTCCAACCTAATGATGCCATCTATTTTGTGAAGTGCACCAGTCCCTCCTGCAGAAAAGCACCCCCACAACATGATGCTGCCACCCCTGTGCTTCACGGTTGGGATGGTGTTCTTCAGCTTGCAAGCCTCCCCCTTTTTCCTCCAAACATAACGATGGTCATTATGGCCAAACAGTTCTATTTTTGTTTTATCAGACCAGAGGACATTTCTCCAAAAAGTACGATCTTTGTCCCCATGTGCAGTTGCAAACCGTAGTCTGGCTTTTTTATGGCAGTTTTTGAGCAGTGGCTTCTTCCTTGCTGAGCGGCCTTTCAGGTTATGTCCATATAAGACTCGTTTTACTGTGGATATAGATACTTTTGTACCTGTTTCCTCCAGTATCTTCACAAGGTCCTTTGCTGTTGTTCTGGGATTGATTTGCACTTTTCGCACCAAAGTACGTTCATCTCTAGGAGACAGAACGCGTCTCCTTCCTGAGTGGTATGACAGCTGCGTGGTCCCATGGTGTGTATACTTGCGTACTATTGTTTGTACAGATGAACGTGGTACCTTCAGGCGTTCGGAAATTGCTCCCAAGGATGAACCAGACTTGTGGAGGTCTACAATTTTTTTTCTGATTTCATTTGATTTTCGCATGATGTCAAACAAAGAGGCACTGAGTTTGAAGGTAGCCCTTGAAATACATCCACAGGTACACCTCCAATTGACTTAAATGATGTCAATTAGCCTATCAGAAGCTTCTAAAGCCATGACATCATTTTCTGGAATTTTCCAAGCTGTTGAAAGGCACAGTCAACTTAGTGTATGTAAACTTCTGACCCACTGGAATTGTGATACAGTGAAATAATCTGTCTGTAAACAATTATTGGAAAAATGTCCTAACCGACTTGCCAAAGCTATTGTTTGTTAACAAGACATTTGTGGAGTGGTTGAAACACTTAGTTTGGAGTCATTAAAACTAGTTTATGTAAACTTCCGACTTCAACTGTAAGTGAGTATTAGTTGAACTCATGAGTGAAATAACACAAACACTAGACACAGCTAATGCAAAATGTGAACCTTGTGGTTGAAACACTTAGTTTGGAGTCATTAAAACTAGTTTATGTAAACTTCCGACTTCAACTGTAAGTGAGTATTAGTTGAACTCATGAGTGAAATAACACAAACACTAGACACAGCTAATGCAAAATGTGAACCTAATTAGCTTTTTTCCTCACCTCAGTGTAGTGTGTGTAGTCCACTCGACAGTAGATGGCAGCATTTCATGCATTTTCGTTAATTTATTTGCTCTCAGATTCCCATACACCTCTCCATAATGATGGTGCCTAAATGCAATGGTTCCCTCTTCGATGCTGCCCTTTACTGGTGGCTGTGTTTATTGTAAGCTCTATAACCCACAAGTACATCAGTGGAGGCTGCTGAGGGGAGGACAGCTCATAATAATGGCTGAAATGGAGTGAATGGAATGGTATCAAACATATGTTTTGGATACCATTCCATTCACTTCACTCCAGCCATTATTATGAGCCGTCCTCCCCTCAGCAGCCTCCACTGAAGTACATGGACATTTCATGGGCTACGAGTCAATCAATTAATCTACTATTGCCATTGCCAATCTCATTTTGTGAGGTTCTGTTGTAAATTATACTGTGTTTTCTGTTAGAGTAAGGGTGAAATATAAATACAATGCAAAGTAGCGTGCTGAGCTGTCTGTGTGAGGCTCTGGATGGCTGGGGTGTGCTGAGCTGTCTGTGTGAGTCTCTGGATGGCTGGGGTGTGCTGAGCTGTCTGTGTGAGGCTCTGGATGCCTGGGGTGTGCTGAGCTGTCTGTGTGAGGCTCTGGATGGCTGGGGCGTGCTGAGCTGTCTGTGTGAGGCTCGCGTGCTGAACTGTCTGTGTGAGGCTCTGAATGGCTGGGGTGAGATGAGCTATCTGTGTGAGGCTCTGGGTGGCTGGGGTGTGCTGAGCTGTCTGTGTGAGGCTCTGGCTGGCTGGGGTGTGCTGAGCTGTCTGTGTGAGGCTCTGGATGGCTGGGGTGTACTGAGCTGTTTGTGCGAGGCTCTGGATGGCTGGGGGTGTGCTGAGCTGTGTGTGTGAGGCTCTGGATGGCTGGGGGCGTGCTGAGCTGTCTGTGTGAGGCCCTGGATGGCTGGGGGCCAGTGGAGGTTCTAGACCCTTTCAACTGGGGGGGGGCCAAGCTGGGGCCAGTTGTACTGTTATAGGGGCCAGTTACATTAGACGTTATTGTTGTAACGGATGTAATAGCAAAAAATTAGTTATGCAAATATTATTTCATACTCCACATTTAGGGGGCCACAAAGGGGTCCAAAATTGTTGTCACAGGGGCACTGCCTCCCAGAACCGCCAGTGCTGGGGCGTGCTGAAGCTGTCTGTGTGAGGCTGTGGATGGCTGGGGCGTGCTGAGCTGTCTGTGTGAGGCTCTGGATGGCTGGGGTGTTAGAGATTGTTGTGTTGGGTCCAATGGCGGACTGGCCGTCGGGAGCACCGGGACATTTCCCGGTGGTCTGAGGGTCGTTTTGGCCTGCCGTGAATAGTCAACTTGACCAGCGATAATATAGCAAGCAGGAATGAGTTGACGGAGAAGACACGCATCAGGCGCGACTCTCACTCTCTCGCTGCAGTGTCCCCGCGCCAAAAATGACATCAGGTCTCTCCGCGACGCACACACCAACCGTCTACCTGCTTCTCTACGGATAACATTTGAGACAAGTCGCACGGTGAAATGGACGGTCAGAAAAGGAAAGGTGGAGCAAAGAGGGAGAGAATAAAAAAGAGAAAGGCCCAGGAGCAGGAGCAGGAACCTTCTGGTACAACTTAAAGGCACAAACCTAAACATGTCGGCTATGATTTTAGATTCATATGTGCTTTATGAGATTATCAGTAGGACTGTAATCGGGGGGCATACCTTGTACATTTGTATGTGCTATGATTGGTGTGTTCCTAGTGAGTTTTTGAGGGTGCACCCATGGCCATAGCATACCTTGAAAACTCAGATAGGCTACTTGTCCCAAATGTTTGTGTTTTGTAATGTGGATAACTTTCTTCCCAAATGAACATAGTGGCCAAATCTATAACTAGTTTGGTACCCGTTCCATCAACAAATAGGGTTAGCCTACAAAATTAGCGGTCTGGTAGTTTGCGTGAACAGGGTGGCCTGGGATGGAGTCAAATTCCCAGCCTGAATTATTGTTTCCGTCCGCCCCTGGTTGGGTCCATACAGCTGTGGTGGGGTTATTTAACAATGTGGGGTCCTGGCTTGCGCTCACTGTAAATCCCCTTCCATAAACCTTAACTAATTATTTGGCAGATCTCTACAGTCCTCTAGTACTGTTTGCCAAGGACTAGAGGATGTGTGTGTGCGTGCGTGCTTGCGCATGTGTGTGAAGGAAATTAGCTTTTAAACATAACTTTTTTTCTCTCAGCTCCATGGCAAAATGTGTAGATTTGCAGGAAATTACTTTTAAACAGCAACATTTCTTCTCGCCTGCCAAGATGGAGGCATCTAAAATGTTCTTTCCTAGGCCCATTGCCTTGGCCACGCCCACCACATAAGTCCATTTTTATCCAGAAAAAACCCTGTAATGTATAGTACATTGGCAATCCATGGTTTTCCCATGTTAAGGAAGGTAAATTACAGTCTTAGATTTTTTGTGATAAGCTGGATACTTTTCCTAATACTTCACTTGGCTAGTTGAACTTCCGGCGCCGACAGAGATGGCAGCCTCGCTTCACGTTCTCAGGAAACCATGCAGTATTTTGTTTTTTTATGTATTACTTCTTACATTATTACCCCGGGAAATATTAAGTTTTATTACATACAACCGGGAGGAACTATTGGATATAAGAGCCTTTACTCTTGTGTGTATAAGGTAGTTGTTGTGAATTTGTTAGATTACTTGTTAGATACTACTGCATGGTCGGAACTAGAAGCACAAGCATTTCGCTACACTCGCATTAACATCTGCTAACCATGTGTATGTGACAAATAAAATTTGATTTGATTTGATTTAGTTTGCCTCAATTACACACAAATAGTTCAGATCTGTCACCAGCACAAAATGTAACAGTGATATGAACCCATTACAATATCCCAACCATTTTATGACAGTTAGACCACCCACTTTGGATTAAATAACACAAAATGAGGAGACAAATGCATCACACCACAGACCCATTCATATTTCCTCTGTTACGATCTTCAGAAAGGACAGACCAAGGCGCAGCGAGGCATCCAGTATACATGATTTATTTACACACGTAACTGGGACAAAAACAACAAAACGAACGAAGATCGCAACAATGAACATAACATGAAACGCAATGAACAAAACAATAACCCACAAACCCCTAGTGCAAACTACAAACAAATATATGGTTCCCAATTAGAGGTAACGACACTCAGCTGCCTGAGGAACCATTACCCCAACATAGAAATAGAGAACCTAGAACAGAAAAAACCCTACACCAAAACAAAACACGCCAGCCTGTCTTCTCAGGCCTGGAAGTGACAGTACCCCCCCCCCAAAGGCGCGGACTCCGACCGCGCCAAAAGTCCATGGGGGGGTCTTCGGGTGGGTCTTTTTGTCCCAGGTGGCGGCTCCGGTGCCGGCCGTGCTGACTTGATGTCCCGCACCGGAGGCCCTGGGCTATTAGCCGGAACTCTGGTGCGAGGAGCAGGAACCGGCCGTGATGGGCTCATGACGCGCACTGGGACTCTGGTGCGGGGAGCAGGAACGGGCCTTACTGGGCTCATGACGCGCACTGGGACTCTGGTGCGGGGAGCAGGAACGGGCCGTACTGGACTCATGACGCGCACTGGGACTCTGGTGCGGGGAGCAGGAACGGGCCGTACTGAGCTCATGACGCACACCGGCACTCTGGTGCAGGGAGCAGGAACGGGCCTTACTGGGCTCATGATGCGCACTGGGACTCTGGTGCGGGGAGCAGGAACGGGCCGTACTGAGCTCATGACGCACACAGGCACTCTGGTGCAGGGAGCAGGAACGGGCCTTACTGGGCTCATGATGCGCACTGGGACTCTGGTGCGGGGAGCAGGAACGGGCCTTACTGGGCTCACTAAGCGCACTGGACCTCTGGTGCGGGGAGCAGGAATCCTGGAGCATGGGGCAGGAACTGGTCGTGCTGGATCCACTACACAAACAGGGATCCTGGAGCGTGGAACAGGAATTGGTCGTGCTGGATCCACAACACGAACAGGAATCCTGGTGCGGGGAGCAGGAACGGGCCGTACTGAGCTCATGACGCACACTGGCACTCTGGTGCAGGGAGCAGGAACGGGCCTTACTGGGCTCATGATGCGCACTGGGACTCTGGTGCGGGGAGCAGGAACGAGCCTTACTGGGCTCATGACGCGCACTGGGACTCTGGTGCGGGGAGCAGGAACGGGCTGTACTGAGCTCATGACACACACTGGCACTCTGGTGCAGGGAGCAAGAACGGGCCTTACTGGGCTCATGATGCGCACTGGGACTCTGGTGCGGGGAGCAGGAACGAGCCTTACTGGGCTCATGATGCGCACTGGGACTCTGGTGCGGGGAGCAGGAACGGGCCTTACTGGGCTCACTAAGCGCACTGGACCTCTGGTGCGGGGAGCAGGAATCCTGGAGCATGGGGCAGGAACTGGTCGTGCTGGATCCACTACACAAACAGGGATCCTGGAGCGTGGAACAGGAACTGGTCGTGCTGGATCCACAACACGAACAGGAATCCTGGAGCGCGGAACAGGAACTGGTCGTGCTGGATCCACTACACGAACAGGGATCCTTGAGCGTGGAACAGGAACTGGTCGTGCTGGATCCACTACACGAACAGGGATCCTTGAGCGTGGAACAGGGACTGGTCGTGCTGGATCCACAACACGAACAGGAGACCTGATGCGTATAGCCGACACCCCTCTCCCAGGTTGTTCACTCATCCTGGCTTTACCGATGAGGGGAGCTGGAATGTCGAACACCGGGCTGTGCGCGTGAACAGGAGACACCGCACGCAGAGCCGGCGCAGAATATTTCGGTCCCAACAGGCGCGCTGGAGACCTGGCGCGCAGAGCCTGCACCACTCCTCCAGGCTGCACACTCACCCTAGCCCGACAGATGAGTGGCGCTGGAATTTCGCGCACCGGCCTATGCATGCACACTGGAGATACCGTGCGCACAACAGCATAGCACGGTGTCTGCTCAGTACGACGCACCCTCCAACGCTCCCTCCAAAGAGCATGAGGAGTTGGCTCAGGAGTCCCTCCTGAACCGGCCAACCTCCTCGTGTGCCCCCACCAAAAGTTTTTGGGGCTGCCTTTCGGGCTTCCCAGCCAGGCGAGTTCCAACAAACTTTTTCTTCTCCGGGTTCCATACTCCATATAGATCCTCACACCTGCGCCGTTCCGCCGCCGCTGCTTCCAGCTCCTCTCTTGGCCGGCGATACTCTCCAGGCTGAGTCCAGGGTCCGTCTCTAAACAATTCCTCCTCCCAGGTCCAGTACTCCCGGTTCTCTCGCTGCTTGGTCTTTTTATGGTGGGTTATTCTGTTACGATCTTCAGAAAGGACAGACCAAGGCGCAGCGAGGCATCCAGTATACATGATTTATTTACACACGTAACTGGGACAAAAACAACAAAACGAACGAAGATCGCAACAATGAACATAACATGAAACACAATGACGCTATGAACAAAACAATAACCCACAAACCCCTAGTGCAAACTACAAACATATATATGGTTCCCAATTAGAGGTAACGACACTCAGCTGCCTCTAATTGGGAACCATTACATAGAAATAGAGAACCTAGAACAGAAAAAACCCTACACCAAAACAAAACAAAACACGCCCGCCTGTCTTCTCAGGCCTGGACGTGACATCCTCTTTCTCTCTCTCTCTCTCTCTCTCTCTCTCTCTCTCTCTCTCTCTCTCTCTCTCTCTCTCTCTCCCGTGTAGACCCCTAGCTAGGCAGTGACAGTTCTTTCCCCATGTTGACCTCTAGCTAGGCAGTGTCAGTTCTTTCCCAATGTAGACCCTAGCTAGGCAGTGTCCGTTCTTTAACCATGTAGACCCCTAACTAGGCAGTGTCAGTTCTTTAACCATGTAGACCCCTAACTAGGCAGTGTCAGTTCTTTAACCATGTAGACCCCCTAGCTAGGCAGTGTCCGTTCTTTAACCATGTAGACCCCTAACTAGGCAGTGTCAGTTCTTTAACTACTTAGGGAGCAGTGGGAGCAGGGAGCAAAATTTGAATTATTAAACATTCATCAATATAAAAGTGTTGCATAGTCATCAAAAGCTCTGCTTCTTGGCAATATCACAGCGCTGTCAGATTTCAAAAAGGATTTATGGCGAAAGCACAACATTTGATTGTTTGATGATAGCACCTACAATATTTACCATTAGCATAAATTCATAAACCAGCGCGGTTCACACAAAACCCATTTCACAGCGAAAACAAATCCCTTACCTTTTGAAGAACTTCTGCTGAGGGCTTCCCAAGTGTCCAACGAAGACATCCAATGGTTCTTTTGTTAGAAAAAGTCATTTATTATATCCATAAATCTCCGCTTGGTTGGCGCGTTATGTTCAGAAAATCCAACGTCGATCGCCCATTGAAACGTGAAGAGAACGCGTTCAAATATACCTATAAACTTTTCCTAAACAAATCAAATACCAGTTATAATGCATCCTTAGCTATTCTTTTATGAATATTAGCGATAATATTTAACTTGGATGGTCACCTAAACATTAGATATGTAAAATAATAAAGTGGGGCGCGCACCCAGACTCGCGCCAAAGTCTGCATTTCCGGATGGATTTTCCTCTGGTTTTCGCCTGCTATATCAGTTCTGTTATACTCACAGACATTATGTTAACACTTTTAGAAATGATGTGCATATCCTATTTTCTGAGCCTGAGTGGCAGGCATTTTACTTTGGGCACGTCAGACTCTCCAAAACCGTCACCTCTGCTACCGCTCCCTAAGAAGTTAACCATGTAGACCCCCTAGCTAGGCAGTGTCCGTTCTTTAACCATGTAGACACCTAGCTAGGCAGTGTCAGTTCTTTAACCATGTAGACCCCCTAGCTAGGCAGTGTCCGTTCTTTAACCATGTAGACCCCCTAGCTAGGCAGTGTCAGTTCTTTAACCATGTAGACCCCTAGCTAGGCAGTGTCCGTTCTTTAACCATGTAGACCCTTAGCTAGGCAGTGTCAGTTCTTTAGCCATGTAGACACCTAGCTAGGCAGTGTCAGTTCTTTAACCATGTAGACCCCTAGCTAGGCAGTGTCAGTTCTTTAACCATGTAGACCCCTAGCTAGGCAGTGTCAGTTCTTTAACCATGTAGACACCTAACTAGACAGTGTCAGTTCTTTAACCATGTAGACCCCCTAGCTAGGCAGTGTCAGTTCTTTAGCCATGTAGACCCCTAGCTAGGCAGTGTCAGTTATTTAACCATGTAGACACCTAGCTAGGCAGTGTCAGTTCTTTAACCATGTAGACCCCTAGCTAGGCAGTGTCAGTTCTTTAACCATGTAGACCCCTAGCTAGGCAGTGTCAGTTCTTTAACCATGTAGACCCCTAGCTAGGCAGTGTCAGTTCTTTAACCATGTAGACCCCTAGCTAGGCAGTGCCAGTCTACCTGTCTGATGAGGATGCCCATCAGTCTGTCCATCCTGGTCTCAGTGGTCCCAGCTGTCCCTGTCACCAACACACAGTGTCTTTGAGACAGGACCACCTGGTTGGCCCTGTGGTTATGGATCATGTTTCTCTCCCTTTGTTATGTTTTGGCCAGTCTCACTATTCACACAGCACACACAGGACAAACACACACATAGTCCTGACTGGACCATTTCCCTCCATCTACGCATATGCATTCACACGTGACTACAAGAATACTCTTATGCATTCACACATGTTACTGTAAGAATACTCAGCAGCGCTTATTCATTGACTAATGTAGATGAAATGGGTTTGAACCATCAGGTCAGAGAATAGCACAGAGAGGGAGGGAACAGCTGGGAGGGGATGGAGAATGTCTGTGGGAGGTTGTGGAATGCTCATAAAGTCATATTGATATAATGACTATAGATCTTCATTTGGAGTGCTTGTCTCTCTGCTCTCTATGTAAAGGGTGGGGTTTTAATCTACTGTAGATTGGGTATAGAGTACTTGCAGGTACCATTACCAATGAACAAGCAGCAAAGCACAACCAGACAAGAATATTTTCTGTTGTCCAGTGCTACACTGGAACTGGTCGTTCCAAAGCGGTTCTTCGGCTGTCCTCATAGGAAAACCTTTTTTGGTTCCACTTAGAACCATGTTGGGTTCCATGTAGAACCCTCTGTGGAAAGCGTCCTACATGGAACTAAAAAGGGTTATTCCAAGGGCTCTCTTATGGGGACAGCTGAAGAACCCTTTTAGGTTCTAGATAGCAAAAACAATTCTAAGAGTGCAGCAATGTTTATTATGTAGTTAACCCTTCTCTCTGTGCTCTAGATACAGAATAAAGCTGATTTTCATGGAAGATGTTTGGAGTATGAGCAGGTTGTTGGGTAGCATCCAGCCATTTTAGCTTCTGTGACTTCATAAGGAAGGTATTCACTCCTCCGTTCCATGGATGATTTACCCTGAGAGGAGAGGGTTACCTGGGCACCATGTCAACTCAGAGGGAGGCAAAGGAGGGAGGCAGGCAGAGAAGGTAGGGAGAGGAGGAAGGTGGAGAGAGAGACAACTTTGTTGTCTATCTTTTTGTAAACGCTATTGTACAATTTGAATGTGATTTACTGTTAAGTGGAATAGAACAGAACAATTGTATTCTGCCAATCAGATTGAGAAACGTCTCTGGGCTTACTTTTGAACCAATACACTTATTTTTGACTCTATTGGAAATGAACAGTGTGAAAACCCAAGACCGGTGGAGAGAGGCCCATGCCAGATTGGCAAGCCAGAAGAACATCCATTTAATTACCAGTTCAAATTAGTCCAACTGAACCATAACAACCTACAGTTATCATCACACCAGTTCAAACCAGTCCAACTGAACCATAACAACCTACAGTTATCATCACACCAGTTCAAACCAGTCCAACTGAATCACAACAACCTATAGTTATCATCACACCAGTTCAAACCAGTCCAACTGAACTATAACAACCTACAGTTATCATCACACCAGTTCAAACCAGTCCAACTGAACCATAACAACCTACAGTTATCATCACACCAGTTCAAACCAGTCCAACGGAACCATAACAACCTACAGTTATCATCACACCAGTTCAAACCAGTCCAACTGAACCATAACAACCTACAGTTATCATCACACCAGTTCAAACCAGTCCAACTGAATCACAACAACCTATAGTTATCATCACACCAGTTCAAACCAGTCCAACTGAACTATAACAACCTACAGTTATCATCACACCAGTTCAAACCAGTCCAACGGAACCATAACAATCTACAGTTATCATCACACCAGTTCAAACCAGTCCAACTGAACCATAACAACCTACAGTTATCATCACACCAGTTCAAACCAGTCCAACTGAATCACAACAACCTATAGTTATCATCACACCAGTTCAAACCAGTCCAACTGAACCATAACAACCTACAGTTATCATCACACCAGTTCAAACCAGTCCAACTGAACCATAACAACCTACAGTTATCATCACACCAGTTCAAACCAGTCCAACGGAACCATAACAACCTACAGTTATCATCACACCAGTTCAAACCAGTCCAACTGAATCACAACAACCTATAGTTATCATCACACCAGTTCAAACCAGTCCAACTGAACCATAACAACCTACAGTTATCATCACACCAGTTCAAACCAGTCCAACTGAACCATAACAACCTACAGTTATCATCACACCAGTTCAAACCAGTCCAACTGAACCATAACAACCTACAGTTATCATCACACCAGTTCAAACCAGTCCAACTGAATCACAACAACCTCAAGTAATCACATGCATATGCTCATGCGGAACGACGAGAGAGACAAGTGTGTGTGTAGCTTTCCCAGCAGAATGAGATATCAGTGCTTCTCTAGGAGTCCCATCAGTCATGTGATAGGGGTGTATTAGAGGTGTATTAGGGGTTTAGGAGGGCTGTAGCAGAGTTGTGGGAGGTCTGTCTGTGTGAGGAGGACTGTGCAACAGCTGGATAGTGAAGGCGGACAGGGACGGGGGTGACGGGGTACGGGGGCATCAGGGGCACCCTGGACTGAGCCAGGCTGTGGGAACCATGGAGCGGGGCAATTACTGGAAGTTTTTCTCAGATGAGGTAATGGGCTGTCCATTTTGCCCCTGGGGGCCGAGAGCTTAAAACGTCTATTGAATCAGATACGCTCCTCCTGAACCTCTCCACTCTCAGCTGCTCTCCCTCGTTTTGTTCATCCCTCGCTCTCACTCACTCACTCACTCACACAGCTGTAAAATAATGAAGGACCTCAAAGGTATGGCCAGTTATGTAATATATTTTTACAAGAGTTCACCAACCTATTCACATTTGTAATGGTAGTGGTGGCTATATGAACCCAATGTATGGGCCTCCCTCTCTCTCTGTCTCTGTCTCTCTCTCTCTCTCTCTCCCCCCTCCCTTTATCTCTCGCTCCTTCTCTCCCTTCACTCCCTTTTCAGCCCAGTGGGAGTATTAGGGTTCTATGAGTCAAACCTTCCACAAGAAAGCTCTTCTCACAACACCACTAACTTGATTGATAGTTAATTAAATGTAACACACTTTCTGACTGGAGCAGTGTTCCGTAGACAATGAGGAGTAATCACAACATTATTCTTGGAGCTGTGGACTGAACATTGATTGAACTGCTTCATTTGAATATCAACCAGTCAGCAGAGACTGTTTAGTGTTCCCTATCAAACAACCCAGAGATTTTCCTTCTAGGGAGGGAGTGTGTGTGGTGTGTCCTCTGTCTGTGTGTGTCAGTGTGCATGTTTTCCTCATTGAGGACTGTGTGTCTGAGGGGACCCACTCATCAACCTAGCAACAGGAGGGAGGGGCCAGAATGTGAGGGAGAAATTCAGATTTACCAATGAAGCCCTCTCCAGCACAGTAACCCCGCCTCCTCATGTGGATTTCCCTGTGTGTGTGTGTGTGTGTGTGTGTGTGTGTGTGTGTGTGTGTGTGTGTGTGTGTGTGTGTGTGTGTGTGTGTGTGTGTGTGTGTGTGTGTGTGTGTGTGTGTGTGTGTGTGTGTGTGTGTGTGTGTGATGATGATGATGATTCTGCAGTGGGCCGGTGCATGGAGTGAAACAGTGAGCTGTGCTAGAGGGAGGGTCAGTGTGTGTGTGCATGCTAACAGTGTGCCTTATGGACAGAGGGGGCTTGGGTGACTGTTGACTAGCCGGCTAGTAGGTGGAGGAAAAGTAAGAACAGACAGAACCCAGTGCTTGTTGGATCCAGTGTTTGTTGTGGAAGCTATACTCTCAGACCAGAAGGTTCTGGGTGACGGTGGGTTGAAGGAGCGGGATGTCTAAGATGACGTTGTGGTTGGGCCTTCTCCTGGCTCTCAACGCAGGTCGTCTGGATGCTTGGTTCTGGAACAAGGACCCTGATCCTATTACCCAAGCCCCAACTAAGGCTCCGCCGCTGGGCAAGGCAGGAGGACAGCCCAAGAGAGGTGAGGAGAACCTGGCAGGGGTTGGGGCAGAAATCATCAACGTGGCTGATGGGATC
Organism: Brachymystax lenok tsinlingensis; assembly: GCA_030435695.1. Taxonomy (NCBI): domain Eukaryota; kingdom Metazoa; phylum Chordata; class Actinopteri; order Salmoniformes; family Salmonidae; genus Brachymystax; species Brachymystax lenok. Next base: position 66,145,096 of record CM059814.1, read on the forward strand.
CGTAAGTTTGTGCAGACGTGGGACGCGACCCCAACCACTTGGACTGACGGAGGAGTGGCGAGCCCTACCACGCAGACGGTTAATAAGGAGGAGTCTGGGTCTGGGGAAGGATCTGGGTCTGGGTCTAAGGAAGGATCTGGGTCTGGGGAAGGATCTGGGTCTGGGTCTAAGGAAGGATCTGGGTCTGGGGAAGGATCTGGGTCTGGGTCTAAGGAAGGATCTGGGTCTGGGGAAGGATCTGGGTCTAAGGAAGGATCTGGGTCTGAGACGGGTTCAGGGTCGAGGTCTGGTTCAGCAGCTGGTGTAGGGTCTGGGTTTGGATCGGGGGCTGAGTCTGGTGTAGGTTCAGGGACCGGCTCTGGTTCGGGGTCAGGGCTTGGAGAAAGGGAAAGCTTGGTTCTCCCCACTAACCTAACAGGGGTGGTGGAGGATGACCTCACAGGGGTTGAGGGGGTGAAACAGGGCGAACCAAAGACCAACCTCTCTGACATCACCTCTCATGACCACAATGGAACCTGCCACCTCGTGCCTTCTGATTGGCCGATCTGCATGTCAAGGGGGTCGAAGCATTTCTCGCTGCCCAACTTCCTGAACCACACCTCTGTGGAGGAGGTAAGCGTGGCCCTGAGAGAGTGGGCGTGGCTGGCCAAGGCGGGGTGCCACCATGGAGCCGAATGGTTCCTGTGCCTCCTTCTGGTGCCCAGGTGCCCGCTGCCTGGCCAGGTGCTCGCCAAGGTTCCCCTTCTGCCCTGCTGCAGCTTCTGCCAAGTCCTGCAAGACAGCTGCTGGCCGGCCCTGGATGACGGGCGACTTCCTGTAGAGTGTCATTTGCTGACCGACAGGGATCAGGAGGCGGGGTTGCGGTGTCCGCCATGCGTGTCAGTTAGTAATCGGAAAGGTAAAACCGCGGGTTAGAATGTATCCTGTTTGGAGATACATTTTGAATCCGGTTGTCTGGTCATGACAGCTTTGTGTGTGTGTGTGTGTGTGCATGCGCACGTGTGTTTAGCACACCTTTGTGAAGCAGCATAGACACGCGTTATCCTCACATTTGAGCGACTTCAAAATGCTTGGCGGCAGTATGGGCTTTCAGTCAGGGACTGCTGATGATTGTACCTTGTTTTGGGGTCAATCATACTCCACTGCATGTGCTCAGAAGTGTGACATGAACACAAGCATGACTGACCGGCACTATAGACCACCAACCTGGGAGCATTTGCATGTTGTGTATGAATGTTAGCGTTAATAATAATGTTTTGTCTGCATAGAGTGGAGACAACCCATGAAATATACATGAAGCGTAGGACAAAATAATTGTACAGTATGTAGTTTTCCGACAGTGGAAAATGCTTTTCCTGCATTCTTCCCAATGCAACATTTATGAGTTTTCAGATATGCTCGTACTGTAGGATGGACTTGTGATTCATGTGATGCAGTAAAGAAGCATATGAAGAAGTGGAAAATTCACACTGTTTAGAATCTGTTCTCCAGGGTTGGGACAGGAAGACTTCTATAAGCTCTACCTCGGCTTTAGCTCGGCAGGCTGTGGCAGCTCAGTAAATCATTCCCTGCTGAGTATGCATGGGAGAATTGATAGTCTGAGTTCAGAGTCACAGCACATAAAAACGCATCAAGACATATTTATCACACAGCTGTTTTCCCATGGGGATTTGTAAGTGCTCAGGTTTCTTAGCATGTTATTGAAAATGTTTTTTATTGTCCGTGTTAACTTTACTTTTACCAAGTAGGGTAGAACCTAATCATAAACCAAAGTCCTATAAAATAGGGGTTAGACTGTAAAGCCACTATTTTTGGAAGGCTCGTTTAAAAGAAATGCATATCAGTGTAGCAGTATACATGAATGTCACTGTTTTCCTTTACTTGTATTATATGACAGAATAGGTCAATATGAGACATGATAGAAAGACTTTCCTTAAATTGGCTAAACTCGTTTCATCGTAGTTTGCAGTCGTCGTGTTTTTGCCCAACATGATAAATTACTTCAGCACATGTTCATTTGTGATTTATTTGGTGCTTCTGTTTGCCAAGCAAAGCAATGGAACAGCACCGTGCTTGTCAGCATGTTGTTCCCTTCTTGGGTGCATTCCTAGACTTGTACATACACACTGAATCAAACACACACACACTCCGATGCACACACACACAGTGCACTCTTTCCTTTGTTTACTTGAGTTCACTTGTCATTTGAGATGGGAGTTTAAATGGAATGTCCCTGTATTGTTGTGGAGTTGACATTAGTCTGTTTTATGGGGACTAGCCCTTAGGCCACTCTACCTCTGTTGTGCCATTTTCTATTCCAATATCCTGTTTTAATGAGTTCACTAAGTTTGTCCTATCAGCATGAGAGGTGGAGATGGATGAAGGGATGCATGGGTTGATGGGTAGGCTAATGATGGACCTATAGGTAGACGGGTGGAAACAAACTATTACGGACAGCCATCTTAAGATTTGACTCAACTGGCTGAAGAGGGTCAACCATCTTGTCTCTGTCAATCTACAAAGCATTTTCACGCCACTATCTGTACCAAAGGAATTCGGCTTGGTGGGCAACAATCAATCCGACCCTTAATCGAGATTCGCAAGCTTCCTTTATATTACACAGCCTCCATACTGTATTCTAGTATTTCTGGGACTCAATCAATGTCTGAAATCAGTGAGTATGAGGATTGGAATGTAGAATGTGTCTAGGAGGAGTGGAGGATGCCTTCTCAGCAGAGCAGACCACTGCAGTCTGAACAATGGATTCATCTCATCCACACTGGTGCTGTTATGGACAGTATGGGGTGCGTGGCTGGGGGTGGTAGATTCATGGAAAATGATCTGCTCTGGGGAAGAGTGTGGCGATTGTGCCCTCTCGTTTGGGAGAAAGTATGAGGGTGTCTTTGCGTGCCCCCTTCCAACAAGGAGCTGTCTGATTCGGACCAGACGGGGGCACTGAATCTCCACGAGGGGTCATGGGTCGCACCCACATTTTTACACAGTCTGTCAGTGACAGTTGGATGTAAAGGGTTGAATGAGTCAATGAAACGTCCAGTCATCCATCTGAAGAAGAGTAAAGAGAAAAACACAGAGAAAGAGAGAGTCGTTTGTGTCAAGGGGATTTACCAGTTCATTACATGTGAAGGTTCAAGTTGGTTCACTGGGAAACAAGTGGGTGGTATAGCATTCTTGTTGCCCGCATTGATGTTATCATGCAGAGGATCATGTTTCGTAATGAACAATCTTATTTTTGTAATATCTGTTATTTAAATGGATGTTATAGGTATGTAGGTAGCAAACCCCTTGCTCTACAGTATACCAACTCAAAACACTGCAGACAGTTGAATTCCCAGAGGATTCCAAGTATGGGCAAAATCTCTGAAAGATGGGCCCTTGCCAGAGAAAACCAAGCTGCTGTGGCGCCAAATGCTATGTTATGTATGACCAATCCAACCATTAGCTTGAATAGCAGAATGGGGCTTTTCTGACTTTCAGCCAATTGAGCCAATGTACAAGGTTGGATTTAGTGATGTAATCTTTGTGGAGTGCTCTGCTTTCTTGTTTCCTGTTCCACCATCTTTAATTGACCATAGCCGGGATTTGGCCAAATATGGATTAAGGGCTGACCTGGGAACAGTGGCAATGCCATAGATGTCACAGCTGTGTTGCCTCACTCTGAAGTGTTAACTGATGGGCTTTCAGTTCTGGCACTGCTCCCCCTTTCTGTAGCTCTCCAGGTCCAGTTGGTCTGGTCCCTTGGGATGTGTCACAGCTGGAGAGGTTAATGGATTGGACCATTCAGACTTTCTAACAGGGGGTCCTTGGAGAGGATGGAAAGTGGAGTTAGATATTCTATATCTCAAACACCAGCTGACATCTGCCTGTTTCTGGTACAGTAAGATCAGTGTTTCACGTTTCACTTTTGGCTACTTACATTTATTTTATTTATTTTTTTACCCCTTTTTCTCCCCAATTTTGTGGTATCCAATTGGTAGTCCCATTGCTGCAACTCCCATACGGACTCGGGAGAGGCGAAGGTCAGGAGCCGTGCATCCTCCGAAACACAACCCTGCCAAGGGTTGCTTCTTGACACAATGCCCGGTAACCCGGAAGCCAGCCACACCAATGTGTCGGAGGAAACACCGTACACCTGGCGACCGTGTCAGCGTGCACTGTGCCCGGCCCGCCACAGGAGTCGCTAGTGCGCGATGGGACAAGGACATCCCTGCTGGCCAAACGCTCCCCTAACCCGGACGACACTGGGCCAATTGTGCACCGCCCCATGGGTCTCCCGTTCTCGGCCGGCTGCGACAGAGCCTTGGACCACTGCGCCACTCGGGAGGCCCCTGGCTACTTACATTATTGTAATTAAAGTACATTCTTATGTCCGTCCAGTAGTTTTTGGCACTGTCATCTTGGAACCTGGAGGTTTAAACAAACAGTTGTTTGGTGTTCGGCCTCTGGCTCTCTCTGATGCGTCATTGAATTAGGAAGATAGTTTTCTGTTGCTCTTTGCACACAGTTAATAGGCCTTCTCATTTTCCCAAACAATGACTTACTACAGTCTCCAGACAAAGACAACAGCACCATTTCTTCAGAATGGTCTCGATGCAATAAATCCTTTTACAACGAGGTAGCGATCTATTAACCTTTTTTTATTGTTCACTGTGACATACCTACGTTTATTTAAAACAGAGTGAAACTCAGACTTGAGGTAACTAGACGGACTGTAGTTGAAAAAGTCAATGTTTGGTTTGCGGGACATTTTGGCTTGTTATAAGAGGAAGCTCTTTGCTAGGATAACAGAAGTGAAGAGGAGAGGATGAAGATAGGATAGAGAGGCGAGGGGATAAAATAATGTTATACAGTACATACGGAAAGTATTCAGGCCCCTTGACTTTTTCCACATTTTGTCACATTACAGACTCTAAAATGGATGAAATCATTTTTTCCCCCTTATCAATCTACACATATTACCCCATAATGACAATGCAAAAACAGTTTTTGAATTTTTTTGTAAGTAAAAAAAAACAACAGAAACACCTTATTTACGTAAGTATTCAGACCCTCTGCTATGAGATTCGAAATTGAGCTCAGGTGCATCCTGTTTCCATTGATCATCCTTGAGATGTTTCAACAACTTGATTGTCCACCTGTGGTAAATTCAATTGATTGGGCATGATTTGGAAAGGCACACACCTGCCTATATAAGGTCCCACAGTCAACAGTGCAAGTCAGAGCAAAAACCAAGCCAGGTTGAAGGAATTGTCCGTAGAGCTCCGAGACAGCATTGTGTCGAGGCACAGATCTGGGGAAGGGTACCAAGACATTTCTGCAGCATTGAATGTCCCCAAGAACACAGTGGCCTCCATCATTCTGAGCAATCGGGGGAGAAGGGCCTTGGTCAGGGAGGTGACCAAGAACCCGATGGTCACTCTGACAGAGCTCCAGAGTTCCCCTGTGGACATGGGAGAACCTTCCAGAAGGACAACCATATCTGCAGCACTCCACCAATCAGGCCTTTATGGTAAAGTGGCCAGATGGAAGCCACTCCTCTGTAAAAGGCAAGACACCCTGCTTGGGTTTGCCAGAAGGTACCTAAAGACTCTCAGACCATGAGAAACAAGATTCTCTGGTCTGATGAAACCAAGATTGAACTCTTTAGCCTGAATGCCAAGCGTCATGTCTGGAGGAAACCTGGCACCATCCCTACGGTGAAGCAGGGTGGTATAGCAGCATCATGCTGTGGCAATGTTTTTCAGCGGTAGGGACTGGGAGATTAGTCAGGATCGAGGGAAAGATGAACGGAGCAAAGTACAGAGTGCTCAGGACCTCAGACTGGGGTGGAGGTTCACCTTCCAGAAGAACAACGATCCTAAGCACACAGCCAAGACAAAGCTGAAGTGATTTCGGGAAGAGTCTCTGAATGTCCTTGAGTGGCCCAGCCAGATTCCGGACTTGAACCTGATCGAACATCTCTGGAGAGACCTGAAAATAGCGGTGCAGCGATGCTCCCCATACAATCTGACAGATCTTGAGAGGATCTGCAGAGAAGATTGGGAGAAACTCACCAAATACAGGTGTGCCAAGCTTGTAGCGTCATACCCAAGAAGACTTGAGGCTGTAATCGAGTAAAGGGTATGAATACTTATGTAAATGTCATATTTCGTTTATTTATTTTGAATATATTTGCTAAAATGTCTAAACCTTTTTTTGCTAAGTCATTATGGGGTAATGTGTGTAGATTGATGAGTGACATTTAAAAAAAAAAAATCTATTTTAGAATAAGGCTGTATATACAGCTAAATATATCACATTTAAACATTTACATAAATGTAACTGTTCATTTTATTCACAAAGGAAGATTAATTCTCAGTGTAATGTACTGTTATGGATATGAATGTCTGCAGGTTGGTGTATGTATTCATTGGCAAGCAGGATTTTTGTAGCTACAAGATCTCTCAGGGTTTTTCTAGATTGTATTCGTATAGTGCTTTCCATCATGTCTAAAAGTCCTTCATACCGTAACTCACCCTCATCCACTAGCACCTACCTGGGTGATACAACATGGCAGCCATTTTGTGCCTCACAGAAACAACCCACCACACATCAGCTCCAACTAGTTTCCTCAATGTATGCGCAAACCCTCCTCCTGGACATATTAAACGATTAGTCAGTCATTAGCCCTCGTCACGAGCCACTTCAGCATGTTTAGACTGGCAGGCCTGTTGTGCTGGACTCCTGGCCCAGACGCTGGGTACTGTACTGAACAAAGCTTATTGGATTCCCACATGGCCCACTTTCACATGCATAGTCACACACACATCCCAGTTTTGTTTTGGGTTCTTTAGTTTGTGCATGACATTCTATGGTCAGTGCATGCGTAGTTTAGCCCACTCACTTCACAAAATGATGCTGTCATGTTATTCCAAATATCGATGATATCGATGATATTGCAGGTGACATACAGAGATCAGGTGAATAAACTCAGCTGACATAGACATACAGTGAATTCAGTATTCAGACCCCTTCACTTTTTCCACATTACAGCCTTATTCTAAAATGGATAAAATTGTTTATGTTCCTCATCAATCTACACACAATACCCCATAATGACAAAGCAAGAACAGGTTTTTTGAATTTTTTGCAAATGTAAAATGTGCACTGTAGGCCATGGATTCCCCAATCTGGGGGAGGTGGGAATATATTCCCTATTGGGATGGGACATCTGCAGTACGTAATCGACAGGATATTCCCTTAATCTATGTCCGACTGGGAATCTCTGGAATGCTGTAAGGTTCCCTATTACTACAGTGCTGTGGAACGTCTCTGAGAGTTTCAGGATAGCGTGAAGGATCAGACCAGTGTGGATAATCATGGAATCATATCAGATTGGGAACAGGGAAGGGAAGCTGTGTGCCTGGCCAGCCACCCTGGTCCCATGTGGCTCAGCTGCTAAGTGACTGAAATGAAATGTGATCCTGGGTTGTGGTGGTGGTGTTCCCACGTTCTCCTCTGTCAACACGCCATCTGCCTGCATGGGATTGGGAATTCCCATTCAATGCAGTGCAACTCAGTCCCAGTTGATTTTGTATAGTGCAGTACAAGTGAGTGAGTCGATGGATTCTCTGTTATGACATCCATGTTGGCAAAACATGTCTGGTATGTAACTGCCAATACTTTCTGACAGCTATAGTGATTACATTCCATGTTCCTCTTTTGTTCTGCCTCTCTTATCTATCTTTTTCATAATCGTAACTTATGTTCGGTAGACAGAAATCAGTTACTCCCGGAGGCTATTTTGTGACTTGGGTTAGTGTTGGGTTAGTGTCTGCGGTAGTGTTGGGTTAGTGTCTGCGGTAGTGTTGGGTTAGTGTCTGCAGTAGTGTTGCGGTAGTGTTGGGTTAGTGTCTGCGGTAGTGTTGGGTTAGTGTCTGCGGTAGTGTTGGGTTAGTGTCTGCGGTAGTGTTGGGTTAGTGTCTGCGGTAGTGTTGGGTTAGTGTCTGCAGTAGTGTTGCGGTAGTGTTGGGTTAGTGTCTGCAGAAGTATTGGGGTAGTGTTGGGTTAGTGTCTGCAGTAGTGTTGGGGTAGTGTTGGGTTAGTGTCTGCGGTAGTGTTGGGTTAGTGTCTGCAGTAGTGTTGGGGTAGTGTTGGGTTAGTGTCTGCGGTAGTGTTGGGTTAGTGTCTGCAGTAGTGTTGCGGTAGTGTTGGGTTAGTGTCTGCAGAAGTATTGGGGTAGTGTTGGGTTAGTGTCTGCAGTAGTGTTGGGGTAATGTTGGGTTAGTGTCTGCGGTAGTGTTGGGTTAGTGTCTGCGGTAGTGTTGGGGTAGTGTTGGGTTAGTGTATGCAGTAGTGTTGGGGTAATGTTGGGTTAGTGTCTGCGGTAGTGTTGGGTTAGTGTCTGCGGTAGTGTTGGGGTAGTGTTGGGTTAGTGTCTGCGGTAGTGTTGGATTAGTGTCTGCAGTAGTGTTGTGGTAGTGTTGGGTTAGTGTCTGCGGAAGTATTGGGGTAGTGTTGGGTTAGTGTATGCAGTAGTGTTGGGGTAATGTTGGGTTAGTGTCTGCGGTAGTGTTGAGTTAGTGTCTGCGGTAGTGTTGGGTTAGTGTCTGCGGTAGTGTTGGATTAGTGTCTGCAGTAGTGTTGCGGTAGTGTTGGGTTAGTGTCTGCGGTATTGTTGGGTTAGTGTCTGCGGTAGTGTTGGGGTAGCATTGGGTTAGTGTCTGCGGTAGTGTTGGGGTAGCGTTGGGTTAGTGTCAGCGGTAGTGTTGGTTAGTGTTGGGCTAACCGGGCCACAGCTGTGACTGCCCTAGCGCCCTGTCAGATGGACCAATAGCAGGTGCATCCGATGAGAAGCTGCCTCCCCCTCGCCCTCTCTGCCTCCCACTAATTGGCTGAAATCCCGTGAATCTTCAGCTAAGCTCTGGTTGACGTGCAGGTTTAGAATGTAGATAGCATAACAACAGTGTCCAGTGAGACCCTCGCTGGCTTAGCTGTATGGTGTGGGAGTGAGTACAGACTGTACAGACTAAGTGGTGTTGCTGTGTTAGTGTGTGGAAACATATGTTTGGGATTAGTCCAAAAAGTGTTGAGTCTCTTGTTCCAATTCATTTGAGGATGTAGTACGATAGTCCATGTGTATTGGTTGTTGTCCAAGGGCTGCACCCAAGTACTATCCAATAGTCAAATAAATGCCATTCACACAAGTCACAACTGGAAATATGATACTAATATGAGACATGATGCATTTTAAAATGTAGCCTTACTCAACCACCTGAAAGGGCATTCATAGATTTAGCCCGTGGTAACTTGTAGAATAGACACTGTCTGGAATGCGATTTTAACCAATCAGCATTCAGGATTTATACCCTCCCGTTGTATAATCTTAATTGTAAACTGGGTGGTTTGAGTCCTGAATCCTGATTGGCTGACAGCCGTGGTATATCAGACCCTATACCATGGGTATCACTGTTTAATTACGTTGGTAACCAGTTTATAATAGCAATAAGGTACCTTGGGGTTTGTGGTATATGGCCAATATACCACGGCTAATGGCTGTATCCAGGCACTCCGCGTTGCGTTGTGCATAAGAACAGCCCTTATCTGTGGTATATTGGCCATATACCACACCCCCTCGTGCCTTCTTGCTTAAGTATGATATGATATTGCACTTACTTATGAATGGCACTTTTGGCCATTGAGGAGTTAGATCCGCTTTAGGATACACTATTAGCTATTGGTATAACTCCTCATGGTTCAATCTAGATACTCTGAGACTGTGTTACGGAGTTTACTTCTCCTGTTTAAGTTTACATCACTGGAGGGATAGGAAATCTCAAGTATCTCTGGTTCGTGTGACATTCACAGTGTACAGTGTGGGCTTTTCTGTAAACAGCTGTCATAAATCTACTCTGACAGTTCACCCATGAGAGGATGTCTGTCTGTCCAGTGTTTAGTTCCCTAGAGGTGCTATTTCATGTGAATGTGATGGTTAATCTCATGTAACTATTCCTCAATTCCCTCTAGGCTATTTGAGTCCATGGGAACTGGATTACAGTCAGACATTTTTCCATGCTAAAACAGCCCAAGTTCATTTGACACAGTCTTTGCCTGCTAGCTTGGTCAATCAGGCTTACTGCTGCGCTTGAAAGATAATGTGAGCTGTCACGAGATCTGCTATAGCCCGTCATAGAAACATAGAAGGGTTCATCATTGTCCACATACTGTAGATCTGTGAACGTTTTGACCTGTCCTAGGTGAGGTTGAACCATTGACTCCTACTGGCTACTGGGGTTGGTCCACTCTGCAACAGACCTTTGCTGACATATTTCGCTGACCTTTCGTTAGGTCACGAGTTGGTACCCACTGGGCACATACTTCAGATCAACGTCTAGTTTTGATTTACATTTGGTTGATTTGTCAGCTAACGTGAGTTCAAAGTGAAATCAACAAAACATTTCACCATGTCATTGGATTTGAGTTAAAAGTTGGGTTAAAAGAAGACACATTTCCCTTACATTGATGACTTTTTCAAACTTTTCATCAGTTTTCCACTTTGATTCAAAATCATCACATATACTTTTTTTGTTGAAACGATGTGGAAACAACGTTGATTCAACCAGTTTTTGCCCAGTGGCTATGTTGTTTTCTCCACTGCACATCTATGGCTGTGACCTGAGGCACTCATCACGACTAAGTCACTTGGTGAAGTACAGCACACCAATTGTGGCATGATGCTTTCTAATCTGCTACTGCACTGTGCCCTTGTACCCTTCAGTAACCTCATGCCAATGATAAAGTACTCTGTGTATGCTTACTCTATGCCCTTAACAACTGACTCGGGATCAGTGTGGCTGTTTAGCTGAGGGTTAAGTTTGGGGGTATGGTAAAGGAAGATTAGAAACAGGCTTAGAAAAAAAGTAGCTGTCTAGAACCTAAAATGATTCTTCGGCTGTCCCCGTAGTAGAACCCTTTGAAGAACCCTTTTTGATTCCAGGTAGAACTAGGGTTGCAAAGTTACCAGTAGTTTACCAAAGATACCGGAATTTTCAGTAGTTTTTGGTCATTAACAGAAAATATATGGCAATCTATCGCAACTTTGGTAATTTATACCAAATGTAAATGTATTCATACAGTATATACAGTGAGGGAAAAAAGTATTCGATCCCCTGCTGATTTTGTACGTTTGCCCACTGACAAAGAAATTATCAGTCTATAATTTTAATGGTAGGTTTATTTGAACAGTGAGAGACAGAATAACAACAAAGAACTCCAGAAAAACGCATGTGAAAAATGTTACAATTTGATTTGCATTTTAATGAGGGAAATAAGTATTTGACCCCCTCTCAATCAGAAAGATTTCTGGCTCCCAGGTGTCTTTTATACAGGTAACGAGCTGAGATTAGGAGCACACTTTTAAAGGGAGTGCTCCTAATCTCAGCTTGTTACCTGTATAAAATACACCTGTCCACAGAAGCAATCAATCAATCAGATTCCAAACTCTCCACCATGGCCAAGACCAAAGAGCTCTCCAAGGATGTCAGGGACAAGATTGTAGACCTACACAAGGCTGGAATGGGCTACAAGACCATCGCCAAGCAGCTTGGTGAGAAGGTGACAACAGTTGGTGCGATTATTCGCAAATGGAACTGTCAATCTCCCTCGGCCTGGGGCTCCATGTAAGATCTCACCTCGTGGAGTTGCAATGATCATGAGAACGGTGAGGAATCAGCCCAGAACTACACGGGAGGATCTTGTCAATGATCTCAAGGCAGCTGGGACCATAGTCACCAAGAAAACAATTGGTAACACAGTACGCCATGAAGGACTGAAATCCTGCAGGGCCCGCAAGGTCCCCCTGCTCAAGAAAGTACATATACATGCCCGTCTGAAGTTTGCCAATTAACATCTGAATGATTTAGAGGACAGCTGGGTGAAAGTGTTGTGGTCAGATGAGACCGAAATGGAGCTCTTTGGCATCAACTCAACTCGCCGTGTATGGAGGAGGAGGAATGCTGCCTATGACTCCAAGAATACCATCCCAACCATCAAACATGGAGGTAGAAACATTATGCTTTGGGGGTGTTTTTCTGCTAAGGGGACAGGACAACTTCACCGCATAAAAGGGACGATGGACGGGGCCATGTACCGTCAAATCTTGGGTGAGAACCTCCTTCCCTCAGCCAGGGCATTGAAAATGGGTTGTGGATGGGCATGACAATGACTCAAAACACACAGCCAAGGCAACAAAGGAGTGGCTCAAGAAGAAGCACATTGAGGTCCTGGAGTGGCCTAGCCATAGAAAATCTGTGGAGGGAGTTGAAGGTTCGAGTTGCCAAACGTCAGCCTCAAAACCTTAATGACTTGGAGAAGATCTGCAAAGAGGAGTGGGACAAAATCCATCCTGAGATGTGTGCTAACCTGGTGGCCAACTGCAAGAAACATCTGACCTCTGTGATTGCCAACAAGGGTTTTGCCACCAAGTACTAAGTCATGTTTTGCAGAGGGGTCAAATACTTATTTCCCTCATTAAAATGCAATTCCATTTATAACATTTTTCACATGCGTTTTTCTGGATTTTTTTTGTTGTTATTCTGTCTCTCACTATTCAAATAAACCTACCATTAAAATTATAGACTGATCATTTCTTTGTCAGTGGGCAAACGTACAACATCAGCAGGGGATCAAATACTTTTTTCCCTCACTGTAGGATATATATATATTTTTATATCTGTGTCCATATTGGCAACAGGTTTCTAGTATATAGACCATCTGGTTCAAGAGAAAATAGCCTAAATAATGAAATTCTGCAACTCGTACAACTATTGACTTTTTTCACAACTGCCACCAGTTTGACGCTGAAACATTTTCACAAATTTATAGTAAAATAAATAAAAGTGTGTAAAAATATTAAATATATTTAATACTGAAACCCTCATATTAAACACCAAGGATATTCACTAAGTTGATGGTTTATATTTTGGATAATGTTTTGCAGCTTATATATTCAATGTTTTATTTGAAAATCATCTTATTAATTATTTTATATACTGTATGTTACATGTGGTAAGGTCACACAGAGGGCCAGAGATAATTACAGACATCTGTGATAATCTGAAGTACCCAAAAGGGACACTAGATGTCTTGTGATAGATTAAATAAAATCCTTGAAAGATACCAACATTCTGGTAATTTACTGGTAAACTTTTAAAGTTTCCAGTAATATACCCTCCCTTTGAAATGCTAGGTAGAACCCTTTTCAGAACCCTTTTGGTTCCAGGTAAAAACCCTTTTGGGTTCCATATTGAACCCTTTTAACAGAGGGTTTTACATGGAACCCAAAAGGGTTCTCTTATGGGGATAGCTAAAGAACCCTTTTGGGGACAGCCAAAGAACCCTAAACCAGTGGTTAAGTGCGTAGAGTTAACAGGAGCTGAAAAAAAGGTCTGGTCCAGAAACAACTCAAAGTCCCAAAGCCCTAGGCACTTCATGTAGACTAGTATGAAAGAAGCCCTAGCAACTTCATGTAGACTAGTCTGAAAGAAGCCCTAGGCACTTCATGTAGACTAGTCTGAAAGACGCTCTAGGCACTTCATGTAGACTAGATCTGAAAGAAGCCCTAGGCACTTCATGTAGACTAGTCTGAAAGAAGCCCTAGGCACTTAATGTAGACTAGATCTGAAAGAAGCCCTAGGCACTTCATGTAGACTAGATCTGAAAGAAGCCCTGGGCACTTCATGTAAACTAGTCTGAAAGAGGCCCTGGGCACTTCATGTAGACTAGATCTGAAAGAAGCCTTAGGCACTTAATGTAGACTAGATCTGAAAGAAGCCATAGGCACTTCATGTAAACTAGTCTGAAAGAAGCCCTGGGCACTTCATGTAGACTAGATCTGAAAGAAGCCCTGGGTACTTCATGTAGACTAGATTTGAAAGAAGCTCTGGCCACTTCATGTAGACTAGATCTGAAAGAAGCCCTGGGCACTTCATATAGACTAGATCTGAAAGAAGCCCTGGGCACTTCATGTAGACTAGACCAGAAAGAAGCCCTAGGCACTTCATGTAGACTAGTCTGAAAGAAGCCCTAGGCACTTCATGTAGACTAGATCTGAAAGAAGCCCTGGGCACTTCATGTAGACTAGATCTGAAAGAAGCCCTGGGCACTTCATGTAGACTAGATCTATAAGAATTGGACAAATCAGAATGCAAGGTGCCATTTTTATTATACTGCTTACAGCTGTCCAATGTTTTCAGATCTACACAGTGCCCTGGGACCTAAGTAAGGGCTAGTGCTTTGTTTCTGGACTGGGCCAATGGAGCTCCTGTACTGTAAGCGCTGGCTTCGTATGTGTAACCTCACTTCCTGTCCTGTCTCCTCCCCTGCAGCGGAGAGTGGTGTGACTCTACTGCAGCTGATCGGAGACCTGCCTCCTGATGAATCCCTGGCCGGTCCGGGGGGGAAACCCGCCTACTACTTCGGAGGGCTGGATGGGCTGACTACTGCGGGACAGCCGGCCCTGGCCCACCTCCCCAACCCCTTCTACAGAGACTTCTCCCTGGTCTTCCAAATCATCCCCTCCAGCCCCGGGGTCCTCTTCTCCATCACAGACGCCTCCCAGAAGTTCATGTACGTGGGGGTAAAGCTGAGCGCCCGGACGCTGACGGCAGGAATCAGAAGGTTCTGTTCTACTACACAGAGCCCGACTCTGAGGCCTCGTACCTGGCCGCTAGTTTCACCGTGCCCTCCCTGGACCTAGTCTCCTGGACCAAGTTCTCTCTGTCCGTGTTCAATGATCAGGTGACCTTCTTTATGGGGTGCGACGCCTCTGGGAAGACGGTGAAGTTGGAGCGCTCGCCGGATGACATGGAGCTGGACAGGGGGGCGGGCATCTTCGTGGGTCAGGCGGGAGGCGCGGACCCTGACAGGTTCGAGGTACAGCATGGATCGCCAACCACACCTCTAATGCTGACCTGACCACACATATTTACCTTTAACTTTATTGTTCCTGCATATAAAACATCTTTATTGTTCTCTCATGTAAAACATCTTTATTGTTCCCTCATGTAAAATATCTTTATTGTTCCCTCATGTAAAACATATTTATTGTTCCCTCTTGTAAAATATCTTTATTGTTCCCTCATGTAAAATATCTTTATTGTTCCCTCTTGTAAAACATATTTATTGTTCTCTCATGTAAAACATCTTTATTGTTCCCTCATGTAAAATATCTTTATTGTTCCCTCGTAAAACATCGGTATAACTCTTCCCTAAAGTCTCTCTGTCGTTCTGCACCCTCACCCTCAACCCTCGCTCTGGTGTCAAACCCCATGTGACCATGACTGAGATTCCTGAGGGAGCGATTAGTGAGGGATTTACCCCCGAACGGCGTGTGGGTTAAGGTTTCATCTCACTCACACCTGCTGTTTTTAACACACAGTGTGTTGAAACATGCATTCTCCTAGTCTAACTCTATCAGGCCCCTGGGGGAGATGTAGAACCCTGTCTGTTGTTTCAGCAAGACTGTGTCTGTTCTGAGTTAGTAAGGCCATGGTCAGGGTCAGTCAGACACATCCTCTTTACATTTTATTGTATATTAATGGCTCTGATCCTGACTAGCCTCATTAAATTCATACTGCCCCAATGGCTATACAGTATGTCCTTTCTCACAGCCATCAGTGTGTTTGTCTGTGTCTCTGTGTGTGTCTGTGTGTGTTGTGCAGGGGGCGATCGCTGAGCTGAAAGTGGTGGGTAACCCTCGAGCAGCTGAGCTACTCTGTGAAGACGATGATGACTCCGACGCTGTGAGTGATTAGACTGTAGAACCACACACAGTTTAGTAGGAATATGATATGATTCATGTCAACTAAAGTTTTCTCAAATGCCTTGACTTTACTCTCTCTGTCTGTCTTGCTGTCTCTCTCTCTCTTTCTTTCTCTGTCTCTCTCTCAGGCCTCAGGTGACTTTGGCAGTGGGGATGGGGACAGAAGAGAGACAGGCCAAACTGTAAAGGTATCTTCTTTATCCTATGTTGTCCTGTTAATCTATCCTGTGATGTGGAAATAGAAGGAAGGATTCACTGTGAAAGTATTGGATCAGGGTCTGTCTGTCCTGTCTAACCTCCCTCTCTTCCCTCCTGTCAGACCACCCCTCCATCTCTCCGACCGGTGCCAGAGCCCCCTCTGACATCATCAGTGAGTGACAGGCTCTCAGAGACAGGTCAGTAGGCTGAGTTGAACAATGATGACATCATCTGTAAAGTTATCCTCCAAAATATTACTTAGGTTTATTGAAAATGCGCAAATAATAGTCAACCAACCTAACTATATTTAGAGTAACTGCAGTGCTAACAAATACTGTTGATGTAAAAACTGTGAAACTATCTGTCATGGAAATATGTACCTAGTGTAATACCACACTACTTGAGAACCTTGTTGCTCATTACATACAGTATGCTGGGATATACAGCACACTAGCACCTTCTAGTGGAGAAAGTAGACATTACCTTTAATTTTCCTTCAAGAGTGGCTGATTAGAAATGAAAAGGAAAGGGGGATACCTAGTCAGTTGTACAACTCAATGTTTTCAACTGAAATGTGTCTTCCGCATTTAACGAAACCCCCCATTTAACGAAACCCCCATCGGGGGGGGGCCTTAGTCGACATCCACGTCATCGGTGCCTGGGGAACAGTGGGTTAACTACCTTGCTCAGGGGCAGAACGACAGATTTTTACCTTGTCAGCTCGGGGATTCGATCCAGCAACCTTTCGGTTACTGGGCCAACACTCTTACCCGACCAGGGGATTGTTGACCATTGTTAGTGTTTTCTAGTGTACTAGGCATGCAGGTAAAAGTGTGTTGTGTTGATTGACTGTAGGTGACCGGAATCATCAGACCTCAGTAGAGTCCAGACCAGGGTCAGGAGGTCAACCAGGTAGGTCACTGGAAACTTTGTCTGTCCGTCCGTCCGTCTGTCTTGCTGGTTATATATAAACACTCTCCAATGAGGTCCAGTGGAGTTTCCTGACAACCAGTCCCTGATTTACAGGACAGTAGACCCTTACCACTCCATGTCAGAATTCAGGGAAGCTTCACTGGACTAGGTTGATGAGATCTCATCATGCCCTCCTCAGCATGTCCTGTTGGCATGGAACTCTGTGGAGTAGGTTGGCATGGAACTCTGTGGAGTAGGTTGGCATGGAACTCTGTGGAGTAGTTTGGCATGGAACTGTGTGGAGCAGGTTGGCATGGAACTCTGTGGAGTAGGTTGGCATGGAACTGTGTGGAGTAGGTTGGCATGGAACTGTGTGGAGAAGGTTGGCATGGAACTCTGTGGAGTAGGTTGGCATGGAACTTTGTGGAGCAGGTTGGCATGGAACTCTGTGGAACAGGTTGGTATGAAACTGCAGAATAGTTTGGCATGGAACTCTGTGGAGCAGGTTGGCATGGAACTCTGTGGAGTAGATTGGCATGGAACTTTGTGGAGTAGGGTGGAATGGAACTCTGTGGAGTAGGTAGGCATTAAACTCTGGAAGGGCAGGACAAAGGTAGTAGGACGCTAACTGAGAAATGAACGAGATGCATACAGAGGATCTGATGATTTGACCATCTAACAGAGGATGTGGTACTGTTATGATGATGGTGATGATGATGGTGACTATGATGATGACCACGATGTTACTTCTGACGTCTATTCTAACACCCACCTCTGTGTCTCTCTCCCTCGCTCTGTGTCTCTCTCCCTCTCTCTGTGTCTCTCTCCCTCGCTCTGTCTCTCTCCCTCTCTCTGTGTCTCTCTCCCTCTCTCTGTGTCTCTTTGTGTCATCAGGCCCTACTGGTTCTAACGGGGCGAAGGGGGACAGAGGGGAGAAGGGCAGTCGAGGGGACAGAGGTCCCGCCGGGCCAAAGGGGGACTCGGGGTCTCTTTCCAGCTCTGCCTCTTCCTCTGGCTCTTCATCAGGCGGAGGAGAACGTGGAGAAAAGGTACTGTATGCTGCCTGGCACACTACTGTGTGTTATACACCCACTATAACTGATGACCCCCATAGCTGATTACATCTGATTCAGACAGACCACAGGTCTGTTACTATTACATGAGACACATGTAATAGATACAACATTACATACAACTTGTCTTTGTCTCCTTTTTCTTTTAGGGAGACAAAGGCTTGAAGGTACGTTTTGACTTTGTCCTTCCCAGCTTCTTTTTATTTAACTTCATTTTAGCTAGTCATTGAAGTGATCATATTAAATAGGTAGTTGATCGTTTTCTTCCCACAGGGCAGTTCTGGGTTCGGTTACCCAGGCTCCAAGGGGGACCGTGGCGTACCTGGTCCCCCTGGCCCTCCTGGCCCTGGGGGACCAGCTGCCCAGGTTGTGAGGCTAGGGGACGGCTCTGTGGTGCAGCCAGTAGCTGGGCCAATGGGACCAATGGGGCCCCCAGGGGTCAAAGGACCAGCAGGACCCCAGGGACCAGAGGGAGAGGCGGTGAGTTGTACCATACCTTCTGACATACAGTGCATTTGGAAAGTATTCAGACCCCTTGACTTTTTCCACACTTTGTTACGTTACAGCCTTATTCTAAAATGGATTAAATTGTTTTCCCCCCTCATCCATCTACAAACAATACCCCATAAAGACAAAGCAAAAACAAGTTTTTGACATTTTTGCAAATGTATTAAAAATAAACAACTGATTATCACATTTACATAAGTACTCAGACCCTTTACTCAGTACTTTGTTGAAGCACCTTTGGCAGCAATTACAGCCTCAAGTCTTCTTGGGTATGACGCTACAATCTTGGCACACCTGTATTTGGGGAGTTTCTCCCATTTTTCTCTGCAGATCCTTGCAAGCTCTGTCAGGTTGGATGGGGAGCGTTGCTGCACAGCTATTTTCAGGTCTCTCCAGAGATGTTCGATTGGGTTCAAGTCCAGGCTCTTGCTGGGCCACTCAAAGACATTCAGAGACTTGTCCCGAAGCCACTCCTGCGTTGTCTTGGCTGTGTACTTAGGGTTGTTGTCCTGTTGGAAGGTGAACCTTTGCCCCAGTCTGAGGTCCTGAGTGCTCTGGAGCAGGTTTTCATCAAGTATCTCTCTGTACTTCGCTCGTTCATCTTTGCCTCGATCCTGACTAGTCTCCCAGTCCCTGTCGCTGAAAAACATCCCCACATCATGATGCTGCCACCAACATGCTTTACCGTAGGGATGGTGCCAGGTTTCTTCCAGACATGATGCTTGGCATACAGGCCAAAGAGTTCAATCTTGGTTTCATCAGACCAGATAATCTTGTTTCTCATGGTCTGAGAGTCTTTAGGTGCCTTTTGGCAAACTCCAAGCGGGCGGTCATGTGCCTTTTACTGAGGAGTGGCTTCCGTCTGGCCACTTCCATAAAGGCCTTATTGTTGGAGTGCTGCAGAGATTGTTGTCCTTCAGGAAGGTTCTCCCATCTCCACAGAGGAACTCTGGAGGTCTGTCAGAGTGACCATTGGGTTCTTTGTCACCTCCCAGACCAAGGCCCTTCTCCCCGATTGCTCAGTTTGGCCGGGTGGCCAGCTCTAGGAAGAGTCTTGGTGGTTCCAAACTTCTTCCAATTAAGAATGATGGAGGCCACTGTGTTCTTGGATACCTTCAATGCTACAGAAATGTTTTGGTACCCTTCCCCAGATCTGTGCCTCAACACAATCCTGTCTCGGAGCTCTACGGACAATTCCTTCGACCTCATGGCTTGGTTTTGGCTCTGACATGCACTGTCAACTGTAGTACCTTTTATATAGACAGGTGTGTGCCTTTCCAAATCATGTCCAATCAATTGAATTTACCACAGGTGGACTCCAATTAAGTTGTAGAAACATCTCAAGGATGATCAATGGAAACAGGATGCACCTGAGCTCAATTTCGAGTCTCATAGCAAATGGTCTGAATATGTAAATAAGGTATTTCTGTTGGTTTTTTTTGCACCCATTTCTAAAAACCTGTTTTCACTTTGTCATTATGGGATATTGTGTGTAGCTTGCTGATTCGTTTTTGAAATTTAATTAATTAATTTTAGAATAAGGCTGTAACGTAATAAAATGTGGAAAAAGTCAAGGGGTCTTGAGTACCTTCCGTAGGCACTGTATTCAGCATTCTCACTTATTTTGGTTTCAGTACTTGTACATTTTCTTTGAATTTACTGTAACAAACCATATCTATTTCATTCCCCAGGGGGATCCAGGAGAGGATGGCAAATTAGTGAGTGTCACTTTCTGATGTTGTATCCCATTGATCTCATGTCATGGTTTTTATTTGTTGTTAATTGTGTGAGGAGAAATACAGTGCTAGTCAGATGTCATTATTGAGAAGCGGTGGTGGTCAGTAGCAGTGGTCAGACAGTGTCAGCCTCACTAAGCTGTGTCTTCTCTCTCTGTCCCACCACAACTCAGGGACCTGCCGGACCCATAGGGTTACCAGGAACACAAGGAGACTCAGGGGTCAAAGGACAAAAGGTAAAGTCCGAAGCCATTTATTTAAGAGCATGAGTATTTGAATATTATCGGAGGTACCCAAAGGTTAAATACTGAGTGTTTGCCCTGTGACCTCTCCAGGGCGATCGTGGTGATGGTCACCCAGGACCCAGGGGTCCTCCAGGGCCACCTGGACCCCCAGGCCCAGGGACAGGTGACCGTGCTGTGAGTCAACCACTACAGCATCAGGCCATTCAGCCCATTAATTCATGTGGATCAGACATGAATATACCAATATACCACTTATAATGTTTCTTAATTTGTCCCTAGACATTTGTGGATATGGAAGGCTCAGGAGGATTCCCAGATTTGGAGAAAATGCAGGTATGTTTTAGCCGATGCAGATTTTGAGTTTGTCCCAAAAAAACAACTTTTCACAAACTGTATATTGTGAAACCCAAGACTCTTGTGTTGACTGTTTCTTTAGACTCTCCGTGGTCTACCAGGCCCCCCCGGCCCCCCAGGTCCCCTGGCCCCTCAACCGGTGGTGTCAGCTCCCATGGGTCAGGCTCTTTCGGGCCCCCTGGACCTCCCGGACAGGACGGTGCCCGTGGCCTACCAGTGAGGACCCTCTCTCTACTATATCTGACATGACCATATGTTTTGTACCTAGTTAACTGTAGCCAGCACAACTACAGCATTGAAATGAATGTCTTGATTTGTTGACCATTATGTATTGATATCATGCTGTGTTTTTCAGGGGCCCGCTGGTCCACCTGGCAGACCTGGAACCCCAGGACCCAGTAGCGGAGAGAAGGTATGAGACAGGGAGGAGACTTATTTTACTTCAGCTGAACTGATCATACTAAACTCAGCAAAAAAAGAAACGTCCTCTCACTGTCAACTGCGTTTATTTTCAGCAAACTTAACATGTGTAAATATTCGTATGAACATAACAAGATTCAACAACTGAGACATAAACTGAACAAGTTCCACAGACATGTGACTAACAGAAATGGAATAATGTGTCCCTGAACAAAAGGGGTGTCAAAATCAAAAGTAACAGTCAGTATCTGGTGTGGCCACTAGCTGCATTAAGTACTGCAGTGCATCTCCTCCTCATGGACTGCACCAGATTTGCCAGTTCTTGCTGTGAGATGTTACCCCACTCTTCCACCAAGTCACCTGCAAGTTCCTGGACATTTCTGGGGGGAATGGCCCTAGCCCCCACCCCCCCGATCCAACAGGTCCCAGACGTGCTCAATGGGATTGAGATCTGGGCTCTTCGCTGGCCATGGAAGAACACTGACATTCCTGTCTTGCAGGAAATCATGCACAGAGCGAGCAGTATGGCTGGTGGCATTGTCATGCTGGAGGGTCATGTCAGGATGAGCCTGCAGGAAGGGTACCACATGAGGGAGGAGGATGTCTTCCCTGTAACGCACAGCGTTGAGATTGCCTGCAATGACAACAAGCTCAGTCCGATGATGCTGTGACACACCGCCCCAAACCATGACGGAATTTCCACCTCCAAATCGATCCCGCTCCAGAGTACAGGCCTCGGTGTAAAGCTCATTCCTTCGACGATAAACGCAAATCTGACCATCACCCCATGTGAGACAAAACTGCGACTCGTCAGTGAAGAGCACTTTCTGCCAGTCCTGTCTGGTCCAGCGACGGTGGGTTTGTGCCCATAGGCGACGTTGTTGGTGAGGACCTGCCTTACAACAGGACTACAGTCCAGCCTCTTTCAGCCTATTGCGGACAGTCTGAACACTGATGGAGGGATTGTGCATTCCTGGTGTAACCCGGGCAGTTGTTGTTGCCATCCTGTACCTGTCCCGCAGGTGTGATGTTCGGATGTACTGATCCTGTGCAGATCCTGTGCAGGTGTTGTTATATGTGGTCTGCCACTGCGAGGACGATCAGCTGTCCGTCCTGTCTCCCTGTAGCGCTGTTTTAGGCGTCTCACAGTACGGACATTGCAAGTTATTGTCCTGGCCACATCACATCCTCATGCCTCCTTGCAGCATGCCTAAGGCATGTTCACGCAGATGAGCAGGGACCTCGGGCATTTTTCTTTTGGTGTTTTTCAGTCAGTAGAAAGGCCTCTTTAGTGTCCTATGTTTTCATAACTATTACCTTAATTGCCTACCGTCTATAAGCTGTTTGTGTCTTGAAGACCGTTCCACACGTGCATGTTCATTAATTGTTTATGGTTCATTGAACAAGCATGGGGAAACAGTGTTTAAACCCTTTACAATGAAGATCTTTGAAGTTATTTGGATTTTTACGAATTATCTTTGAAAGACAGGGTCCTGAAAAAGGGACGTTTCTTTTTATGCTGAGTTTATATATCACTCTATACAGCACACACAGAACTGGACCTTTGTATAGGGATCATTTTGAGATGATTGTCTTATTCTCTCTATATATATATATATCACTCTCTGTAACTCTCTCTCTCTATATCTCTCTCTTTCCCCGTCTCTCTCTCCCTCTCATCCGCAGGGAGAAGCTGGTGATCTAGGTCTTCCAGGGCCCAGTGGAGAGAGGGTGAGCTCTGAAATACACCCATACTAATCCACCTCTAAATCTTACATCTAAATATATAGCTATTTTCACTTTGACCTTGTTTCTCTGGTGCTGTTGGGTGTGGGACTTCTCCTAGAGATTGATAGTCTAAACATGATGTTGGTGGTGGTGTGAGGATTTTCTCAGGATTACAGATCTTCTCCCTTATGGTTGTCTCCCTCTAGCAAAACTCTTTGTCTGCCTTCTCCTCCTTCTCCAACTTTTTGACCAGTATCTTTAGGGAAGGTGATGGGTCACAGGTACTACTGGGTCTCCTGCTATTGGTTCCTTGGTTTCGGCTGCATTCATCACGTGTGGGGGAATCAACTCACTGAGAAAAACTCAAATTCTCAGTGTGTTCATTATAGGACAAATGGCACATTTGCTTGCTTGTTTGACTTCTGACATAGCATATTAAATAGCATGTCATTGCTTAAGATATTTTACCATCACTCTGGATGTTTAATATTGGTTTTTATAATTGTTTTTAAATTATTTTCAATATAGATTTGCATTGCTTGTTATAGGAATAATTCAGCTTAAATGTGTTTCCACTTTTGTGGAATGCTTCTTTATTTGTCTGTTAGCATGCTGGGTCAACTATGTCTATGGACTGCTGACTCTCTCTCTCTCTCACTCACTCACTCACTCACTCACTCACTCACTCACTCACTCACTCACTCACACACACACACACACACACACACACACACACACACACACACACACACACACACACACACACACACACACACACACACACACACACACACACACACACACACACACACACACACACACACACACACACACACACACCTTTACAATCTCTCTCTCTCTGTCTCTCACCTCTTCGCTCCTAACCACCAGGGTTCTAAGGGTGACCCTGGAGTGCCTGGTCAGGCAGGGCAGGGGGGTTTGGCTGGGCTTCCTGGGCCCATGGGACCGATTGGGCCCCCAGGACCACCCGGACCTTCCTACCCCGTGCGTTATGTGAGTACTGTACACAACTCCTGCCACCCACCCAGACTACATCAACTACAGCTTAACTTCCCACCACAAAGCTCCCTTCATAGAAATTGTCACCAAATTGACTACATATTGTATATTTGACTACATATATTTTGGTGGAATTGTCTTTTTTGAACTGTATCTGTGTCTTCTCTGTGTAGGGTGACGGGGAGGGCTCCGGAGTGACGGGGGTCAATGGTGTTGCTGGAGTGATAGGGATTCCAGGACCACAGGTGATCTATACATTGCCATCCACTCATCATTTGGATTGCCTTTACGATCACATCAACTAATACATAGTCACATATCCACTGTTTTTCAGGGTCCGCCCGGAATCGCTGGCTTTCCGGTAAGAACAAGGAAATCCCTTTGAATATATTTCTACGTTTGGAGGCCATATCATTGTTATATAGCAATGTTTACTGTATTCCTGTCATCATACAGGGAAGATCTGGTTTTCCTGGGCTTTCGGGAGAGAAGGGGAGCGAGGGAGCAAGAGGACGGGATGGAACACCAGGGATGGACGGATTGCCAGGAAAATTGGTAGAAGATCATAATCCCTCAGCCACCTCCCCAGACTGTATCAGAAGGTTACTTAGGCTTTAGAGTAACCCACGCAAAGGGCACTAACCTATTCTGTTTTGTTTCTTGTGTATACACAGGGAGACAAAGGGGAGAGGGGAGACACAGGGGAAAGGGTGAGTTACCTACTCCTGAATACCATATTTTGGTGGTTGATTTTTATGTCTGTTAACTTCCCCAGATATACACGACCGTTCAAAAGTTTGGGGTCACTTAGAAATGTCCTTGTTTTTGAAAGATTTTTTTTTGTCCATTTAAAAATAACATCAAATTGATCAGAAATACAGTGTAGACATTGTTAATGTTGTATTTCATGGAATATCTACATAGGCATACAGAGGCCCATTGTCAGCAACCATCACTCCTGTGTTCCAATGGCACGTTGTGTTAGCTAATCCAAGTTTATCATTTTAAAAGTCTAATTGATCCTTAGAAAACCCTTTTTCAATTATGTTAGCACAGCTGAAAACTGTTGTGCTTATTAAAGAACCAATAAAACTGGCCTTGTTAAGACTAGTTGAGTATCTGGAGCATCAGCATTTGTGGGTTCAAAATGGACAGAAACAAAGACCTTTCTTCTGAAAATCGTCAGCCTATTCTTGTTCTGAGAAATGAAGGCTATTCCATGCGAGAAATTGCCAAGAAACTGAAGATCTCGTACAACGCTGTGTACTACTCCTTTCACAGAACAGAGCAAACTGTCTCTAACCAGAATAGAAAGAGGAGTGGGAGGCCCCGGTGCACAACTGAGCAAGAGGACAAGTACATTAGTGTCTAGTTTGAGAAACAGACGCCTCACAAGTCCTCAACTGGCAGCTTCATTAAATAGTACCCGCAAAACACCAGTCTCAACGTCAACAGTGAAGAGGCGACTCCGGGATGCTGGCCTTCTAGCGAGAGTTCCTCTGTCCAGTGTCTGTGTTCTTTTGCCATCTTAATCTTTTCTTTTTATTGGCCAGTCTGAGATATGGTTTTTCTTTGCAACTCTGCCTGGACTGCTGAACAATTCATAAAATCACCACCGGACAATTTATTTACATCGACCCCCTCCCTTTTGTACACTGCTGTACTCGCTGTTTGTTTGTTTCCTATGCATAGTCACTTCACCCCCACCTACATGTACAGATTACCTCAACTAGTCTGTACCCCCGCACACTGACTCCGTACCGGTGCCCCCTGTATATAGCCTCGTTATTCTTATTGTGTTACTTTTTATTTTAGCCTACTTGGTAAATATTTTCTTATTCTCGAACTGCACTGTTGGTTAAGGGCTTGTAAGTAAGCATTTCTCGGTAAAGTCTACACTTGTTGTATTCGGTGCATGAGACAAAGTTTGATTTGATTTTAATCAAACCCACAAATGCTGATGCTCCAGATACTCAACTAGTCTTAAGGCCAGTTTTATTGCTTCTTTAATCAGTTTTCAGCTGTGCTAACATAATGGCAAAAGAGTTTTCTAATAAACAATTATTTATTTTTATTTGACCTTTATGTAACTAGGCAAGTCAGTTAAGAATAAATTCTTATATTCAATGACGGCCTAGGAACAGTGGGTTAACTGCCTTGTTCAGGGGCAGAACGACAGCTCGGGGATTCGATCTTTCAACCTTTCGGTTACTAGTCCAACGCTATAACCACTAGGCTACCTGCCGCCCCAATTAGCCTTTTAAAATGATCAACTTAGATTAGCTAACACAACGTGAAATTGGAACACAGGAGTGATGGTTGCTGATAATGGGCCTCTGTACGCCTATGTAGATATTCCATAAAAAATCTGCTGTTTACAGCTACAGTTATCATTTACAACATTAACAATGTCTACACTATCAATTTGATGTTATTTTAAATGGACAAAACATTTGCTTTTCTTTCAAAAACAAAGACATTTCTAAGTGACCCCAAACTTTTGAACGGTAGTGTAAGTCATCTATTGAGTGTCCCACGGCTTCATGTTGTTGTGTGTGTGGTGTTGTAGGGTGAGCCAGGACGTGAAGGGGGACCCCCTGGACCTCCAGGAGCCCCTGGCCCACCGGGACAGATCATCCACCAGACCTCGGGCAGTGTGAGTGTGGCTGTGTACTGTACGGTCTAGTCTGCTCTGGATTATAGTGATGTTTCAGTGACACAACTGACCTACCTGTCTCCGTCTCATTGTAGTTTGATGGAGTTGTTGGGAATCAAGGACAGGTGAGAATTTGACTCAGACAGTCACTGTTACTCTACATGCAGTCTTCTAATGTTTTAGAAAGTCCCCCTAACTCTTCTTTTCTCCAGGGAGGACCAGGTATTCCCGGCCGGGCAGGATTCCCAGTACGTATCAATACCACACTGCCAATCAACACACACAGTGGAGTGGAGACGATTACCTTTACTGTTTCAAAAGATATTTCACAGTTGAAGCACACCAAATAGCGTAACGGACAGTGCTGTACTAGATGTATGTTGGAGATTGCTCAAAAAAATATTTTATAACATGTTAATGGAAAACTGTTTTAAAAGATATTTCACAGTTGAAACACCTTAATAGTGTTCCCTAATATTTAAAAAAAAACAATGCTGTACGGCCTACTAGTTGTATGTTGGAAATTGCCTAAAACATAATGTTAATGGAACTCTCTTTTAAAAATATACACACACAAGGTTGTTATTTATACTGATCACAACTTCTTCTATAGGGCCCTATGGGACCAAAGGGAGATATACTGATCACAACTTCTTCTATAGGGCCCTATGGGACCAAAGGGAGATATACTGATCACAACTTCTTCTATAGGGCCCTATGGGACCAAAGGGAGATATACTGATCACAACTTCTTCTATAGGGCCCTATGGGACCAAAGGGAGATACAGGAGAGCCTGGACAGCCAGGATACGCAGCTAAGGTCTGGTAATAACTTAATTCATTCATATATTGTTTTCTTACAGGGAAAATTGCATAAAGTATTGACATGTCTCCACCCTGTGTCCTGTCCAGGGGGAGAAAGGAGAACCTGGTATTATCATGGGGCCTGATGGAAGACCCATGTACCTGGGAGGGCTGGGGTCTCAGCCGGTGAGGAAAACCGCACACTAGATTTATAGTTGGTAGAAATACTGTATGCTATTGTGTGTTTGTCCATCTCCACATTCAATTATTATACCCTTTTACCTGTGTGTGCAGGGAGAGAAGGGACTCCCGGGACCTGAGGGACCTCCTGTAAGTACTGTCTCCTTTAACAGTGACATGCTTTGTTTCTGATTAGCCATCGATAACCATGGATGTACTGTATATAGTTCTCTGTTTCTTTAGGGTCCAGCTGGTAGATTTATATTGTTCTCTGTCACTATAGGGTCTAGCTGGTAGATTTATATTCTTCTCTGCCACTATAGGGTCCAGCTGGTAGATTTATATTCTTCTCTGTCACTATAGGGTCCAGCTGGTAGATTTATATTGTTCTGTCTCTACAGGGTCCAGCTGGTAGATTTATATTGTTCTGTCTCTACAGGGTCCAGCTGGTAGATTTATATTGTTCTGTCTCTACAGGGTCCAGCTGGTAGATTTATATTGTTCTGTCTCTACAGGGTCCAGCTGGGAGATTTATATTGTTCTGTCTCTACAGGGTCCAGCTGGTAGATTTATATTGTTCTCTGTCTCTATAGGGTCCAGATGGTATATTCATATTGTTCTCTGTCTCTACAGGGTCCAGATGGTAGATTTATATTGTTCTCCGTCTCTATAGGGTCCAGCTGGTATATTCATATTGTTCTCTGTCTCTATAGGGTCCAGATGGTATATTCATGTTGTTCTCTGTCTCTATAGGGTCCAGCTGGTAGATTTATATTGTTCTCTGTCTCTATAGGGTTCCGATGGTATATTCATATTGTTCTCTGTCTCTATAGGGTCCAGCTGGTATATTCATATTGTTCTCTGTCTCTATAGGGTCCAGATGGTAGATTCATATTGTTCTCTGTCTCTATAGGGTCCAGATGGTAGATTCATATTGTTCTCTGTCTCTACAGGGTCCCTATGGTCCAGCTGGTCTAAAGGGAGATATAGGCATGCCAGGTAGACCGGTAAGTATCTCTGTTCATCTATCAGCCAAGTGGTGGTCCTCTGTAGCTCAGTTGGTAGAGCATGGCGCTTGCAATGCCAAGACAGGACCACCCATATGTAAAATACACTGCTCAAAAAAATAAAGGGAACACTAAAATAACACATCATAGATCTGAATGAATGAAATAATCTTATTAAATACTTTTTTCTTTACATAGTTGAATGTGCTGACAACAAAATCACACAAATATTATCAATGGAAATCAAATTTATCAACCCATGGAGGTCTGGATTTGGAGTCACACTCAAAATTAAAGTGGAAAACCACACTACAGTCTGATCACACTTTGATGTAATGTCCTTAAAACAAGTCAAAATGAGGCTCAGTAGTGTGTGTGGCCTCCACGTGCCTGAATGACCTCCCTACAACGCCTGGGCATGCTCCTGATGAGGTGGCGAATGGTCTCCTGAGGGATCTCCTCCCAGACCTGGACTAAAGCATCCGCCAACTCCTGGACAGTCTGTGGTGCAACGTGGCGTTGGTGGATGGAGCGAGACATGATGTCCCAGATGTGCTCAATTGGATTCAGGTCTGGGGAACGGGCGGGCCAGTCCTTAGCATCAATGCCTTCCTCTTGCAGGAACTGCTGACACACTCCAGCCACATGAGGTCTAGCATTGTCTTGCATTAGGAGGAACCACCCCACACCATGACTGACCCACCGCCAAACCGGTCATGCTGGAGGATGTTGCAGGCAGCAGAACGTTCTCCACGGCGTCTCCAGACTCTGTCACGTCTGTCACGTGCTCAGTGTGAACCTGCTTTAATCTGTGAAGAGCACAGGGCGCCAGTGGCGATTTTTGCCAATCTTGGTGTTCTCTGGCAAATGCCAAACGTCCTGCACGGTGTTGGGCTGTAAGCACAACCCCCACCTGTGGACGTTGGGCCCTCATACCACCCTCATGGAGTCTGTTTCTGACCGTTTGAGCAGACACATGCACATTTGTGGCCTGCTGGAGGTCATTTTGCAGGGCTCTGGCAGTGCTCCTCCTTGCACAAAGGCGGAGGTAGTGGTCCTGCTGCTGGGTTGTTGCCCTCCTACGGCCTCCTCCACGTCTCCTGGTGTACTGGCCTGTCTCCTGGTAGCGCCTCCATGCTCTGGACACTACGCTGACAGACACAGCAAACCTTCTTGCCACAGCTCGCATTGATGTGCCATCCTGGATGAGCTGCACTACCTGAGCCACTTGTGTGGGTTGTAGACTCCGTCTCATGCTACCACTAGAGTGAAAGCACCGCCAGCATTCAAAAGTGACCAAAACATCAGCCAGGAAGCATAGGAACTGAGAAGTGGTCTGTGGTCACCAACTTCAGAACCACTCCTTTATTGGGGGTGTCTTGCTAATTGCCTATAATTTCCACCTGTTGTCTATTCCATTTGCACAACAGCATGTGAAATTTATTGTCAATCAGTGTTGCTTCCTAAGTGGACAGTTTGATTTCACAGAAGTGTGATTGACTTGGAGTTACATTGTGTTGTTTAAGTGTTCCCCTTTATTTTTTTGAGCAGTGTATATGCACACATGACTGGAAGTCGCTTTGAATAAAAGTGTCTGCTAAATGGCACTGAACTGTGACTTAGAAAGAATCCAAGTGTGCTATTTCCCATACAGTATTAACAAACTGGTGATGTACTGCTGCTGCTGGATCTAAGCCAGGGTGTTGGTTACAGGGTCGTCCTGGGTTGAATGGTGTCAAAGGAGAGAGGGGGGATTCAGCTGGAGGGAGTGGAGGATATGGAGTAAGTATGACACCGCAGGTTGGTGTTTGAGGGGGGATGCAACCCAGAGGTCAGCATGTCAAATCATTCATAAAAGCAGTGGTTAGACCGTCATGACCCAGACAGGGCATCAGTTTTACCCAGATTGATCCATGTTTTTAGGGTCCTCCAGGACCACCTGGCCCACCCGGACCCCCCGGGCCAGCAGTACCTCTGGACAGGTTCAATGTGAGTATATGTCTGATCCAGTATTGTATATTTCCCAGGTGTTGTGATACATGGATACCATGTCAGGATGTTAACTACTTAGTGGCTCCACTCCCGACACTACCCGGTGAAATGTGAGGCGCCAAATTCAAAATCCAAAAGTTGAATTATTAAACATTCATCAATATACAAGTGTTGCATAGTCATCAAAAGCTCTGATTCTTGGCAATATCACAGCGTTGTCAGATTTCAAAAGGGCTTTACGGCAAAAGCACAACATTTGATTGTTTGAGGATAGCCCCCTCTCATATTTTATGTATTAGCATAAATCCATAACCAACGCGGGTCTCAAAAAACGCATAAAATCGCTAATATAAAATCCCTTACCTTTCGAAGAACTTCTGCTGAGGGCTTCCCAAGTGTCCAACGAAGACATCAAATGGTTCTTTTGTTAGAAAAAGTCATTTATTATATCCATAAATCTCAGTTTGGTTGGCGCGCGTTATGATCATAAAATCCACTGTTGAGTCGCCCATTGAACCGTGAAGAGAACACGTTCAAATTATACCTATACACTTTCTACAAACAAATCAAACATCATTTTTAATGTATCCTTAGGTATCCTTTTGTGTATATTTGGTGTAATATTTCAACCGGACGATAACGTGAACGATAGGAAAGAAAAATAAAGTGGTGTGTGTTCACAATCTCGCGCGCGTCAAACCTTGTTTACAAAAGTGGACCTCTGACTTCTTCCTGTTCCTATCCATTCTGGTTACTCCTAGAATTCCCAGTCTTTGACTGTTGACTGTTGACATCTAGTGGAAGCCATAGGTACTGCAGTCTCAGTCCTACATAACGTTGTATGCAATAGGCAAAATGGAGAAGATGGTCATTTACAAAAAAAACTGCAAATCCGAATGGATTTTCCTCGGGTTTTCGCCTGCTATATCAGTTCTGTTATACTCACATACATTATTTTAACACTCTTAGAAACTTCAGTGTTTCCTATCCAATAGTACTAATTATGTGCATATCCTATTTTCTGGGCCTGAGCGTAAGGCATTTTACTTTGGGCACGCCAGACTCTCCAAAACCGTCACCTATGCAGCCGCTCCCTACGAAGTTAAAACCCACAAAGTCACTAATGTGGGTTTACAAATTGATATAGTCTCTTTCCGAGGTACAGTAGTGTAACTCTAATTGATATAGTCTCTTTCCGAGGTACAGTAGTGTAACTCTAATTGATATGGTCTCTTTAAGAGGTACAGTAGTGTAATTTTAATTGATATGGTCTCTTTCTAAGGTACAGTAGTGTAACTCTAATTGATATGGTCTCTTTCTAAGGTACAGTAGTGTAACTCTAATTGATATGGTCTCTTTAAGAGGTACAGTAGTGTAACTCTAATTGATATGGTCTCTTTCTAAGGTACAGTAGTGTAACTCTAATTGATATGGTCTCTTTCCAAGGTACAGTAGTGTAACTCTAATTGATATGGTCTCTTTAAGAGGTACAGTAGTGTAACTCTAATTGATATGGTCTCTTTCTAAGGTACAGTAGTGTAACTCTAATTGATATGGTCTCTTTCCAAGGTACAGTAGTGTAACTCTAATTGATATGGTCTCTTTAAGAGGTACAGTAGTGTAACTCTTCTCCCCTTTGTTCTGTTTCTCACTCAGAGGTATGATGATGTCTCACGGCTATATCCTGGTAAGTCAACTCATTCTCATTGGCCAGTCTCACACCATGATGTAAAACAATGTCATGTGTTCTCTTACATGTTGGCCTTTTTCCTCCACCCATCAGACTCCAAAGGAGAGAAAGGTGATCGTGGAGTACCAGGAATACCTGGGGTACCAGGTACAGTAAAATCAGCTCCAGCAGCTGGACAGCTAGTTATTTACTACCGCTGGCCTTAGGTGTACTAACACATGGGATTTGAGCTAATTGAACTCACGTTCTGTTGTCTCCACTCTAGGTCTCACGTCCAACTTTGACATCTACACCTTCAAGGTAAGCGACATAACTACAAAGGCCCCCTACACTCACAACCTGCCATGCGTCTGTATGTGTTTGACGTGAGGTCAGATGACATGGTGTGTGTGTCCCTGCAGAAGGAGATGAAGGGAGAGAGAGGAGACTCTGGGATGAAGGGGGAGAAGGGCGAGCCAGCTGGAGGATATTATGGCGGCGATTACGGTGGACAGGGTGGTCAACCTGGACCTCCAGGACTTCCAGTAGGAATAACCACTGAACAACAACAGCCATTTTATTTGACTGCATTCTCCACGTTTTATCAGTGCCTTGCATCAAAAGACATGTAGAATGGAATTCAATTAGAACGTTTTAATGAGCAAGAGAAATTCCTTCTAAGGACAAATATCTATCTGATCTATCTCCAGGGGCCAAAGGGAGAGTCCGTCATCGGTCCTTCAGGGCCCCAGGGCCCTCCAGGTAACCCAGGAAGAGGGTACGAAGGCAGGCAAGGGAACCCAGGCCCACCGGGGCCTCCCGGACCTTCAGGATCATCCTCCTCACCTGGAGCCTACAGGCCAACACAGAGTGAGGCGTACTCTCTCACACACACTCATACATACAGTGCATAGGCAGAAACACACGTTAAAATAAACCTTCTGGTGACATGAAGTACAGTAGCGCCTTGGTTAACAGCTTCAATGAATGTGATCTTTTTACATCTCAGCCATCAGCATCCCTGGACCTCCGGGCCCTCCTGGCCCACCTGGGACTGATGGGCACTCCTCTGGGGTGAGTCTGTTAACCCCTCCATTCCTAGTGTAGGGTCTAGGAGGTTATGGCCTGTTTCTGGACGGGGCCTCACTGTGATGATATATACACCACTTCCAGGATGTGGCATCATTTAGCTCCTTGTCGTCCACGTTTGAACAGGTGATGGTGCTGAGGTCATATGACACGATGACAGCCACGGCCAGACGACAGGCAGAGGGGACGCTGGTGTATCTGGTCGACCAAACAGACTTTTACATCAGAGTACGAGATGGCTTCCGGCAAATCCAGGTGCAGTGTTTACCAGTGTAATGAATGCAAGCCACTATATTTATAAAACACAACACCTTCATCCTTTGTTAAAAGTTTTTACATGATTAACTTGGAAGTTCTACCTTCACCTTTCAGCTTGGACCATACATAGCTTTACCCCCTGACCAGGTAAGTCCTTGGAAATGCTGACAATACACTATTGTGACAGTGAGTGAATGACTTAATGAAGTTATTAATCACATTAGTGAGTGAATCTTATTGACATGATTTCTCTGTCTGTATCCATCTGCAGGGTAATGAGTTAGCAGCTGTCGACCCTCCTCCAGTGGTCTACTACCAGCCAGACCAGTCCTCCAACACGGCCACAGAGCAACCCCCCAGACAGCTAGACCCCCACCAGCCACAGCCTGAGGGACATCACCCTGTTTACCCTGACCCACGTAACCCGACTCACCCGGATCCACGCTACCCAGCCCAGCCGGATCCTCGCTACCCAGCCCAGCCGGATCCACGCTACCCAGCCCAGCCGGATCCACGCTACCCAGCTCACCCGGATCCACGCTACCCAGCTCAGCCAGATCCACGCTACCCGGATCCACGCTACCACTCACACCCCGACCCACACTACCCCTCACACTCAGACCCCAGATACCCCTCACACACTGATCCACGGTACCCCAGTTATACAGACCGCCAGCACAACCCTGACCAGGTTCAGCCGGTCCAGCCCCAGCCAGCCCCCGTCCCACAGAACCCGGTTTACTCAGACACCCGCTACCCTGTAACCCCACAACGCAGACCCAGACCCCCTGAGACCCCCAGCCACCAACACACGTCAGGCCCGAGCGTGAGTAGCCAGTGATTAAATGTCATAAATGAAACCTAAAAACATGGCACTGCTGAAATACTTCTGATGGTGGATGTGATGGGTAGCACCTTTTTAAAAGCAGACTTTATTTCTTCTTCTTTCCTTCTGCAGATTCACCTGGTCGCCCTGAACGCCCCCCAGGAGGGGAACATGCGGGGTATCAGAGGGGCAGACTTCCTGTGCTTCAACCAGGCTCGGGCCATCGGGCTGAAGGGAACCTTCCGGGCGTTCCTCTCCTCCAAGCTCCAGGACCTTTACAGCATCGTCCGCAAGTCAGACAGGGACCGCATGCCCATCGTCAACCTGAAGGTACGGTACTGTTGGCTAAGACTGAGATGCATTTTCAGCTTCATTCAGAATCCCAGTATCATCCCCTATCATTTAAGTAATTGGCAGAACCGTCCCTAACCATTTGTCTGTCCCCTCTATAGGACGAGGTCCTGTTTGACAGTTGGGAGGCCATCTTCAGTGACTCAGAGGGCAGAGTGAAGGACAATGTACCCATCTACTCCTTCGATGGCAAAGACATTTTCACAGACGACACATGGTGAATAACTACATTTCTACATATTACTCACAATACACAAAATATCAAAACCTCTCTTTTTACAACATCCATAAGGAGGCATTGATAAGTTATGTAAAATTAACAGCTGAGAAAGTGAATGGAAGCAAAAATATGATGATTCATCCCTTCATCTCGTTCTCTCCCTTATTCCCTCTCCTCACCCAGGCCAGACAAGATGATATGGCACGGTTCGACCAGCAGGGGGCACGGCCAGGTGGATAACTACTGTGAGACGTGGCGTATAGGGGAGCAGGCGCTGACGGGCATGGCCTCCTCTCTACAGGGGGGCCAGCTCCTCCAACAGAGAACCAGCAGCTGTCACAGCTCCTACGCCGTGCTCTGCATCGAGAACAGCTACATCGGACAGTTCAAGAGATAGGACTGACCGACCAAACACACACACACACACACACTTCAGCCAGTTCAAGAGATAGGACTGACCGACCAAACACACACACATCAGCCAATCCAGGAGGCCTAACAAATCGTACGTACCAGTGGAGGCTGGTGACTTAAATAATTGAGGAGGATGGTAGACCCATGGTATAGGCGCGTAACGCACGGAGACAACAAAGTGTGTTTCAAAAATCGTCAAAGACTAATTATTTTAACCTAAAGCATTTAATAAAGACATTTATAGTACAATATTACGGGGAATAGGAATGAGAGGGCTACTTCCACAGTGTTTGGAAGGGATCACAGCAGTGATTGAATGAAGGTATGAGGCATGAGTTGAGGTGTTCAGAGGCTTGACCAGTGCAGGACAGGATTTGCCTGGGATGACAAAAAACTAACACAACACACTACACAGTTAGACCAAAGAGCTAATAATGAGTTAGTCCAAGCATGGAGTAAAATCATTGATGTAATGAGAGAAAATTGATAGGGGTACTCACAGTGCTTGGAGAGGAAACATTCAATGTGCTAGTGGATGAGCGGGCACATGAGACATGGCTTCAGTTCATATCAGGAGAGAGTTGACAATGGTAGTGGAGTGGAGTGGTCATCACCTCCTAATCAGGGAACAGGAGGGGACTTAGTTGGAAATACAAAGAGCAGATACATTCCATTACAGCTGCGTCATCATAGGTTTGGACAACAAGTTTCTTGAGGAAGTTAAACTCAGACATCTCAAAATTCATTAAGTCAAACACAGACTGCGCATCTCGCCCACTTGACACATCAAAGTAGCCCAAGAAATGTTCCTGAATAAAGCCCAGATCATACACATACCTGACGATAACTGACAACTCCAAGCAGACTGGCGGCCCCATAGGTCCCAGAGCGGTGGGGCAATTTTACCCCTGGGGCCTGGAGTTTTTCCTTATATGTTAACCTAACTAGGAAAACTCTGGACCCTATAAGGTATGCCAGTGATTAATTAGTTGTAAAAAGATTTTATATGGGCTATGATGGGACCAGTTTTTCCTAATCAGGTCACATGGTTTTAAAAAAACTCCTGGCCCTGGGGGGGATGAAAACCCTGTCAAACTGCAGCTACCTTATATTTGTTCATATAAATTAGATTTAGACTAGATTAGTATGGGGATTTCCTCTACCCAGACACATAGACAACTGGGCTGAGCTTGTTTTATGCATGTTTGCATCATGCAGGCCTATGCAACTGTAGGCCATTTACGTACACCACTATTATGTTGACTGATTAAATCCAGTTAATAATTTTGTATTAAAAACGTATAGGCAGCCTAGCCAGCCCAATTTTGAATGTAAACAAAATGTTATCACATTCACATTTTTGCCTGATACAAATGGACTATAAATACATAACGTTACCAATTAGTTTACCCTGACCTGATGGACAGGGCGCATAGGCTGTATGCAGCTGCTGTTATTAGGAGCCTACAGTTGATCAGACTGAAAAATAGTCTTGTTTTCATCCCTTACAGCATATCAGATTTCTGATGTTTAGGTGTAGCCTAGGCTGCTGCACCATTTATGTCATGAGTTTTTGCTCGTGTCTGTCCGGAGTGATTGTGTTATCATCTTTGCTAAATAAATACCGGAGGAAAGTGGAAAGCCTACTTGAGCGCACGCGAAAAAATGCGCTGTGTCAACCTCTTTTTAATCGAAATGTTTATGGATGATGCGATGAAGCCATCAAATCATTCTGAATTGTTTTCGACATCCCAGAAAATACTGTAGAAAGTTCGACATGTTCAGCAAGTAAAGCATCGTAACGTGCAATTACCTCTGCACGCTCCTTGTAGTTGCCCTTGTTGGCGGGAACTTTCCCTCTCATCATGTCCTCTATCGATGCAGCCTTTTCCCAGAAGCTTGAATGTTATGTCGGCATTTATATGCTCCCTGCTTTTGTTTTGCCGTTCAGCTGAACGATCGATGTTCTTCAGGTCATTGTACCCACCTTTCGACCAAAGCTCAAGCTCAGACTTTCCCAAAAGCAGGCAAGGCCAGCAGTACAGGCAGCTTGATGAAAGGCTCCCTGTTAACCAGCTTTACATTTGATACCAGTTGGTATTGAAGGCCCTCACCTTTTCATCTTTCTTTATGAAACTGATCTCAGGCAGAGGTCGACCCTCTCTTTTCCGTGTACCCCAGAGAATGAAAGGGGTTCTTCAACAAAGTCCACAAACTGCACACTCACGCTGGTAGATAGCTAGCTACTGACGTTAGCTAGGCTAACTTTTATTTTTTTTAAATCAATTACACTAACTGAACACAAAAAGTTTTAAATTACTGTGTTAGTCTATGGAAGGGTGGTGAGGCCTACGAGCCTCCTAGGTTTTGTATTGAAGTCAATGTAGCCAGAGGAGGATGGAAGCTAGCTGTCCTCCGGCTACACCATGGTGCTACCACAGACAGTGCTGTTGAAGTTACGGTAGACCATTGCAAAACAGTGTATTTTAATTGGTGACATAGGAATATATTTATAGTTTTATCTAAAAAGTATAACTTGAATGTTTCTAATGTTTACATTTTTATGAAATTTCACTGAGGATGGTCCTCCCCTTCCTCCTCTGAGGAGCCTCCACTGGTACGTACACACACACACACACACACACACACACACACACACACACACACACACACACACACACACACACACACACACACACACACACACACAATGGTGCTTTGTATATAACAGCTAAACATTCCCCTTCTCTAATACACTCAGTCCAGCTGGCCAAATAGGACCAGATATCCATAATATGGGGTTGATCAAGAACAGCCACAACCAGGCTAAGAGATGGACCCCAAGCCACAATCCACCCCCCTTTAAACACTGATCGCAGCTGACCAAACAGCCCACCCCAACCCCCTGCACATACGTCTAAATCACTGTTCTGTAAACACCTCCACTGTGGTTTTCAGTAGAGTTTGTATTCATTCCACTTCTCCTTTTACTGTCCACTTCAGAAAGCCATGTTCATTGGGGGTTAGAGGACAGACTATCACAATGTAAAAAATGTTTTTGTGGTCATAATACCTGCATTGTAGAAAGTCAATAGCCTTTTAACAGTTAGCCCTAGAATCAAACCACACCTACAGATTAAATAGGACACCAATTCTGTTCTCTATGATTCCAACAAGCTAATTGTTGCAGTATTGTACATGAAATGTTTATTATCCAATGTTGTAATTTTTTATTCACTTTACATTTTTGTTGTAATCAGTACACGTAACCAGTTTTTGAAGCACTATCTATAACATTGTGGTAAATGTTGGATGGTTTTATTTTGCTAGTGGACATCAAAGGAACAGGATATTTAAAATGTTTGATTACAAAAGGAGTATTTATTTTGTGATTAACACTTTTTAAAAAGTAGTTTTAACATTCACACTTTTCAGTAATGGACTCCATGGATCTGTTTAGATCTATGTAGTGACAGAGGAAAAAATGAGTCTGGGCCAAGAATCATTACATTTTGTATCAAATTACTATGCAAAACAAAATGTCCTTTTGCATTTCAAAATCCTCAAAAGTGCTCTTAAGTGTTTTTCATGTCTATGCACTGTGGTTACAGTTGCCAAGATGCGCTGCGAAAGAAATTAAATAAGGCTTTTTATCCAAAGACAAAAGCATTGCATCTCACTGAAAAATTACCCTGGTGATGAGTTTCCTGAGGTGACATGTACTGTGCCAATTCTCTCAATGTCATCAACGTTCATTGCAAACAAACAAATGCTACATTGTTTTTCCAAACTGATTTATTTGTAAATCAAAAATTAAATGTTGACACAAGTCTCTGTGTTTTTACAGCAACAAAATAGGTTCACAGTCATTCACCCAAAGTGTATATTCGGCATTGATTGAAGTCAGTGTGACAATAATAAACATGAACAATTGACAGTTAACATTACAAATCTATTCCTATACTGAATCCAATACTGAACTCGTTGGCTAGTATACTGCACGGCATATAGACCATTAGGTGCAATTAATCTCATATGACCATGTAAAAATCATTGTATACTCTACAACCTCATCACTATAGGCTGAAACCTACCTTGAGATATGACCTTTTAAATCAATTAGAGAATAGTGCAAAGTTCAAGTTGCAACTCTCCTGTTCCGGACCCATTGTACATAGTGTTCTCAAGTTAAGTGCTTGTATTCTTCACCCACATCTTTTATCCACCCTACATGTAATTAATATGCACTCAACTACTATAGTCTATATTCTGACTTGATTTCTCAGTTTTGTATGCGTTTTGTAGTAAGATGGTCCTAAGATTACTCAAGGGAACAGGAATTCAGCAAACCACTTCCTATGCACTGCAATTAAACTAAACTAAAGGCAACTTCAATAAAACAATTGGGTAGGTGTAATCTGCATTTATGGGCATACTTTAAGTATGGCATAAACACATTTAGAATGTAAAGGGTACACCAGATATGAGTTCCTAGAGTTGTCAGATTCCAAAGAATAAACATATAGGCCTAAAAGATATTTACATTTTTCAACATCATTTTGCATTTTGAAAAGAGAACGGACCTGTACATTTTTCAATAATAGCCTATTATCTTTGAGAATTTACAATCAACAAAATAAAAGCTAGACAATCAGGCCCCCACTGATGTTATGTTTGTGCATAAGAACACCAGCCATGTCAAAATGCATAGAAGTGTATGAAATTTGCTTAAAAACAAAAATCTCAGCTCCATGGCAAAATGCATAGAATTGCAGGAAATTGTGTTATTTCAGCTCCATGGCAGGATGTGGAATTGCAGGGGATTAGCTTTGAAATTGCAAAATATTGTGTCCGCTGCCAAGATGATATTTTGTATTTTTGCTTTGGTCTGTGTATATGATTTTTACCACTCAACCCTGATGGTGGGTCAAGACTCAAAAGACCGCTCAATTGGTGGGTCACAAAGCAAAAACATTTGAGAACCCCTGCATTAAAACAATACAAAATAGTGAATTAGAAAATTCTGGAAATAACATACAGAATAAAGGTCTGCCAGCTCATAGATAAATCCTCAAACTCATTTACAGTAGTTCATAACTACTATACTCCAGTTTGCACATTCACATTCATTTGGGCTTTCTATTAGAAAAGATGACAATAAACGTAATATTAGCACTGCTGGGAGAGAAAAGACAAATCCACATGAAAACATTTAAACAAAGAGTGGGGTAAGTTGAGCCAAAGAGATAAATTGAGCCACCCTTGTTTCTAGGAAACTATACACAACATTTTATAATTTGACCAAATATCTAGGAAGAGGTCATCATTTCATGGAGTCCAAAGAAAGAAAACACATAGAAAAAGTTAAGTAAAAAAATATATAAAAAATAAGATTTTCACCAAGTCAAATTCATTTGTGTTATAGAGGTTTCATGATGCTTGTATCTAAAGCAAAGTAGATAATTTTAAGATTATTCTACACATCAGAATGAAAGTGCATTATTGTATCTGTGTGTGCTAATATAACCAAAATGTTTGCCTTGGGGTAAAAGTTAAGCCAATGGCAAGTTGAGCAAATTGAAGTGTTTTCCTCCCAGGCATAATGCAAGGCATTATTGCTGGGATATGAGGTAACAGGGCCTGCCTATGTTAAAAAATATATATCAAGTACAAAGTGTTTGTTAGGAGTTAAGCCTGTGTTAAAAAGGTGCTTAAAATTATTAAAAAGAAAACAAAGCAATTGTGTTTGGGAAATAAAGATAGACATTATTTTAAAAAGGTATTGGTAATATTTAATTCAATAGAGACAATTTTATTTGGCTCAACTTACCCTATTCCGCAGCTCAATTTACTCTATACTCGGGGTAAGTTGTGCCAAGATATCACTTTTTTTCCCCAGACAACCTATGTTTTCAAAATTGTAAAGTTTACATGAATTCTGATTATTTCCAGGGATACACAACATCCTGAAATATGTAGATATCTTTGTTAGAAAGAATACTATATCTCTCTTGACGGAGTGATGCTGAACGTAAAAAAAATGGCTCAACTTACCCCACCCTCCCATAAGCAAAACTACACACAAAATGGTAGCTAAAACATTTCCTGACACAATGTGCATTGAATTACTCACTGGCAGCAAGCAAGTGCACCGATATGGTTAGTTTGAAGGCCCTAAAACAATTGGCATCTGCTTTGGTCAAAAGCAATTGCTGATTAAACCTAAGACAATGGGAGTGTAGTGAACATACACAAAGCGCTTCATTTAGAAATCCTTTACAAAGAAAAATCTTCAGGAAGATTCAGCAGCCCAATAACGCATCGTGTCACGTGTCTGCTTAATCTAAAGCAATGCTAATGTGATCACATAGTAATCATGATCCTTTGGGGCACACCTCTCTCACTGGAGGACTTCTATACAGCTAACAATATATACACAGATACAAAAAATATGGTTTCGCTAATCAATACAATTGCAGCAACTGTCGAGAATTCCTAATGATCGCAAACAGTGAATCATTTGCTGAATACTGTGAACATAATCTGTGAACATAATCACCAGTGGATAACACAATTTGGGTTGTTTCTGGGATAAGAAGAGCAAAGCAGCCACTGCATAGTACATGTCAACAGTCTCTCTGAGAACATTCAGCTGACAACTAGGCCCAAACTATATTAAAAACAAAACACTGTTTTGAGTGAGAAGTAGGGATCGTTCTGAAGCCGAAAAAGGACATTCCTAAAATTGACCTACTACAGTAGCTATATGCGGGTCTATTGTACTTCGAAACAATGTTGAGGCAGGTTGCTTAGGATTCAAACCTTATCAAACAGCCTAGTTCATTCTCTTAGAGGTGCTCCCACAATAATGGGATTTGTACCGCATACGAGGTCATGTGTTGCAATCTTCCCACCCCGCACTAAGACATTATTCCATTCCACTACCTTTTGTTTATTTATATAAGTAAGCTTCGCTTTTATACTTACAAGCAGTGGTGTAAAGAACTTAAGAAGTATCTGTACTTTACTATTTATATTTTACATCACTACATTCCTAAAGAAAATCATGTACTTTTTACTCCATACATTTTCCCTAACACCCAAAAGTACTCATTATATTTTGAATGCTTAGCAGGACAGAAAAATGGCCCAATGCACACACTTATCAAGAGAACAACCCTGGTCATCCTTACTGCCTCTGATCTGGTGGACTCACTAAACACAAATGCTTCATTTGTAAATTATGTCTGAGTGTTGGAGTGTCCCCCCTGGCTATTGATAAATAAAACATGTAATTGTGCTATCTGGTTTGCTTAATAAGTATTTTGAAATAATTTATACTCTTACTTTTTAATACTTAAGTATTTTTAAACCAAATAACTTTAGACGTTTACTTAAGTCATTTTCTATTAAGGTATCTTTACTTTTACTCAAGTATGACAATTGGGTACTTTTTCCACCGCTGCTTACAAGACCATTAGGCTTGTTTGAGTGAGATTTTTTATCTTGTAGTAATGTAGGTGGGCCCTGCCTGTAATTCTTTAAACATTGAGAAAAAATATGTATTTCATAATATCCTTTTGGTGAACTGAAGACACGTTGGATTGAACAGATAAGGCACTAAGGGCTGAGAACTGACTGTTCACTAATACTGGTAAACTACACTCCACCAACACATCCAACAGTGTCATGAGGTCTCGACTCACCTCTAAGTCTCATCTGTCCTTGTGCAGTCATGTGTGGAAACCGTAGCGAGATTCCCAGACCGTTTAGACCAGTCAATGTCAGCGTAGGGGGTTTAGGTGTTGATGTCATGATGACACAATGTTCAAGGGATTTTGGCAGAGGCCCTTTATCTACTTCCCCACAGTCAGATGAACTCATGGATACCATTTTTATGTCTCTGCATCCAGTATGAAGGACGTTAGAGGTAGTTTCATGAGCCAATGCCAACTAGCGTTAGCTAGCGCAATGACTGGAAGTCTACAGGAACAGCTTGCATGCTAGCTGTTCCGATAGACTTCCAGTCATTACGCTAACAGCAGTTAGTAATTTGGCCAACGCTAGTTAGCAAATTCCTTCAAACTGCATGCAGATACATAAAAATTCTCTCCACGAGTTCATCTGACTCGGGAAGTAGATAAAAGGGCTTCATTGCCAAAATCCCAGAATATCCCTTTCAGGCCTTCACGTTGTTCCCATTGGACAGAGGTTCCGTCTCTGAGGGGTTTGATGGTACAGAACATAGCTCAGTGGGCGTGGCCTGGTCTGTGGACCCTCCCCCTCTCGCTGATTGGTTCCTGTAGTGGCGAATGACGACCCAGGCAGCACAGCCCAGGTAGATGACCGTCAGCAAGGCAAAGTAGAAGAAGTAGACCAGGAACTATTGGAGAAGAGAAAAGCACTCATTAGAAAACATATGGTGTTCCCATATGGTTGACGTCAGCTTGCAGGAAGTTGTCTGAGTGTGGCGGTAATCAAGAGTGTGTGTGACTGACCTGGGAGTGCACGTCTAGTCCCAGACCCTTCTTGTCAGAGACGATGAGGGTGATGATGGTCTTCAGAACGGTCGCCAGGAAAGTGTTGACCCCAAACACCAGGGCACACAGCTCCTTAGTGAGCGACGAGGCGATCTGGAAACTACAAACACCACAGCAGGATAGTCAGCAG
This sequence comes from Brachymystax lenok tsinlingensis, assembly GCA_030435695.1. Lineage (NCBI taxonomy): Eukaryota > Metazoa > Chordata > Actinopteri > Salmoniformes > Salmonidae > Brachymystax > Brachymystax lenok. The sequence continues at coordinate 66,189,242 of CM059814.1, forward strand.
ATCAAATGTACAGCCTAAAGTAAGAAAGACTTGACAGTTCTATCTGACAATGCATTCATACACTGCACACGTCTCAACATGAAAATCCCATTATATGTACACAACGACGTTAAATAGAAGTAGACCTAAAGAAACGTACATGGCGATAGGCACGAGGAACTGGTAGAAACCCTTGAAGAGGGAATAGGCCACATAGCAGACCCAGATGTTGCTGGTGGTCCCCATGAGGAGCAGCAGGCCAGCTTGCAGAGCCGTGATGACACCGATCACCAGCTCAGACCACACGTTCCAGCGGATCTTCACGAAGCCCGCTGCAAACGACGTGATCGCACCTGGGACAGAGTTAACGAGGTGGAGTTAGTCGAAGAAGATAAGCTGACTAGGTTGATGATTGAGCAGGTGATTAAGGCTTGGAGGAACTTCATTTAAGAAATGCTGTGTGTGTGAACTCAGGGTCACAGTTTGACATGATTACATCAAGGCAAACAGAGGGGATTGGTTGTTCAGTAAGCCTTTATGTTATTATTATGCATCAATAAAATGATTCTACTAAATCACTATGGAGAGCAGCATACTGTCTGGCGTCATCTCCCTGTGTGATCAACATCTAACCCATCGTCATCTTCCACCACCTTTCAACAGAACAGGACTGTTTAGTCTTATGTTGTCTCACCACATTCTGCTTCATGGGAATTCCTCTTTCCAGGTTGATAGGCTTTGTATGTCTCCTGTTCTTGTCAGCTGTTTAAGTGATGTAACTTCAGTCCTAATTAAATCATCGGTGAGGGGTCCGTCTAAAACAGTGGTTCCCAACTCCAGTCCCCCCAACAGTGCACATTTTTGTTGTGGCCCCGGACAAGCACACCTGATTCTACTTGTCAACTATTCATCAACTATTGAATCAGGCGAGTTACCCTGGGGCTACAACAACGTGTGCTGTTGGGGGTATTGGAGAACTGGAGATGGGAAACCCTGGTCTAAGACAAATTTATTGACCTGACGTCACGTGATGCCAGAGAACTCATTTGACTGAGAAAAGATGTACCTTGAAGCATGTTGCCATGGTGCTCTCACTACTACCTCTGCCAACTGCTGTAGGGGTGTTTATATTTTGTAGGAATCATTGACTTGGAAAACACAGGCTCCTACCCTGTCAGACAGTAAAGACCCAGGTGAATGCTACATATTGGTTATTAAAACACTTGTATACCTGGCTTTGGAGGGCCTTTGTACCCAGACTAAAAGTAAAACCTAGGGAAATTGATCCCTCACCCAGTAGTGTGGAGACAGCCTCCACCCCCCCGTTGTAGACGTGTTTGTTCTCCGTGGCGGGGTACACCTTGTTCCACAGGACATGGACGTACAACAGCACCAGGTAGTAGCCAGCGGAGTTGAACACCCACCACAGGCTCCACAGTCTCAGGCTGGGCCTCCGCGGCACGTTCCTCAGCTCTTTCAGCATCTGAATGAACACCGAGTCCCTCCAGGAGGAACCAGAGCTCAAAGGAGCCAGGGAGGGTGTGTCACCTGAACCCAAGCCCGCTTCGCCCTGCTTCATCCTGGCCAGCTCCGACTGGGCAGCAGCCTGCTCCTGGAGGTTCCTCTGGGCAGCGTGGTGGGCCCTGTTGAAGAACAGGGACCTCTTGGGCCAGGGCAGGCAGCAGGAGAGCACCAGGCCGAAGGACACCAAGGCCAAGGAGACAGCACTGAGCGTGGCGAAAGAGAGCCTGCCCACGGATATCAGCACCTGGCCCAGCACCGAGCTGGCAAACACCCCCATGAGGACACAAGAGCGCGAGTAGCTGGCCACTCGTTGGTAGAGCTCTGGTGTGACCAGGGAGAAGATATAGGAGGAGTAAGCCACGCGTGCTGCCATGGTGATGCCGTAGAAGAACTCCATGAACTGCATCTCTAAGAGGGAGGAGCCCAGGAAGAGGAGGAGCCAGATGGCCACGTGGCTGAGGCTGGAGAGGACCAGGACAGGCTTGTAACGCAGGACGTCTGTCAGGAGGAAGACTGGCACCAGCACCGCCATGTAGGAGTAGGACAGGATCGGGTTGATCTCATTGGTCACCTGGAGGAAGAGAATGGCGGGTTTGAGAGGGGAGACCACATAGAATGGACTGAGAGGGCTACGTTGAATCTAATTCTCCTTGTAAAAAGTTGTTGTAGCTGAAGGCTATATAAATGTGCCGGCAGATGTTCTCAAATTGCATATTTAGGCTAGTTTCCTGTGAGTCCTCGAACACTGCCAAATGCACATGCCTCATATGCTGTTCAGAACAACCTTGTCGCTGTGCGGACACCTTTTGCCAATGCAACAACGTTAGTCCCCCTCTACAGGAAATGAGGGGAGCAAAAACCTTCTCTGATCCCCTTCATTTGAACTAATGCCTCATTGTACGCAGGGACACCTTCCAATGAGTCTGCAGACGTCAGGCCATTAGGTTCATTAGTTGATACTGAGCCAGACAAGCCTACAGTAACCAATCAGAAAAACAGACTCTGACCTAATTTGTAGGAATGTGAACTTTGACCACACTGGGGAGGGGTTACTGCACTCACACTGTGATAGCCTTATTAAAGTCCAGCGGGTTCCATGACTAAGGAACAATGGAAAATAATAACTAGCACTTTATTTCAATTACTTTGGGATTGAGCAGTTGTAGTTCAAGCTCCAAGTATAAATTCAGATGGAACTCGTGTCAGCTGATATAGCTTATATCAGGGTTGTCATTCTACGTGTCATACAAGGCTATAGCCTCCAGCGCAGGACATAGCCTTTCATATCCCTCAAAATCAATTGGGCCTCAGGTTGAACTGACATTCCCTGGCCTTGTTTAACTAGGCAAGTCAGTTAAATAAAGGTTAAATAAAAATGTTTACAAATAAAATTTCTCTGTGGCTTCAAGGTACATATTTTCTCAGTCAAATGAGTTCTCTGGCATCACGTGACGTCAGGTCAATAAAATATCAATATACTTGTTTACTAAGCAAGAGCGAAGATAAGTTTCTCGATCCGTCCTACTAGTGCTCCAAAATTATTTAATTCACATCGTAATCAAAATATTGATGTGCAATATCCATATCGCAAATGATCCATATTGCATGCAATATTTTGAAACGTGTAATGGCCGTTATAGTTTCCGCCATTTTTTTCTCCTCTCGCGGCTGCTTCCCACCAAGCAGTGCAGTTCCTCCACCTTGCTGTTAAATTCACTGTAAGTTTGCATGCTATTCTGTTAGGTCAATGAGGTCAACTAATCGTTCCAAACAAGAACGATGCCGCTTTCCACTTTGGTTCTTAATAGCGATGGGGTGAAAAAATCTAAACAGTTACATATCGGGATATTATTTGTGACTATATATCATATCACTGACAATATCATATCGCCCCCCCAAAAAAATTGCGCTATTCTCCATCTTCTATTTAAATAGGGGGCCAATTTATTTCCATGACTGATCAAAACTAATTTTCTCATGGCTCTCTCTTGTCCCTCTGCAGCAGACATGAGCAATATGTTTGTGAGCAATATGTTTGGAACATCGAATCGCAATGAAATCACAGTATCGAATCGCAATACATATCGTATCGCAATACATATCGTATCGGCACCGAAGTATTGTGATAATATTGTATCGTGACGTCCCTGGCAAAGCCCTACTTTGTAATATAAGCCCTACTTTGTAATACTTTGTAATATAAGCCCTATTTAGTAATATAAGTTATTCAATTTCTATGATTCCAACAGTTCACCCTAGTATTTTGATCTTTAACATCAAAAAATTCTCAACTCGATTATTCGCCCACATCGTGCAGCCTTACCTCCTAAACATCTACCCACCCTTAAAAACTGTGGTTAACTTAAGACACACACTACACACATTGCACTCTCACGCAAAACACACCAACATTCCAAACTGTTATAGGGGGATGACTGTGCATTACTGACCTGTTCCCTGGTGAAGTTCTTCTCCGTGCTGAGCAGGTTCGGTGTGATAAAGGGCTCGCCAGGCTTCAGCTGCACCATAAACCCATAGAAACACAGGAACACCACCGACAACTCCCAGGTCCGGGCTGTCTTGGTCTGGCCGTCTGAGGGGTCCTCAGGTGGGGGAAGAGCCATCTCAGGGTCAGGCTCTCCAGGGGCGGTCTCCTTCAGGTCCAGCTCAGCCTCTTCCTCCACAGCCCTGTCCCCACTCACCATAGCGTCTTTGTCCACCATGGTAGTGGCCTGACAGTGGACACTGGAGTCCCAAGTCTACCTCTGACTGTATCAAATGACTAAGTGGTATTGCTATAGTGAAGAGGCTTGCTATAGGAACTTTCATAGAAACCAGAAAGTAGGGCCTAAACCTCCAATTCAGATTTTCTAAGCAGACAATGAGTAGAGATTCTTGTTAGCACTCTTCTCTTACAAGTTCCACAAAGGATCCAGTGTTAAAGTGGGGTGAGAGGGAAACCTTTCACAATGACGAACATGGAGTTAAAGTGCTACCTGCAGTCATTTTCATACTGTATGTATGAGAGAATGTCAACCTTTACTCCATTCCATGGATTGACAATGATTGAAAGCAAGCTAGTTTACAGCTGGACCTCTGGTCATTGTGAACCTGTAAAAGACAAGAATGTTTGCAAATAGTCATGCAAAGTCTGTTTTCTGACAGAGTGCAGTATTATTTTGTGGGATGGCGCTCAACCAAACTCCCTATGTCCAAAGCTGTCCTTTTCGGACAGGGACATCAAATCACACGTATTATAGTAACAACGACCCTAACAGATCTGAGCTGTCAGGTCACGAGTATTATTTGGGCGCAGTCAGTGTATGATAACTTTGTTGTTCTCTGTTGGACTGATTTATTAACTTGGGGTTGACACACTCCAAAAATAGATTCACAACGAACGACTTTTGTAACGTCTACCTCTTGACCAGCTATTGCATGTAAGTTTACCACAGTAAGATAGCTTTGTAATTGCAATGCTGCATGCATGCGAGACCAGACATACTTTAAGAAGTATTCGCTAAAACAGGGGTGCAACTTCTGCACGCATGGCTGGCACGAGCCATATTCAATGTTAGCTAACTGGTTACGTTAGGTATTCCAGACTGGAATCTGGTTAGCTAACGTAACTAGTTAGCTAGAAAGCTACATGCCAATGCAGCCAGCTCAACTAAAGGTAGCTAAGCTTGTCTGGAAGAGGTAGCTGAGCTTATTTTGATAAACCCCTTGCTAGTGAACAATGTCAGAGAGCTAGCTACAGCTAACGTCAACTAGCTTAGACAATTTAGCTAACTGTCTAGAGTAGCTGACATTATCTAGCATTAATGTTAGCTTCATCATGCTAATTAATAGTATCTTATTGCAGGGAACATTGGTGAACTTGTTAGTTAGCTGAAGTTAACACCAATAATTGGGTTTACATTGTCAAGGAAAGTAGGTAAATCCTACCTCTAAATTCTTTCCCGTCTAAACTCGTGTGCGCGCTGTTGTTCAATGAATGCATTTCAGAGCAACTGAGTCTGAGATTTTACAAGGAGCTATGGGGGCTGTAGTTTCTGTTGATTGACTGTACTTTCTGTTGATCCAAAATGCACCATAAAATGTATTTCATCAATTAACATTAATATATCACTCAATGATCAATACTTTTCACTCGTTTCAATATCAATGGCCAATAATCTACGTAATGTATTCCAATATATTAGGACATAATATAACATTAACATTTAATGATTAAAAGACAAACCCCCCTACACAAAACATAGAGCATTCTACTGAGCACGCAACCGAACATTGCCCCATGGATGATTATTGGACGTGACCGTCGCGCTGTGAAATTAGGGAGTTCTATTTTTCCGGCCCGGGTTGAACCGAGCAATGGCGCATCATGTCAACTGGGGAAAGCGGGGAGGGAGGAGCGCCTTCTCAAATCAAACAGCAATCTGCTCCAGCTAGGTGTAGGCCAATCGTCCCGAAACATACAGCATCTCTTTTCCATAAAAATACAGGTTTGAATGTTCAAAATAATTTTTATTGGGAAGGCAGAGAAAGCGTTTTTATCAAAAGCAATCACTTTTGCACAGAATCCGACTGTAGCCGATGTATCACTCCGATGTATCACTCCACGTGCTTAACTTTGTCTCGCGCAGGCAGCCCTGTTCCAAAATGAATGCAATCACTTTCACCCGGTTCAAACTCCTCCCACCGGCGTAACCCGGACAGATACATGAGGGTACAGCAATGGATTGGTGACTGACGCTCTCCAGTGCGCATGTCACATAAATGTATTGCGCATTTGCCTACTTATTTTTCAAACTGGGTTATTTTGGGGAATTTGGTAGGGTATTTATAACGTATTTACTACACATATAAATAGTTCTCCAAGTATGGCATGACCAATTTGATTATCATGTGGTTGGTTTTAAGTAAAACACTGTCTCAGGCTACATGGAGAGAATCAGTCCATTGTCACAGCACTTTAAATGTTATGTGACTTAGACAGTCATGCGATATCTTCTGTGCCCTCAACAGAACCCAATAAACACATCTCTGGGGATTTGGTTGTCATGCAGTTATCCTAAGGCATTCCAACAGAGTGTCTTGATTTCATGGACATCACAACCATCGCTGTGAGGAGGGCCTCACTGCAAATTCTGGATCCATCCAACCTTTCCTTTTCTAACCAAGACCTGTCTGTGTCTAGTGCTGTTTCCCAGATGAAACACTTCCTTCTTTGTCACCTCCTTTGAGAACCAGACCCTAATGTGAAAGGATAGCATGCATGCATACGATGGCGGCCATTCTGCTGTATCACTTTCACCCATGAATGTATTCTGTGCTTTCAACTAGGAACTATCCATCTCTTTCAGATCAGTGGTTATAAGGAATCGGACAGATAGGTAAATAAGTCTTAGGACATAATATCCACAACATTTTCCTGTTACCTTTGTTTGACTGTGGCAATATCCTGTATATTATTCACAGCGACCCACACTCATTTAATCTCAGCTGGTAAACCGTGCCTATATTTCCCTTCTGTGCCCATCTTTCCCCTCCCATTTTCTATGAATCTTTTATAGCCATCTCCTGTCCAGTATAGAGGAGGTACATCCTCTACAGCACAGCCTGCCAGCGGTGTTTTATTAGAGGGCTGAAATACTGCTGAATCAGAGGTTTCCCCTCTCCTCCCTCTTTAACAATCAACTCTGTACGTGTGTATGCATGCATTCCTGTGTGTGTGTCTGTGTGTGCACGACTGCGTGTGTTCTGTTTTCAGAAATAATGCAACATGTCGTGCCTCCTTTAAGAGGGTAGCCGTACATGAGAATGATTGTAGCATGCAGTACAGCACCTGACTGTGTCTCAGCTAGTCTTGTAGGGGAACATGCTGCCTATTGTGTTATCACACTGGTTTAGGTGCATCAGAATCTAATCACTCTAATGTGTCCCAGGTCAGGGTCTTAAATCACTCACACAGGCTAAGTGCACCTTCTTAAATCTGTCATTAAGAGAGAGGGAGGTTCTAAGAGTCCAAAGGCAATTACTCTGATTGGCTGGATGAGTCATTGCACTTATTGGCCCTGCCTTCAACGTCTCTCATTGGTCGTGCAGTTTTACAGCTGCCTCTCATTGGGCCATTAGGAGAGAGTGGGCCGGGTCTTACTCTTGCTCTCTGTGTTTGAGTGTCTGTGGATGGGTAAGACACTCTCTCTCCCATCCTGGGAGTAACTGCTTGTGTTTGGTCCTGTCTGTAGGCTGTGTGAGTGTTTGTTTGGGTGTGTGTGTGTGTGAGAGAAAGGGAGAGAGTAGCGTTTACGTTTCACCTCCCTGTTCCCTGTCATTCCTCTCCTCTCTACTCCTCCCTCGTTCCCTCTCTTGGACTACCCCATTGGGACCTACCCAGACCCCTTCCCTGCCTGGACCCTCTACTCTCCATCCCTTTGACTCTCCTCATCTCTCCATCCCTCCCTCTCCCAGGTCAAGGTAAGCACCACTCTTTCCTATTCAGAAAGGGGCTTTATCTAGCTTCCTCTAATTTCCGACGTCTGATGATTCTAATCAAGTGCTGTCAGGTCAGAGATATTCAAGACAGTTGGCATTGCAAACAGCCAGTGATCCTGAGAAGCTCTCTTCCCTTTTCCTCCTTGGCTGCTGTTCAAAGATGCCTGCTTGCCTGGCCCTTCTTCCTCCATGCAGACCATGGCTCTGGCGAGTCTGCTCAGAGGGAGGCAGGGAGGGAGAGAAAGAAGCGGGGGATTAAAATTAGCCATCAAGGCCACATGGATTTCATCTACCCAGACTAAGCTCAGTCTAAAAGAGTTCCCTTATCTCTCTCCTCTTTTTTGGTCTTTAAAACATCGGTATCCTGCTCTCTGGGTATGGCAGTGTCACCTCATTTGAAAGTTTAAAATAAAAAGTAAATTCATGCTTGGGTGCAGTGGTGGTTGTTTGTACCAGGCTGACTCATGTTTTGTTGTTCTTTTAGGCTGTTGTTGTCATAGGCCTTGACCTAGTTACCCCACAGATGCTCCAACAGTAGGTACTAAACAGTATCCCTATTTCCCCTCTTAGAAATGCATTGTCTCCTGTACTGTGGAGGTTGTGGGAGCACCATTAGCTAGCAAATGGAATTATGTTGCACACAGGATAATTGCCTTACCAGATAGTGTAATTACCTGCTAAATTGAATCAAAGCCATGGCCTCACTGCATTCCCAACTGTAAACAGGGTTTAGAGGGAAGGCATGCTGACTGGTACTGAGGATGGACAGGATGTGCTCCGCTGGCTGTCTGGTTGGACTTCCTGTTTTGAATCTAGTTTGGAGGGAGGGCTGAATGTGTTGATGTAGTCCCTCAAATACATATTGTTCTGTATACATATGACTGTGCTTTTACTAGCCAGTTAGAACTGGTACATTGTAACTACTGTAACCTGCATGTGATACCGGTTTGTTGGGGTCATCTTGACCAATTTCAAACATTTATCAACGGATGGTGATTATACAAATATTCTCATGGCATCTTGTTTTATAAGATGCATAGCTATTTGTACTAGAAACAAACAGAGTCAAATAAATGTTGAATCTTTTTTCCTTACAAGCTTCACATGTCTTTGTTAACAATCCAACGACTGTTGTTTGGAATAAGAACACACGAATGTTGTCTCTATGGCTAGAAAAGTTGAGAGACGGAACGGTTCGCCACTGCGCTATTACCGTTGTATTCTTGACTTCTCAGTAACCCTCTGTCTGCACAGTATGACACATTGCTGCAGAGTTCAAAGGGATTTAAAGAACCAGAACCTGCCATTCAGGCAATACGGTGTCTTATTGTCCCATTGTCAACCTCACAATAGGATTAATTCATGTTTTGTAGTGAGTGTGGGAAATGCAGCTCAATAATGTGACGTTTATTGAAATCATAAGAATAGTTCAATTGCCATAATAACTCTCTGAAGTGCACACTTGTTTGCAGTGGAGCCGTATTATGTTGTAATCTATGTTCAGTGTCTGCTCTGTGCATCCATAGTACTGTAGCTCTGAAACATACCTGCTGTGTACATGCCTCAGGTTTTTGGCAGTTCCATTTACTCCCATATGGCTCTACAACAAGGAGCTGACATGAGCTGTTTTTATCAGGCGTAAGGAGGAAAACTGATGATGGCTTATAGAACTCAGGGCCCCAAATGGAACAGAAAACGCAGCTGTATGGAATTTCTAGGACATTATGACAGATTTGACGTGTAAGTGTTGGTGTGTGTGCGTGCTAGCACCTTCTTGTGTACAGTAGAATGGCATGTTGATAAATGTGTATTGTCCTGCCGACAATAAGGAAGGAAGTACTTTACTTACCCACTGATGGACGTTAGGGATGATACAGTAGCTTCTCATTACCACACCTCTGTGTTCAATAGGCTCATTAGGCTGTTTTCTATTCTGTCCTCCTGCATCCCTTTTCACTATAACTCATAACAGGATGTAGTGTAAGTGATACTCAGGCCTGAGAGAGAAACCTGAGTCCTCTCTCTGTTCACTGGCCACAGAGGAGAGTTATGGCCTGGGAAAAATATAGATCTCTCTCTATCTCTTTTTGTCTCTCTCTCTCGCTCTCCCTCTCCTTCCCTCCATAACCTGGTTTGACAGCCATTAGTCAGTTTTATGATGTTGACGGGAGGATTATAGACGGCTCACTGTGAGCTCACTGTTTCCTTTAGACACATTTCCTCTTAAGCGTCTGCAGGTGCAGCACACGGAGTTGAAAGAGCAACTGATGAGTGTCACTGCAGCTTCTTACAGTGAGCCGAGCCACTCGTCCTGATCTCTCTCTCTCTTCTTTGGGAAGGAGGGGGTAAAGATGAGTACGAAGCACATAATACTCAGGGGATGAGGATGTGGAAAACATAATTTGTCTTAATCTAATCCATGATGCTGTTTTGTCATGTGTCTATGCAAGCACTGTCTGTCCCTGTTTGGTACACAAGCATTTCTGGAAAGAATGGATTGTCTGGCCGTCTCGGTTGACACACACATGGCAAAGTCGTTGTTGAAACAACCTTGTGCAAACCATCTGCACTTCCAGGTTAGCTACAGTACATATTAACTATACACACATAGATGTAGAATAGGATCTGAGACAAAGGTAGACATCTCAGCACTCTCTATGAGCGGTTATATTTCTGACTGTAATATAGAATTAGCTGAGTAGACTGGACCAGGGCATTCGCCTCAGATTGACATGGAAATCATGTTATACACATTATTCAGTCTTATGGACCTCAATCTCATTTCAAAGCATCACATTTTGGTTGATACTGCAGCCCTTGTGACTGCTGTTGTCAGAAACCCCTGGAGGTTTAACAGGGTAAAGTTATAGTGCAGCCAGTGTGACTGTTGTCAGAAACCCCTGGAGGTTTAACAGGGTAAAGTTATAGTGCAGCCAGTGTGACTGTTGTCAGAAACCCCTGGAGGTTTAACAGGGTAAAGTTATAGTGCAGCCAGTGTGACTTGTCAGAAACCCCTGGAGGTTTAACAGGGTAAAGTTATAGTGCAGCCAGTGTGACTTGTCAGAAACCCCTGGAGGTTTAACATGGTAAAGTTACACATACTAACTGCCATCATTTCAGTACTTAAACCAACATGGTTATCATCACTAATATACTCCTACTGGTGGCCTTTACAGTGTTGATGTCAAAGCAACATACAAATAGAGAGCAGTGATATTTCTCTCAGCAAGAGGTTGAAATAGGGAGAAAATGGAGGGATGAAATAAAGAGGTAGATGATTACTATAAAGGGGCAATCCACAGTTGAAAAAGCATTTCCCTGCTTTTCTTTGGTAAAAAGCTGAGCGATGTGCCTGGAGAAATGTTAACGCTTTCAAATTCATAGACAGATATGGATGCAAGGATCGACCATCCAAGATATAAAACTGATAGTTTTAAGCATGTTTTGAGGCTATGCAGTGTTTGTTTATATCATGAAACAAGGCGAGACCCAGATGCAGACACAGGAGGCAGATGGTTGGAGTCTTACAATATGTATTAATCCAATAGGGGAAGGCAAGAGAATGGTCGTGGACAGGTAAAAGGGTCAAAACCAGTTCAGAGTCCAAAAGGTACCGAAGGGCAGGCAGAACCAAGGTCCGGGCAGGCAGGATGATCAGGCAGGCAGGAAAGTAGTCCAGAGTCAGGCAGGGGTCAAAACCGGGAGGACTATCAAAAAGAGAATAGCAAAAGGAGTACAGGGAAAAACACGCTGGTTGACTTGACTAAACATACAAAGACGAACTGGCTCAGAGAGACAGGAAACACAGGGATAAATAGACTGGGGAAAATAAGCACACCTGGAGGGGGTGGAGACAATCACAGGAACAGGCGAAACAGATCAGGGCGTGACAGTTTATAAGTGTATAATGTTTACAAACATTGGATTAAAACAAGTTTATATTTGGGGCTTCTGATGGAGTATGACAGTTGAACTAAGCTCATAAGGCGTCTATAAGTTATGTTCTTCAAGAATCAATGGGTACATATCATACATTAATAAGTCCAAAGATGTATGTAGCAACTGCAGATTGCCCCTTTAAGGTGGTGAAAGTGGGAAGGGGCAGAAGACAGCACGGGATTTCCTTTTAGAACTCATAAAATATGAAACAGTCTGATTCATCCTGATAGTCTTTGCTAAGAAGCGTTCTGATGTAATAGAATATTGCATTCGGAGCATTTCTGACCTCAGTCCAACAGTTAGTTGTATTTGAACACAGCGACCAACAGAGGGCACTGTTATCATGTTGAAACAGAAGCCACAGCGGTAAAATCACTACTTTCCTGTTGCAGGTTATCATTGCGTAATGTGCCATTGATGTTGACGACATCCGCTGACCACCCACTGTCTAGCCGACTATCTAATCAAGATCTAGAGACAATGTCATCATCTAAATTATGGTCAATTCTATCTAAGTGTTTCAGTGACAACACGGGGTCCAATAGGGGAAATCAGAAATAATAATGCAAAAGCGGTTGATTGGGATAGTCAATGTTCAGTCAAAACTCACATTTAACCCCTGCCTGCAAATGTTTTACTCTTTCTCTAGTCTCCTGGTGGATCAAAAGTGGAGAGGTGGAATCTTCCATGGTATTCTGGAATGTGGGATAAGACAGGGTCCCATGACATGGAGGAGAACAGCAAGGAGATTTCCTGGACCCCTCTTTGGTAAGAACAGCATGATCTTCTGACATTACCCATTGGGCTGATAGTCAACACACACACACACACGCATACACTTTTTCACACAATTTTAGGAGGCTGTTGTTTTCAGCTGCAGCGGAAGAGAATGCTACTAATTTGAGTTTTTGTTGAGTTTACTAATGATGAAAGCCATTTAAGCATACACTAATGGTGTAGGTCCACATATGGTGTTTGTTCTGCCTTTTAGCCAGGGGCGGACTGACCATCTGGCATTTCGGGCAAATGCCAGATGGGCTGGTCCAGTTTAGCCCAGTGGGCCTGTCTAACTTCGGTTTGTTGCGCAAAATGTCTTTATATGAATAATATAGGGGGCCTCAAGGAATAAAATGGGCCGTTGTGGGGCCTCATGAAAAAAAATGGGCCTTCATGCGGGCCTCAAGGAAAAATAAGGCCAATATGTTGGAAATGCCCGAGACGATTTCGGGCCCCAGTTTTATTATCTTTGACCTAGAAGTGGAGGCTTTCACCTACTGGAGAAATACTAAAGAGTAGATGTTCCATACCTGTAGGTACTTCCGGCGCCGACAGAGATGGCAGCCTCGCTTCACGTTCTCAGGAAACCATGCAGTATTTTGTTTTTTTATGTATTTCTTCTTACATTGTTACCCCGGAAAATATTAAGTTTTATTACATACAACCGGGAGGAACTATTGGATATAAGAGCAACGTCAACTTACCAACATTACGACCAGGAATACGACTTTCCCAAAGAGGATTCTCGGTTTGCCACCCCAGCCAGGACAATAGAATGGATAGCACCCGGCGACTCAAAACGGCGGGCCGGAGAAGAGGGAAACGGGCCAGTCTTTTGGTCAAGCTACGTCGACGGGCGCATCGTGCACCTCTCCCGAGTATTTTAATCGCCAATGTACAGTCTCTTGACAACAAAGTAGACGAAATCAGATCAAGGGTTGCCTTTCAGAGAGACATCCGAGACTGCAACGTTCTTTGCTTCACGGAAACATGGCTCACTCAGGACCACGTTATCTGAGTCGGTACAGCCACCTGGTTTCTCCACGCATCGCGCCGACAGAAACAAACTTCTCTCTGGTAAGAAGAAGGGCGGGGGTGTGTGTCTTATGATTAACGAGACGTGGTGTGATCATAACAGCATACAGGAACTCAAGTCCTTTTGTTCACCTGACATAGAATTCATTACAATCAAATGCAAACCGCATTATCTACCAAGAGAATTCTCCTCGATTATAATCACAGCCGTGTACATCCCCCCTCAAGCTGATACATCGACGGCACTGAAAGAAATTCATCGGACTCTATGTAAACTGGAAACCACATATTCTGAGGCTGCATTTATTGTGGCTGGGGATTTTAATAAGGCTAATTTAAGAACAAGGCTGAAATTTTACCAGCATATCGAATGTGCCACCGGGCTGGTAAAATACTGGACCACTGTTATTCCAACTTCCGTGATGCATACAAGGCTATTCTCCGCCCTCCTTTCAGCAAGTCTGACCATGACTCCATTTTGTTGCTCCCAGCCTACAAACAGAAACTAAAACAGGAAACGCCCGTTCTCAGGTCTGTTCAACGCTGGTCCGAACAATCTGATTCCATGCTGCAAGATTGCTTCGAGCACGTGGACTAGGATATGTTCCGGACAGCATCTGACAACAACATTGATGTATACGCTGATTCGGTGAGCGAGTTTATTAGCAAGTGCATTGGTGATGTTGTACCCATAGCAAATATTAAAACCTTCCCCAACCAGAAACCGTGGATTGATGGCAGCATTCGCGCAAAACTGAAAGCGTGAACCACTGCTTTTAACCAGGGTAAGGCTACCGGTAACATGACTGAATACAAACAGTGCAGCTATTCCCTCCGCAAGGCAATCAAACAAGCTAAGCGTCAATATAGAGACAAAGTAGAGTCACAATTCAACGGCTCAGACACAAGAAGAATGTGGCAGGGTCTACAGTCAATCACGGACTACAAAAGAAAACCAGCCCGTCGCGGACCATGACGTCCTGCTCCCAGACAAACTAAACAACTTCTTTGCTCGCTTTGAGGACAATACAGTGCCACCGACACGGCCCGCTACCAAAACCTGCGGGCTCACCTTCACCGCAGCCAATGTGAGAAAAACATTTAAATGTGTTAACCCTCGCAAGGCTGCCGGCCCAGATGGCATCCCTGGCCGTGTCCTCAGAGCATGCGCAGACCAGCTGGCTGGTGTGTTCACGGACATATTCAATCAGTCCCTATCCCAGTCTGCTGTTCCCACATGCTTCAAGAGGGCCACCATTGTTCCTGTTCCCAAGAAAGCTAAGGTGACTGAGCTAAATGACTATCGCCCCGTAGCACTCACTTCCGTCATCATGAAGTGCTTTGAGAGATTAGTCAAGGATCATATCACCTCCATCCTGCCAGACACCCTGGACCCACTCCAATTTGCTTACCGTCCCAATAGGTCCACAGACAGCCAATCGCAATCACACTGCATACTGCCCTAACCCATCTGGACAAGAGGAATACTTATGTAAGAATGCTGTTCATCGACTACAGCTCAGCATTTAACACCATAGTTCCCTCCAAGCTCGTCATTAAGCTCGAGACCCTAGGTCTCGACTCCAGCCCTGTGCAACTGGGTCCTGGACTTCCTGACGGGCGGTCCCAGGTGGTGAGGGTAGGAAACAACATCTCCACCCCGCTGATCCTCAACACAAGGGTGCGTTCTCAGCCCTCTCCTGTACTCCCTGTTTACCCATGACTGCGTGGCCAAGCACGCATCCAACTCAATCATCACGTTTGCTGACGACACTACAGTGGTAGGCTTGATTACCAACAACGACGAGACGGCCTACAGAGAGGAGGTGAGGGCCCTCGGAGTGTGGTGTCAGGAAAATAACCTCTCACTCAATGTCAGCAAAACAAAGGAGATGATCGTGGACTTCAGGAAACAGGAGAGGAGCACCCTATCCACATCGAGGGGACAGTAGTGGAGAAGGTGGAAAGTTTTAAGTTCCTCGGCGTACACATCACGGACAAACTGAATTGGTCCACCCACACAGACAGCGTGGTGAAGAAGGCACAACAGCGCCTCTTCAACCTCAGGAGGCTGAAGAAATTCGGCTTGTCACCAAAATCCCTCACAAACTTTTACAGATGCACAATCGAGAGCATCCTGTCGGGCTGTATCACCGCCTGGTACGGCAACTGCTCCGCCCACAACCGTAAGGCTCTCCAGAGGGTAGTGAGGACTGCACAGCGCATCACCGGGTAAACTACCTGCCCTCCAGGACACCTACACCACCCGATGTCACAGAAAGGCCAAAGATCATCAAGGACAACAACCACCCGAGCCACTGCCTGTTCACCCCGCTATCATCCAGAAGGCGAGGTCAGTACAGGTGCATCAAAGCTGGGACCGAGAGACTAAAAAACAGCTTCTACCTCAAGGCCATCAGACTGTTAAACAGCCATCACTAACATTGAGTGGCTGCTGCCAACATACTGACTTAAATCTCTAGCCACTTTAAACATTGGATGTAACAAATGTATCACTAGCCACTTTAAACAATTTTGTATATAATGTTTACGTATCCGACATACTCATATCAAATGTATACACTGTACTCTAAACCATCTACTGTATCTTGCCTATGCCGTTCGGCCATCGACCCAAATCTCTAGCCACTTTAATAATTATAATTGGATGAAATAATGTATCACTAGCCACTTTAAACAATGCCATTTATATAATGTTTACATATCCTACATTACTCATCTCATATATATGTGTATATACTGTACTCCATACCATCTACTGCATCTTGCCTATGCCGGTCAGCCATCGCTCATCCATATATTTATATGTACATACTCGTATTCATTCCTTTACTCTTGTGTGTATAAGGTAGTTGTTGTGAATTTGTTAGATTACTTGTTAGATACTACTGCATGGTCGGAACTAGAAGCACAAGCATTTCGCTACACTCGCATTAACATCTGCTAACCATGTGTATGTGACAAATAAAATTTGATTTGATTTTAGGTAGGAGTGGGTTCTGAACGGATAGTTAATCGCTTCTGCTCTTTTCTTTAACGTGCAAGAAACACTGCATATGGTCTATTCTTGGCATGTAGGTTTCTTAATTATGCTTGGCACAAATTAAGATATGGGGGAGGGGAATGGGCAGGTTATACTGTATGCAAATTAATTACTGTAGTATTACTTTAGTTTAAAAACTAGTGTTTTTGCAGACATTACCATAGTATTTACTGTAGTGATTTTGCTTACTATAGTATACTGTAGTATTTACTATAGTATTCTACGATGTACTACAAAATGATATAGTAATACTACACATGATCAAGGCATACTTCAGTGTGTAGTGTAGTATTCTACAGAATAAAAAAAAAAAGTGATAACAGTTTGAAATGTATTCTTGATGGTTCTTATGTTTTCCTCCTGTCTCTAGAATGGGCTGATGCTGGAGCTGATGATCTGAGCCAGTCTGTCAGCCTCCTAGCTCCTCCTCCTCCAAACACAACCACTGCCCATGTCCTGATCCCAGTGGTCCAGCTTGTCTGTGGGAAGTCCCTCCCCTCCCCTCCCTACCCACGCCTCTTTAGTTTTATTCTATTAAAAGCACATTAAGTCTATGCTTAACTAAAGACGTCCATTGCAGTCCATAGGCCTACACCCAAGCTGTTGCAGAGTTTAATGTGTAGTGCCAGGGTTGCAAAGGGCCATCTCTGAGGCTCTGGTGGCTTTCTTTGCCTCTCGCCTCTGTCTGCTTGTTGTGTCACTGTCAACACACACACACACACACACACACACACACACACACACACACACACACACACACACACACACACACACTTGGGGCTAAGGCCACTTTCCCTCTGACACCCAGGGTAACTTGTGTCCTTTGTCACCGCAACTGGCTCTGCCACACTGGCAGCTTTAGCTTACAGCCAATCAGTGCAGGAGTGTGCAAGTGCAGGCATTTGTGTGTCATTTCTTGTGCATTTGGTGTCTGTGTATGTGGTCTGTAGCCTACTTGTCAGGGATACAAATGTGTCCCAGTCTCCAAGCTTTAAGTGCTCACTGTGCCACACAAGTGGGTGGTGAACGGTGATACATACGTACATGTGGGTGAGTTGCTCTGGCGTGTTCAACTGGCGTGGTCAGTTCAACTGGCGTGGTCAAGTTCAATTTCTATCACACTAATGTATCGGCAGTATGAGACCAATAGTTTCTATTGACCCCTGCGTCAACAAGGCAGGTATGAACAGGCACACACACACATCTCTCGCAACTACCAGCAAAATGTACACAATCTGTACTCATCTCAAAACAAGGGATGTATTCTTCAGATACCCTATGAGAAGACAGTCCAAGAGAGAGATGGAGGAGAAAAAAGAGAGAGAGGAGGGAAAAGAGAGAGCAGAACACACAGAGAGAGAGATAGACAGAGAGAGAGAGAGAGAGACCCTAGAGCACGGTACATGTAGCTTTATCCATCTAAACACAAAGGGAGACAAAGTCCCCTCTCTCTTCTGTGCCCTGTGCAGATCCTTAATGGAAGAGACACATATTACAGACAACCACTAGGGCTTCCACTGGCTGCACCCTGCAGTACTCTGGCTGGTTATAATCCCTGTCCTGTATCCATGGTGATGCAGTACTCTGGCTGGTTATAATCCCTGTCCTGTATCCATGGTGATGCAGTACTCTGGCTGGTTATAATCTCTGTCCTGTATCCATGGTGGTGCAGTACTCTGGCTGGTTATGATCCCTGTCCTGTATCCATGGTGATGCAGTACTCTGGCTGGTTATAATCTCTGTCCTGTATCTATGGTGATGCAGAACTCTGGCTGGTTATAATCTCTGTCCTGTATCCATGGTGGTGCAGTACTCTGGCTGGTTATAATCCCTGTCCTGTATCCATGGTGGTGCAGTACTCTGGCTGGTTATAATCTCTGTCCTGTATCCATGGTGATGCAGTACTCTGGCTGGTTTTAATCTCTGTCCTGTATCCATGGTGGTGCAGTACTCTGGATGGTTATAATCTCTGTCCTGTATCCATGGTGATGCAGTACTCTGGCTGGTTATAATCTTTGTCCTGTATCCATGGTGATGCAGTACTCTGGATGGTTATAATCTCTGTCCTGTATCCATGGTGATGCAGTACTCTGGCTGGTTATAATCTCTGTCCTGTATCCATGGTGATGCAGTACTCTGGCTGGTTATAATCTCTGTCCTGTATCCATGGTGATGCAGTACTCTGGCTGGTTATCATCTCTGTAGCACTAAACAGTATAACCCACATGTCTGATATCATCACTAATCCTAACCATGGAATCTGATGGATTTTCCCTCAATTTGGTCATTTGATTGGATTCGTGTAACTTGTACTGTATAGGATATGTTACTTAAGCAATAATGCCCAAGGGGTGTGTGTTATATGGCCAATATACCACGGCTAAGGGCTGGTTTTATGCACAACGCAGCACGGAGTGCCTGCGTACAGCTCTTAGCCATGGTATGTTGGCCATTTACAACAAACCCTTGAGGTGCCTTATTGCTATTGTAAACTGGTTACCAATGTAATTAGTGGTATACGGTCTGATATACCACGGCTGTCAGACAATCAGCATTCAGGGCTCGATTCACCCTGTTTATAATGTCTTATAGAACACTGACAAATCTACAAATCGCGCATTGAGAAATTATGTATGAGACCAATAGTTTCTATTGACCCCTGCGTCAACAAGGCAGGTATGAACAGGCACACACACACATCTCTCGCAACTACCAGCAAAATGTACACAATCTGTACTCATCTCAAAACAAGGGATGTATTCTTCAGATACCCTATGAGAAGACAGTCCAAGAGAGAGATGGAGGAGAAAAAAGAGAGAGAGGAGGGAAAAGAGAGAGCAGAACACACAGAGAGAGAGATAGACAGAGAGAGAGAGAGAGAGAGACCCTAGAGCACGGTACATGTAGCTTTATCCATCTAAACACAAAGGGAGACAAAGTCCCCTCTCTCTTCTGTGCCCTGTGCAGATCCTTAATGGAAGAGACACATATTACAGACAACCACTAGGGCTTCCACTGGCTGCACCCTGCAGTACTCTGGCTGGTTATAATCCCTGTCCTGTATCCATGGTGATGCAGTACTCTGGCTGGTTATAATCCCTGTCCTGTATCCATGGTGATGCAGTACTCTGGCTGGTTATAATCTCTGTCCTGTATCCATGGTGGTGCAGTACTCTGGCTGGTTATGATCCCTGTCCTGTATCCATGGTGATGCAGTACTCTGGCTGGTTATAATCTCTGTCCTGTATCTATGGTGATGCAGAACTCTGGCTGGTTATAATCTCTGTCCTGTATCCATGGTGGTGCAGTACTCTGGCTGGTTATAATCCCTGTCCTGTATCCATGGTGGTGCAGTACTCTGGCTGGTTATAATCTCTGTCCTGTATCCATGGTGATGCAGTACTCTGGCTGGTTTTAATCTCTGTCCTGTATCCATGGTGGTGCAGTACTCTGGATGGTTATAATCTCTGTCCTGTATCCATGGTGATGCAGTACTCTGGCTGGTTATAATCTTTGTCCTGTATCCATGGTGATGCAGTACTCTGGATGGTTATAATCTCTGTCCTGTATCCATGGTGATGCAGTACTCTGGCTGGTTATAATCTCTGTCCTGTATCCATGGTGATGCAGTACTCTGGCTGGTTATAATCTCTGTCCTGTATCCATGGTGATGCAGTACTCTGGCTGGTTATCATCTCTGTAGCACTAACCAGTATAACCCACATGTCTGATGTCATCACTAATCCTAACCATGGAATCTGATGGATTTTCCCTCAATTTGGTCATTTGATTGGATTCGTAACTTGTACTGTATAGGATATGTTACTTAAGCAATAATGCCCAAGGGGTGTGTGTTATATGGCCAATATACCACGGCTAAGGGCTGGTTTTATGCACAACGCAGCACGGAGTGCCTGCGTACAGCTCTTAGCCATGGTATGTTGGCCATTTACAACAAACCCTTGAGGTGCCTTATTGCTATTGTAAACTGGTTACCAATGTAATTAGTGGTATACGGTCTGATATACCACGGCTGTCAGACAATCAGCATTCAGGGCTCGATTCACCCTGTTTATAATGTCTTATAGAACACTGACAAATCTAAAAATCACGCATTGAGAAATTATGTCGCAAAAACAACAATCTATTGAGGTGAATAGTGTCAGTGAATGTTGCGTTTGATTAGAAGTTGAAAGGACTATTCCTCTGTATATACGGACACTGGCGTTACTAAAGGAAGACCACATACCGTGATGTGAGAAAAGAGACAGACCAACACGGTTAAAGTTCCATTTCAGACATTCACCCCATTCATTATTGGTTTTAGCTGCAAGGCAATGTGGACCCATTACTGGCTGCATTGACCACATCAGTGGAGATGGTCAGGCCATATTTTCCATTAGGGGCTGGGATTGTTGTTGTGGATTATGGGGCTGTGGGGGCTTTTAGAAGGGGAAGGGAGAGGAAGCTGCCTGGCAGAGGAGGTCAGTTGTTTTGACTGAGACTGAAGGAAGTGCCATGCACTCTCATCCCCACGGGTGTATAATGCTGATCATTGTGATGAAAAGATGGTCAAAGATTACATGACTCTATTCTAGGATCAAAATCGGACAGCAGGGCCCAGTTTTTCAAAAGTGATGCGCATAAATTTTAAATGCCTAGAAATAGAATGAATAGAGCGGGAGTCCCCATTCAAGTCAATGATATGTCCGTCCTATTCATTATATTTCTATGCATTTAATCCTATCCGATAGGCAAAATCCAGATAGATAACTTTAGAAAAACTGGGCCCTTGCTAACTTGTTAAAGCACCATTCTGCCTAGCTGTGAAGTGTGTTGTAAGACACATCTTAGTCAGTGTCTGTTTGTTAGGTACTATAGACAATGCATGGGACCAGGGGCAAGTGGCTTGTGGCTTCTCAGCAATCAATAATGACGTTTTTAATGATCCTGCAGCCCAGGATACGTCAGTTGGTTGTATAAAAAGTATTGAGTATTTATATAAAATGTTAATTCGGTCAGGGGAAGTGCTTAGATAATCACCTCCCAAAAGTCCCTTTGTGACCCCCCCACACACACACACACACACACACACATAGACACACTTACACAACACTCGTTATTTGGTACCTCAGCGAGGTCAGCCCCGCCTCCTTCAGTCACCACGTCAACAATCACTGGCGGGATCGACTGTTCCTTCTGATCCCTCGCTCCCTCTCTCCCTCTCTCCTTCACGCCCTTCTGCCTCCATCAGGCCTGCCTGTTCCTGACAGGGGACTGGGGTGGCTATGGGGAGGGTGCTTCTCCCACCGAGGGCTAGTCTGGGTTGGGCTGGGCTGGTCACCTTGCTGGAGGCTATGAGGGCAAGTTTACATATAGAAGCAGGCCAGCCAACCCATACCTCAGAGTGTCCGTTGTCTTCCATGTTTGTCTGGTCCCAAACTGAACCTCCATCTCCTCCTCTGGAATTTTCCCTTTATCTGAACTGGTAAGATACACTACCTGACCATATGAATACTACTAGGTCAAGAGGCCTTCTATGAGACTCACTATGGACCTTTTGCATGGACTTGAGATGTTTTTAAATATCATTACCATCTCAAGTCCATAATTAGTATGTGTGGTTGCTATAGGGGTTTGTATATGTTTATAGTAAAACATGCACTGTGACTGCCTTGGGATATGGAGGAATACATTTGCCACGTTCAATACTTTCAAATGTATTGCTTTCCTTATCTCTTTTCCTTCATGAGCACTGATAGGTGCAACGACTGGGACAGGTTTCCAGTTCCACAATATCACTTTCACCTATCAAGTCCTTTCAGATCAGTGGGCCCTAAGGGAAGGAGACAAGGAGAGGACGCTGTCTAAAACTATGGGGACAAGGCCTTACATGGTAATAACTTGAGGAAAAACTGTAAAGTTCAAGTCTGTGTCTGTGGGGCTGCCACCATGTACTCTTGGTTTTGAAGGAGAGCCAACAGCGTTATTTGAATATAAAGCAGATTCCCTGTGACACTGTGCCTCTCTCAGCCTCTTGTGATTCAATGTGGAGCAGATTTAATGCTCTATTTGTGGTATTCTCCCATGGGCCAATCGACAGGCGGAGTGGTAGGGTGGCTGTGGGGATCATTCTGTGTTCTTGGGGGGGATAGATAGATAGATGTTGAGTGTTTAAGAGGACATATTTAAACCGAGATATGCATCTTGCTTCCCTCTGAACAATTGAAATTTAGGTGGGACACGCTCCGCATTGTTTGTGTTGCCCCTAATCCAATGCCTGTACCCCCGTCGCCCACATCGCCCCCTCAAACCATCCACCCCCTAAAGCCTATATTCTGTCTGTGCTGCTGGTGTCCCTGCACAACTGTCCATCTGACACAGGGTTGGATTTTAGCTGGATTGGATAATCTGGACGGATGCCTCTAAAGCTCCCTGTAATTCCACACACACACAGATTAAAATCCAGCCGGGAGGAGCCAGGGTGGTTGGAGGGCAGCTGGATGTCACGACAGACAGTGATGTGGGGTTTGGGCTTTGACCTGTGCACCTCCATCCCTCTACCAGCCTCATCCTCCAGGGCACACAGACCACCACCCCAAACCCACAAACCAACCACCAACCCTGGTAGTCCCTTGTCACAGAGGTTGAGGGTCTGTGGGTTTGTGCTGGCGTTCTGTGGCGGTTGTTGTATCTGAAAATACTTTGGGTGTTGTGTTCGTGATCAGCTAGAGAAGAAGGCGGTGGGTTGGTGGGTTGGTGGGTGAACAATTGACCTACAGGACAGGCGAGTGCCTGGGGGTGGCTATGCAGACTTTGACACCCCGCCTCCGTAGACATGCCCCAATGCCAGTGTGCCTCACTAGGCACCCCCTTTGTTCCGTTTGGGGGTCGGGGAGGGGGGGATGGTGACCCCATCCTGCCTCATCATACAGCCTATTTACAGTAGACCACAACATCATCAGTGTAGTCAGGGTATCGCACTGCCATAAATTGTTTGGCTAGGATGCAAGGCTGTTTCATTTCGTCATTTTATTTAGAGAAGGGTCACGGGTTCTCTGTCTCGCCCATGTGATTTGGCCTTTCCAACCAATCAGATATCCCGATTCAGACTTGGCATAGCAAAGGGGAGAGGGATAAAATCATTTTCATTCTGTGTTTTTTAAATCTTTTGCGAAACGTCGAAAGTGGTCGCCATCTGTTTTACGCTGCACAAAGGTAATACCTATTTTTCAGCTTCTAGATCAGGTTTCAGGAAGGCCTCTGTTGAGTCCAATGGTCATATTTCTACTATTCAAATATGTATTTATTTTTATGAACATATATGGTGGAAATGTAAAATAGTGCAATTGACTGTATCATATGTGTGTACCTTAGGCTAGGGTTGGACTATTTGTAAAAAAGGCTTCATGGGTAGTTTCCTGGCTTTAAACTGGCAGCAGGAGATATTGTCCAATGTTGAGTTAGGAAATGTCTTCAATAATTAATGAATGTCTGTAGAGTTATCGTTAAGTGGCGCGAGAACAGCAGCCGCTGACATGTTGCGAGTTTATTATCTCAATCCCATCGTTATTTGAAACCCCTTTGTTTTGTAATACAGTGGGCATCGATCTGACTCCATTGGTTTAGCTGTTGCTCTTAGTGTGTCCTTCATTAGGCAAATATAAAGGGTGTTGCGACCCCATGTGTGTGCTGTGAAAGTATTTCTGTTCCCTTGAGAATCGCTGGGTAGCTTGTTGGTTGGACCCCTCTCTTTGTGGTCCCTCCATGTTCCCTGCTATTGACTCACCCTTGTGATAGTATACATTCGGGCTAATTGTTTAATTGAATTATCGGTTAATTGTTCCTTTAAGGTGGGTTCTAATGACATTGTGATGTTTTGAAGATCAGAAGTGGCGTAGTTCTATTGCGATAGGTTCCGCTGACCTTGTCCACACTGTGAATGGTAACGGAACCTGATAGCCCATGAGATGGATGCATCTAGTCCTCACAACCATTATCCCAATCATCCTCACTATCACATTAGTTCTCTTGATGGTGTTCTTGGTCTGTAGGAACAGTCAACGTGTCATTTGGCATTATCACTAATTCATGTGAACCGTGGGATTGAACTAAGGAAGCACCAAATCGTTGAGATGTACGTTTCCTCCGTAATGGTTAGGACAGGTTTTAAAAGATCACATAATTGTTAAAATATTGCATGATCGACATCTCAAGTAAAAATACCAAAGGCTGGCACTATAATTTTTTGAAATGATCAAATTAATATTTGTATTGGAATTTCGAAAACGAAATATCATTGGAAGTAAAAATACTAAAGGCTGGCACTATAATTTTTTTGAAATGATCAAATTAATATTTGTATTGGAATTTAGAAAACTAAATATCATTGGAAGTAAAAATATTACGATCAAAAAGTATATTATAGAATTTCTAAATTATATAAAAAATATATATGTTTACACTCGACCCATTTAACATGACTGTGATCTGTAAATCCATGCATGCTCATTCAGCGGAGCCTTGACTTAGTGACAAGCTGTGATCTCATGTTCATTTGTGGGAAATCTAAGATGGCCGACCTCACGCTCTTCTTTTACCACCACAGCCACAGTACAACATGGCATGCTACAATGCAAAGCGGGGTCTACATTCTCTATCCCGTCGTAGGCAATGGCACATCTTACGACCCCATTTTGTGACTGGATTCTTATTAGGGGACAGTGACAGGTGTTTTTAGGGCCACCCATGCCCCATCCCTCTCTTCTCTCCAGTCTCGCCCGGCCTGGTGAGGGCACTACTCAGTGCGAGGGAGCGAGTAGTCACCCCCGTTTTGACTATGATGTAGGCTGAGGTCTCAGCGCGGGGTGGCTGATCTAGAGTGACAGCTCTAGAGTGTACTGTCACAGCCGGGTAGAGGAGAGGAAGGCCGTTCGCTCAGCACTCCAGACGCCCCCTCCCCACCCTCCCCCTTCTCCCCCCTCCAATCACACTGCAACAAAAGTCTAGTTAGCGTCAGATGAGACCAGAGCTGCTGCTCACATCTCAGTGTCCTGCATCTACAACACATTCTATTCTATTCTATATTCATTGTCCCTCATGTAAGAGTTTCTTTTCAAAGGAAGATCTGACAACTTGGGTGGGTGCAATTTTGTCTCTGGACACTTTGGTACAACAAGTATATTTGGTTATTTTATTTTCCAACGGCAACACAAGTTCAACTTGAATATCTAATATCAACATGTACTTCTCTGCTGTCCACTGTGGCCCTTACTTACTGACAGCAGGCCATTTTGAATCCAGCACCACAATCTATTAGAAGTAGAATGATGATTTTAGTGACAGGCTCAGTCATGCAGGAGATGGTTCTGCCTGAGTCATTAAAGTAGATGGAGTTCTTCATATGGGCTTTTCTTCTGTGACGTCCTCATGGTATTGAGGATACATGGACATCATTAAGGCACCCCCAAATGCTGCCCAACATAGGCTGTCTAAAAGGTTAGAGGTGAGAGGTCAATGGTGATTGAGGGGGCATATTGGTGCTATTTGAGGGTGCTGACTTGCTTTTAGTGAGTAGTTCACTGCAGCTATTCTCCTAATGAAAAGTCTGGTTAGTGGGTTCAGAATGTAGAATGGACTGGATCCTCTGACTGACACTTCTCTTGGCTCCTCATAACAGATTACAATGCTGTGTCATTCATCTCTTATCTTCACCAGCAAACGTAGCCAACCTAAAGAGAATACAGCTACGATTCGTGCGCCATGTGCAACATATGTATGCGCCTTTCTAGTTTGCTTGTGTCTTAACTCATGCTCGATGAATTACACTATGATTGAGCTCAAAGGTCATTTGTAGAATCAGGGTAAATTTGAGTCGGAGCAGGCAAACATACAGAGTATATGAATGTGATTGCACTGCTTGTGAAGAGCCAACGTCTTGAGCCACCCTCAGTCTCAGTTTAGTGGTCTCTCTCTCTCTACTGCTTTGGCTTACAAGTGTATGCTTATGGAGGGTTTATATCAAAATCATAACGACATATCTCTAGCTCGGTGGATTAAAATGGAACAGATGACGGGGCTTTGGCCTCGATTATACTGCAAGTTCTGTCCTCCATTTTCCCATTCCTCCAGATCTCAGTCTTTCTCTCACGTGCGCTGTAAGAGCCTTTGGGTAGATGTTTCAAATAATCTGTCTCTGACTTTGTGGAGATTTTCAAACAAAACACATTTTCCAACACAATCTCCAATCTCTTAAAGATTCTGATTGCATGTTCTCTTTGGTCTAAGCTTGAGCAAGCATACAGTACACACATGCACATGCACCAACTCACACACAGCTGACCGGAAGCAGGGAAGGGCAGCAGTGAGGCTGGATAAGGTGAGGCAACACTGCAGAGAAAATTGCTGGCTCATTTCTACAGTGCATAATAAGACTGCAGTGCTGATCCACTTCCAGTCAGTGCATTCCTTTCTGTAGCCCAGCGCTAATCAAGGCATCTGGACGGCCTCTGTCTGTCATTCCCAGGTGACGTCTCCCCAAATCTCCCAAATATCTTTCTCTCCTTTTCTTCTTTCCTTCCTGGCTGCTGACAGAATCATTTCAGGTGATCAGTGATGGCGTCACTTCTATTT
This sequence comes from Brachymystax lenok tsinlingensis, assembly GCA_030435695.1. Taxonomy (NCBI): domain Eukaryota; kingdom Metazoa; phylum Chordata; class Actinopteri; order Salmoniformes; family Salmonidae; genus Brachymystax; species Brachymystax lenok. The sequence continues at coordinate 66,216,693 of CM059814.1, forward strand.
AAGACTCACCTGTCTCAGTGAGGGGCCGTGACTGTACTCACTCAGAACTCTCTCCTGCCCACCCTCTTCAGACACTGAAGACAGTGATCTTTTCATATTTAGTAAAGTGTTCTCAGTCACTCACAGTTCAGTGGGCCTACATAAGAGGAGACATCCTCCATTGTTAGCTCTACATAAAAGAGCCAAGGAATGAAAAGAAAGACAGGCAGATGTAAAGTGGGGCTTCTTCTCTAGGAGTGATGCTGCAGCATGCTGCCTTTTCTGTACTGGGCTGAGGGCAGGCAGGGCAGCAGACGAAGGGAGAGAGGGAGCGATGAAAGAAAAGGAAGAGCCATTTTGTGCACGGTGTTGTCCACCCGAGCGTAAAGCGTGATTAATTCAATAGCAGAGCACCATAGAGGAGGAGGCCAGCAGCTCAACACAGCTCTCTCTGACCCACTTACTAACTACATCAGATGTCACGAGAAATACTGCTCTCTCTCTCTCTCTCTCTCACTCTCTCTCTCTCTACCACTTTCTCTCTCTCTTTCTCTCTACCTATCTCTCTCTCTCTATCTCCCTTTTTCTTTGTCTTTATTTCCAACTTGTTGATGTAATAACTCTGTTAACAAAGGGGATTGAGCATGGTCAACACATACATTGTCCAGAGCACTGAAAATATACTTGAAAACACTATTGGTCGAATGCAGACACTTGATTTTGATAATGTAGTGTTTGGTCGGACGCATTTATAAACCTTCGCTCTGTTGCCTCACTCTTGAATACAGTGGTATTGTGTCCTAAATTGCATACCCTACTAATAGATTCTAATACATAACTGATTGCGCTCAGATTCAAATTAATTTAAATATCATTCAACCAAGGGACACAATAGGCACATTTAGAGATAAAACAGGATTTTGCATTTTAAATGTCTTTTTTTTATGCTTCCGCTGTCTCAAATAGAGTTCCGTCTGAGAATGGTGCCTAATATTTAGCTGTTGAAATAAAAAGCAAGTTGACTGGAAGGCATGGATGGGGCATGGATGAATCATGAGTCTGTGACCTAATTCTATTGTGCTGCAGTGGATGAGGGAGAAGGTGGTGGATGGTAGGAGAGCTATTCAAACACACCACCAGGCACATGAGAGAAAATACATTCTCATTTCAGCCACACATGATGGCTCTCAGGAGGTGTGGACTCGATTGGAGTCTATATGATCTGTTTTCTGCATTCCGCCTTTTGAAGAATGCTTCAAATACCCAACCCCAATTCGAAGGCATTTCCATCACCATGTATGCCTTCACAAAGACCAGAAGTGGTAGCTACTTATACAGCAGTATTTTTATTACAATACCACAGAGAGTGGTTGCATCCTCTCATCTGGTTCCATCACCAAAATACCCCAAATAACCCCGGTAACCCCTGGCTCCAGCAGTCCATTGTGCTGCGGTCCCAGCCAGCCTACCACACCCCACGTGCATCCCCACCCCCCAACCCCCCTCCTGCCCTTGGTTTTAGTGGGTTTATTTCTGTCCCTGCCCAGGCCCTGTGGCAGACCTGCACCACTGGCCTGGCTCTTAAACCCAGATTAAGGCTTTTTATGTAATCTGACCTCTGGGAGATTGAAGAGAGACAGCTGGTTGCAGAACCCTTTCCTCCCTTATCTCAGAGACCTCCCGTGGCCTCCCACTCTCTCCATTTGGCCTATCATACAACTTCTGGTTCTCTTTCTTTCTTTCTTTCTTTCGTTCTTTCTTTCTACAACGGGTTGGTCAAAACAAGCATTGTGATTTGGTTGAGATGTGTTCTAAGCCATACAACAACAAAAAACAGTTTAGCAGGGGTAAGCCTATGACGTAAAAATGGGCATCTTGTTTTCTGTCTCCATCTGAGATCAGCCCAGCCAGCCAATTCATTAACTTGGTCTCCACTGTAAAAGCATCTAGACATTGTTTCTAGCCTAACATTTGGGTTTTATAACAACAGGGGTTTTTTCAAACATCGCTGTCTGTCTCTCGACATTTGCAACATTGTTTCAATATTGAAATTTGATTTCCACTGTCCTATTGAGAATTAACGTGTCAGGACGAGACGGACATCTTTTCTCAGCCAGTCGAAACCAAACATAATTTTTATGGATATATAGAAAGAAATTGAATGCAGCAACATTGCTGTTATTCTAGCTGCACGGTTTGATGTGACTTTATTAGCCGTAGATGGCTAGCAAGCAAGTTATAAGAACGTTGCCAGCCATCATGGCAACCGAACATTCAGAATGAACAACTTCCCATTCTATATCCATAGATATAGAACAGGGAAATCTTTTCTCAGCCAGTCGAAATCATGAATCAGTATCCTTTGTATGGATATAAACAAAAAAGGTCAAACAACATGAAATGGAGCTACAACTAACCAACCGACCAACCAACCAACCGACCAACCGACCAACCAAGCAACCAACCAACCAACCAACACTGTTATGGCCATCCTAGTCTCTTATGACAGCCTTAGCTCATTTAGTTCTGGGTTCAGGGATTATGGCCTTCCCTGTCCCTACACTTTTATGATGTACAGGTGTAGGATCTTAATTTGATCACCCTTTTGTTGCTCAGAATTTTCCTGCACCGCAGGAAATGCAGATGAGTTTCGTAATTTACATGAATTCATTGAAAACCCACACTAACACACAGTTATAATAACAGTATTGCACTTTTCATGCAGGTTACTCTTGGCTAGCTAATAGCCTAACCACTGATCAAGCAACATTATGGAGTAAACACTCAATTCTTGTTGCTGCAGGATTATTTTTCTGTGACAATATAGGTAAAATTAAGATCCAAGAGTTAAAGATTGTCCTCTGCCAAAGCACTGTCCGCCACTCAGTCTATAAAACTCTTTCTGTCTGAACAGAACTCGAATGGTATCCATGAGCAGGTTCAATCAAAGACGCTATCCATCAATGTTATCCAGTGGTAGTTTGGTACCTCTATTTCCAGTGGGCCTGATATTGAGTGGTCGTGTCTCATCCTTCTTGTCTTGCAGGTGACTGGTTGGCTGGCTGTTCCATCACACTCTCATTGGCCCTGGGACTCCTCTTTCACGTGACCACACCCCTTCCTTCACATCCAATCCCAACATGGAACCACCCAAGGTGCAGCAGCCAGGCGAAGGAGGCCTCAACGTCACCCTCACCATCAGGCTTCTGATGCACGGCAAGGTACAGTACACACCGGCTGGGTTCCAATACTCTCAGATAGTTTCCTTTACTTTGGTTCCAATACTCTCATATTCCAATACTCTCATATCTCCTTATCTCCTTTCCTCCACGACCACTGTTGGCTGAATGGGCTGGATAGCTTACTGTCTATCAAGTGTTTTTAGATCTGTGGTTGTCAGGGAGACGAGGAGAGGTCGCTTTTCAGGGTTTTTGGGATAGTTTCTGTCATGTATTGAATTGGACATTGACGCTAACTATTGTTGTACCTCTGTTTCTTTGCAGGAGGTTGGAAGCATCATTGGAAAGGTAACTATCATGTTCATATACACATCACAATCATATGAATATGAATATTACAAAACTGTATTAAGATGAGTACATTTTTTTAATGTGACATCTCTCCGATGTTTATTTCTTGTCTGTCTGTTGTCTGTCTTTTCAGAAAGGAGAGACAGTGAAGAAGATGCGTGAAGAGGTAAGTGCAGTATGTATCCCATAATGCACCTTACCCAGTTTAAGAATGCATATTAAATGGATAGTATCCTATTTAGTACTTTTCATGATCTACTTTAATTATCTAACTGTATCTACTGTTTGATCCACAGAGCGGTGCACGCATCAACATCTCTGAGGGAAACTGCCCAGAGCGGATAGTTACCATCACCGGACCCACAGATGCCATCTTCAAGGCCTTCGCCATGATCGCATACAAGTTTGAAGAGGTATCTAGCATACATATAACCCTCAATCTCCTCTTGGTCATGCTTCATTTTACAATGGCTGTTTTACAATTCTGTGGCTGTTTTACAATTCTGTTATACCAAGTATTTTAATACAATACTATTATACTAGTATGATCTTTATGGTTTCCTCCCAGGATATAATCAACTCTATGAGCAACAGTCCAGCCACCAGCAAGCCTCCTGTCACCCTGCGTCTGGTGGTCCCAGCCAGCCAATGTGGCTCCCTCATAGGGAAAGGAGGCTCCAAGATCAAAGAAATGAGAGAGGTAAAGAAGGGCATAATTAGTGATAATGATTGATTGAATTTACTTGACAATTTATTAGTTAGTTAATGATTAATTGGCAAAAAATGCATATACAGCCATTACATTCTAATTAGTAGTTTGTTTAGGAATCGATCCTATCCGGCTTGAGGACCAGCTATTTTTCATTGCAACTTACACAGTACACATGCTCAATAACAGTCTTCCCACTTCAGTCCACAGGTGCTCAGGTACAGGTAGCAGGGGACATGCTGCCCAACTCCACTGAACGAGCAGTCACCATCTCAGGAGCCCCGGAAGCCATTATCCAGTGTGTCAAGCAGATCTGTGTTGTCATGCTAGAGGTAGAGTATGGAGGGATGAAGGAGGAGGGTCTGATTCAGTCCTCCCGGGAATACACAGGAAAAATACATTCACACACACCTTAGGAATCAGCTAGAACGTACAATGTGGATGTACAATTTTTTTACTGTCTCAAACATCTAAGGAAGGAATTAGGATCTTGGTCGGTATAGACCATGGGACAAAATTATTATAACAATGTTGTAGATGATGACTTCCCTGGTTGCAATGATATAGCCGACCTATGAGGTAAAATCATGTGATTTCAGTTGTAAGTGTGCTCTTATACACAACACCTATTTCATGTCACTGCATGCATCCACAGTAAAGAACAATAGTGTGATGTAGTGAGTGTCACAGACTGTCTTCTCCCAAGGCACTGTCCCTCAGTCTATAAAACCTCTTCCTGTCTTCTCTCTCTCTCTCTCTCTCTCTCTCTCTGCCTCTCTCTCTGCCTCTCTCTCTGTCTCTCTCTGCCTCTGCCTCTGTCTCTCTCTCTCTCTCTCTCTCTCTCTCTCTCTCTCTCTCTCTCTCTCTCTCTCTCTCTCTCTCTCTCTCTCTCTCTCTCTCTCTCTCTCTCTCTCTCTGTCTCTCTCTCTCTCTCTCTCTCTTTACTGTATCCCTCATCCCACTGCTCTAACACTCTCTCTACCCCTCTTCCCCTCTCCTCCCTCTCCTCAGTCCCCACCGAAAGGTGCCACTATCCCCTATCGCCCCAAGCCTGCCTCCACCCCCGTCATTTTTTCAGGTGGCCAGGTAAGAGCCGACCCGCTGGGGGCCTCCACCGCCAACCTCAGCCTCTTACTGCAGCACCAGCCACTGCCTGTTAGTGTCACTTCCAGGTTTTATCACTCACCTCCTCACCACCACCACTGCCTCTGCTAGCATGATATCATCACCACCACCATCACCACTACCACCATCACCACTGGGCTAGCTGCCCTTTCAGCACCAGTTGACTCAGGACGGAGTTGCTGTGCTGGCTGGTGTTGAAATGGAATTCAGCCCAATGCTGACCCCATTATCACGCTGTGAACCCCGATGAGCACACATCAATTAGGTCCAATCACATTCCCCTGACAGTGGGTCCTTGACTCCTTCCTCCAATCACATCTCTCCCCAACCCTCACCGTAGCCACTCCCACCTGGCTGTTCTCAGCCAGTGAAGTTAACCTGAACCTGATTGATGTGAGGGGTGAAGAACTACAGAGGGAGTCGAGAGGACAATGGAGGAGCTTGCAAAATGATAAAGAGAGTAGTTATTTGTAAATTGTAATTGTAAATAAAATACAAAAAAATAAGTTCTATGCCTATCACATAATCTTTCTACCCAAGAAATGATCAGTAACATATTTAGTATGTCAGGAACGTATTTGTGTGCAAGCTCCAATTGTTTATCCAACTCCCTCCAACAGATATTATATCACATTTCTTTCTGAATAATTGCCTGTAATATGACATTATGACATTATCTCAAGTTTCACAAATGATGACTTGCAAAAATGGAGCCACATAAGTGGTCAGAAACTGAAGTAGACAGTTATGTTCAATATTCACCTCAATTACAAGGGATATGATATCTGAATTGTTTTTCAAGGTTGCTCATAGATCTTTTTTGCTAGCATTGTATGTTTAATTTTGACATGAATTTGACTTGATTGCCATAAGATATAATACTAAGACAGGGTTGGGGTCTATTCCGTTTCTATTCTAGTCAATTCAGGAAGTACACTGAAATTCAAATTCAAATTCTCTTTAATGCTTTTCAATTAGGGAAATGTGGAATTGGAATTTGGTTTACTTTCTGCATTTGACTGGAATTGAAATGGAATTGGCCCAACCCTGCTAAGAGAATACTGAAAGAATTATCAAGTGACTAGAATCAGTGAATATGACTCTGATAGATGTGGGGTCCCGGATGTAGACTAGTACTGCCCCTAGTGGAGGTATTGTGGAAGTACATGGACTTTCCCAAACTCGGTTCCCAGGACCCCAAGGGGTGTACACTTTGGTTTTTGCCCCAGCACTACACAGCTGATTCAAATAATCAACTAATCATCAATCTTTGATCATTTGAATCAGCTGTGTATTGTTAGGGCAACAAACAAAATGTGCATCCCTTGGGGTCCTGGGGACCAAGTTTGGGAAACCCTGACTTATCTACTTCCATCAGCAGATTCTAATAGCGTTGTATGTTTCTCCCTCCTCTCCTTCCAGGCTTACACCATTCAGGGACAATACGCCATCCCTCACCCTGACGTGAGTTCTAATTCCACGAGGCAGTCTTCTCTCTACACTCTACTGTCTCTGTGTCCAATCCTATTAATATTAACCCATAATATTAATACTACCAATTCTGAAAAGTAATTTCTGTCTCTTTCAAATCTGAAATTACTCACAACCTCTGTCCTCCGTTTGGAGCCAAACTTCATAGGACTTGGCCTGTAGGAAAACTAGCAGAGGGACACAGAAAGAAAACAATTATTTCCTTATCCATCACCCAGACTAATAAGGATACTGGTTGCTCAAGTGAGGAACGTGAAAGTTAAGTGCAATATTTCTTCAGAGAGGAGGAGGTCAATTTCAAGGAATACCTCAACGCAGTCAAATGGACATGGTATGTTTGATAACGCCACATTGGGTCCAAGTGTTTCAGACACAGACATCCATGAACAAAATTTCACATGGCACCATCCAAACACACAGAGACATCCTTTCTTCACCGACTCGGGCCAAGTCCTCTATGAGTTTCCTTCTCTCTCTCTCTCTCTCTCTCCTCCTGTCTGTCACTGCTTCTCCTGAATCCTGTCTTTCTTCTTGTACTGTTTCTTGGTGACAGACCTGACCTGTGTGTGTGTGTGTTTTAACGATGCCCTCATAGCTCTGCTGTCCCTCCTACCCCCTCAGCAGTTGACCAAGCTCCACCAGTTGGCTATGCAGCAAACCCCCTTTAATCCCCTTGGACAGACCACCCCTGCCTTCCCCGGTACGTACCCACCTACACGAGAACCACCCTCTACCAAATCTCCTTCTCTTTTTTTACCTGTAGAGACACACACACACACTTCCTCCTCTTTCTCTCTCTCTTCCTCTATCTGTCTTTCTCTGTTCATTCTCTTCCTGTCGTTCTTTGTGCTGCGCTCCGATGACATGGCCACCTGGTGGTTGCTCTTGTTGACGTTGGCGTTTTATTTGTAGTTTTTCTTAATCTGCTTTTGTAGCGCCTTGAAGATTTTGGTGCTTCAGAGTTAGTTTTATCTTGGTCGGCGGGTAAATCTCCTCTGGTTTGAGAACGAACCCCCTTTTCAACAGAGCAGGAGAAGCCACAGGCTGCTCTCTCAAGACCTCTGCAGAAGCATCTCCAATCAGGGTTCCGACTATAGGTCTCCAAAGCGAACTGTCACTCACAGCAGACGTCACCCTCCCGTGCAAAACTCTATTTTATGCTGTGTCCCCTCTCTCTGTCTCTCTCTCTCTCTCTGTCATCCATATAGCAGGTCTGGATGCCAGTAACCAGGCCAGTACTCATGAACTCACCATTCCCAATGATGTGAGTATGGGGACCATGGAGCTTGTCATTTTCACATTTGTCATCTATTGTCATGTAAGGGATGGGTAAGGTGATTTCACCAATAGTCAGTCAATATTTTAACAAAACGTTTTCAAATGCTTTCATGTACCACCATGGGAATAGAACAATTGAAAAAAGGGGTCAGTGTGTCATGATGTGTATGACTTTGTATGCATTCCATTCAGACTTTGCTATTCCCCTGTTTTAAGTCCCTCCGCCTCTTCTTCCCAGCTAATAGGCTGCATAATCGGGCGCCAGGGAACCAAAATCAACGAGATCCGTCAGATGTCTGGGGCGCAGATCAAAATTGCTAATGCCATGGAAGGGTCATCGGAGCGCCAGATCACCATCACAGGAACCCCCGCCAACATCAGCCTGGCCCAGTACCTCATCAACGCAAGGTCAGTGTCCTGGCAGACACACACACACACAAACACATTACGATTGACAAAGGGGTCAATAGCTCACCTGTTGTCCCGGGGGATCCTCTGTTTGTCTGTTTGTTGTTATTACATTATCTTCAGGTGAAGTATTTGACAGAAACAACAATGTACTCCCTTTCCCATCATGCCCTGTGGCAGGTTCAGAGACGTGGCGGCCATGTGGAATGACCCATCCTCCATGACGACATCCTAAGGACCCAGCCTGGCCGGCCTCCACTCCCTCTGCTCCGCTCCCTCCATCTCCTGACCACTGAAGACATGATGTTCCTACTGAACTCCTGATGATGATGCCCTGTACACTCTGATAACAACTCCCTTGACCCTCCAGCTCTCTAATAAGACAGTTGTTGCCTTCAGAGAAACTGGAAAAAGAAATCATGTCTTTGTTTTCGTTGATTTTAGACCTTTAGACAAGTGTTGAAGCATGTTGAATGTTCATTAGGATCACGTTGTGTTATTCTGCATTATCTCTCTCTATCTCTCTCTCTGCTAGTGTTACGAAATAGGATTTCAATATCAGTTTGAAGAAAATGTACTAAAAAAATGTAAAAGTGTAAAAACATTGGAGAAAAAAATGCTACTGTTCTATTTTCTAGGTGCTGGGTGATGCTATCGGCGCAGTATGGTGGGATGTAGCCCAATGATTACTTTATGATGCTCTTTTGAAAAAAGGTATTTTTAACTAAATTGAATCGTTCTATTTTACCCTTATTCGGATCCTTAAAATGATCTACTTACTAATCCGATCTCTACCCATAACTTTTTGCTGCATCACATGACCCCTTTGAGCCAATGGTATCACTCCTAGAGCCCTCCTTTCTATGTTCATTTCTTGTATTTTACATTATGACTTATACTGCATGTGTTCAGTAATGTATTGTATGTATTTGACTATACCAGTTCGGTGAAAGTGTTCCTATGGTGTTGCTATGTTAGTGCTGATGGGAGGAGCTATAAGAGGATGGGCTCATTGTATTGGCTGGAATGGAATTCATGGAACAGAGTCAAATGTGTTGTTTCCATATCTTTGATGTGTTTGATACTGTTCCATTCCAGCCAATACAATGAGCCTGTCCTCCTATAGCTCCTCCCACCAGCCTCCACTGCTCCAAACCTTTTCCGCAATTATTTTCCTGAGTTTTTTTTGCCATTCACGTCTAGTCCTACTACTTCCCCAAATGAATAACTCTCTCACATCCTCCAGGAACCCTATTTATAGTATTTAAGAAGCATGAAAGGAAATTACTCAAGAAAAGAATCATCAGTGGCAAAAAACTGTATCCTAACTGACTGAAAACTAAAATGATTGTTGACTCGATTTCTTAACCAAGACTACTGTGGGTGATCACATAGTCAGCTATGCTACGCTCATGCAATAGACAATTCAACTCTTCATTATACTGTGGACTGCCTCTAGTGTGTGAGGAATTAGTTGGACTTAAGACTATTGCTGTGTCCAAATTCTCTTAGTTGGCTTCCTTTCGTCGTCTCCTTCACTCCCATGTCCACGACAGATAAAAGAGGCTTCAATGTACTACTCTTGAAGGAAAGGAGACCAGGAGAGGAAGCTGTTTGATATTATTGGGACGTGGCCATAGGTGTTTGGATGGAGCCAAATGTTTATGGGCCATGGAATGTTCTGGGGTTCATGGGGGAACCCGTGGGGCCTGGGCGGGCGTGTTTACTCCCATGCCGCCACATTCGCGATTGTTCATCCATCATGTTATTTTTATTATAATATTGTTTATTTAATGCTTTAGGTTTTGAATGTCATTATGCTTTTACGATGATGTCAACAGATTAGATGACAAAGTCATGTTGCTCGTTTTAAGTGATGATTTAAAAAACTAAAATTGCAATTCTATTTATTGTTTCTTGGTGCATTATAATGACTTTTTTGGTTGATCATGATATTTAAGCTAGATTTGTTTTGTGTGTACTGTATTGGATTTCAGGGTAGGTTTGGGCTATATTTGCTTGTATTAAATATGTAAGATTCCCTTCATAACAGTTCTCAAGCTTATTCAAAGTATAGGCGGTTGTGACATGTCATGTTTGCAAGCTTGGGCTGAGGTCATATTCAGCACTGATGCATATGAACAGCCGTTGAATGTTATCCTCTCAACACAGGTCATTCATTCACTGTCCAACTGGTTTCAAGTACAGTAAAAACCATCTTGTTTTGGGTTTTCATTCTGTAAGATTGGTTTGTTTCATGTAACTCCATGTTTTGGTTTCAATATGCTGAGCCAGACTTTGGGTCTAATTTCAACCGCTTTCATCATATAAACGTGTCAATGGACCAAATGCTGTACTGATGTACTGAACGATGCATAGTTGATTATTATTCTGCAATAATTCTTACATTTTGATGTTAATCTTAAGTAGTAGTGCTAGCCTTGACATTATGGGTTTGTGTTATTCGTTTAATTAAAAATTTTGTCATAGCTTGTAATTCAATGGAACGTTTGTCATTTAAACAAGTTAAAATGTATGTTTTTTTTTGGCAAGCTTTTTAGAACTGTTCAGCTTCTCATCATCGATTGCATTCAGACTAGGCAGGAATATTGAATTGCTGAAATAGTGATGCCAATGTGATTTCAATAACTTCAATATCCATATGTCGTTACAGTGTATTGAAACTGTATTTACACTGGTGTATATGACTGAGTATACACACCTACTGAAACAGACTAGAATGCAACTGATGCAATAATAAGGGAATGATGTGCAATTATTATTTGTATTTTTTCTTGTGCATATAATACAAGGAAAGTTTGTCATGTATTTACAACTCATTGTTGCTTCTTGATTTCCTTCCTTTCTGGGCGGCGGCAGCAACAAAAAATGAAAAAATACACAAGTTATTTTTTTCCGTTTTTGCTCTTGTATATTTTGCTTATTTGGGAAAATGTAACAGAGCTTGGTATATATTTTCAGTTGTATTATTTGCAATGAGCAAATCTATTAGGTTGAAGTAATTTAATTATTTAGGTTACTTTTGAAATTGTTTGTAAGTAAGAAATTGAATAAAGTTTTTTTTCTTCTTGTGAACCTAGGTTTGTCTTGTATCATTTTGATCTTCAACGATTTCAAAAGGGGCTTGGATTTTCTGTGTAGCCCATTAAAATGTTACTGTCAGTGCAAAAGACACATGCCATCTTGGATGTCTTCTTGGATGTCTCATCTTGAATGTATCATCTTGAATGTCTCATCCTGAATATCTCACATTGATGGTATCATCCTGAATGTCTCACCTTGAATATCTCATCATGAAAGTCTCATCCTGAATGTCTCATCTTGAATGTCTCATATAGATGGTATCATCCTGAATGTCTCACCTTGAATATCTCATCTTGAAAGTCTCATCCTGAATGTCTCATCTTGAATGTCTCATCCTGAATGTGTCACCTTGAATATCTCATCTTGAAAGTCTCATCCTGAATGTCTCATCTTGAATGTCTCATCCTGAATGTGTCACCTTGAATGTCTCATCCTGAATGTGTCACCTTGAATATCTCATCTTGAAAGTCTCATCCTGAATGTCTCATCTTGAATGTCTCATCCTGAATGTGTCACCTTGAATATCTCATCTTGATGGTATCATCCGGAATGTCTCATCTTGAATGTCTCATCTTGAATGTTTCATCTTGTATGTCTAGGAGATACCACTAGAGGGCCTAGCGATGCAGGGGAAGAAGACAGTAACCCTTAAATTATTTTTGTTGTTGTTGTTTTTAAACTTTGATTTAGAAAGGGGGGTCACCATTGAGACCAGGGTCTCATTCTCAAGGAAGCCCTGTGAACATGAACCCAATTCAATACAACATATAGCAAAATAACACCATCAACACAATACAATAGAACATATAGCAAAATAACACCATCAACACAATACAATAGAACATATAGCAAAATAACACCATCAACACAATACAATACAACATATAGCAAAATAACACCATCAACACAATACAATAGAACATATAGCAAAATAACACCATCAACACAATACAATACAACATATAGCAAAATAACAACATGAACCCAATTCAATACAACATATAGCAAAATAACACCAACACAATACAATAGAACATATAGCAAAATAACACCATCAACACAATACAATACAACATATAGCAAAATAACACCATCAACACAATACAATAGAACATATAGCAAAATAACACCATCAACACAATACAATACAACATATAGCAAAATAACAACATGAACCCAATTCAATACAACATATAGCAAAATAACACCATCAACACAATACAATTGAACATATAGCAAAATACAATACAACATATAGCAAAATAACAACATCAACACAATACAATACAACATATAGCAAATAACACCATCAACACAATACAATACAACATATAGCAAAAAAACAAAATCAATACAATACAACATATAGCAAAATAACAACAACAACACAATACAATACAACATATAGCAAAATAACACCATCAACACAATACAATACGACATATAGCAAAATAACACCATCAACACAATACAATACGACATATAGCAAAATAAAACCATCAACACAATACAATACAACATATAGCAAAATAACAACAACAACACAATACAATACAACATATAGCAAAATAACAACATCAACACAATACAATACAACATATAGCAAAATAACAACATCAACACTGTATGCTGTATGGGATTGAACAGGAAATACAAACATACAGTATGTCAGTGGTGCAAAAAGTACCCAATTGTATTTTTTTTAATAAAAAGTACCCAGTAAAGATACCTCTATAGAAAATGACTAAAGTAAAAGGGAAAATCACCCAGTAAAATACTACTTGAGTAAAAGTCTAAAAGTATTTGGTTTTATATATACTTAAGTATCAAAAGTAAATGTAATTTATAAAATGTACTTAAGTATCAAAAGTAAAAGTATAACAAATTTCAAATCCCTTATATTAAGCAAACCAGACGGCACGATTTTCTTGTTTTTTTAATTTACAGATAGCCAGGGGCACACTCCAACACTCAGACATAATTTACAAGCATTTGTGTTTAGTGAGTCTGCCAGATCAGGCAGTAGGGATGACCAGGGATGTTCTCTTGATAAGTGTGTGAATTGGACCATTTTTCTGTCCTGACCATTCAAAATGTAATGAGTACTTTTGTGTGTCAGGGAAAATGTATGGAGTAAAAAATACAGTATGTGCTTTAGGAATGTAGTGGAGTAAAAGTAAAAGTTGTCAAAAATAAAAGTAGTAAAGTACAGATACCAAGTAAAGTACAGATACTACTTAAGTAGTACTTCAAAGTATTTTTACTGAAGTACTTTACATCACTGCAGTATGTCAGAAGTTGAGGTTAATTGATTATTACTTTGGACATCATTACAAGTCAAATATATCAGAAGAACAGTATAAATGTACCTTAAGTTCAAATCAAATCAACTTTTATTTGTCACATACACATGGTTAGCAGATGTTAATGCGAGTGTAGCGAAATGCTTGTGCTTCTAGTTCCGACCATGCAGTAGTTGCCTTTATACCTGTGTAACAAGACAATTGTAGTACTTTATTAGGATCCCCATTAGCTGTTGCTGAATCAGCACCTACTCTTCCTGGGGTCCATCAAGGGTCTTTGTCTCTGGCTCCAATGACACAAGTATAGAGGACAGTAGTCCTTCCTGACTTAATTCCTTTGGGTTTTACAGTAATAGTATTACAGTAATAGGGATATTTTAATATGCCTATGAGCTTAATTGGTGTGAGATGAGTGTCATATAAAAGAGGACAGTTGCACAGGGATAGAGGGCCAGGTGACAGATGCCTGGAGAGAATACACTGTCTGCATGCCAAGGCTCTATATTAACGTCTAAACCAGGGGTATCAAACCCATTCCATGAAGGGCCTAGTGTCTGCAGGTTTTTGTTTTTTCCTTTCAATTAAGCCCTAGACAACCAGGTGTGGGGAGTTCATTATTAATTAGTGATCTTAATTCATCAATCAAGTACAAGGGAGGAGCGAAAACACGCAGACACTCGGCCCTCTGTGGAATGAGTATGACACGTGTGGTATAAAGAATGGACTCTCCATATACCCTGTGTCATTGGCAAACCAAGCATCGAGGAAAGGTCTCAGTGACCGCTAATTAAATGTCCTGTGTTCCAACTTATTTGTCCTTGACTTGGGTTGGCAGGGTAAGAGGGAGAACAGGAACCGCCTTGCTTAGTTAAAGCTTTTTGACTGTAAACGATTTAACACAATATTCAAAAGCAGGAGAGAAATGAGGTTTCCACACAAGAGTCTTCGCTATCATCCCTCAGTCCTACTCACAGTCCAGGACACTATTCTACAGGATGTCCTGGACATCTAGCCCTGGCTTCCATCCATGTGATCAAGGCAAGGAAATGAATGCCAGCGGAAGTCTATGGAATGGATCTTACACAAAGCCCTTGGATATATCTTTACCTATATGTCCTAATCCTCTCATCATAACAAGAGTGACACCTTCTCTTGTACAATCAGTGAAAACACACAGCGGTGCATTGACTTTTTGAGTGGGTGTTGACCGAGGGAGGAAAGGTTTGTTCTCTGAGCGTGGTGGAAAACATAGAATGGATGGGGGGTTAAGGGTGTCTTCGACCCAGACAAATGATCAGGTGTTCAGGGAAGCACGTCCAGGCAGGGTCCGTGCAGGGTGGTCTCACTGAAGATCGATCCACTTTCAGGAGGTGATTGGGGTCTTATTCAATGCAGGAACACATTGTCCAGTCAGTGTCCACCCCCTGCTGTACCACCCAACACTACCAGGCTTATTTCCAACCCCTCATCTTTCTGTCTTCCTTTCCTATACCACATCCAAATCCCTCCTCTCTCCTCTCCCATCCCTCTCTCATTAGGCAGGCCCTCTCTGGCTCATGTACAACCTAACACCAGAGGACTACTAGAGGAGATAGACCAGGAGAGAGACCTCTGCACTGTACCTGGGGCTCTCTCTCTATGGGACATATCATTACTGTTGGTGCCAGGCAGCCAGTGAACTGCAGTAGGATACTCAAAGTCACCAAGTCTCTCTCTGTCCTCTCAGAGCTTAGCCAATCCACTGTATGGCTGTAATACTTTGAGAGTATTTATATAGATTTATAGATGCTTAAGAAACTATGACATTTTAAATGACGATAAATGTATTTTCCGACTCATGTGAGGTAGACAGATGCAGAGTTTGTGGATGATCATGATTCATGATAATGGGAGAGAAGTGGTATGTTGAGATTGTTTTTGACGCAGGTAACTTTTGATTGGCTTGTGAAAGAATGAGAATGTTATGACTCTGTTCTTTCCCAGGGTGCAGTATGATGCAATTCCATTACAGGCTACAGTCTGTGGTGTCCCCTCAAAGTCAGTTGTCAAGGACAATATGAGTATAACTTTAAATAGAACATCTTCTATTTTGTGTCACATCTGTATGCATTACACTCCTCAAAGACAAATAAAGGCTTTAGGAGTAATCCTTCAAGATAAAACTCCAACATCCGATGACTGATTGAGCATATTGAAGAATTGTTGACTGCGCCTCACAGTTGTCTAATGGGTCTGGAACATCCATTTGCAGAGCGAGCCCATTTGATGAATATTGAATATAATATGATGATATCTCATGAGCACACCTTGTTGCTATTTTTCTTTCTGCAACAGCCTTTGTTGACAACAAACATTTTGTTTGTGTGTGTGTGCATGTGTGTATGTACAGCTGTGTGTGTGTGTGTGTGTGTGTGTGTGTGTGTGTGTGTGTGTGTGTGTGTGTGTGTGTGTGTGTGTGTGTGTGTGTGTGTGTGTGTGTGTGTGTGTGTGTGTGTGTGTGTGTGTGTGTGTGTGTGTGTGTGTGAGGTCCAATATTCATGTTTGTATGCTTTCAGATGAGTACATTCTGACTGAAAGATTGTCAATGAAGCTTAATTAAAGGACATACAAATGGGGCCTCTTATAGGGAGTGGGACCACTCTCTGTCTTTGTCTCATCACAGTCATACTTGAAGAAGAAAACCCAAAGAGAGAAAGGCAGGAAAATCTCTCCCGCTGTTCAACAGACTCCTGTAAATAGCTTACTGAGG
The DNA here is from genome assembly GCA_030435695.1 of Brachymystax lenok tsinlingensis. Taxonomy (NCBI): domain Eukaryota; kingdom Metazoa; phylum Chordata; class Actinopteri; order Salmoniformes; family Salmonidae; genus Brachymystax; species Brachymystax lenok. Next base: position 66,233,370 of record CM059814.1, read on the forward strand.
AGAGAATGCAGGAAGAATACAGTAATCACAGGTGCATTGAAAACAAAATGGGTTGCCCCAGAAGAAAACTTGACTGTATTGTTCAAGCCTGATATCCACAGTCCTTCTATTGGTCCATCCTCGGTTTGCTCCAGCAGCCACTGTGTCAGTCAGAGACTCTCTCCTTGTGCGATAGCAGCTCCAGTGGCGATTTTAGCATGTAAATCTAAAATCGGCAGATGCATGCCAGCAAAGCCACAACACAGCACTAAACAATATATTAATTGCACTATAACGGTGACAAACGGTGCCCACAAACTGTTAGGGCCTACATAAAGCTGTCCCGACACGGAGCTTTCCTTTCAGCACCATGGAGTGAATCCTTAGCACCGCTACACCTGGCTATCAGCAGAGTCTGGCAGCGAAACAGTTCATTCGTTTCATTTACTGACTTTTTAAAACCATAGCTGATATGGCTGCAGCATACAAGACATTTTTGGACTCACCATTGTTGTGCTGTGCTCACCTGAACAGGAAGGTGGCTTGGTGGTCCTTCTTGTGGGCAAATTTTGTCATGAAATGTGCTTTCAAGATAACTGGGAACTTAAAGATAAAAAAGTTGAGTGATCTTCAGGTAGGAGCTCTAGAAAGAGGCCTGAGTTCCCCCGCTTAGAAATCCGAGTTGGATGACCGTTCAAAACTTATTTTCCCAGTCTCAGGTCGTTTTTTTCAGTTCCCAGTTGTCTTGAACTCACTGAAGTCTGAGATTTCCCAGTTACGAGTTTCCAGTTGTTTTGAACACGGCAGAAGTCATGCTGGATTGACAGCATGGCCAATGTATTCAAGCTTTTCTGGTCAATGTTTATCTTTTTAAGCTTAAAAAAAAGAGACCATTTCAGACAGATGTTTTAAATCCTTAAACCCAGACTTGGACCACACACCCTCTCCACCGAATAGCAGGCAGGCGAAGCAAAATAGTGATTGCTTTGCAACGCTTGCAGATAGCCACTGCTTCCTTCCAAACCACTCATTGTTGAATTTGCGATTTCCAACTTGTTGTGTAATGTTCATGTCCAATGGCCGATGAGCAGTGATACCTTTTCTCTATAATTTATCTTCATATAACAAGGATTGATAAGGATTTGCCAGTAGATTGTCGACGTGATTCATGACGATGACCGCTTGTCTAGCTTGCTAGCTAAGATTTTGAAAGTAACATGATCAGTCCAATCAAAGCTACGGTAGATATAATGTGATTTGACGTAATTTTATCTGTGGCCAATGACTTTGAACCGCCTCGGATGGGCACTTCTAATGTAAGTCTTTGGCAGCACCCAAGGGGACTTAAACTGCCTAGCTCTGAGGTGATGTAGTGCCCCCATGAGTGACAGAACACTGAGCCAATCACGCCTATGTCTGTATATTCCGTTGGCTGTCCCTCCACCACAGAAAGCACTGAGCTAGGCTGAAACACCTACATTTTGGAGCTGCCTTTCTCAGGAAAGAAACCATGTTTGTATGTGGCTTTATTAACTCAATACATATATAAGTATATGTGACATTAACTAATGTCAATGCTAAACAGGTGGGGCTCACCTGCCCTGAATGACGGGTCGCCACTGAGCAGCTCGACTGATCTGATGTGTGTTTCATATTTAAGGTGTGCACCTTAGCTTCCAATGGCCGTTATAGTGGCAGAGAGGAAGAGTGAGAGAGGAAGAGTAGAGAGAGAGAATGATTGTTAAACTGAATCTAAAGCAATCAAACAGAAGGCTGTGACACACTCTCTCATCTCTTTTTAGCAGTCGTTTTCAACCTGTCTCTCCCTCCCTCCTCTGTTCTAGACTCTGTGGCTGAGGTATTATTTTCCATCACATTAAATAGAATGTGAGGAATGGATGGATGGAGGGGGTTGGGGGTTCAATGAAGTGCTATTACCAAAGCTCAGGTAGCAAACTTTCCAAATTGAATCCCTCATCACCTCTGCTTGAGGTGATATGAGTAAAACATGATAAGAAGTGGAGCAGCTTATAGAGGATTACAGAGGCTATGGATAGGCATTGTGTTCCTTGATGCAACGTTTTTTGTACCACAAGCCCTGTACTAGGAGATAAGTACAATGCATAGGGACACGTCTTAGAAGTCCTCAACAAGTTTCCAGCCCTGCTTTAAGGTAGTATATCACAATGCCTATACGGTCAACATTTTCAGTCTCAGCGCTTTATTTTTAATACATTTCCATTTGATAATAGACCGTAAAATTTGAGAACAGAGTTCGAACATTAAAAATAACGTCTTTATGATAGTAAAAACACACTTACAATACATCCAATAATATCATGAGTGGGTCTCTTTCTCCCAAGTCATGGATTCTCATCAATATCCATCAGCCAAAGGGGCCAGCTGGGACAGGTGAAGTAGGGTATTTCTAAAGTAATTTAATCATTATTGATGTCTGGCATAATAATTCAACTCTACATGTTTAAAGAGCCAGCTCCCACCAAGTCTAATATCATTACAACCAGCTATAAATCTACCCAAACCCTTTAGGGGAAAAAAAGTTTAATCCATTCAAATTCGCTGAAGAATTTTGATGCGGTCCCAAGGCCCTGTAATAGAATAAGGGTCTGCCAATCTTGTTTAAATTGCAGAATCGCATGCCTTTTAAATTTAGGTGCACATTTGACATTATTGGATATCTTGCCATGTACATTTTGATTTCCTCTCAGTGATTTCATTCCTCACCCTCCTCAACACTAAGGCTCCATTTAATTACAGATATGTTCCAGCTATGGTCATATGGCATATCACCAACCAGACATGTGTGAGTGGCCTGGCCTCTGTGTGAGTGAAAGAGAGAGGGAGAGAGAGAGAGAGAGAGAGAGAGAGAGAGAGAGAGAGAGAGAGAGAGAGAGAGAGAGAGAGAGAAAAGACAGTGAAAGGGAAAGAGAGAGAGAGAGAGAGAGAGAGAGAGAGAGAGAGAGAGAGAGAGAGAGAGAGAGAGAGAGAGAGAGAGAGAGAGAGAGAGAGAGATCTATTGAGGGAGGGTACTTTCTCAGATCCTCAGTCATTGTGGATGTGACACCCTGGGTATGGACCCCTTCTGTCAGCGAGATGAACTAGTCTGGGATATGAGGGATGACACCTGGTGGCACAGGGCACAACCAATCAGCTAGAGGTGACTGAGGAGGCTGAGGAGAGGAGCGACAGAAAGCTGCAGTCTGTAGTGGTAGCAGCCATAGTGCTGTAACTTAGTTTTGGTGGCTAACGTTAGAGTTCATAGCAGTAGAGGTAAAATACTTCTAGCCAATTGGAGTTTACCTTATTTAATCTTGTTCTGAGGGCAGCTCTGCCTCATGGGCAAAAACATTGATAATTGGTTGGCAGAACAAGACTGAGTAAAGACAACTCCACTGCCTGCAGTGGCATTGGCATCTGTGTTGCGGTGATCAGTGTATAGAAGTAGGCTATCAGAGGGAGAATGACAATATCAAAACCTGTCATTACTCTGTTTATCTCGCGAGACAGGTTCTATTATCTGCAACCATGAACTAGATCGGATGTTGCCATTTTTTGATGGTTTCAATTGAATTGAGGAAATTGTGGCTTTCTAGACAGTCCTCTCGTTTCAGTCCTCAAGATGGACAGCACTTGCAATCGGAGATGACTACTGAGTGATTTAGTTCAAGCAAACCCATATTTAACAGAGTGACGTGCTTGACATCTCCCTATGGTAGAATGTCTATACAGACTTCACGTTGAAAGTCCTCACATTCATTGGATATTTCTGAATGGGGTGGCTCTAAGCAATGCATTCCATATACACAGAGTGTACAAAACATTAGGAACACCTTCCTAATATTGAGTTGAACCCCTTTTGCACTCAGAACAGACTCAATTCGTAAGGGAATGGACTCTACAAGGTGTCGGACACGTTCAACTAGGATGCTGGCCCATGTTGACTCCAGTGTTTCCGCAGTTGTGTCATACATTTTCAAAATAATTCAAAAATATTGCAGGGATGATTTACGACGAACTGGGAGAGACACCTCAATATAACCCAAAGAAAGCAAGTGGAGGAGGTCCCTAATGGATCCAAACTGTCCAATACGTGCGCGCGCAAACTAAACGAGGTTTGGAAGTCTTGAGGCAACCGGTGCACATACAGTGTAGCGTAGAGGAGAAGCAACTTTATAGTAGCTTTTATTATGACAGCAAGACGTAAGTGAAGGCGGTGCGCTGGCGAGGTGAGTTATACCTACTGCGCTCATTCGATGTTCGGTCACTCTACTCGATACTGATTCGTTTGTTGGTTTGCATTTTACTTTACGTCGATTAAGCAACAGTATAGCCCCGACTGGACCATACTCTTATTCTGAAAACAAGTCGGGAGAAAAAGACAAGGTAAGTAGTGCTATAGACAATTGATTTATTAAAGGTCGATATTAATTATAAAAGGTCGATATTATTGAAGATTAGTATTTTTAGATATTTATACGTCATTTTAGGTCATTCAAACGTACATGCCTATTACTTTTTAGACTACAGAAATCATCAATTGAGTTGGATGGGAAATTAAGCTCGCAAGTTAAACATTTCATTGTTCTTGTGCATGTAACAATAAAACTTGAACTTGAAATAAATGATACTACCTCCGGTTCTTCATCACCATCATTATCACCACCATCACCTAAATGATGACCATTAGACTATATTAACAGTGACACTAATAAAACAGTGTCTCTACCACGCATGAGACGATTCAGAAAGAAAAATAAGAACGTACTTTCTCCACCTGAATGACCTCATCCATTCTGAAAAGTGAGTCACCTTGTTAAAACTGCATATGTTTTGCTGCTTGCTGACCACTGGTAGCCTAATTGTACCTATGTAAGTACTGTATGTCATGAGAAGGATACATCTAACATTTAGGTTTCTGTGTCGACCCTAGTTACAGAGACAAAGCAGACCCTCTGTCCGCGGGTGATCATAGACTATATACTGTTTGATGTTTTGGTTTCAGTCGGACATGTGGGCTAACTGGCTAAATTAAGCTGTGGTGTCTAGCTAATAATGTGGTGGTAGACCTGGGAGGATTCATGGACTTCAAACAGGCAGACGGAGAGCAGGACATGTTGGCTGAATGCTATGGTTTCCCTTGAGCTTGGTATGAGGTCATAAACCACCTTTGACATGAATGAATGCTGTGCACACATTTGGAGAATGCAAAAAGTCACTGTCTCAGGAATCTTGTCAGCAAATATAAGGAAATGTTGAGTCACAGTTTGGTCTATGTAAAAGTATTCAATAAAAAAATCACAGGGAAAAATTCCTCAATGATTTAAATTATTCTGGGAACGTTCTTCAAGAGTTTTACATTAGGCTTGCTGCTGTGAATCTCCATGGTCCGGAATTGTGAGTAACCATCTGGAACTATCAGAGACATTCTATTATTACTAGGGTAATGTATATTTTCTATTTATACTGCCAGGGCAAGGGACTGGAGACTGGAGATACTCTCTTTGCGTTCAGCACTGTACGAAATGGGAGAACAGGCACACACCATACAGTACAGTATCAATCAAATTCAAATAGACCACATTGTTGTGATGTTATTTCTTAGCTTTGGAAAATTGGTGCTCAAATTGGATAAACAATGTTTCCCCTTTATGCATTATCAATACCTATTTTTATCAGATCTAAATAGTTTTTTGTTTTGCAGAGTGTCATTGATCAAGGATTTTTTGTAAAGGATGCTTTTTCAATGTACGGTTTTTCAAAGCCTTTGTGCAACAAGAAATCAATAGATATGATTTCTACCCAGATGGAATCACTGAAGATATAAGCACTGGCTTGTCACACTACTACAGCTCAAACACTGGCTTCTCTCACTACTACAGCTCAAACACTGGCTTGTTTCACTACTACAGCTCAAACACTGGCTTGTTTCACTACTACAGCTCAAACGCTGGCTTCTCTCACTACTAAATCAAATCAAATTAAATGTATTTATAAAGCCCTTCTTACATTAGCTGATGTCACAGAGTGCTGTACAGAAACCCAGCCTAAAACCCCAAACAGCAAGCAATGCAGGTGTAAAAGCACGGTGGTTAGGAAAAACTCCCTAGAAAGGCCAGAACCTAGGAAGAAACCTAGAGAGGAACCAGGCTGTGAGGGGTGGCCAGTCCTCTTCTGGCTGTGCCGGGTGCAGATTATAACAGAACATGGACAAGATTTTAAAATGTTAATAGAACAGGCAGAACAGTTGAAACTGGAGAAGCAGCACGGGCAGGTGGACTGGGGACATCAAAGAGTCATCAGGCCAGGTAAAACTTGAGGAATGGTCCTAATGCTCAGGTCCTCTGAGAGAGAGAGAGAGAGAGAGAGAGAGAGAGAGAGAGAGAGAGAGAGAGAGAGAGAGCATAATTAAATTCACACAGGACACGGATAAAACAGGATAAATACTCCAGATATAACAGACGGACCCTAGCCCCTCGACATATAAACTACTGCAGCATAAATACTGGAGGCTGAGACAGAAGGGGTCAGGAGACACTGTGGCCCCGTCCAACGATACCCCCGGACAGGGCCAAAGAGGCAGGACATAACCCCACTCACTCTGCCAAGGCACAGCCCCCACACCACTAGAGGGATATCTCCAACCACCAACTTACCATCCTGAGACAAGGCCGAGTATAGCCCACAAAGATCTCCGCCACGGCACAACCCAAGGGGGGGGCCAACCCGGACAGGAAGATCACGTCAGTGACTCAACCCACTCAAGTGACGCACCCCCTCCAGGGATGGCATGGAAGAGCACCAGTAAGCCAGTGACTCAGCCCCTGTAATAGGGTTAGAGGCAGAGATCTACTGAAGAGATGAGTTGAGACAGAGTCTGCGTCTCTCACATGGATAGGCAGACCATTCCATAAGAATGGAGCCCTATAGAAGAAAGCCCTGCCTCCAGCTGTTTGCTTAGAAATTCTAGGGACAGTAAGGAGGCCTGCGTCTTGTGACCGTAGCGTATGTGTAGGTATGTATGGCAGGACCAAATCGGAAAGATAGGTAGGAGCAAGCCCATGTAATGCTTTGTAGGTTAACAGTAAAACCTTGAAATCAGCCCTTGCCTTAACAGAAAGCCAGTGTAGAGAGGCTAGCACTGGAGTAATATGATCAAATGATTTGGTTCTAGTCAAGATTCTAGCAGCCGTGTTTAGCACTAACTGAAGTTTATTTAGTGCTAAATCCGGGTAGCCGGAAAGTAGAGCATTGCAGTAGTCTAACCTAGAAGTGACAAAAGCATGGATTAATTTTTCTGCATCATTTTTGGACAGAAAGGTTCTGATTTTTACAATGTAACGTAGATGGAAAAAAGCTGTCCTTGAAACAGTCTTGATATGTTTGTCAAAAGAGAGATCAGGGTCCAGAGTAACGCCGAGGTCCTTCACAGTTTTATTTGAGACGACTGTACAACCATCAAGATTAATTGTTAGAATCAACAGAAGATCTCTTTGTTTCTTGGGACCTAGAACAAGCATCTCTGTTTTGTCAGAGTTTAAAAGTAGAACATTTGCCGCCATCCACTTCCTTATGTCTGAAACACAGGCTTCCAGGAAAGGCAATTTTGGGGCTTCACCATGTTTCATCGAAATGTGCAGCTGTGTGTCATCCGCATAGCAGTGAAAGTTAACATTATGTTTGTGGTAAAATATATAGTGAAAACAATAGTGGTCCTAAAACAGAGCTCAAACACTGGCTTGTCTCCCTACTACAGCTCAAACGCTGGATTGTCTCACTACTACAGCTCAAACGCTGGATTGTCTCACTACTACAGCTCAAACGCTGGATTGTCTCACTACTACAGCTCAAACGCTGGATTGTCTCACTACTACAGCTCAAACGCTGGATTGTCTCACTACTACAGCTCAAACACTGGCTTGTCTCACTACTACAGCTCAAACGCTGGCTTCTCTCATTACTACAGCTCAAACACTGGCTTCTCTCACTACTACGGCTAAAACACTGGCTTCTCTCACTACTACGGCTCAAACACTGGCTTGTTTCACTACTACAACTCAAACACTGGCTTGTTTCACTACTACAGCTCAAACACTGGCTTCTCTTACTACTACAGCTCAAACACTGGCTTGTCTCACTACTACAGCTCAAACACTGGCTTCTCTCACTACTACAGCTCAAACACTGGCTTGTCTCACTACTACAGCTCAAACACTGGCTTGTTTCACTACTACAGCTCAAACGCTGGCTTGTTTCACTACTACAGCTCAAACACTGGCTTGTCTCACTACTACAGCTCAAACGCTGGCTTGTCTCACTACTACAGCTCAAACACTGGCTTGTCTCACTACTACAGCTCAAACACTGGCTTGTTTCACTACTACAGCTCAAACACTGGCTTCTCTCACTACTACAGCTCAAACGCTGGCTTGTCTCACTACTACAGCTCAAACACTGGCTTGTTTCACTACTACAGCTCAAACGCTGGCTTGTTTCACTACTACAGCTCAAACACTGGCTTGTCTCACTACTACAGCTCAAACGCTGGCTTGTCTCACTACTACAGCTCAAACACTGGCTTGTCTCACTACTACAGCTCAAACACTGGCTTGTTTCACTACTACAGCTCAAACACTGGCTTCTCTCACTACTACAGCTCAAACACTGGCTTGTCTCACTACTACAGCTCAAACATGCTTTGTTATGTTCATCTACCCAGGACTTCACAGTTACAACAAAACGATTTTCCACTAAATGAATCATTAAAGAAATAGCCATGGCCTGTTTCTCTCTTTTAATCTCTCTCTCTCCCTATTTCAGATCCCTTGCCTTCAGAGGACTGAGTGATAGGCTGTCCTAAAACTTGTGCTACAGTATGTCTGGATCTAAATGATATGCCCACTCCTCTCCTCTTCTGTCTAGTTGGAACCCATCTTTTGTATTCCTCCGGACTGTCTTTGGTCACTTCACTGGACTCCAATGGATGGATATGGGGATGAAGATAGAGGGTTATTAAGCTGGTACAGAATCAAATTATATGTATATGAGTAGCTGCTGTGCACCATCAATAATCATTGAAACCTGCTCTGGAACCGCAGGGATAGTCCGGTCTTTTACCGGCTGAGCTAATGGGGCCTCCTCAGCCACGTTGGCAAGCCCTGTTCCCCTCTTCTTTCTGTGTCTCCACTTCCCCCGTGAGGACGTTGTGTCTCGTGGCGGCCCTCATGGTTGTCATGGCGACGACCGTGCCCCAAGAGCTGCCACTGCTCGGAGAGGAACGGCGTGGTGGTGCAGTGCGTCTCCCGGAGCCTTGATCAGATCCCCCTGGACCTACCGGAAGACACCGTTGCCCTCCTGCTCTCATCCAACCGGATCAGCCACATCCCCAACCAGGCCTTCAAGGACCTCCGCCGCCTCAAGGAGCTGGACCTGTCACATAACCACATCGAGAGTATCGATGCAGGGGCCTTCCTGGGGGTCTCCAAGGGACTCCGCTCCCTGGACCTCTCCAACAACCAGCTCCGCAGCGTCCCCAAGGAAGCCTTCACCAAGCTGAGTGCCCGTATAAGACTCTCCAACAACCCCTGGCACTGCGAGTGTTCCCTCCAGGAGGTACTGAGGGAGCTGAGGCTGGACCCTGAGACGGTCAACGAGGTGAGCTGCCACACCTCTGTCCAGGACGAGTACGCCGGCCGGCCCGTCATTCAGGTCCTGGACTCTGGTATCAACTTCTGTAACTTCCACCACAAGACCACCGACGTGGCCATGTTCGTGACCATGTTCTGCTGGTTCGCCATGGTGATCGCCTACGTCATCTACTACGTCAGGCACAACCAGGAGGACGCGAGGAGACACATGGAGTACCTCAAGTCTCTACCCAGCACCTCCCAGATCACCAAGGACTTTGACACAGCCAGCACTGTGCTCTAGCAGTGGGCTCTGTGTGGTGGCAGTGACAGCAGTGGGGGTTCTTCCATGTCCATGGGATAGTTCACACAGTGGCAAACTTGCAAGGTGTATGTAACTATTTTTAATGTGAAGACGGGCCTCTGGACGAGCCACTGGACTGCACCTGCCCGTCTGCACGTGCCTGACCGGCTCGCAGTGGGCCTCGGTTTGTCAGTGCAATCAACGTGCACCTTTTTGTGTCGACTGTTTATGAAGTCAATACCTTTTGAGATTTATGACTAAATTCCGACCTACTTTTTTGTCGACTGTTATTGTTTATTGTTTATTGGGAAGAAACATTACCTCTATTTCTCACCGTCATATGTTTTCCCAACAGTAGGATTTAATGAGAAATAATTAGTATACGTCTCTGAGAGTGTCTCAATATTTATTTGGTTGTTGTGATTGGTTGTAGTGATGTACAGTACTAATGATCTAGTCATTATGATTGGCTGTTACACTGGACTGAATGTTCATCTTGTGTCTTCAAGTGCCTAGAAACAGTAAACAGTACCTCTACCAAGGCACTGTGAAACCAAACGTCGAACTACAAAATCCCTTTAAAGCTAGAATCATTACCCACTGGGCACAGATGTCATTTCAATGTCTAGTTTTGATTGAATTTTGGTTGAGTTGTCAACTAACGACAATTCGATGTGAAATCAACAAAACATTTCACCATGTCATTGGATGTAGGTTAAAAGTTGGGTGAAAAAATACGACGTTCCCTTACTGCTGACTCGAATCTATTCAGTTTTCCACATTGATTCAACATCATCACATAGATTTTTGATTTTAAAGGACGGTGGAAACAAGGTTGATTCAATCAATTTTTGCCCAGTGGGAGTTGTTACATCCATTTTTGGACTTATAAATGAATGATACATAGCCATTGATTCTTGCAGAATATAATGTGTAAATGCCTCATGAGCTTAGTTCACCTGTCACACCCCATCAGAACCCCAGATATGTGCTTTTTTTCCCTTCAATGTTTGCAAACAAGGTAAACGTAAACAAATACTGTATAGCTTTAAAACATGGTTAAAACTGTCATTTGTTTGATTATGTCCATAGCTATGTCTATGAATTTGACAGTGGTTACATTTCTCCAGGCGTTTAACTAAAACAGAGGAGGGGTACCACTTTGTTATTGTTTTAACTGAAGATTCTAGCTTTAATATGTCATGTTAAATATTTGAGTTGTTGTCAAGGTTGTTATGAATCATTTACCATTACTCATTTTGGCAATCAATGTGGTGTCACTTTCAGGACATAAATCTTTAAATACTCATATCGGATTTAGTTCCCAAACTGTCAAACACCCTTCTACAGACTTTGATCAATGCTGATGTTGCGTCAGAAAGTCTATAATGACCAACAGTTGGAAGTAGTCTATACTTCCTCAATAGTGTATGTGTTCTGTATTGTTTGGTCTCTATTGGTTTGTATGTTTTGTCCCTTTAATGGTATGGGTGTAGTTTATGTTTAGGACAGAGAAACTAATGAGAGGAAAGTGAGAAAATGAGACATTCTATTGTTTTATTGAGACTTGTGTTGAAAAGGAGAAACGTTGACCATGAAAACTCTCCTTGTGTCTTTGTTTGTCTGTCGTGTAGCCCCAGGGATATGTCCTGATCTTGTTGCACTCCTCTCTGTTTCTAATTATTCTTAGCAAAATGATTGTGAATGAAGCGTTGTCATTTTTATATCTGAAATAAAAAGGGCTCTAACTACTAGTAAGCATGTTTTGTTTCTGTCAGAAACACAAAGTTAGTAGTTTCTGAATACCTTGACTTTTTATTTTGCATATGGAATAGAATTCCTACACCTCCTTTTTATGACTGAATCCATGATGAGGTTGTCCAATCTTTCTCTCTTCCCGAGGACATGGTTGAGTGCACTTTATTGTGGTGTGTGGTTTCTATCGGTCTCTGTCTCTCATCTCATACGTACTGTGCCTGATTGAGCTCTTACGCTTGTATTATATTCATCTCTGCAACTGCAGTTTGCGCTGCTACTTTGCCTTCTCTCATTTCAGAGAAATCGTGTTATTATTCATAAGTTCTGTACCCCAAATGGCACCCTATACCTTATATAGTGCACTACCTTTGACCAGAACCATAGGTCCCTATATAGGGGATAGGGTGTCATTTTGGAGGCAGTGAAGGTATTCTAGGAAACAAGTGTGGTTATAAAAATGAGATGTGGTGGAATGCCTCAAAAGGAAATCTCACTACTCTGTCTGACCTGCAGAGGCTAAACTAAAATCTGAAGTATGGCGTTATAACGAGATTTCCTATTTATTCCCACAGAACATACATCATTATGAATTATACAGCACATGCTGAACATGGAATACATTTTTTCCCCCCATTTATTATAGGAGCAAGACATGGAACAATGAATGACTCAAACCCAAAATAGGTTAACCCTCTCACTGATGCGATCCAAATCTGGACCAATTCTCGCCCAACTAATGTTGCTTATTGGTTTTACCCCAACAGTATATAAAGGTCAAATGTATATCTGGTATAATCCTAATAGTACAAGACGTATGTTTTGGCACCGTTATTTATTTATCAATGATGTGCCATTTCACCAACATTCACTGATGTGATCTAAGTTATATTATAAACTGGGTGGTTCGAGTCCTGAATGCTGATTGGCTGACAGCCATGGTATATCCGCATTGCGTCTTGCCTAAGAACAGCCCTTAGCCGTGGTATATGGCCATATACCACACCCCCTTATTGCTTAACTATAAATCTTGAGAGGATTCTCACCATCATTTGTATAACCTATTAGTTGTAGCCCAACAGTACAGAAACTTCCAACTGAGTTATGTATATCTTGTTTACTATTATCACTAAATTCACTAGAGAATACACAAAACATTCACAGCAAATTCTGTATGTTGAGGGACAATTATTTATTGATCAACGATGTGACATTTTACCAACATGATTTCTCCGTCCCATCTTTGATATTCTATGTATATAGCCGGTGTATATCTCAGTTGGATTTTTATGTGAGAGATTCGACTGCAGACTCTTTGTGTTTCCCTGAATGAGAATAACGTTACCTACTAAGAAAATACATACTGTTTATGGATGGAGTCATAGATGTGGAATTGGAGTGCGTGCGCAATAGGAAGCCTCTGCTGTGCGTCCCAAATTTGACCCTATTCCTTACATAGTGCACTACTTTGACCAGAGCCCTATGGCTCATTTGTTTATCATGCCAAACTCAGTGGCCTGGTGTCTGGTGCTTATAAAGGGAAGTATAACATGCCGAATAATAGAAATATCAATAGATGGAGAGAAATGAACGATTAGCCTACATCAAGAAGATTCATTGTAGTTCAGTGAATTTGCGTAAATTACTCTGGCCAAAGCAATATAGATGTTTGTATTAATCATTTGGGGCATTTTAATCAATATTTGGTTTACATTTGACTTATCTGCATAATGTGGGATTTTAGCTAGATTTACACACACTGTCTATGACTCAATGCAGAGTAGCTCAACTTATATTACTTATAAGATTCAAATGAGAACTTTAAGGGCAATCAATCAATTTTTCTGCATATGAAAGAATTGGAAGTCTATACTTAAATTCTAAGTCCTTATGGTAATTGTGACATTTCTTGAAATTGCAACTATTGTCTATGATGATAGCCCAATGGGAAATTATACCACTTATCCGTCTCCAAATCTAAAGGTCATTTTCTGAGGTCATTTTCCAAAATCGCTTTTCCAATGACACAATCAGAACTTAATAAAGGATAATCTGTCTGCATATCCCATTAGACCAGACAATTAGAATAGCTAGAGTGTTATGAGCTGTCCTACCTTCCTAATAGCTGCTTCAATTTGTCTCCTCAGCTTTCTCTGTCTTTTCCACTCTTCCCCATTGATCTCAGAGCCAAGTAGTTTAAGGCCTATAGTGTGTGTATAAGCAGGGTGCTATATAGTAGCACCATGTGTAGGTGATAACGCAGTTTCTGGAGGACGACACAGCTAATCCACAACAGGAACTTCCATATATGGGCATTGTCTTCCATATTGAAATGCAGCCTTAGAGCAGGAATTCCATATATATACAACCTTGGTCCAGGACCCGGGCCCTTCCCTGTGCTGGGTGGTCTGGCACAACCCCAGCCAACAACTGGGGGTTGACCCTACCATGAAGGGGGATCAGCACAACCTTGGTCCAGGACTGGTGGTTGGGCCTTCCTTTCTCTTACTTCTTGCCCCTTCCACTCTTTTCCGGTCCTCAGTTGTTAAGTGCAGCATCTGACATTCGATGTGCTCCACTCTAGTGCATGTCTGCAAGCAAAACGTCAACCAGGTGGAGTGGATGACTCGGTCAGTTCATCTTGGTGCCCTACTGGAGCTCTGGCACCTTGCCTGGACCAAACCCTGCACCTCCTGAAATTCCTCCCTGCGCTCCACACCTCCAGTTCCCCTCTCACAGCCTGCTACAGAGGCCCAGATGGAATCAAATTTCCATCACAAGGACTTCCTCACAGGCAAATCTCCACACCTAGATGGGAGAGAGCCCCCTCCCTCTTCCACCGTCGGCCATCACATGGCCTTACCCTCCCCCTTTCTCCATGTCGAGAGCCTAGGCCGAGAATCTTGCATGCAACTTTTCTCTAGCAGCCGGTCCAAGATCCCGTTTCCACTTCACACCCACCTACGCCCATGCAGAGCCAGGATTAGGCCACTTCTCTGGACTCATCTCAACCCCACAGCCATTTCCTTCCCCACACTGAGCCTTGACGCTGCAGCCTCCGTTGCTGTTGACCTCCTACTCCTTCTGGATCAGAGCTGCCACCACGGCAGCACATAACCTCCCCACAGCCATCATCAAGCACGGCCGCTCGTCATCCGAAACCCTCATACCAAACTCCATCAGCTACTATCCCTTCCAACATGCTCGGCAGAGGGCGGGAAGGCGAACGTGAAACAGTGGATAAGTGTCCAGTTTTCTGACCCACCTTACAGTTTTTAAGTTTCCCATAAATGCTTATCTAGTGCTGGATGGAAGCTAATTTACATTCCCTACCTTCTATGTACTGTTTGTTGCAGAGTCATTACTGGTTATTAAGCAGCATCCTGCTTGGTATGTCGAGAGAAAGTGAAAACTACAGTGGGTCTACTTAAGAGTGGTAGCCTACACACTTCAATGCAAAATATCAACTGTGTTCATCTGTTAAAATCTACTGTATGTTATAAACTGCTCACTCTGTTGGATGCATAGAGCAAAATTATAATGGCCTAACTAATGGTCCCAACTAAATGAGAGATGCATATGGTGATTTGGTAATTGGCATGCTTACTGCAGGAATGTCCACCAGAGCTGTTGCCAGAGAATTGAATGTTAATTTGTCTACCATAAGCTGCCTCCAACGTTGTTTTAGAGAATTTGGCAATACTTCCAACTGGCCTCACTACCGCAAACCAAGTGTAACCACGCCAGCCCAGGACCTCCATATCCGGCTTCTTCACCTGAGACCAGCCACCTGGACAGTTGATGAAACGGATGAGTATTTCTGTCTGTAATAAAGCCCATTTGTGGGGAAAAACTCATTCTGATTGGCTGGACCTGGCTATCCAGTGGGTGGGCCTGGCTCCCACGTGGGTGGGCCTATGCCCTCCCAGGCCCACCCATGGCTGCACCCCTGCCCAGTCATGTGAAATCCATAGATTAGGGCTTAATGAATTTATTTGATTGATTGATTGATTGATTTCCTTATATGAACTGTAACTCAGTAAAATCGTTGAAATTGTTGCATGTTACGTTTATATTTTTGTTCAACATATAAATAAAATATTGTTTACGCTACAAATGTCACATTACAGTACTCCGACCGTAGCCTACAAACGTCAATGGAAAAGCTGAACTGTCTGTTCAACCGTTAAACTGCGCTTCGGATCGGATCGCATAGAGCAAAATAGGAATTCTTGAAATAGCTTATCTTTTTACTACTGTGACGTGGGTCCGATTAAATGAGAGCTGAAGAATGGTAGTCTGTCCCAACCTGTTGTAGGTCTATAGGCTGGGACTAAAAGGTGAGACATTTATTCTGTAATAAATAATATAACATTTTTCTAACTATTTCTAATTATTTTAGAATGCAAAGATAAATCGATTTTAGCTTTTCTCACTGTGGCAAATGAATGCATATTGTTATTATATTTAGCTTGGCCTACATCTTTTTGTTGTTATGAATAAGAGTGACATCATATATTTATTCCCGATTTGTAAAATTCTACTACTACTACTACTAGAATACATTTGCCATCTTGCAATGCAAGACTATGCGTATGCATGGTGTAAAGTTTTCGGGAGGATAAGCACATTGTCACGTCAAGTTCAGGTTTTATAAATACAAACTTTGGGGTGAAAACTGTCGACATGCGTGTTTTGGAGCATATTTTGTATGCTCCAAAACATGATGAGGCCCCTAGTGAGTAGATTCGGGATGGAACTAAAAAGTGACGAAAATAGCTCTACTAACATTTACAGAGCCTTCTAGAAGCCAGTGCAGTCAGGTGTGCTGATGGTGTAGTGATCGAGAGAGGAGAATGTCTTCAGACCACAGATTACATTTAGGGGATGCTTGAGAGCCTTGGGAATGATTGACATCTCTCTCATTCTTTCTCTCTCTCTCTCTCTCTCTCTCTCTCTCTCTCTCTCTCTCTCTCTCGTTCTCTCTCTCTCTCTCTCTCTCTCTCTCTCTCTCTCTCTCTCTCTCTCTCTCTCTCTCTCTCTCTCTCTCTCTCTCTCTCTCTCTCATGCATATACACACACATTCACATATTTACACATTTACACATTCAAAGTCATGTGTAATGTGTAAAATCCTCAACGTTCAAATGTTAATTACCATCATTACCCAAGTTGCCCAAGAACCCACGTTCAAAACAACTGGGAACTCGGAAATCTCCGACTTAAGTGCGTTCAAGACAACTGACTGGGAAAAATAGTTTGAATGGTCATCTAACTTGGAATTTCAAGTCAGGAACTCTAGCCTCTTTCTAGAGCTCCGACTTTCCAACCTGAAGATCACTGACGTCATGATCTCGTATTTTTCAGAGTTCCCAGTTGTCTTGAACGCACCAATACAATATGTCTGGACCTGACGACTTGGACTGGTTCCCATGACTTTGACTATAGTTTATTAGGTTACCCTCAGTAGCACCTGACAGCCAAAGAGACAAACAAACTGCCTGTGTCTGTCAGAACTCTTAACCACTGTTAACCACATATTTCTGGGCTCGCTCTCAGATACTTTGTCCTACTAGCCCTGGAGGATAATTGGGGGATGAAACACGGAGAAGGGAGAGAATAGACAATTATTAATGTTATATTATTAATTTGCCTGATCTACCAGCGGTCGTTGAGGCTCTCACAGTCAGATGAATGGCCTGTCAGTAGTCTAACATGGGGCTACAGCTGTGCCCGGCCGGGGCAAAATCAGGAGCAATGTTGGGATCTAATCAATATCTCAGCTCAGCTCCACGGACGTTGTGGCTACATTCCAATTGGATAACTTGCACCCTCTCTTCCTTTCCTCTGACCTTGTCGAATTTCCCTCCTCGCTGATCTCAGAGCACCTGGATAATGGCTGGGTAGAGTTTGCAACCCATTGCTTTCACCTATCCGGTCTGATTTAGAGGAAAAAGGGTGAGTTATTTGATTATAATCCAGAGTTTGTGTCTAAATGGTGATGGTTCCCCCAACTGCTAGCAAAGCAAATGTCCTGCAATACCATAAAATGGGACTATGTGCCTAATGATATCTAACTAAGTTGATTTGGGCACCAGGCAGGCACACCAGAGTTGGGTTTGATGTTAGATGTGGACCCCTGAGGCAATGTTAAGCAGTACATGTGGACCCCACACACGTATAGGGACTGGTTGATAGAGGGAGGGAGGAAGACAGGAGGAGGGTTACGTGGTAAACAATAGACCGCTAACTCACAATGTTCCCTTGATGTTCTTGCCTGCAACAGATCTTAATTCAATCTAACCATCTGTTATGTGCATGTTTACCGCATGAACCACAGGCAAAACAGAAACCTGTCTGTATATATTTGGAAGTAAGCAATAGCCGGGCCCCCGAGAGAACATCGTCGTGTGTTTAGCTCTAATCATGAACGCTGAATAGCTGAGTTGATTGAATTAGACCTTTCGTGTTCTTGTCACTTCCTGTTTTCATTCTACAGACGAAACACACGCTTGTTACACTGCGACTGGGAGACTTTGGTTGACCATGCAGCTATTTGTGCGTGCTCAGACTCTCCACACCTTTGAGGTGTCTCGGCTAGAGACTGTCGCCAACATCAAGGCTCATATTGAGGCATTGGAGGGACTGTCCTGTGATGACCAGGTGGTTTTGCTGTGCGGGTTACCCCTGCAGGACGAGGATGTGATCGGCCAGTCTGCACTGGAGTTCAAGCCCTCTTGAGGTTACCGCCGACTGTTGGGAGAGAAAGTCAATGGCTCCTTGGCCAGAGTGGGGAAGGTCAGGGGACAGACCTCCAAGGTGGACAAGCAGGAGAAGAAGAAAAAGAAGACTGGCTTAAAGGAGGATCCAATATAACAGGTACTTTGTGAATGTGGTGCCAACATTTAGCAGAAGGGACCAAACGCCAACTCATAAAACTATTTCTCCACCGCCTCTTGTCTGCTGTGTCTTATGACAGTGGAACATTGACTCTGTGTGAGCAATGGACTGTCTGCCATTTGTAATTATATTGGGCTGATGTTCACTGTGATGAAACACAATAAAACTTGGTGAGGAAAGAAAGTGGTAATCGGCACCAATTTGATGTTTCTATTACAGTGGGTGAATTGAGCAGCTGCATGATTGGCTGGGAAGAAATGGACTCTAGCATGAACACAAGTAGGCCTAGTTGAAGTACACATTTTATTTCCTGTATTAGACAACGTTTACAAGTTGAGAGCTTGGGACTTTACAAACCCTCATTGGTTTGAATGGTGTCAGCGATTTTTATCTTGTATTATTTTTAATTTAACAACACAAATTGGGGTATTTAGACTACTATATAGGTAGAGAACGTTGAACAGAACAAGGCTGTCAATAACTACATTTTGACTAAAATACAGATAGAACCTTATAGTCCCAAACTCTTGAAATCATCTGGCATTTCCAGGTCTGTCAGATGATATGAGAATAGTCTTTGGCATGTTCTCATCCAGTATGCCCAGATCACTCTGGATTTGGTGCCTTGACAATACATGACTTTTCATTTAGATGTAATAATATCTTATGTTGTTCTTGTCCAGAACTGCTCTGTACTCTATCGTGTATTTTATGTTTTATGTGTACTGATTCCTGTTTTATGTGTACTGATTCCTGCTTTATGTGGACTGATTCCTGTTTTATGTGGACTGATTCCTGTTTAGCTTCTTGAGTCTGATGAAAAGACATGATGAAAGGTCTGCCTTTGTGTGTGTGTGTGTGTGTGTGTGTGTGTGTGTGTGTGTGTGTGTGTGTGTGTGTGTGTGTGTGTGTGTGTGTGTGTGTGTGTGTGTGTGCACATGCATGCGTCTGCATGTAACATATGTCTGCTTCCTAGTGGCTAGGCCCTATACACTAGAAAAAAGGGTTCCAAAAGGGTTCTTCGAATGTCCCCATAGGAGAACCCTTTTTGGTTCCAAGTAGAACTACCTCTGTGGAAAGGGTTCTACATGGAACACAAAACGGTTCTACTTGGAACCAAAAAGGGTTCTTCAAAGGGTTCTCCTATGGGGACAGCTGAAGAACCCTTTTAGGTTCTAGATAGCACTTTTTTTCTAAGTGTAAAACTGCATTGAGTATTAGTACAAAACACCCCCACAAGTTCACTGGTTAAATTATGGGAGCAGAGCCATTACTCATGTATTTGAACTAGCATCTAAGGCTGCATTACCCAGTGCATGTGAGTAAACAGCTACAAACAAGTTGCTATGGCTGATATTAAAAGATACTGATGAAGCCAATGGGAACATGTCTTCTTGGTCCATTAGCATCAATCCCAGTACCAAACCCCTTTCGTTACAACAACAACAGATTGTAGCTATTAAAGGGCCGATTAGTTCCATTGCTCAGCTTCATGGCAGGTACAACGGCACAATGACTGATAAACACTGCTGTTTCACCATATTAGTCTCTCCTTATAGTATATTAGTCAAGTTGGCCCTGACCTGTCTATCCAAGCCCACAGTAAAAGGGTCTAAGTAGAGAGATGCTTAAAGCCTCAGAATATTGATTAGACGGCCAAAGACGTCAGTGGAACACTAAGGCAAATGACTCAATCAATTACTGAATCAATGGCTGTATAAGAACTACAGTAAGTATCCCCCTGCTGAACCAAGTAGGTAAATTGGACAGATGATTAGGATATCAACATGCCGTTTGCTGTGTTCCTGGTGTAACCATGGAGAAGAGCGTTTGGTTGAGCATGTGATGAATGACATCCCTTGGTCTCCGCCCACTCACTCCCCCACATACGTTCTCTCTCAACTATGAGAAATGACCTTGGTGGAAATAGAACACAGGCAACAGGAAGGAAACCTACTTCTTAGTCAACAACAGGCACCCGACAGGGCAGTGGGTTCACACTTTACTGGTAGACTGTAATGCTATATTCCGCTGGGCAAGGCTACAGTTACATGCTAAATCAAATACCCAAAAAGCACATACAGGATTAGAAATGGTTCAAAAACAACTGGAGTCTATCTGTTTCAATGCATTGTGAGGTCTGGTGTCAGAGACTGACAAAACATGTATCAGGGATGAATGGGACGTTACAACACTGTAGCGCCGTAGTGAACATTAGTCCTCTCCTCCTGGCTCATCCTAGAACAGACAGACAGGGCCAGACCCAAATGCCCATCTGGCATTTCTAGGTATACAGACCTCTGTGCTCCACCCTCCATGTTGGACATCTGCTACAGATGGTTGGGAACACTTGTGTCGTTTCACAGTAGCCAAGTGCATTTCTCCCTGTCGGGCTCCATCTGTTTCTGTTGGTAACGTGGAAGGGTACCCCCATCTTTTTTTAAGTTGAATTCTGGTTGCTTCATAGGTGGTTTGGGGCCTTACTGTATTTTAAGGTGCCGTTTTCATAGAATTCCCACAGGGCACGCATAAGTGTATGTACACACACACACACACACACACTAATGAGGCCTGTGTTTCACATAATAGACTTTCCGCCAAATAGTGAAGACATGTTTATATACTTTTGCTCAGGAGAGAGTTAAGAGATGATATATTGATTTTGAAGACCCTTTCTGAATACTAAGTGCTGTATGTCGACATTGATAAAGGGCAGCACCTTGGTGTAAAATGGCTTTAAGAATGTGTCAATTGAGATAAACTAAGTGTTAGCTGTGTAGAGACGTATCATAAATCTGCAGGTTTCTAGCATAATGATATCAACAGTAGATCAGGAGAGTTCAAGGTGTGTTCTCAAAATATCATCTCCATTGCAGCCGACGTGCATGATTTAAGATATGCATTTCATGTCGTTGACCGAGCTAAATCACAGAGAAAGGTGGGATCATTTCTCCTTACAGTGAATTACAGCTTTGTCTGGCTCGCCTCTGAAAGATTGTGCAGTGTTTCTAATTCACTCCAGAACAGCCACACCCAATCCCACATTCACACCCATATGAGCAATAACCTTCACTGAATGGAAACCACCAAGACATGAACCTTATTCATTTAGGTAGCAGGCTAGCGGGGCAGAGCACGGAATACCACAACGCCACAATGAGGACGTGAG
The DNA here is from genome assembly GCA_030435695.1 of Brachymystax lenok tsinlingensis. Classification (NCBI taxonomy): domain Eukaryota; kingdom Metazoa; phylum Chordata; class Actinopteri; order Salmoniformes; family Salmonidae; genus Brachymystax; species Brachymystax lenok. Next base: position 66,255,121 of record CM059814.1, read on the forward strand.
CCGTTCATTTTATTCAAGTTCTGTTGCACTCAAATTATTGCCACTAGCCCTGAGTCCTAAGATGAAAAAAAATAAATGTGTCCATAGATTGTTGCTCCATTCACTGGCAAGCAATGACGTTTTCCATCAACATCCTTGCTTTCATGAATGTAGATGAACTTGGCAGACTACACATTGCAAACGGTGTGCCGTGCACGCAGGTAAAGTTACCTACTTGAGTACACTTAGAAAAAGGGTTCCAAAAGGGTTGTTCAGCTGTCCCCATAGGTTAACCCTTTTTGGTTCCATGTAGAACCCTTTTTGGTTCCAGGTATAACTATTTTGGGTTCTGTGTAAAGGGTTCTACATGGAGCTCAAAAAGGTTCTACATGGAACCAAAAGGGTTCTTCAAAGGGTTCTTCTATGGGGACAGCTGAAGAACCCTTTTTTAGGTTCTAGATAGCATCTTTTTTTTCTAAGAGTGTAGGCAGAGAGATATGGAGGCTTGTTGCACAGCTACTTACATGACTAGACCCTGAAGCAGTAGCCTGAAGCAGTAGCCTGAAGCAGTAGCCTGAAGCAGTAGCCTGAAGCAGTAGCCTGAAGCAGTACTGAGCCACTTATCACTGGGGATCTAATGATCTGTCTCTTATTGCCATCAGGTCCATAATTCAACTTGGCCATGATATCTCTCCATTTCCTTAAGACACTGGATAGTGGATAGAGCCCAAGGAGAGAGCAGAGGACAAAGCCCACAGGGAGAGCAGAGTTAGTATGCTATCATTATAATAGAAGCAAGCTATTTCACCTTTGTTGAATCTATTTCAGGTTTAGTACGTCATTGACAACTAGTCTGTCAACATTCAACCATATAGGCCTGCACACACATGACAGATGGTAAAAGTGACGTGTTATGATGCAGGCTTTATTCTATTGTCCATCACCTAAACCAGGCCAGTAAATAATGACAGTGAATATTCTAGATTTTCTCTGATGTCATGGTAAACCAACATCCTCCATACCTGGTATAGAACTACAAGAGACCAGAGGTGAGTTCAACAAGGCTTTTGTTTGCGCACGAACATGTTGCCAGAGTAACAATTTCATGAACATTCCATAATGTTCCAGTGAAACATCACACAGATAAATTTTTAAGGATTACTGTGGCTTTTTAGAATCAATATTCAAACTGGAAATGACTTAGCTATTCCTACTAAATATAGTAGAAAGTCTGCATGGCCACTTGATTATTTTTGGCGGCAGTTTAGACCTGAAACAGACACTTACGTTCGCTGCACACTACCTTCTCTGACGGTCGCGGATAGCACAAAACAAATGGAATATGTTAGCTAATGTTAGCCAGCTTTCGCAAACTATTTGCCTTGTTGAACACACCTAAGCCGCCTCCCTCCCTCTCTCTGTCCCTCTGTCTTCCTGTCTCAGTCTTCCTGTCTCTGTCTCTCTCCCTCAGTTCAATTCGAAAGGGCCTTTACTGGCATGGGAAACATCTGTTTACATTGCCAAAGCAAGTGAAATAAATAATAAACAAAAGTGAGAAGAAACAAAAATAAAACATTTGAAAGTAAGGATTGCACTCAAAAAGGTTTCAAAAAGATAAAGACATTCCTAGTGTTATATCAGTTATGAACAGTGTTTTAGCAATGTGCAAATAGTTTTAGTACGAATAGTGGGGAAGATAAAGAGATAAATATTGGTGGTATTTTAAAATGTTGTTTGTGCTCCACTTCCTGCCCTTTTCTCATGGCAACGGGCTACACATCGCACTGCTGTGATTGCACATCGCAGTATTTCACCTAACAGATATGAGAGTTTTTCAATGTTTGATTTGTTTTCAAATTCTTTGTGGGCCTGTGTGATCTGTGGGAAATATGTGTCTCTAATGTGGTCATACATTTGTCAGGTTAGGAAGGTTAGGAAGAGCAACTCAGTTTCTGCCTCATTTTGGGGACAGTGGGCACATATCCTGTCTTCTCTTGAGAGCCAGGTCTGCCTATGCTGTCCTCTATCAATAGCAAGGCTATGCTCACTGAGTCTGTACATAGTCAAGGATTTTCTTAAGTTTGGGTCAGTCACAGTGGTCAGGTATTCTGTCACTGTGTACTCTCTGTTTAGGACCAGAGAGCATTCCAATTTGCTCTGTTGTTTGGTTGATTATTTCCAGTGTGTCAAATAGTTATTTGTTTTGACTTCTCATAATTTGGTTGGTCTAATGGGGCTCTGTGGGGTCTGTTTGTGTTTGTGAACAGAGCCTGTTCTGTTCTCTTTGTGTTTGTGAACAGAGCCTGTTCTGTTTGTGTTTGTGAACAGAGCCTGTTCTGTTCTGTTTGTGTTTGTGAACAGAGCCTGTTCTGTTTCTCTATATAGCCCATTAAGTTAGGAACATGATGAACCATCATGATGAGCTGATGTTATGTTAATGTAACCAGATATCAGCCAGGATTTCCCTCAGCGTTACAGTTGTTAGTTAACTAGCTGGCACATTTTTTCCGTATTAGCATAGACATGACAGGGGTCAAAACAACCCAGAACAAGACATGGTATCAAGAACAAGATGAAACTAGCTGAAAAGAGCCACCTACGATTCCCCACATGGCAGCTTCTTGTCATTGTTGCTACAGCTATCTGACTACACGGCCTTCTGCCTCATTGCTGCGTGCACATCATTTTCGTGACGTTGTCAGCCAACTCATCTATACTGTGACTCCTGGCTGATTTTGAAAATGTGGATTTATTTGTCAGCTATAGACCTCTAGACTTCATAGAAGGCAGGTAGGCGTCATTGTAACTACGAGTTTGTTCTTAACTGACTTGCCTAGTTAAATAAAAATCAGGAAATAAATCATAGATAACCACACATTTTTGACCCAAAGATCATCATCAGGCTTCATCAGGGATACATGTTTTCAACACAAGGAAAGTTCTACAGTTCTTCCATTGCTACACCAGAGTAGGTGCAAAAGTGGCCTGGAAAGGCAATGATGCTTTTGTGCAAAATAAATGCCATGCTTGTCATATCTATTTGGTGTGACAGCTGTGGCCAACCTGATTTTCTGCTTGTCATACCCGTTGTGGACTTATGTTCAGACAAGCTTCATTTGTGCACGTCCTTTTTGTCCTCACCAGATATTCAAATTCCCCTGTTTTGGGCATTCCAAAATAATTCACAAAGACAAGAAATACATTTGCTTTTCATAATCTGTCATCTCTAGATAGTTCTGCGTTACTTTTAGAGGCGAATGGTTCTCTCTGGGCAGCGTCTGTGATTGAAGTCACCTCTGAGGCTGACCTCTGACCTCTGCTATGAGAAACAAGGGTCACACACAGTCCACTCTTTATGAACTATTGTGGTCACAGTTCATACACCACCATAGGCTCAAGGTTACTCATTTAATTCAATGACTCCTCCTATACTCCTCCTCTCCTGTCACCTGGAGAACAGGAGTGGAGTGGAGGGAAAGTGGAATGCTTTCAGAGCGCTCTCCCCTGTAATTATTCACAGCCAGTGGTTCTTCATCTCGTCCACCAGCCGGCTCTCTCTTTCTCTGTTAGGACTTGAACCTGGGTACAAGGTTAAGTGTTTCTTAGCACAGGTGTGTTACAGTATAGTTACCTCATTTGAGAAGACAAAAAGTGTGGGACTTTTCACAAGGTTACAGTAAACCTTAGCGGTTAAGAGTTTTGTGACCGAAAGGTTGCTGGTTCAAATCCCCGAGCTGACTAGGTGAAAAATCTGTGCATGTGCCCTTGAGCAAGGCACCGTAACCCTAATTTCTCCTATAAGTTGCTCTGGATAACAGTCTCTGCTAAATGACTAAAATGTAAGACACAGTATACTGTCAGACTGAGTGTTTGTTTAGTTTAGCATTGACTGAGGTCTGTACACCCTGTCCAGGTTTGTTAGGGTGTATCTCCCTGACAACGTGTCACAAATGCTTGTCTCATATCGCAGACACAATCCCAGACAACTGACAGCAACAAGCCATCCTGACCTTTAACTGGTCTGTGTTCACACCGGCACTACGCTCCTACACTGATAACTTGACCTTCTCTCTCTCTCTCTCTCTCTCTCTCTCTCTCTCTCTCTCTCTTTGCTCCAGCCTGTTAAATCAGTCATAGTTTAAAGTTTAAAGTAATCTTTCTCTCGCTCTCTCTCTTTATGTCTTCATCTCTGTCTTTGTCTCTGTATATCTTCCTCTATCGTGTTTCTCTATTTCTCTCTAGTCTCTAGTCTCTCTCTCTCTCTCTGTCCCTGTCTCTCTCTCTTTCTCTCTAGTCTATCTCTCTCTCTCTGTCCCTGTCTCTATCTCTTTCTCTCTAGTCTATCTTTCTCTCTGTCCCTGTCTCTCTCTTTCTCTCTCTCTTCTCTTCATCAGTCAGAGTTATTCCATAACGCCTCACCTTCACGGATAACTGTGACGGGTTCAATCCTCGCCAAGATTAAAATGTGTTCTCTCTTGTTTTGATTGGATGACTTTCCTGCCCAGAGAGGTGAGGAGCAGTGTTCATTGGTGGTGACAGGACCTAGTCCAGAGAGACAGAAACAGCCTCATCCCTCTCTCTTTCCAGCTCTTTTTATTTCTGTCTCTTTAACATGTTTGTTCTAAAAACTTCTGATAATAACAAGTTTCATGCACACTTATTTGAAAAGTCTGCCAAAGTCTGACAGATGGATGAATCTAAAATGTACATTTCTGTTTTCTATAACCACCAATCAACCCTTGTCGTATTCAATCCATTAATACGTCGATAAGACAGCGTTCATTACCATTCCATTCCCCCAGCATGACTCATTTCAACGCACGTTAACGCACATCAACAGATAGGAATAATCAACATCTAAAATGTCAAATGGGATTTGCGTCGGCTCCAATCTGGAAGAGGACAACTGACTTTTTAGTTCTCCTCCTGCTGTGAGACTGGGTTGTCAGTTATTCAGCACTGCTGTGAGACTGGGTTGTCAGTTATTCAGCACTGCGGTGAGACTGGGTTTTCAGTTATTCAGCACTGTTGTGAGACTGGGTTGTCAGTTGTTCAGTACTGTGGTGACAATTGGTTGTCAGTTGTTCAGTACTGTGGTGACAATGGGTTGTCAGTTATTCAGCACTGCTGTGAGACTGGGTTGTCAGTTATTCAGCACTGTGGTGAGACTGGGTTGTCAGTTGTTCAGCACTGTGGTGAGACTGGGTTGTCAGTTGTTCAGCACTGTGGTGAGACTGGGTTGTCAGTTATTCAGCACTGTGGTGAGACTGGGTTGTCAGTTGTTCAGCACTGTGGTGAGACTGGATTGTCAGTTATTCAGCACTGTGGTGAGACTGGGTTGTCAGTTATTCAGCACTGTGGTGAGACTGGGTTGTCAGTTATTCAGCACTGTGGTGAGACTGGGTTATCAGTTATTCAGCACTGTGGTGAGACTGGGTTGTCAGTTATTCAGCACTGCTGTGAGACTGGGTTGTCAGTTATTCAGCACTGTTGTGAGACTGGGTTGTCAGTTGTTCAGTACTGTGGTGACAATTGGTTGTCAGTTGTTCAGTACTGTGGTGACAATGGGTTGTCAGTTATTCAGCACTGCTGTGAGACTGGGTTGTCAGTTATTCAGCACTGTGGTGAGACTGGGTTGTCAGTTGTTCAGCACTGTGGTGAGACTGGGTTGTCAGTTGTTCAGCACTGTGGTGAGACTGGGTTGTCAGTTATTCAATACTGTGGTGAGACTGGGTTGTCAGTTATTCAGCACTGCTTTGAGACTGTTGTCAGTTATTCGGCACTGCTGTGAGACTGGGTTGTCAGTTATTCAGCACTGCTGTGAGACTGGGTTGTCAGTTATTCAGCACTGTGGTGACAATGGGTTGTCAGTTATTCGGCACTGTGAGACTGGGTTGTCAGTTTTTCAGCACTGCTGTGAGACTGGGTTGTCAGTTATTCAGCACTGTGGTGAGACTGGGTTGTCAGTTATTCAGCACTGTGGTGAGACTGGGTTGTCAGTTATTCAGCACTGTGGTGAGACTGGGTTGTCAGTTATTCAGCACTGCTGTGAGACTGGGTTGTCAGTTATTCAGCACTGCTGTGAGACTGGGTTGTCAGTTATTCAATACTGTGGTGAGACTGGGTTGTCAGTTATTCAGCACTGCTTTGAGACTGTTGTCAGTTATTCGGCACTGCTGTGAGACTGGGTTGTCAGTTATTCAGCACTGCTGTGAGACTGGGTTGTCAATTTTTCAGCACTGTTGTGAGACTGGGTTGTCAGTTGTTCAGCACTGTGGTGACAATGGGTTGTCAGTTATTCGGCACTGTGGTGAGACTGGGTTGTCAGTTATTCAGCACTTCTGTGAGGCTGGGTTGTCAGTTATTCAGCACTGCTGTGAGACTGGGTTGTCAGTTATTCAGAACTTTGGTGAGACTGGGTGGTCAGTTGTTCAGCACTGTGGTGAGACTGGGTTGTCAGTTATTCAGCACTGCTGTGAGACTGGGTTGTCAGTTATACAGCACTGTGGTGAGAATGGGTTGTCAGTTATTCAGGACTGTGGTGACATCCGTATTGATCAACCCTTTATTGGTCATCCAATACACAGTCTGTAATGACTCAGCCTCTGGCTTTCCAAGAGAGGAAGTTACAAGATGCCACTATGGTATATTAAGATATGGCACCTCCAGAACACACACACACATAGAAAATCGTATTATTTTAACCAACCTCAAATGCAATATGATACACCTAATGGTAAAAGCAAACATGGTGGTGACCAGCATGACTTTAAGATGATTCATCACAGACATCTTCCATTTGTAACACTACAGCCTAAAGGTTATAATGGCTCATGTGGGGTGCTTTTTCTTGATCAGTATTCAAGTTCCGGTCCTGTATCCATCGTCTGAACAGCCATTTAGATTCTCCGCAGCACAAATAAGAGGACACGTAGCGTTGGCCTCAGAGCCTCAGAGCCTGGGCCCAGTCTGGACTGCAGCAGGCCCACAGCAACCCATTAAAGCCAGTGGAGGGGAAAGACATTCATCAGGCAGATATAGAGGGGAGATGAGGCAGAGGCAGCTTGGATTTGTTCAATGGGGATAAAGGCGTGGTTAGGAGTTAAGGGAGGGAGATTGTGGGTGGGGGGAGGGGGGACAAGGGGAGAACATTGCTGTGGTTGGTGACAGTCCTGGCTTTCTTTGAGAGTGGCATGGTCATTCATCATGGACCATGAACCATGCACACACTATAGACCTACACAAGGTTGTAGCATCTTGTACTGGAAAAACCTTTTGGAACTCTGATTAAAGTTACTTTAACACTTTCCTTTACTCTAAAGGACCTGAACTGTATGAGCAAATCATTTTTTGTTAATAGTAGCATAACATTTATAGTCCAAGTTATAGCCCATAAATATCATTGTCCTCACTGGTGCTGAATGGGCTATAAAAGTTCCAATGTCCCCAACAACAACAATATCAGCAACAGCAGAACTACCTTGATGCAATTTATCAAACAGGACCGTGTTTCCACAGAGTCTCTCTGTCTCTGCTATGCTATGCATTGTTTAGAAAATATAAAAGGCCCCCTGATAGTTCATATCTGGCAGAAATGTATTTGATTTAATGTGTCCCATTCAAAGCAATTTACAACTGGGAGAGAGGGACAGCAAAAACATGAATCACTGAGCCATTTGGAGAGGCTATTCATTTAACCCATAATACTTGTCTAACTGCCATCCTCTTCACTGATTAGGCTAGTGTTGTGGACGGACATGACACTCCCTGGTTCTGTCGCAAATGGCACACTGTTGACACCCTATTCCTTATATAGTGCACTACATATGGGACCCTATGTGCCCTGGTCAAAAGTAGTGCACTATATAGGGACAGGGCGCCATTTGGGACACAATCCCTCAATCAGAAGAGGAAGGCAGCACACTGGGAGAGATTCTAAAAGGAGAAGAGACTGGGATTTTGTGGATGTTCATCCAGTCTACCTCCCTCTAGTGGGCTGTCTCCTTAAGATGGAAGGTAGCCTAGCAGTTAAGAGTGCTGGGCCAATAACTGAAAAGTCTATCGATGTGCCCTTGAGCAAGGCACCTAAACCTAATTGCTCCTGTATGTCACTCTGGATAAGATCGTCTGCTAAATGACAACAACAACAAAGCAACACACAGAATATTAGAATAGACTTATTTAAATGTTAACTGGTTCCATATATGAGGAGAGGGTGAAATTTGCCATAGACCTTTTCTAGGCCTACTAGTTGCACAGAGCCTATGACTTCCGTTCAAAGAATCCACAGCCATGTAGACTACCAATAGAAATATCCATTATTGAAAAAGAAAAGATTCCAATGCGTTTTCTCGTTGAGCTTGACCCTGCTCTCTTGTGAAGCTAGATATGGAACTCAAGATCAACCAGCTTGCTTGACTCAGTGTTGGGAAACGATACAATGTCGCCACTTAGTGGTCAATTCTTCAACTGTTTCCAGGCTAAGCCAAGACAGTTAAATACGGTTTATCTTGCTATAATTGGTAAGCGGTGCTTCAAATAAAATATTAATGGCCCCTTTCCGTTTCCCCCACAGATATGAACATAGATTTTTTTTCTTAGACTCAATACTGAGAAAAGGAATCAGAAAATGAAGGACCTAGGCTATTTTTTAAATTTGTATTTAACTAGGCAAGTCAGCTAAGAACACATTTTTATTTACAATGACGGCCTACACCGGCCAAACCCGGACGACGCTAGGCCAATTGTGCGCAGCCCTATTGGACTCCCAATCACGGCCGGTAGTGATACAGCCTGGAATCGAACCAGGGTGTCTGTAGTGACGCCTCAAGCACTGAGATGCAGTGCCTCAGACCTCTGCGTCATTCGGGAGCCCCTACTCGATTGTTTAGGGATATGTTTTTCCTCATAAAAAAACATATTCTGCTATTAGCATGTGAAAATGTCATGGGATGTATTTGCTCTATTTAATTAAGTTGTTCCACTCGTTGGGCACTATTCGATTGTGCACATCTGACAGAGTGTGGCTTTAATTGGCATCAATTGATAACATGTGTAGGTTACCATCTTTTTGTTTATGTACAAAAATTATTTCCGACAGAGGGCATTGTAGAGCTTTATCTACGATGTAACAGCACCATCTCCCGTCTCTGTTGTTGTACGCCCCGAAAACACAGCATCAGCACCAGCGCGTCAACACCACCAGCCTGCCTGCTTTCTGTGCATACTTAGGTTACCTGCCTCTGTTCCACCATGAGGTTTCCATGACAAAGAAAGCTGCGAGACTAGGCCTCCATTCCTCCTCCTCTGTCTCATTTCGCGCAGTTATGTCTTTGGTTCGCGGCTCCCTCTCGCCATGCCTGCGGACCGCCTGTACCTGCTTTTCTCGCTGGTTGTGATCTCCTGCGGGGATGGTGTCGTGAGGGCGGCGCCGGAGGGTGGTGTCCTCGGCGGTCTATCCACGCTTCTGGCCGCCGAGGACAATGCCATCGCCACTGTCCCAGACGGATCCATCACCGGCCAGACGGCCCTTTATCAGGTTCAGACTCCGTCTGCCCTAACTCCAGGTACAGGACATGTTTGCGGTATATTTGGGTTGGGCTGCGGATTTGAGGGCCTGTCCAGCATGTTAAAATGGTGGGGAGAAAATGTTCAGTGTGGAGAGAATAAATAATTGGGCATGATAACGGAACTGATAATAATTTCTCATTGATAATATCATATAGGACGATATAGGATGATGATATTAACCTATATGATATTTTGTGTATTTATCCCACTCAACATAGGCTACAGGCCTACAACAATAATACATACACATGCCTCGCAGAAATACAATGATGTTCTAAAACAATGTACACAATGATTGAACCGTTATCACTAAACCTATGCACACCGGTTTTACCAACTTTGTCTTCACATATTGAAGAGTATCTTACACATTCAATATAAAGTATCTGTCTAAGATTTATGACTGTCACTGCAATCTAATAGTCTGTCCCCTCGACAGATTCCCTGGCAACTAATCGGATTTAGTTTTATGATTTCATTTGAAGGTTTTCGAGATTAGGGGATTATCAGTGTGGCCAGTGTGAAACTGTGCTTGTAATGATCAGGGTTTTAATCCTTTAGGACAGCACACTCACACCATATCTCTTTCACCATTGCCTTGCTTCAGAAGTCCTTATTTAATTGACTAAGCCTCATCATATTAGTTACAGTTATTATCATGAGTAACTATGATCAGATTAGATTAGTAAACAGATTGTAGTCTATAAATAGGCTACATTTGCTCATTGTTGCTGTTGTGAAGCAGTTTTGTCAGGGCAGCCTTGTATGCTAAATAGGGCCTGGCCTATAGCATCAGTGTGTGTGTGTGTTGGTGGGGCAGGGGTGTGTGCTGTGCATATGAAGTGTGTGCGTGTGTGTGTGTGTGTGTGTTGTAGGGGAGAGAACGTCGTCTGACACCGCACAAGGCCTCTCACAGATGCTACAGCACTTTGATCTATTTTTCATTACCTCTCACAGATTCAGCTCTCATCACATTTTCATGTGCAGTTAAAGGTTCCTGAGATAATACATAGAGCTGCCACTGAATCTGAGGAGAGACAGTTTAAATGGGATCCCTGCATTCACAAAGCCATACACCGGCATACACCTTCAGATAAACCTTTGAAAACACCTTTAAATGCACCTCCTTGGTCTTTTAGTGTCGTCTTGTCTCTTTGTATGTGGCTTTGTAAATGATTTGTTCCACCACAAAGGTTGTGTTATGCACTGGTACATTCTATGAACATACATTAGTGTTTTGCATTTCTAGTGTAGAAAATCAGCCATACAAACAAAGGTTTAATATTACTTTGTCATTGCAATATACAAACTGCCTCACTTCCTGCGTCTCACTTCCTGTTTCCTGTGTCTCCCCAGAGCCGCCCTTTGCCCTGAGGGTCCTGGTGAAGGATCAGGTGACCCGGCGGCGCCTGGGCGGGGCCCAGGTGGAGGTGTTTGTCAACCACACCCTGAGTAGCCAGGCCCTGACTGGGGAGAGGGGAGAGGTGCTGCTCAGGGTCCCCTACAGCCAGGGCCTCAGCCTCACCATTGTAGCTAGCATGGAGGGATACGTCCTCACCCCGCTGCCCTGGAGGACCACCAAGAGACCCAGTGAGTAGCGCTGTGACAGTCTGGCCCCACCTGGAGGGTCCCTGAGAAGCACCCAACCAACTCTAGAGTTTAAACTGGGATAGTTCACCCAAACTACTAAATGATATAGCTGATGATATTTGATATTTCCTTTCCTTTAAAGCATTGATTTGACACAATGAGCAAAATAAGGTGTTCACCTACTGTGTCACATAGCACATTAGCATCAGTGTTTGTTTTTGTTTTTGCGTTGGAGCAAAGCAATTTAATGCCGTACACTACATTAATTTTATTGATTTCTTACTCTCAGAAGCAGGATGCACTCACTATGTATAGCACGTGTAGCCAGCGAGTCTGAGGCAAGCGTTTTGTGCTGAAATGTAACACCATAATGCCGTGTCATATCTAGTGTCAGCTAATTGCAGCTGTATTGAATAAGATGTTAAGGGGACTCTGACCACCATTTTGACATGCTGTATTTAGTAAGAGGAGACTGCTGCTCTTAGGGCTGCTGTTTCTCTCTCTCTCTCTCTCTCTGTCTCTGTCTCTGTCTCTGTCTCTGTCTCTGTCTCTGTCTCTGTCTCTGTCTCTCTCTCTTGAATAAGGCAGAGCAAAGGAGATAAAGAGAGAACAGAGAAAGATAAAGAGAGAGAGAACAGTGAAAGATAAAGAGAGAGGGGGCAAAGAAAGAACTGAGAAAGAACATCATCAAAAGCCACCTCCCTTCTCTCTAATCTTACACGTAGGACCATAAAAAGCCCTTTTCAATGTCGCCATCTACTGGTGGCTTTGTAGAAGTACAGGAACATGACATACTACAAAGGGGCCCTTTTGAAGGGTGCATCTCAATAGTGCTAGTGATTTCCTGACTGGAATGTCACCTGACCTGATCTCATGTGTGTTACAGTATTTTCCTCAGTGACCTTATCGCTGCTCCCTCAAAACCAAGGCAACATCTGGCTGTTTGACGACTCCGTGCTCATCACTGGGAAGTTACCTGGTATGTGCACACATCTGGAAACTGTCACTTGAACGTAGCCATAAGTGTGATGCAACATCTTACTGTTTAAACAGTTTTAGTCTGCTGTGGCAGAAGTGCTTTGGTAGAGGGAATTAACTCCATCTTGTCCTTTTCTTCTTATTTCCACAGACATCTCCTACCAGCCCAGTGTTCAGTTCCCCAAGAGTCACCTGATGCTCTCAGACGGCAGGAACACCTCCACAGTGATGGCCTACCTGACCGTGCCACAGCGCCACCTAGGCAAGGACTGTGTCAACTGCACCCCAGGCATCATTCACAACAAGTCAGGTGGGCTCAGCAAATCGAATACCTGGAGTGCAGTGCACCAACTAATGGAAATGAGAGGTGGTATTGATGTATGAAAGTAAGCATTGAACACTTCCAAGATTGAGGAATACTTCAAGATTCTGAGCTGAAGTAGCCCTCGGAAAACTATTCATTTGCAGAAAACTATTCCTCTTTAACGTTGTAGTGTTTGTAGAGCCTGCATATTTTTAAACGTTGGACATGTTGTAATTCTCTCCTGTGTGTTTGTATGTCACAGTAGGTTGGTGGCAACTTAATTGGGGAGGATGGACTCGTGGTAATGGCTGGAGCGGAATTAGTGGAATGGTATCAAATACATCAAACACATGGTTTCCAGGTGTTTGATACCATTCCATTTGCTCCCTTCCAGCCATTATTATGGGCCGTCCTCCCCTCAGCAGCCTCCACTGTTGTATGTGTGTTCAGTGTTCAGGAGTGTTGAGCTGCGGGCGATGGCAGCGGTCAGCACTCTGCTGTACTCTGGTGGTCAGGAGATCCAGGTGAAAGGCCCCATCCAGATCTCCCTGCCCCTGGCACACACCACCAACCTGAGGCCCTCGGACACCCTCCCTGCCTGGGACTTCAACACCAAGACAGGTGGGGAAAATATAGCCACTAGAGAAGTTTGTGGTCATACGCACATCCTTAAAAACATACAGTAGGTGCTGGGTTATTAAAGAATACCTGTAAAGAACAGGAAAGCCTGCACACGATTTATGCTCCCAATTCACCTCTTTATTGACAATGTTTCGATCCAAACCGGATCTTCGTCTGGTCAATACGAAGATGAAGATCTGGTTTGGATCGAAACGTTGTCAATAAGGAGGTGAATTGGGAGCCTTCCTGTTTTTTACGAATATAGCTTTTAGCGCAACAGAAGGACTAGGACTGGAACTCGATCCACCTTAGCAACTTGTTTATAGGCTTTGTTTACAAAATACTTCCTGTGTTCACTTACTTTGTGGAACTGGAAGTATCTGACTGTGTCTTCCAAGTTTTCCTTCATACATTTTCCTCACAATGTTTTGTCCTCCAGGTGCTTGGGAGAACCAGGGTCTGGGGATAGTGAAGATGGTTGGAGATCATCTAGTCTGGACCTACATTGCTTCTCACCTGGGTTACTGGATCGCTGCACCCCTACCCTCCTCCAATGGTATAACGATTGTAACGGTCAAAAATTAAGTTTTCATTCATTTAACGTTACACATGAACTAAATGATGGAGTCTCACTCTCAGTATTGTCTTCAAACATGTCTTACTATACTGGAGAACATATTGACCACGATCAACATAATATGATCAACACATCTCTGTCTGTACCTGTCTAGGTTATATGGGCCATGCCAGCTCAATGGAATTCCTCTCCTACCACACCTACCTGCTCATAGGAATACTGGGTGGGACTCTGGTTATAGTCTTGGGATTTCTGTCTGTGCTGCTGTGTCAATGTGGGTAAGAGACCAACCTAATTAACTAACGTTACTGGTCGTGTGTCAACTCCAGCTGCAAATATCACAGATGGGGGCGTGTGGGGTGAAGGGGTTGTGCAAAATATTTACAGTAAGTTATAGAATTTAAAACATTTGAATGGCCAGGATTGTTCTACTAATTGTTGACACAAATGCTGATTATATGAAGTTAAACGTACACATCACAAAGATAGTCCAGTCCCCAAAAGACCCACTGTTTATTGACTACCTTCTCTGCTTCTCAATCAACCTGCTGTGTTGACTGTCATCTGCAGAGGTTCAGGTTCCTCTCGTGGGCCGAGGAGGAGGAGGAGAGCACGGTTCTCTAAGCTGTCCGTTCTGAAGAAGGATCAGACCACCTCCACCCACATGGAGGAGGGCCATGCTATGATGTCCTTCCACCCCGGAGACAGAGCCCACGGCCTGGCCTCGCGCGTCCAGTGTGACCCCTCCACCCCCAGGCACAACAAAGCCAACTACAACATCTATGTGGAAGACCCCGGGCGTGGTTCCGCTGCCCTCTATGAAAATGTAGGAGCGGGGCCAAGGGACCCCAGGCATCACACCACTACGTCAACAGTGAGGAGGTGGCCAGGCTGAGGGAGAGGTCCAGAGAGGAGCAGAATAGAGCCCACCTGGGTGGAGGTGCTCAGCTGCTCCACCTTTACAACCAGTCTGTGGCCGTCCTCCAGGCCCCGGACCGCTGCAGCAGCCAGGATGGGGAGCAGCAAGGATCAGGCTGCAAGTCGGCCACCTTCCCCCGCAACGGAGGAGCCTATGACCCCCACTCCCACTCCGAGCAGGGCGGTCAGGACAGCTACACCCAGACCCTCCCTAAGAACCCCCACCATGCCCAGGGAGTCAACCCCCAGCAGGGCGGCCAAGACCAGCCCCAGGCCCTGGAGACCACTCCCCAAGGCCCAGCCTCTAATCCTGGGGCGTGGGGCCGTTACAGCAGCCTCCCGGAGTCCTCCGTTTCCGTCCCGGTACTCTGAACGAGGCGGCTGGAATGAGGGTCTTCGGCAGTGGGATGGGGGGCCCCAGTGAACTCCAGGGAATATCAGAGCGTACACTCCTGGAGCTGACCCGAGGCAAGGCTTCGTCGCCTCACCCCAGGGCCTGGTTTGTCTCCCTTGATGGGAAACCAGCCGCCTCGGTCCGCCACTCCATCATAGAGCTCCAGGGACGCCACCCACGGCCCCCCAGCAGCAACGACACCAGCCTGGACTCTGGCGTGGACATGAACGAGCCCCAACAGAGTGTGAGGGAGGCGGAGCGAGAAAGGCCTTCAATCCGGGGCTCGTTCCCCCACCACAGCAGAGGGCGCTACAGCGAGGAGCAAGACCTGAGCAGCAGTGAGAGCGGCACCACCGCCACCTGCACCCCTGAAGACCCTTACCTGAGGAACATTCTGGACGGGAGCAGCGGGGCCATTCCCAATATCCCAGAGGAGCGGGACATGATGGACACGTCCAGTGCGCAGGAGGACAGTGAGTCGAGGGGAACACCGCCCCCACGCAGGCTTCGGAAGGTGAGGGAGAAGGGGAGGGCCGAGAAGAGAAGCGCCAGGCACCATGTCAGAGAAGAGAGGCCTCTGGTCAAACGAAGCTAAGGCACTGCTCACCAGAGATGGACTGAGATGGGACTTATTTCATTACCAGTTAATTCTGGAAGTGTATTGACATTATTGGCATTCAGTAGTTAATGGGCTTTTTTCAAGTCCAGTTGCATGGTCAGTGCTTTTTCCTGAATTGGCTGTGATGGTTGCAGAAACGTTGAATCTGTCAAGAAGGGATTGAGTTCATTGTTTATTGTTTTCCTATAGGGGTCGTACATTGATGGACGGCTGAGACAATGTACGGCAATGTCAAAGCGTTTTCTGTGGTTTGATGGATGTGTATGCTCCAGTCCTTCTAAAAGGAATAGTTAGATAGATGCTAGTGCAACACAGCAGTAGTATGGCTTCAGATCGTCTCATTCCTGGCATCTGCATAAGAAAATATGAATTCTTCACGCTGCCTGCGATGAGGAATTAGAGATACTGTATAGAGAGATAATGAAGGGTAATTAGAGAGGATAGAGGGCTGTATTGGGCTGAGTTGATGAGATCTGGCAGCAGAGACGGACAGTGATACAGTCCTCCTGTACAGAACACTGACACTTACCCACCGTGATTGCCTGCCTTTAAAGGAAATCAATATTAACACCATTGCCTGCTCTACTCACAGTGTTTAAGACTGGCTGTACCCAGCCATCTGTCTATCGCTCTGTTTATAAACTAGACGCTGATTCACAGCTGTCCCTTTTAGAGGTCATCTTTACACCTCTATTAAGGGGAAAATACATATTTCTTTGAGAATGCATGAAAGGTAAAAAGTAAAATGTTGTGTATGAAAAGAGGAAAGTATTTGACTTGTAGTGTAAAGACAATGGAAAGGATGTCTCTTCTTAGGGACATTGAGTCGGAGGGATATTAATCCAGTCATGTATTACTTAAACATATTTTTCTTCAAATAGTTACTGTTGATGTTCAATGATTCCTGTTCCACAAGCAGATCTTACACAACATCGCTGTTCTTACATACAGATGCATTATGGGGAGGTGGTCAGTTTAAGCTTCCATTGTTCAGTCAAAAAAGCACAGAACACTTTAATTTGCCTGTTTGTGATGCATTGGAGCACAATTGGGCACAATACATAAAATATAATTTGATTGGTTAGAACCTACTGCAATGAGAACTTAATAAGCATAACATAAAACACTCAAATAAATAAAAGCACTCAAATTGATGTTTTTGTTTGTTGTTTTAAAAGCGAGGTGGTATTTAAAATGAACAAAAACTATATTACAGTGATGGACTGATACATTTGGTGAAGCACACAATCTCCTCCTGAAAATGATCTGACCAGTGATATCAGCTGTCCTGCTGCTAAATTTGAAACATCATTCATATTTTGCCCATATTTAGTCTTCCTCATGGTGTGACATCACACACGCCAGTCCTTCAGTGTGTATGAAGATAAATACTGTACATGAATAGCTTTATTTGGTATATACATATTCAAGCATATGATCTAGTATGTGTGATAGTGTATTTTTATGTATGTATGCATACATCGTCCTATCCTTTCTCAGCAACTGCAAAGAAAAATGTTCTGAAAGACATTCTTCTCTGAGTGAAGAAGAAAGATACGCTTTTTTGAGCCATCATCACTATTCATGAACCCAAGCTTTAGTACACACTGTATGTGCTTTACTTCAGAGGTTTGTTACATTATTGTATGTTAGCTTTGGTGAGATGAACGGGTTCAAATGTGATCTGCAGTGTAAAAAGCTTGACGACGTAGCTACTTGTACCTTCTAAATGTAGCAATGCAGGTCATACACCTGACGAATGCAGTGGTGATTTATGAAGCTTAAAATGAATGAATGCTGAACATTTTGCTGTTGTTGATGAAGGTTAGGAAAAACAAGCTGTTTCAACCGTTGGAGAATTGTGTAAAGTATAGTATGTAATAATATTTCTCAGAGACAAAACAGATCCCACTGGCCCATTCTTTTCAAAGTGGCCTTCACTGAATGTATTTCCTTGTATTTATTTCATTGTAATGTAGTGTATTTCTACTGTCTGTATTCATTTAACATTAACTGGCATTCAGGCTTTTGAAACTGGCATTTCTTGTGTTGATTACGTCAGTATGTTACAGTAGTGTGATTAGTCTGCCTTTTTGTGCACTTATCAATGCCTAAGTAATAAACTCACTTGATACCAAGATGATGCATTTCTAAGATTTATTCAATAATAAATGTCAACGGAATGAAGTCAGAATAACTATAAAAATTTGCATTGAAAACAGTTGTATAAACAGCTTTATAATGAAGACCGCACAGGGTCTGTCCAGAAAATAACAAAATATAATTTTTTGTATTTACAGTTTGGGTCATTTGCTATGGCATCTGCATACTTTGTCCATTCCAGCATGACTATCTAGTGATCAACTAGTGGCCCTTAGATGCCCTAGGCTCCCCAGTCCTGGACACCAGCTCAGAGTTCCCAAGCTCCTCCCCCTCTCCCGGTGGGACACACCGCCCCAGCAACCTCCTCAGAGCCAGCCGGAACTCCCTCGACGCAAAGTAGTACACAAACGGGTCAAAGCAGCAGTTGAGGCTGTTGATGCTCAGCGCTAGTTTGTAGTATCTGTACAGGCTCTTTCCCTGTTTGTGGTAGACTAGGTGCAGGCCATGAAGGGTGATGGTTGGTAGATAACACACAACAAAGCACAGGGTTGCCAAGGCGACTGTGGTCTGAGCCCGTCGCCTTAACAACACTTCCCTCTTACCGTCACTGCCTTCAGCTGCCGTCGGCAACGACCTGTGCAGGCCTCTCGCCACAGCAACGTAACAGCTGACCAGGACGGCTAACGGTAACACGTAGAACATCAGCAGAACCACTAGGAAGTAGAGATAGGCTACTGATTGGTTAAGGAACAGGTTACGCGGAAGCACATCGAAGCAGGTCGTGATGTTTAGCTCGACAACCTGGAGGGTGAGGTCACTGCGGATCAAGGGCGTCTGAGTAATCAGAACAAATGCCCAGATGAGGACGCAGGCCATGGCGGCTCTCCGGGCGGTGCGCCAGTGTTTGGTGCGTAGCGGGCGTACGACACCGCAGTAGCGCTCGAGCGCAATGGCACAGGTGGTGAGGACAGAGCAATGCATGTTGCAGTTGAGGGCTGTGGTGGTGAGGCCACAGAGGGCAGCGCCCCATGGCCAGTCATTACCCCACAGGTGGTACAACACCTGAGAGAGAGAGAGAGAGAGAGAGAGAGAGAGAGACATGGGTTTAGTGGTCATCAAATATTAGCTATGTCCAACTAGAAAGGAAAAGTTTCTGTAGAAACAGCAATAACAGCGCAGATTAGCTGTAACCGGTGCCAGAGTGGAAGAGACAGCCTTGTACTTGGCACTTACAGTATGACTGCGCTGTGTGTTACCTGTAGTGGCAGTGACTCACCTGTAGGGGCAGGAAGGCGCTGTAGAGCAGGTCTGCCAGCGACAGGTTGATGGCAAACACAGACGTGGGAGTGTGGTGTTTGTAGTGGACGTTCAGCAGCGCTACCAGAGACAGCAGGTTACAGGGGGTACTGCACACAAACACAGACAGGTAAATAACAGGCACAGCCACGGTCATCAGAGGACTGACCAGCATCTCCAGGGTGGCGTTGTTGACCTCTATGGCCACCGCTACTGAGGAGGTGTTCATCGTGACTGACCACAACAGTCACTTGACCACAGCAACAGGGGAGTTGAACAGGGTGACCGGTCCTGTCACTTAGGTTGCGGTACAAGCATTACTGGGAATGATAAGGAAGAAAAGAGGGTGTTATACATTTCATTTGACCACACCAAAACCCCACTCTGTTGGAGAAAGTGAAAAATATTGGTTAGGCAACGAGATAGTAGTGTTGTTGAATGCAGAAACAGTGTGATGCAAATTCATCCATGTGAAAGAGGAACAATGTTTTCCCCTCCCACTATACTAATGTTACTGTAGTTTCACTATTCACACTGTGACTAAAACTGGAGATAGCCTCTGATGTTCCTTTTAAGGGGTTATTGTAATGCTCACATGGGACTTTCCATCGTGCGTATTTCACATCTGTGTATGTGGAAATACAAATTGAACAGGAAATGTACTGTTATAAACAGCTTGAGGTGAAGTTAATACTTCATTACTACTTTTTTCTATTGACATATTATTTGTATTTTGCATTCATGCCTTCTACATGCTATTGACCTAGTGCTCTAGTACAGGGTTTCCAAAACTCGGTCCAGGGGGCCGTGTAGTTTTTGCACTACACATCTGATTCAAATAATCAAAGCTTGATGATTAATTGGTTATTTGAATCAGCTGTGTAGTGCTAGGCAAACAAATAAATGTGCACCCAGGGGGCCAGGAACAAGTTTGGGAAACCCTGATCTAGTACAGGGGCTCTCCAACCCTGTTCTTGGAGAGCAACCCTCAAAAGGTTTTCACTTCGACCCCATTTGTAACTAAACTGATTTAGTTGATCAACTAGCTAATTATTATAATCAGGTGCGCTAGATTAGGGTTGGAAGTGAAAACCTACAAGACGGTAGCTCTCCAGGAACAGGGTTGGAGTGAATTTGATTTAGATAGCTTGAAGTAGGTGTAGAGCTGTGAAGCAGCATCGTGAAGCTTATAAATTGTTAGAAGTGAGTGAAAACCTACAAGACGGTAGCTCTCCGGGAACAGGGTTGGAGTGAAAACCTACAGGAGGGTAGCTCTAAAGAAACCTGGTGGGAGAGAAAACAAACAGGATGGTAGCTCTCCAGGAACAGGGTTGGAAAGACCAGATCTACAGTACCAGTCAAAGGTTTGGACACACCTACTCATTGAAGGGTTTTTCTTTATTTTTTACTATTTTCTACATTGTAGAATAATAGTGAAGACATCAAAACTATGAAATAGCAGATATGGAATCATGTAGTAACCAGAATAGTGTGAAACAAATCTAAATATATTTGAGATTCTTCAAAGTAGCCACCCTTTGCCTTGATGACAGCTTTGCACACTCTTGGCATTCTTTCAACCAGCTTCATGAAGTAGTCACCTGGAATGCATTTCAATTAACAGGTGCGTCTTGTTAAATGTTAATTTGTGGAATTTCTTTCCTTCTTAATGTGTTTGAGCCAATCAGTTGTGGTAGGGGTGGTATACAGAAGATAGCCCTGTTTGGTAAAATACCAAGTCCATATATGGCAAGAACAGCTCAAATAAGCAAAGAGAAACGACAGTCCATCATTACTTTAAGACATGAAGGTCAGCCAACGCGGAACATTTCAAGAACTTTGAAAGTTTCTTCAAGTGCAGTCACAAAAACCATCAAGCGCTATGATGAAACTGGCTATCATGAGGACCGCCACAGGAAAGGAAGACCCAGTTACCTCTGCTGCAGAGGATACGTTAATTGGAGTTAAGTGCACCTCAGATTGCAGCCCAAATAAATGCTTCAGAGTTCAAGTACCTAAATCAAATTAAATCAACGTTTTTTTGGTGTTGTCATATGCACAGGGTGCAGTGTTTCGCTACACCTGCAATAACATCTGCTAAACACATGTATGCGTGTTTAGAGAGAGAATGCCAACAGTGTGCAAAGCTGTCATCAAAGCAAAGGGTGGCTACTTTGAACAGTCTAAAATATAAAATACATTTTTATTTGTTTAACACTGTTTTTGGTTACTAAATGATTCCATATGTGCCATTTCATAGTTTTGATGTCTTCACTATTATTCTACAATGTAGAAAATAGCAAAATAATTGAATTAAAATAATACCTGAATGAGTAGGTGTGTCCAAACTTTTGACTGGTACTGTAGTATTTTACTTTTTAGCACTTTTTTTTTACTGTTGAGGAATCTTGCTGATAAGAATTTGCACCATTTCCGCTGCACCCTGTGCATATGTCAACAACAACAAAAACGTTGATTTAATTTGATTTAGATAGCTTGAAGTAGGAGTAGAGCTGTGAAGCAGCATCGTGAAGCTTATGAATTGTTAGAAAAAAATCTCCCAGGCTATGTGTGCGGCCATTGAGATGAAAACTCACTCTGATTTTCCACTCTGATTTCAATAGCTAGGTTTCCATCCAATTGGCAACCGATTTTCATACTAGTATTCTGAAACCCGCTTAAAGAAAATACGCGCATTTTCCCACCAGTGGAGCGTTTCCACCAAAGGGACTTCTTGGCTGATATAAATCGCTGATATAAATCAGTGCGTGTTGACGTAGAGTGATCTACCGTTTGTAATAAATCTTAAAGCACCATGATACACTGTGTCCTGAGTTTTTACGGTACTTGCTGAGGCCTGCATATAGACAATATCGCCATAATCCAGCACTGACTTAAAAAAAAGTGCATTGAACATGATCCTTTCTGCCGTTTGACAAATAAAAATAATCTAGATTTTTTTGTCCATAATAAACTCACCATGTAGGCTATACATGCGCTCTAGCCAACAACGCTATCTGCGCTCTGCTTTCTGTTGGATAGAGCGCATGTGCCTATATTAGAGGGGGCACACTCGCTATATAAGGCAAACAATTTTTGTGAGAAACCACCAGTAGAGTTAAAAATGTGATGGAAACCCATTTAACTTGTATTTATTATTAGGTACATGGGAATTTAACCACAAATTGTATTTTTATGTACACCACCACATGACACACGGCCTTTTATCTGCAACAAGTCAATTTGATGGAAACATCTCTGGTGGGAAACTGCGAATATGGATTTTATGTGCAGTTTCGAATATTCGCAAATCGGATGGAAAACTAGCTAGTCAGTGATTTAACAACTATAGAAATAAAACTGTGACCAATAATTAAAAATAACACTTACAGCTAACATCCCCATGGAAGAACAATGATTTGTAAAATCTAAACTGATTAATGAAATGTATTGTTGGTGACTTACCTTTATGCACATGTGATGCGCACTGTCAGTGCTGCTACATTCAAGTGTGTAATCAGCAATATCACACAGGAAATGTGGTAGAAATGATTTGATCGGTGTCTTGCCCAATGACGTTGGTTCGCTCTCCCTCACCACTATGGAACTGAACATGTGCCTGTAGTGTACCAGGGTGCATGCTGTTGATACGTTCTGAAAAGGCCTTATCTGTGTCACTGCAAAGGGAAATACTGTAGCTGAACACAGTTGGTGGAGACAGAAAGGAAACCACCTACTGTACCTTTACTCCCTGTTCATAAATGAAATACACATCTTACTACTATGCAATAGTAGTTTCCTCTCATATCACCAATCTAGTACTGTTTTATACAAAATATATACTGAACAAAAATATATTTGCAACATGCAACAATTTCAAAGATTTTACTGAGTTACAGTTCATATAAGAAAATCGGTCAATTGAAATACATTCATTAGGCCCTAATCTATGGATTTCACATGACTGGGCAAGGGCACAGCCATGGGTGGTCCTGGGAGGGCATAGGCCCACCCACTTGGCAGCCAGGCCAACCCACTGGGGGAGCCAAGCTCAAGCCAATCAGAATGAGTTTTTCCCCACAAAAGGGCTTTATTACAGACAGAAATACTCCTCAGCACCCCCCACCACACACCCCTTCAGACCATCCCGCAGGTGAAGATGCCGGGTGTGAACGTCCTGGGCTGGTGTGGTCTGCGGTTGTGAGGTGGGTTAGACATACTGCCAAATTCTCTAAAACGACATTGGAGGCAGCTTAAGGTAGAGAAATTACCATTGCTTTCTCTGGAAAAAAAAAGCTCTGGCAGACATTCCTGCAGTCAGCATGCAAATTGTATGCCCCATCAAAACTTGAGACATGTGTGGCATTGTGTTGTGTGACAGAACTGGCCTTTTATTGTCCCCAGCACAAGGTGCACCTGTGTAATAACCATGCTGTTTAATCAGCTTCTTAATCAGCTTCTCCTCCTCCCTAAGTTTGTTTTACTCGCTGCTTTAGCACACTCCGCCAACCCTGATGTCCTTGCCGTGTCTGAATCCTGGTTTAGGAAGGCCACCAAAAATTCTGAGAGTCCTATAATCTAAGCTAGATGCCCTCACTCTCACACAAATTATCAAGGAACCCACCAGGTACAACCCTAAATCCGTAAACATGGGCACCCTCATAGATATTATCCTGACCAACTTACCCTCCGAATACACCTCTGCTGTTTTCAATCAGGATCTCAGCAATCACTGCCTCATTGCCTGCATCCGCCATGGGTCCGCGGTCAAACGACCACCCCTCATCACTGTCAAAAGTTCCCTAAAACACTTCTGCGAGCAGGCCTTTCTAATCGACCTGGCCCAGGTTTCCTGGAAGGATATTGACCTCATCCCGTCAGTCGAGGATGCCTGGTCGTTCTTTAAAAGTAATTCCCTCACCATCTTAAATAAGCATGCCCCTATCAAAAAATGTAGAACTAAGAACAGATATAGCCCTTGGTTCACTCCAGACCTGACTGCCCTCGACCAGCACAAAAACATCCTGTGGCGGACTGCACTAGCATCGAATAGTCCCCGCGATATGCAACTTTTCAGGGAAGTCAGGAACCAATACAGGCAGTCAGTCAGGAAAGCAAAGGCTAGCTTTTTCAAACAGAAATTTGCATCCTGTAGCTCTAACTCCAAAAGGTTTGGGACACTGTAAAGTCCATGGAGAACAAGAGCACCTCCTCCCAGCTGCACACTGCACTGAGGCTAGGTAACACTGTCACCACCGATAAATCCACGATAATCGAGAATTTCAATAAGCATTTCTCTACGGCTGGCCATGCTTTCCTCCTGGCTACCCCAACCCCGGCAAACAGCTCTGCACCCCCCGCAGCTACTTGCCCAATCCTCCCCAGCTTCTCCTTCACCCAAATCCA
The DNA here is from genome assembly GCA_030435695.1 of Brachymystax lenok tsinlingensis. Taxonomy (NCBI): domain Eukaryota; kingdom Metazoa; phylum Chordata; class Actinopteri; order Salmoniformes; family Salmonidae; genus Brachymystax; species Brachymystax lenok. Next base: position 66,279,476 of record CM059814.1, read on the forward strand.
GATAGCAGATGTTCTGAAAGAGCTGCAAAACCTGGAGCCGTACAAATCAGCTGGGCTAGACAATCTGGACCCTCTCTTTCTAAAATTACCAGTCTGTTCAACCTCTCTTTCGTATCGTCCGAGATCCCTAAAGATTGGAAAGCTGCCGCGGTCATCCCCCTCTTCAAAGGGGGTGACACTCTAGACCCAAACTGTTATAGACCTATAGCCATCCTGCCCTGCCTTTCTAAAGTCTTCGAAAGCCAAGTTAATAAACAGATCACTGACCATTTTGAATCCCACCGTACCTTCTCCGGTGTGCAATCCGGTTTCCGAGCTGGTCACGGGTGCACCTCAGCCACGCTCAAGGTACTAAACGATATCATAATCGCCATCGATAAAAGACAATACTGTGCAGCCATTTTCATCGACCTGGCAAAGGCTTTCGACTCTGTCAATCACCGTATTCTTATCGGCAGACTCAACAGCCTTGGTTTCTCAAATGACTGCCTCGCCTGGTTCACCAACTACTTCTCAGACAGAGTTCAGTGTGTCAAATCGGAGGGCCTGTTGTCCGGACCTTTGGCAGTCTCTATGGGGGTACCACAGGGTTCAATTCTTGGGCCGACTCCTTTCTCTGTATGTATCAACGATGTCGCTCTTGCTGCTGGTGATTCCCTGATCCACCTCTATGCAGACGACACCATTCTGTATACATCTGGCCCTTCTTTGGACACTGTGTTAACAAACCTCCAAACGAGCTTCAATGCCATACAAAACTCCTTCTGTGGCCTCCAACTGCTCTTAAATGCTAGTAAAACTAAATGCATGCTTTTCAACCGTTCACTGCCCGCATCACTACTCTGGGCGGTTCTGACTTAGAATATGTGGACAACTACAAATACCTAGGTGTCTGGCTAGACTGTAAACTCTCCTTCCAGACTCATAATAAACATCTCCAATCCAAAATGAAACCTATTTCGCAACATAGCCTCCTTCACTCACGCCGCCAAACATACCTTCGTAAAACTGACTATCCTACCGATCCTCGACTTCGGCAATGTCATTTACAAAATAGCCTCCAAGATTCTACTCAGCAAACTGAATGCAGTCTACCACAGTGCCATCCGTTTTGTCACCAAAGCCCCATATACCACCCACCACTGTGACCTGTATACTCTAGTCGGCTGGCCCTCGCTACAAATTCGTCGCCAGACCCACTGGCTCCAGGTCATCTATAAGTCTTTGCTAGGTAAAGCTACGCCTTATCTCAGCTCACTGGTCACGATAACAACACCCACCCGTAGCACGCACTCCAGCAGGTATATCTCAATGGTCATCCCCAAAGCCAACACCTTCTTTGGCCGCCTTTCCTTCCAGTTCTCTGCTGCCAATGACTGGAACGAATTGCAAAAATTGCTTAAGCTGGAGACTTACATTTCCCTCACTAACTTTAAACATCAGCTACATGAGCATCTAACCAATCGTTGCAGCTGTACATAGTCCATCTGTAAATAACCCACCCAATCTACCTACCTCATTCCCATACTGTTTTTATTTACTTTCTGCTCATTTGCACACCAGTATCTCTACTTGAACATCATCATCTGCTCTTTTATCACTCCAGTGTTAATCTGCTAAATTGTAATTACTTCGCTACTATGGCCTATTTATTGCCCTACCTCCTCATGCCATTTGCACACACTGTATATAGACTTAATTTGTTTTCTATTGTGTTATTGACTGTACTCTTTTTGTTTATTCCATGTGTAACTCTGTGTTGATGTTTGTGTTGCACTGCTTTGCTTTATCTTGGCCAGGTCGCAGTTGTAAATGACAACTTGAAATCAACTAGCCTACCTGGTTAAATATTAAAATATAAATATGCCACACCTGTCCGGTGGATGGATAATCTTGGCAAAGGAGAAATAGTCACTAACAGGGATGTAAACAAATTTGTGCACAAAATCTGAGAGAAATAAACTTTTTTGTGTATACGGAACATTTCTGAGATGTTTTATTTCAGCACATGAAACATGGGACCAACACATTACATGTGGCGTTTATTTTTGTTCAGTGTATGAAATACAATGGGTTGTGAGACACTGCTGTAGCCTACTCACAACAAAAAGCCATTGTTAGTTCAGGAAACCACAGTGGAGCGGTGTAAGGAACAGCCCAAAATCACACACACACCTGCAGCAGGAAGCAAACTGTTTGTTTCACACCTCCTGTGCTGCAGGTGTGTGTGTGTCAAGACTTCTATGAAAGAGGAAGTTGGCTAAATTGTACCTAGAATTGATGTATTATTTTTATTGTATTGTTTTCCAAGAGACAAACACATCCCAGGTAATAAGACAATACAAAGTCAGGTAAAAAACACACAAAAACATGTTTTTGTCAGTTGATAGTTTTATTGTGTAGCATTGAGTCATCAACAGCTGTCATGTACATATTACGGCTGTTTGTGAGTTCACAAAGTACATATTCTACATTTGAGTCCATCTGCTCCGCAGAAGTATATCAGGAAAAGTCAACAGAATGACAAAGTACATCAACAGCTCGATCATTCTTCACCACTGTGTACAGAGGAAGTAAATACATACTTCACTGAGAATCTACACCTCTGTGACAGTGGAATCTACTGTACCTAGGGTTACTAGCCTAGTAGATGCACAATGCAAAGAGATTCTAGAACCTAGATAATGTAGGCCTGGCTGTAGAGTCCCTTCTCCTGATTACCAAGGTACAGTATGTGTTAGCAACCATTAACCAATCACTCTTCCCCATTGCTGCCCTCCCCCTCCTCCCCCTCCCCGCTTCGGGCATTGCAGCGGTTGCCATGGCGTTTTATGCCCCACACCACGTCAGAGCTGAAGGGGCAGAAGAGGCAGCGGTACATGCCCTGTCTGTGGTTGTGGTAGATATGGTTGAGTAGCGAATACTCTAGTATGAAGGCCTTGCTACACTCTTTACAGCAGTAAGGTTTGGGCACGTCGTGCTTGTAGCTCACGTGGTAGATGGCATGGCCCTTCATCTTGGAGCGCTTGCCGCACAGGCGACAGTTGTAGCGACCCCCCTGGCGCTGGATATATTTGGTCAGGAAGGCCTCTTCCTGCTTTTTGTGTTTGTCACTTTTTTTGTTGTTGTTGGTCTGTAGCTCCTCCTCTTCCTCTTCGTCATGATCATCTTCCTCACTGCCTGCCGTAGAGCTTCTCTTTCGTTTCATGGGGCTGCCGGCTGAGTGGGAGTCCTCTTCATTGTCCTCGCCTCCCTCCATCTCCTCTGGTCCTCTTTTCCTACCTTCCTCCTCTTTCTTCACTCCTCCTTTGTCCTCATCCTCCTCTTCTGTCTTGGGCTCACTGGGAGGATGACTACTGTCTTTTGACAGCACGTCTACACTGATACCTTCCTGTTCTTCTCCCCCCTTCCCCCTACGCTCATCCCCTTCTCCCTCCTCACCGCCCTCTTCTCCCCCCTCTCCCTGGCCCTTCCCAGAGAGGCAGTGGCAGGTGAGCAGGTGGTCGTAGAGGCGAGGGAACTCCCTGGACGTGTGGAAACACACGCTGCAGTGGAACAGCCGTGCCGTGCGCTGGTAGAAGATGGCGTTGCCCAGGCGACCCACAGGCGTGTCATCCAGGCGGCTTGGGTGGATCTTAGCGATGTGGATGAGGTAGCTGCAGTGGCTCTTACACTGGAGCAGACAGTGGGGACACTGGAGGTGCTGGAGATAGCTGTCCGTCTCCCGGTCTCTGTCCCGCCCCTGGCCGCCAGAGGAGGAAGACTGCCTCTTGAGTTCCACAACAGCTCCCTGGGACTCCTTAGTGTCCACAATGGCTTCTTTTGACTCTGACTCATTAACTTCCATCATTGCTGACATGGACTCCTTCACATCTATTGTGGCTTCCGTTGACTCCTTAAAATCCATCATGGCTCTCTCTGACTCCTTCACCTCCATCACCGCTTCTATTGACTGGAGCTCACTGGACACAGAGGGGAGTGAAAAACTTGCCGTTTTAATGATTGATTGTTGTTTATTTGAATAAGACTGAATGTATGTAATACAAGTGTTGTTAGTAATACATTAGTAATGACAACGTAACGTAACAGTCCAAATGCATACAAATTTACAAGCTAGCATTGTAGCCCATCTGTACATCAGGAAATCTGTATCACTAACAACATTTCACACTAGCTTAATCTAGATTCACATCCGACATTGTAGAGGCATAATTCCAGCCATGGCCACAGAATGAAAGTATGCTAGTTTATTCCAAAATAGATTTAGCCTAACTCAAGTTAGCTTACTGTGTAAACAATAGCACATAGTTCGTTCGAAAATGTACATTTTAACTCACCTATCAATTCTCAAAAAGCCAATGAAACACACATGCCATATTTCCGTTACTAGATAGACTATGCCTGATTGTTGTTCGTTTACGTTTTGCGGAATTATTTGATGAAATAGCAAAAATCTGCTATAAAGTAATAGTTTTTCCTCCGGAGCCTTTCCTTGGTTTATCAGAAGTGACGCTCAGTACGTTGAAGAGACGTAGCCTCCATCATTAACCGTCTACTCACCGTTCGGCTCCCTGCTGTAATGGACAAGAGAATAATCCATGATCCATGGTCTACCCTGAACTTCTTGGTTCGGTCTGTGTGGCTTCTTCTCGTCCTTTTGGTAAACATAAGGTGAAGAAGTATCGGTTCTGCTTGGGCTATCGCTGGGACAAATCGTGGGAACTATTTTTTTCTCAGTGTATGGAGTCGAAAACATTCTTTGCTGAAAGGAGCCTCGCATATCTGAGTACAGTTCAATACGTCATTCTCGTGTAATGAGGCGAATTCCACCAATTTTCGGAATACGATGTAGTCTTTTGGAAAAGAGTGGAAACTGGTGGTTTGCAGCCCAGGACAATGCACCTTGTCGGCGTTTTGTAAATAGAGTAAACTGGGGCAAACACCAAAGCCGTGCTCGAAAACCCATACTAACATACTGAGTGCTACATACTTAATGAGTATATACTAGTAGTAAACAAACAGTATCCTTTCAATTGAGCGTACTAGTTTTTCGCCTGTCTACCGGAAGTTGATGCTGTGCAACAGCATCAAATGAGACTAGTTGGACATTTGACAAATTCGGGGTTGTTCTTAAATTGGAGTTCCAGAGTGCGCTCGTAAATTCAGAGCGTTGTCAGATTGTCCGTTTGTAAATGCAGAGCGTTTCGCTCTCCGAACGCACACTAGACGCACGGGCCAAGGAGTAGGGTTGATTTGAGCGTTCTGACCTTACAACGGAACCTAAACTAACATTGGCTAGCTTGCTAGCTACTTCCAGACACAAATGAGACCACTCTGACCACTTTACTTGCCTTAGCAGACCTGGTTCGGCAGTGTGCATGTTATCCAGACCGTTGGTGACTGTAATAGGCTGGACACATTACATTTTTAACAATGCTTTTTTTCTGATAAACTAGTTCATTACATCCGTCATGGAGCCCAGTTTCATAATATTACCATATGTCCTGCTTGCCGTAGTTTTGAAGTAATCACAAAAAAAACAGGCCTTATTTTAGGGAACTTTTCACCCTGCCAGCTCCTATTAGTTCAATTGAGCACCAACTCGCCTTCCGAACATTCTACGTCACAATGCCTGCTTTGCATTGAGGTCGTCCCATTGTTTCCTATAGGGAAATATAGGTATGTGTCTATTTCGTCAAATATCTCGTAATGTGTATATTTAGATATTTTTTTTTAATTGGACACTTTTAATCATGATAATCTCCTCTTTCTAATTATGTAAGGCTGGGCAGTGTATTCCGTTGGTATCAAACGCTAGACCAGAAAAAGTCAGAAGTTGCCATTTTTTCCCCTACTTCCTCATTATGCAGACATAAGCACACTAGGCACCACTCAGACGAGATCCTTTGAAGTCGGAGTAGATAGCCAGAGCGAATTTATGAAAGCACCAGCATGTCAGCATGAAACCTGGCAGGTGCCTAACGACCTTTTCAACCTGAACCTCTTAACTCCGCCTGGGTACATCTACTTCTCTCAGCCGCGTCTTCATCGTAGAGGTGGAGGGCTGGCTGTAGTTTGCCGTGAGACTATTAAAATTTCCAAGATAGAGTTTCATGACGTTACAACATTTGAATATCTCGCGCTGAAAATGACTGGCCAAACGTCACTGGCTGTAATCTTAATCTACCGACCTCCAAAATGTCCCTCAAATTTTTCTCTTGAGATTAGTGCGTTACTCACTCTTGTCTGTGGTAACTATCCATCTGTTATTCTGCTTGGTGATTTTAACATACATGAAAACACTGCACATTGCAATGAATTGATGGCTGTACTGGACTGTTTCAACCTAACCCAACATGTAACTTTTGCTACTCACTCCAGGGGTCATATACTGGATCTCATATGTACATCTGGCTTAAATAATATTGTTAGCAGCTCTGATTTTGCTTTTTCAGATCACAAATTCATTAGCTTCAGTTGTAGTTTTCCTATATCTATAACACCACTGAAGAAAATGCTGACCTATCGTAAATTCAATTCTGTGAATCCATCTTCTTTTTCTGCTTTAATAAGGGATTCTTCCTTGTCAGAATGTCTACTATTAAATTGTCCATCAGAAATCTGCTGTATATACAATAATGTCTTGTCTCAAATACTTGAGAGGCAGGCTCCTGTCATAACTAGACTGGTTCCATCTACTCGTGCCTCACCATGGTTCACTCCTGAACTACGAACGATAAAAACCGAGGGTCGCCGCCTAGAAAGACTATACAGGAAAACTGGACTTGTTGTCCACTCTTTCAAATCAAATTTATTTATAAAGCCCCCCATACATCAGCTGATGTCACAGAGTGCTGTACAGAAACCCAGCCTAAAACCCCAAACAGCAAGCAATGCAGGTGTAAAAGCACGGTGGCTAGGAAAAACTCCCTAGAAGGCCAAAACCTAGGAAGAAACCTAGAGAGGAACCAGGCTGTGAGGGGTGGCCAGTCCTCTTCTGGCTGTGCCGGGTGCAGATTATAACAGAACATGGACAAGATTTTAAAATGTTCATAAAACAGGCAGAACAGTTGAAACTGGAGAAGCAGCACGGCCAGGTGGACTCGGGACATCCAGGTAGGCCTTGAGGAATGGTCCTAATGCTCAGGTCCTGAGAGAGAGAGAGAGAGAGAGAGAGGAAAAAAGAAAGAGAGAGATAATTAGAGAGAGCATACTTAAATTCGCACAGGACACCAGATAAGAGAAGAAATACTCCAGATAACAGACGGACCCTAGCCCCCCGACACAAACTACTGCAGCATAAATACTGGGGGCTGAGACAGGAGGGGTCGGGAGACACTGTGGCCCCGTCCGACGAAACCCCCGGACAGGGCCAAACAGGCAGGATATAACCCCACCCACTCTGCCGAAGCACAGCCCCCACACCACTAGAGGGATATCTTCAACCACCAACTTACCATCCTGAGACAAGGCCGAGTATAGCCCACAAGATCTCCCGCCACGGCACCAGAAGCCAGTGACTCAGCCCCTGTAATAGGGTTAGAGGCAGAGAATCCCAGTGGAGGGAACCGGCCAGGCAAAGACAGCAAGGGTGGTTCGTTGCTCCAGTGCCTTTCCGTTCACCTTCACACTCCTGGGCCAGACTACACTCAGTCATAGGACCTACTGAAGAGATGAGTCTTCAATAAAGACTTAAAGGTTGAGACCGAGTCTGCGTCTCTCACATGGATAGGCAGACTATTCCATAAAAATGGAGCTCTATAGGAAAAAGCCCTGCCTCCAGCTGTTTGCTTAGAAATTCTAGGGACAGTAAGGAGGCTCTGCGTCTTGTGACCGTAGCGTGCGTGTAGGTATGTACGGCAGGACCAAATCAGAAAGATAGGTAGGAGCAAGCCCATGTAATGCTTTGTAGGTTAGCAGTAAAACCTTGAAATCAGCCCTTGCCTTAACAGGAAGCCAGTGTAGAGAGGCTAGTATTGGAGTAATATGATCAAATTTTGGGGTTCTAGTCAAGATTCTAGCAGCCGTGTTAAGCACTAACTGAAGTTTATTTAGTGCTTTATCCGGATAGCCGGAAAATAAAGCATTGCAGTAGTCTAACCTAGAAGTTACAAATGCATGGATTAACTTTTCTGCATCATTTTTGGACAGAAAGTTTCTGATTTTTACAATGTTACGTAAATGGAAAAAGCTGTCCTTGAAACAGTCTTGATATGTTCGTCAAAAGAGAGATCAGGGTCCAGAGTAACGCGAGGTCCTTCACAGTTTTATTTGAGACGACTGTACAACCATCAAGATTAATTGTCAGATTCAACAGAAGATCTCTTTGTTTCTTGGGACCTAGGACTAGCATCTCTGTTTTGTCAGAGTTTAAAAGTAGAACATTTTCCGCCATCCACTTCCTTATGTCTGAAACACAGGCTTCCAGGGAGGGCAATTTTGGGGCTTCACCATGTTTCATCGAAATGTACAGCTGTGTGTCATCCGCATAGCAGTGAAAGTTAACATTATGTTTCGAATGACATCACCAAGTGGTAAAATATATAGTGAAAACAATAGTGGTCCCAAAACAGAGCCTTGAGGAACACCGAAATTTACAGTTGATTTGTCAGAGGACAAACCATCCACAGAGACAAACTGATATCTTTCCGACAGATAAGATCTAAACCAGGCCAGAACTTGTCCATGTAGACCAATTTGGGTTTCCAATCTCTCCAAAAGAATGTGGTGATCGATGGTATCAAAAGCAGCACTAAGGTCTAGGAGCATGAGTACAGTTGCAGAGCCTCGGTCTGACGCCATTAAAAGGTCATTTACCACCTTCACAAGTGCAGTCTCAGTGCTATGATGGGGTCTAAAACCAGACTGAAGCGTTTCGTATACATTGTCTTCAGGAAGGCAGTAAGTTGCTGCGCAACAGCTTTTTCAAAAAATTTTGAGAGGAATGGAAGATTCGATATAGGCCGATAGTTTTTAATATTTTCTGGGTCAAGGTTTGGCTTTTTTAAGAGAGGCTTTATTACTGCCACTTTTAGTGAGTTTGGTACACATCCGGTAGATAGAGAGCTGTTTATTATGTTCAACATAGGAGGGCCAAGCACAGGAAGCAGCTCTTTCAGTAGTTTAGTTGGAATAGGGTCCAGTATGCAGCTTGAAGGTTTAGAGGCCATGATTATTTTCATCAATGTGTCAAGAGATATGGTACTAAAAAAATTGAGTGTCTCTCTTGATTTTATGTCCTGGCAAAGTTGTGTGGACTCAGGACAACTGAGCTTTGGAGGAATACGCAGATTTAAAGAGGAGTCCGTAATTTGCTTTCTAATGATCATGATCTTTTCCTCAAAGAAGTTCATGAATGAATCACTGCTAAAGTGAAAGCCATCCTCTCTTGGGGAATGCTGCTTTTTAGTTAGCTTTGTGACAGTATCAAAAAGAAACTTTGGATTATTCTTATTTTCCTCAATTAACTTGGAAAAATAGGATGATCGAGCAGCAGTGAGGGCTCTTTGATACTGCACGGTACTGTCTTTCCAAGCTAGTCGGAAGACTTCCAGTTTGGTGTGGCGCCATTTCCGTTCCAATTTTCTGGAAGCTTGCTTCAGAGCTCGGGTATTTTCTGTATACCAGGGAGCTCGTTTTTTTTGGCAAATGTTTTTTGTTTTTAGGGGTGCAACTGCATCTAGGGTATTGCGCAAGGTTACATTGAGTTCCTCAGTTAGGTGGTTAACTGATTTTTGTACTCTGACGTCCTTGGGTAGGTGGAAGGATTCTGGAAGGGCATCTAGGAATCTTTGGGATGTCAGAATTTATAGCACGACTTTTGATGATCCTTGGTTGGGGTCTGAGCAGATTATCTGTTGCGATTTCAAACGTAATAAAATGGTGGTCCGATAGTCCAGGATTATGAGGAAAAACATTAAGATCCACAACATTTATTCCATGGGACAAAACTAGGTCCAGAGTATGACTGTGGCAGTGAGTAGGTCCGAGACATGTTGGACAAAACCGACAGAGTCGATGATGGCTCCAAAAGCCTTTTGGAGTGGGTCTGTGGACTTTTCCATGTGAATATTAAAGTCACCAAAAATTAGAATATTGTCTGCCATGACTACAAGGTCCGATAGGAATTCAGGGACCTCAGTGAGGAATGTTGTATATGGCCCAGGAGGCCTGTAAACAGTAGCTATAAAAAGTGATTGAGTAGGCTGCATAGATTTCATGACTAGAAGCTCAAAAGACTAAAAACGCCGTTTTTTGTTTTTGTAAATAGAAATTTGCTATTGTAAATGTTAGCAACACCTTCGCCTTTGCGGGATGCGCGGGGGATATGGTCACTAGTGTAACCAGGAGGTGAGGCCTCATTTAACACAATAAATTCATCAGGCTTAAGCCATGTTTCAGTCAGGCCAATCACATCAAGATTATGATCAGTTCATTGACTAGAACTGCCTTGGAAGTGAGGGATCTAACATTGAGTAGCCCCATTTTGAGACATGAGGTATCACAATCTCTTTCAATAATGGCAGCAATGGAGGAGGTCTTTATTCTAGTGAGATTGCTAAGGCGAACACCGCCATGTTTAGTTTTGCCCAACCTAGGTCGAGGCACAGACACAGTCTCAATAGAGATAGCTGAGCTGACTACACTAACTGTGCTAGTGGCAGTCTCCACTAAGCTGGCAGGCTGGCTAACAGCCTGCTGCCTGGCCTGCACCCTATCTCATTGTGAAGCTAGAGGAGTTAGAGCCCTGTCTATGTTCGTAGATAAGATGAGAGCACCCCTCCAGCTAGGATGGAGTCCGTCACTCCTCAACAGGCCAGGCTTGGTCCTGTTTGTGGGTGAGTCCCAGAAAGAGGGCCAATTATCTACAAATTCTATCTTTGTGTGGGGCAGAAAACAGTTTTCAACCAGCGATTGAGTTGTGAGACTCTGCTGTAGAGCTCATCACTCCCCTAACTGGGAGGGGCCAGAGACAATTACTCGATGCCGACACATCTTTCTAGCTGATTTACACGCTGAAGCTATGTTGCGCTTGGTGACCTCTGACTGTTTCATCCTAACATCGTTGGTGCCGACGTGGATAACAATCTCTCTATACTCTCTACACTCGCCAGATTTAGCCTTAGCCAGCACCATCTTCAGGTTAGCCTTAACGCCGGTAGCCCTTCCCCTGGTAAACAGTGTATGATCGCTGGGTGATTCGCTTCAAGTCTAATACTGCGAGTAATGGAGTCGCCAATGACTAGAGTTTTCAATTTGTCAGTGCTAATGGTGGGAGGCCTCGGCATCTCAGACACCGTAACGGGAGGAGTAGAGACCAGAGAAGGCTCGGCCTCTGACTCCGACCCGCTGCTTAATGGGGAAAACCGGTTGAAAGTTTCTGTCGGCTGAATGAGCGACACCGGTTGAGCATTGCTCCAGCATATCCTTCCAGAAGCCGTGAGAAAATTGTCCGGTTGCGGGGACTGTGCGAGAGGGGGCTTTTAAAGAACACTTGCTTAAGTACCGTACAGCCCTTAACGATGCAAGATCCTCTTATTTCACCTCTACCATTAGAAATTCAAAGTGCAGGCCCAAATCACTCTTTGCAATGGTTAGCAAACTCACAAATCCACCACAACATGTTATGTCGGGCTCTGTGGGGCTTGTAAATAGCTTTTACAATTTTTCTCGGACAAATTAAAGTCAATCACTGCATCCATCGCCAAAAACACTCTTCATCCAAGTGACTCAAATGTTCACTTAATAATAGCTGATTTTACTCATTCTACAAACTCTCTCTCTGCTTTCACTCTAACTACTCCAACTGCTATAAGTGATCTAATTGTGAAGTCAAATTCCACATCCTGCCAACTTGATCCTACACCTACTGTTTTGCTTAAGTTGTGTGTCCCTGAGGTTGCACCCTTCATAACACATATGATTAACTGTAGTTTGGCGTCCGGCGTGGTTCCAGCAGATTTAAAAATGGTTGCGGTGACGCCCATTCTTAAAAAAAAAATCAGGCCTAGACCACCTAAACATGGAAAATTACAGACCAATATCCAACTTACCATTCTTAAGCAAAGTCCTTGAAAGGGTTGTTGCTTCGCAATTGCGATCACATTTGGATATAAACGGTCTTTTTGAACCTTTTCAGTCTGGATTTCACCCAGCTCATAGCACTGAAACTGCTCTTCTCCGGGTGGTTAACGACATTCTTTTGTCCATGGATGCAGGGCTGATAAACATTGTTACGCACGCCTCTTGGAGGAGGGAACGCAACTCCCTGCTGCTCTAAATTCCCCGTGGAGTGAAAGAGGTATGGGACTGTAGGTGTGAGTAAGGATGACAAAAGCAGTAAGCGGTACCGTTAACAAGGAATTTATTCCGTCACACGGTAATTTTGGGGAAAAGGGGCTGAACGGAACCAAAGCAGAGAAAGTAAAAATCAAAGCCCCCTCTCCTACCTTACCTGCCTACCCACAGCTTACCTAACTTAGCACCACCTGGTGCACTAACCAAAATACAGGGGGGTGGTCCGTCCAGGTCTTACCTAGTGTGCATAGACAGTAAAATACTACGGGTTATGTATGCCCGCAGGCCTCTTGCCTAAGCACTCCCTAGGTGCCTTCCCCTTCCTCCCCCCTGGGAACAAACACAGAAAAATACAAACAATTTCAAATAATCAATACGGACCTTTGGATAGAAACACACCAGCAGGACCGGTTACAAAATACTACCAAACTAACCTGTCTGAGCAACAACTATCAGCTCTATCAGAAAACAATCAACACTCGGGTTCTACTAAACAAACACTTCATCTTTAGCCATAAACCTCAATCAGTCTCCTTCTCTCAGCCTTCTCTGTCCTTTGTCTTCTGCCTTCTGAGCAACAGAACACTGGCTTATATAGCTGGAGAAGGTGTCTAATGGGATACAGCTGTATCCTGACGAGGGGGCGGGGTCAGCTCCAATTAGTAAATGGGGAGAATTTCAGGAAGCCATCCTGAAACACACACATACAAGCAAAAGCACAACACAAACTGGGGAACGTAACAAACATCCTGATGCTTCTTGATTTAAGTGCTGCTTTTGACACAGTCTGCCATGAAATACTTATCTCTAGGCTTTCTGACATTGGTATCACTGGCTCTGCTCTTTCTTGGCTCATCTCCTACATTAGCGACAGAAAGTATTATATCACTATACAAGGGTTTAGATCTGCCACTGCTTCACTTACACAGGGTGTCCCTCAAGGTTCGGTTCTTGGCCCACTATTATTCATCATCTACATATATCCACTCTGTGATATCATACGCAGGCACGGACTTCAGTTCCATTGCTATGCTGATGATATTCAAATCTACCTCACCACCAGCTCTGATTTTTGCCTGACTCACTCACTGAATGTATTAGGGACATCAAGAAATGGATGTCCCTGAATTTCCTTAAACTGAATGATAATAAAACTGAGATAATATTGATTGGTCCTGCTGCCTCAGCCAAAAGGATTGATCAGTCCTTTGATGTTGATGGAATCCACGTTAAGCCTTCGTCATTGATTCGTAACCTTGGTGTCTTATTCGATTCAACTCTATCTTTTGGCTCTCACATTTCTTCTCTTGTTAAAAACTCTTTTTTCCATCTTCGTAATATTGCTCGTCTCCGATCTTCTCTCACTTTAGCTGATGCTGAAACTCTAATTCATGCATTAATCACTTCACGCTTGGACTATTGCAATGCCTTACTTCTTGGTCTTCCCAAAAACTTATTGCAAGATTACAGTATGTTCAAAACTCAGCAGCAAGAGTTCTCACCTCCACTAGGCGCTCTGCTCACATCACTCCTCTGCTTCATGACCTTCACTGGCTACCTGTGGCATCACGTATCCACTTTAAGGTATTGCTTCTAACTTTTAAAGCATTAAATGGTCTTGCTCCCCAATATCTCTCTGACTTACTCTATCCTTACCGCCCTGCTCGGTCCCTTAGATCAGCTGAACTTGGTTTGTTGACCGTCCCTCGTTTCCGGTTGTCCACTGTAGGTGGGAGGTCATTTGGTGTTAATGCTCCTAAATTATGGAATTCACTACCTCTTACACTACGCAATACCTCATCCGTGGGTGCATTCAAGATCCAGTTGAAGACATATCTGTTTGACATGCATTTTGGGTAGTGTGTATCCTATGTGACTGCGATGTATGTGTGTGTGTTCTGAATGTATTGTAATGTGCAATGTAAAGCGACCTTGAGCTATGGAAAGGCGCTATATAAATAAAACTTCTTCTTCTTCTTCATGTCCATTGAGAACGCACACCGACTGTACCATTTAGCTAAGCTAAGAATGACGGGAATAATCAAGTCAATAAACGTTGGGTAGTTAGCATATAGTTAACATACTGTCAAGTTTTATGTAGAAGTTAGTAGCCAACTAATTTTAGGTAAATAGCTAACATACCGGTACTGCTGTAATGATATGCTATGTGGTTCGTAAGGACAGCGTAGCTAACAAATTGTCAGCCAACATAACGTGTAAGGTAACTTATTTGAAAAAGCATTACTTTATTACATTGCTCAACATTTTCTTAAATGTTGTAGTCTTTGGTATTTCCCAGCCTCTTATTTCCATCACTTCCTCTCAAATGTGAGAAACGACCCAGATACCAAGTAAAAACGTGTGGAAGGCGGAACAGAAAGAGTTGTGGCTGAGAGACTGGTTAGGAGAAGTTGAACAGAAAGAGAATGGTGCCTTGACATTATTGTAAACAATGCTGTTGCCTGGCTACCCAAACTCCTTGCTCTGGCCAAACGCTACACCACGCCCATGGATGTACTTATTCTCTGCAGTTAGTCTGAATCTGAGTACCTCCCCGACGATTTCTAGAACGCAAACACATTCTAAATTAGACTCTGGTCCCAGAAGCCGATGGGTAAAGCAGTGGTGTGAAAATGTGATACTCTGATTGGTTAGAGATGATACAATCACTGACAACTTTGTTTTGTACATGACCTTTCATTCTGAGGTCACCACTAACAACTTCAACGACCGCAGGCTCAGACTGATGTAGCGAACATAGAACATTCAGTTTGAGTCGTCAGGAAATGAGTGCTGGGTAAAATCATACGTTTACTCTCCGTATTTCTCATCCTTCCCCTCAACTACACACACACACACACACACACACACACACACACACACACACACACACACACACACACACACACACACACACACACACACACACACACTCTCAATCTCAATCCTAGACAAACCCATGGCTATGTACTTATTGTACCTTGTAACTCAGCAAAGAGTTGAACTGGCAAACAGTAGGTCCTGAAAACCGTGTTGGCACACATGACACCCACTCCCACACCCTCCCTAACTGCCAGCACCTTCAGACACACACAGACACACACACAAAATATCATATGAAAGTTTCTGAGGCTGTGTGTGTTAGTAGTATAGAGATCATGTCTTCTCTCCTCTCAGAGTGTTTGTATGAGATCAGTCAACAGGCTGCACCTCCCTGTAAGGATTACCACCAACTCACAGTCACCCAGACACAGGTACAGTACAGACACCTACAGGTACAGTATAGACACCTATAGGAACAGTACAGTCACCTACAGGTACAGTACAGACAACTACTGGAACAGTACAGACACAGGTACAGTACAGACAACTACTGGAACAGTACAGTCACCTACAGGTACAGTACAGACAATTTCTGGAACAGTACAGTCACCTACAGATGCAGGTACAGTACAGAAAACTACTGGAACAGTACAGTCACCTACAGACACAGGTACAGTACAGACAATTACTGGAACAGTACAGTCACCTACAGGTACAGTACAGACAACTTCTGGAACAGTACAGTCACCTACAGATGCAGGTACAGTACAGACAACTACTGGAACAGTACAGTCACCTACAGGTACAGTACAGACAACTTCTGGAACAGTACAGTCACCTACAGACGCAGGTACAGTACAGACAACTACTGGAACAGTACAACTACTGGAACAGTACAGTCACCTGTACTGGAACAGTACAGTCACCTACAGGTACAGTACAGACAACTTCTGGAACAGTACAGTCACCTACAGACACAGGTACAGTACAGACAACTACTGGAACAGTACAGTCACCTGCAGACACAGGTACAGTACAGACAAATACAGGAACAATACCGACACCTACAGGTATAGTACAGACATCTACAGGAACAGTACAGACACCTAGTCTATTCCACTTGCTTTTGGATGTCTTTTAGGTGCAGCATTTAGAAGCTGTTTCAGAAACTATGTCAGCTGAGGGGAGGGAGGGAATGCAACCCTGGAAATCTCATCAGCTTTAGGGCTCTGCTGCAGATGTGGATCAGCCTCCGGGCTAGACACATGGTAGAGTTTTAATGAAATATAAAGAACAAAACGTCCCATTTAAATGCCACAGTAATGGGGAATAGTTATTTACACAGTCAAGTGAATAGAGTGTGTTTTGTAACTAACTGGCTACATTTGCACGCTGTGAACTGTTAGGCTATTGTGTATTAACTAGTAATCATGTAGACCTCGTTTGGTCGTAGGTGGTTTTCAGGGTGTGGAGCGTGTCCTGTCCTCTACGACACGAGAAACCACATCCTGCAGAAAACAAGAAATCACACACAGACTTCCTACAGGATACCCACACACAAGGTAGTGTGTGTGTGTGTGTTAGAGATAAAGTGCTATTTTAGGTCACACAAATGCATACCCTCCATAAATCATTATGTCATGTAAAACCTAACGATCAATCTGTCAACAACCCAACCATGGGCAAGTCTAGACATGGAAGGAGAGAGCCTACTCCCACAATGTCCTTTTAATGGTCCATAGCAAGAAAACACATTCAAATACTTTTATTGTCCAATTCAAAGGATCATATGATGTATTTAGAATAGATGCCAATAAACTATTACTATTTTAAAATAACGTTTAATTGAAAGAGAATGTGTATGTGGGGGGGGGTCCTTCATAGGTCACATAGGGCGAGCGTTTGGTCCACACACTCTGGACTATGTGGTGAACCTGTGCTGGCATCGCTATGACTACTTGGTCCGGCTCCCTGATTGGCTGCTCCTGAACATCCTGTCCTTCCTGGAGTGGGCTGATATTAAGAATATCTCCCAGACCTGCAAGAGGCTCCAACAGGTAGCCTAACCATGATGACATCATTGTAATGATTTATAGTAATAGTTTGAGTTATTATGCTGGTAGTACTTTTCTCAGACTGAAAAATGCTCAACATTTATGAGCTCTCCCCCTCCCTCTGCTGCTCCTCTCCTTTCTTTCTCTCTCCCCCTTTTCTCCCCCTCCCATCCTCCTCTTTCTCCTTCTCCCTAGCTATGCTGCAGTGAGGGGTTTTGGGCGCAGGGGACAGCAGGGGCCAGGTACGGGCAGAGTGAGGTCACTATAGAGGGTGTGAGCCCTACTCTACAGCGCCGTCTGGTGGTGTTTCACAGAAGACAAGTGCTCTCCCGTCTGGCCCGGCAGCAGCACAGCAAGAGGAAGAACAGTGTCTGGCACCTGTGAGAGAGTTAGCCTGGTCACAGAGCGCTCTCGTTTCGTTTTACTTAAACAGAATGTGAGCTATCGCACGATCAGGCAGACTTCACCAGAGTACTCTCTCTTTCAAACACTTTCGAGATATTTTACATTTCCATGACATGGAAAATGGTTACGTTAGGCACCTAGTGCAGAGTTAGTTTATATAGGCAGTGTAGCTGCCTGTCAGTGTTTTGAATGGCCAGCAGGTGGTGATATTAAACAGAAATCAGAGAGCCTCATAAACCTCTTCCATCCACTAATAGGTGAGTTTGGTAGCCTGTTGTAGAAAGTGCTCTACTACGGGAAGACGTATCGCTACTCCAAAACCTTTTAATGGTTATAATGATACACAGCTAATGTTATTGTGTTTTTGGTCTCAAATGATAGAATAAATAACATATGGTACAATCACCTATACATTGTGTCTGTGATGAATCAAACATATAGACAGTAGTTCATCAATAGAAGGAACATACTGTATTCTCCAATGTACTGCAGGCAGATCAGAAGTCCTAATCCAATGCATGTGATTGAATATACTGGTGGCACATCTGAGTTCTATACCCACCAGAGGCTAAAGACTATAGTACTGTAGAGGCTTTCTGCTTGGGATTTATCATGTTAGAGACCCCCCTCTGGTGTGTAGACCCAGCTGTAACAAAATTATATTCTCTGAGTGATGCAGCACACACACAGACACACACACACACACACACATACACACACCACAGTTCTCTTGGGGCATATTGACTACTGATGGATCACAATGATTGTATAGAGTAGAGCAATCACCACAGTTATCCAAGGTTGAGTTTAGTTGTTATGTTGCCATGGGGATGTGCCCATCTTTGAATTGTTTTTGGAATGTAATATGTGTTCTTTTCAAAGACTTGAATAAGTAAAAGGTGTCTGAGAGAGAGAGAAAGAAGGAGAGAGGTAGAGATAATGAGCAAGTAAAATGGGGGTTTATTTCATATACTAGTGCACTATGTAAGGAGAAGTGTGCCATTTTAGGAAGCAGACAGTATCTGAAAGGGCCAGTACAAGCCTGGTCTGTCATTGAGAGCTGTTTAATGGTGGCTGACAGAGCAGCCATATGATAGTCCCAGGAGTGGCCTGCCCATTCAGTACTGTGACAAAGATCAATGAATGAGGAGCTCTCTCTCTCACACACTCAAACTGTTCTCTCATGGGATGCCGAATTCCATTCTGAAAACTGAGGTAGATGAGGGTGGAATTTCATTGTGAAAAACTAGCCTTCTCTCTGGCAAGGAGAGTCCAAGGAAAAATTATTTTGGAATGGAATGCAGAAAGTAGCATGGATTTTACAGCAGGGTGTAGCCTATGAAATATCAAAAATAATTAATAAGAATAATTATATATACAGACACACCTACTCATTGAAGGGTTTTTCTTTATTTTTACTATTTTCTACATGGTATAATAATAATGAAGACATCAAAACTATGAAATAGCATATATGGAATCATGTAGTAACCAAAAAAGTGTTAAACAAATCAAAATATATTTTATATTTGAAATTCTTCAAAGTAGCCACCCTTTGCCTTGATGACAGCTTTGCACACACTTGGCATTCTCTCAACCAGCTTCATGAGGTAGTCCCGTGGAATGCATTTCAATTAACAGGTGTGCCTTGTTAAAAGTTAATTTGTGGAATTTCTTTCCTTCTTAATGCGTTTGAGACAATCAGTTGTGTTGTGACAAGGTAGGGGTGATATACAAAAGATAGCCCTATTTCGTAAAATACCAAGTCCATATTAGGGCAAGAACAGCTCAAATAAGCAAGGAGAAACGACAGTCCATCATTACTTCAAGACATGAAGGTCAGAAGGTCAGTCAATGTGGATAATTTCAAGTACTTCGAAAGTTTCTTCAAGTGCAGTTGCAAAAACCATCAAGTGCTGTGATGAAACTGGCTCTTATGAGGACCGCCACAGGAAAGGAAGACCCAGAGTTACCTCTGCTGCAGAGGATAAGTTCATTAGTTACCAGCCTCAGAAATTGCGGCCCAAATAAATGCTTCACAGAGTTCAAGTAACAGACACATCTCAACACCAACTGTTCAGAGGAGACTGCGTGAATCAGGCCTTGACATTAGACTGGTGGAAATCTGTCCTTTGGTCTGATGTCCAAATTTGCAATTTTTGGTTGCAACCGCGGTGTCTTTGTGAGACACAGAGTAGGTGAACGGATGATCTCTACATGTGTGGTTCCCACCGTGAAGCATGGAGGAGGAGGTGTGGGGGTGCTTTTCTGGTGACACTGTCTGTGATTTATTTAGAATTCAAGGCATACTTAACCAGCATGGCTACCACAGCATTCTGCAGCAATACCCCATCCCATCTGGTTTGCGCTTAGTGGGACATTGACCCAACGCACCTCCAGGCTGTGTAAGGGCTATTTGACCAGGAAGGAGAGTGATGGAATGCTGCATCAGATGACCTGGCCTCCACAATCACCTGACCTCAACCCAATTTAGATGGTTTGGGATGAGTTGGACCGCAGAGGGAAGTAAAAGCAGCCAACAAGTGCTCAGCATATGTGGGAACTCCTTCAAGACTGTTGGAAAGGCATTCCAGGTGAAGCTGGTTGAGAGAATGCCAAGAGTGTGCAAAGCTGTCATCAAGGAAAAGGGTGGCTACTTTAAAGAACACTTTTTTAGTTACTACATGATTCCAAATGTGTTATTTCATAGTTTTGATGTCTTCACTATTATTCTACAATGTAGAAAATAGTAAACATAAAGAAAAACCCTTGAATGAGTAGGTGTGTTCAAACTTTTGACTGGTGACTGTAGATATATTAAAAAAATATATATATAAAAACAATAATGTATATATATATACATATATATATACAAATAAGTATATAGTATATATACTTATAAGTATATATACAAAAATGTATAAATATATTATATATATATATATATATATATATATATATACATACAGTGTCTTCTGAAAGTATTCAAACTTCTTGACTTTGTCCACATTTTGTTAGGTTACAGACTTATTCTAAAGTTGATTAAATCTGAGTTTTTTATCAATCTACACACAATTCCCATAATGACAAAGCAAAATCTGGTTTCTATTAGTTTCACTTCCTCAAGAAGTGAGGAGGCCACTTCTTGAGGACATTACAGCCTCAAGTCTTCTTGGGTAATGATGCTACAAGCTTGGCTCACCTGTATTTGGGGAGTTTCTCCCATTCTCCTATGCAGATCCTCTCAAGCTCTGTCAGGTGGGATGGGGAGCATTGCTGCACAGCTATTTTCAGGTCTCTCCAGACATCGGTTCAAGTCCGGGCTCTGGCTGGGCCACTCAAGGACATTCAGAGACTTGTCTTGAAGACACACCTGCATTGTCTTGGTTGTGTGCTTAGGGTTGTTGTCCTGTTGGAAGGTAAACCCTTGAGGTCCTGAGCGCTCTGGAACAGGTTTTCATCAAAGATCTCTCTGTACTTTGCTCCGTTCATCTTTCCCTCGATGCTGACTAGTCTCCCAGTCCCTGTCGCTGAAAAATACCCCCACAGCATGGTGCTGCCACTACCATGCTTCACCACAGGGATAGTGCCAGGTTTTCTCCGCATGTGACACTTGATATTTAGGCCAAAGAATTGAATCTTGGTTTCATCAGACCAGAGAATCTTGTTATAGCCATATATTTAGAAACACCTTTTAAGAAAATGGAAAAGAGTTTTGACCAAAGTGACTGTGTCAATGTTCGATTGTGGTAGTTCTATACCCACCACAGCCTACCTCCTACGCAATCGTTTGCCTCTTCTCACCTGCTGCAATGTTCTGAGCTGTTTATTTGTTGTGTAATAGCGCTAAGCTTTGGCCTTGAACACTGAGAAGTGACTTAACAACATTGTTCAGATAAAGCGGCAGTGCCTTGCATGAATAGAGTTATCACCCGCTCAGTCAACACAGCTTTGGGATGTCTTGAAATCCACTTTACAAATAACACATAATATTGCTATTATTTAACCTTTCTTGGTGGTTCAAGGCTGGGCAATATGGCTCTCTTGTCGAAAGTAATAATCTTAACTAATTATATGTGGCAGAACACGCAGGGCAAATGGGAGAATGCGTCACCACTGATATGATGCTTGTCCTGGCGCTGTCCTTTCAGCACCAGATGTCGAGCTGGTGCTATGCGGGTGGAGCAGGTCAGGGCCGCCGAAACCACGCCGAACCGAACTACAGTAAGCTACAGCAATGGAGAATTCCATAACGGTTTGGAAGTGACTGGAAAAGACGGGAGAGAGCGAGCTGACCGGTGAAGTGACGATATCTCGAGTCACTTTTACCAAAAGTGGGAGAGCGTCACGTTCGTAGGTGATGATGTGGAAACCACTTGTCTACGTAATGGAAAGCTGATCTCTCGGTTTGAACCCCTCCTCCCTCTCATCCCACCCCCTTCCTCGCGCCCGCCTATCTCCAGCGCAGGGGTACCGGACCACGCACACACATCCCTACCGGATGCGTTATACTTTTGGGAGAAGGGAGGGCCGTAGTCAGCTTTTTTTCATCAACAAGGTGAGAAAGAGAGGAAAAGAAGAGGGGGAAAGAGAAAACAGAAACTACCCGGATAGGAGATCAGCAACAGCAGCAGTGCAGTGGGACTCTATCAGAGAAGCATGGATTATTAATTTTAAAAAGCCTAGGCTTTATTAAATATTCAACACGTTTTTTTAAGACGCAGGAACGAAGGGATTGGGGATTGATTTCTGCTGGGATTTACAGTAAAAGCGAGTAGCCTTCACCAACGTGACGACGCGACTTGATTTGGATTCGGGGCTCCAGCGATTGGCTATGCGTTGTTGGTTAGAAAGCTCCGCTGCAGTGTTCGCATAGGGATGGTTCCCCTACGGGTTCACTAACGAACCGATCCCACATCCACCCTCACCCCGGGGACGTACGAACTAATATGCAATGGTTTTTTGTCCAGAAATCCCCTGCGTTTCGCCGACTACACGCTAGCTCCGCATGTCTGTCTGCCGCACCGCTCCCCCTGTGCGGCAGATGCGATCTAAAGAGTCTATTTGGGCTTCTGACGCGCCGGCCAGGCGGCAGCAGCAGTACCCGCAGCAGCGATACCGCTAAGGAGCAGGAGCAAGTGGAGGAAACTGCAGCAGTCGCCTTCATTCTGAGGTATAACGAAGCGTTTCTGCAGCTACGCGCCAACGCGAAGGACCCGGGGATTCACCTGTTCTGTTCTATGGTCCAGCTGGTTGGGCCGAGTCGCAGAGCTAAGCCCAACGGGACCTGGCTGTTATGCAAGCGGGGGGAGCGAGTCCCCATGAGGGTGTCTAGGCTGCTGGAGCGCTCCTCGACCAAATCGATGAGGTTTCTTTGGAACATTTACAGCAAAGGATCGCATATGCTGCAGTGTCTTTGTGGCAAGAGTCTCAAGAAAACCAAGAACCCAACTGGTGAGTGAGAGACCGAGAGAGAAAGCGAGAGAGAGACCCCTGTGTGGTTGTGTGTGTGTGTTTCCCCCTGTAACTACACTGTTAGGCGCAAGCTTGTGGTTGCTGGTGTGTAGCTGCAATCGCAATTGTGCACCAAGTGAGCGCAGGGGGAGAGGAGGAGAGGGAGAAAAAGGAGGAGGAGAGGAGGGGTGAATAACTTATTTGCGCAGACCCCACTACTGCTGCCACTGCTGTTGCTGGTGTTGTGTGTGTGTGTGTGTGTGTTTCTCTGTGTGTGTGTGTGTGTGTGTGTGTGTGTGTGTGTGTGTGTGTGTGTGTTGAGCGCGCGCGTGCCAGAAGGCAGCAGGAAAAAATCCAACACATAAAAACAAATCCCTCAAACACAACGACACATCAACACATATATTTCAGCTGTAGTGGAACTTTTTTCAGGTGATTGTAGGGCCTGTTGTGCCAATTATATTTGGCTGCAGACTATCGAGGCTGCGTCTTTTCGCTGTGCTGTGGCTGCTGCTGTTCTCACTCGGGTTTGTTCGGGTTTGTATCACTGCAGTATAGCTCACTTCTGCAACACTTCCACGGGCTCAGCTCACTACTGGCCCAGTCAAACACTCTGCGGCCCTCAACCTAAGCGCAATGTTTCCCCTTTGCGCCGATATAAAAATTCACCAAGGCTGCATACGAATTGGACATCAAGGCTATCTGTTGATGCAGCTCACCTAGATACGTCGCCATGACTGTAAATACACGCTGAGATATACACAGCATTATTTATTTTTTTGCATAGAGCTTTTGATCTATAAATAACATCATCAGATATCGCAACACAAAGGCCTATAGCATCTCATGCAAAGCAATGCGACATATGCTGCACAAACAATGGAACATTTAGGCCAACTTTGAATTACACAAGGCCTACCACGTCTTTTCTCTTTTTCTAGTAGGCCTACACTGAAAAAAATGAAGGTTCTAAATAGTTCTTCCTCAGCTCTTAAAGGGACAGTTCAAGATTTGTCAGTGAAGCCCTTTATCTACTTCCCCAGAGTGAGATTAACTCGTGGATACCATTTTTATGTCTGTGCGTGCAGTTTGAAGGAAGTTTCTAACTAGCAATAGCGCAATTGGTCATTCTAGCTGTTCCCATAGAATTCCAGTCATTGCACTAATGCTAGTTAGCATTGTCTCATTAAACTGCCTCTAACTTCCTTCATACTGGAAGCATATACATCAAATTGTATCCACGAGTTCATTTGACTGGTGAAGGAGATAAAGGGATTCATTGCCAAAATCAAGAACTATACCTTTAAGGTTCTTTGGGAACTCTTGACTGATAAATAGCCTTTGAGTTAAGTGGGGTTTCTTGATGTGGCATCTACAGTTCTTCAGAATTCTAAAAGGTTCTTGAAATGTACGGAAGCCTCCAGATGTGTCCCTTTCATAGCACACAGCAAATTGGCCAGTGTTACTAGTGTTTATTTTTCAGTGTAACATTTCTAGTGTTGATTTGGGAGTTAAATTAACACTGGAAGAGTTAAATTAACACTGGAAGAGTTGAAAAATAATCCCAGTGTTGGTGTTAATAACCAGAGTTGAAACAAAACCGTGCCCATCATTATCATATTTCCCAGCATTCTCTATTGCTGGTAGATTTTTGTTTCAATATGTGGACCCCAGGAAAAGTGGCTGTTGCTTTAACACTAGCTCATTGGGATCCTTATAAAATAATAAATACTACAGATCTTTATTTTTTGCATGTACATTGATCGATTAATTCATCTTATGCTACTCAAATATAAATAGCATACATTTTTGTAAACTAATATAATTTGTTACTTGGACTTATTGCACCTGTTACTGAAGTGGTTGTTCCAGTTTAGATACTTAAGGTAGTCTCATATGTTAGTCTTCCCAACCCGGCAGTCATTCTGAATGCAGGTTGTGGGTGAATAAACATTCCAAATGTTGGATATTCCCACTTTTAATGGATTCCAATAAGATGTAATATGTATTGTATTGTTTAAAATAATATCATTTTAAAGATAACATATTCACTTAGGATCTCTACTTGGTGAAGGCCACAGGATTGAAAAGGAATGAATGCAACAACCATTTCTCTGTCACTAACAAGTCATGGGTGGTAACTCTACAATTTGCTCGAAAGGCAAGGCACACTGGGAAATCCACCCTGAATTCACAGGCGGCTGGTGGCATCTTAATTTGGGAGGATGGGCTTATAGTAATGGCTTGAATGGAATTAATGGAATGGTATCAGACACATCACACATATGGTTTCCATGTATTTGATACCATTCCATTCACTCCATTCCAGCCATTATTATGAGCTGTCCTTTACAGAACCTATTAGAGATCTATAAAGAACCATGTGTACACCTTTTTTAATAGGTCTACACAGTAGAGGGACTATAAGCCCCCATTTAAAATAAATGATATATATATATATATATATATATATATATATGTATATATATACATATATACATATACAGTACCAGTCAAAACTTTGGACACACCTACTCATTCAAGGATTTTTCTTGATTTTTACTATTTTCAATATTGTAGAATAATAGTGAAGACATCAAAACTATGAAATAACACAATAATACAATCATGTAGTAACCAAAAAAGTGTTATAGGAATCAAAATATATTTTATATTTGAGATTCTTCAAAGTAGCCACCCTTTACGTTGATGACAGCTGTGCACACTCTTGGCATGCTCTCAACCAGCCTCATGATCCCATATGTGTTATTTCACAGGAAAGTATTCAGACCCCTTGACTTTTTCCACATTTTTTCCACACTTATTCCAAGCAGGCTGTCATGTGCTTTTACTGAGGAGAGGCTTCCGCCTGGCCACTCTACCATAAAGGCCTGATTGGTGGAGGGCTGCATGGATGGTTGACCTTCTGGAAGGTTCTCCCATTTCCACAGAGGAACTCAGAGTGACTATCAGGTTCTTGGTCACCTCCCTGATCAAGGCCCTTCTCCCACTATTGATCAGTTTGGCCGGGCAGCCAGCTCTAGGAAAAGTCTTGTTGGTTCCAAACTTCTTTCATTTAAGAATGATGGAAGACACTGTGTTCTTGGGGACATTCAATGCTGCAGAAATGTTTTGGTACCCTTCCCCAGATCTGTGCCTCGACACAATCCTGTCTCGGATTGGGTGGACTCCAATGAAGTTGTAGAAACCTTTCAAGGATGATCGATGGAAACACCTGAGCTCAATTTTGAGGCTCATAGCAAAGGGTCTGAATACTTATGTAAATAAGGTATTTCTGTTTTAGATTTCTCTCTTTCTCTCTCTTTCTCTCTCTAGTCTCTCTTTCTCTTTCTCTCTCTGTCCCTTTCTCTGTCTCTCTCTGTATCTCTCTTTCTCTCTCTAGTGTATCTCTTTCTCTCTCTGTCCCTGTCTCTCTGTCTCTCTCTCTCTGTATCTCTCTTTCTCCCTCTAGTCTATCTTTCTCTTTCTCTCTCTGTCCCTGTCTCTCTGTCTCTCTCTCTCTCTGTCTCTCTGTCCCTGTCTCTCTCTCTCTCTGTATCTCTCTTTCTCTCTCTAGTGTATCTTTCTCTTTCTCTCTCTGTCCCTGTCTCTCTGTCTCTCTCTCTCTCTGTATCTCTCTTTCTCTCTCTAGTCTATCTTTCTCTTTCTCTCTCTGTCCCTGTCCCTGTCTCTCTCTCTCTCTCTCTCTCTCTCTCTCTCTCTCTCTCTCTCTCTCTCTCTCTCTCTCTCTCTCTCTCTCTCTCTCTCTCTCTCTCTCTCTCTCTCTCTCCCGCTCTCTCTCTCTCTCGCTCTGAGATTGACAAAAAATCATGGCACGTTGAAATCCCGGGCCAGGGTGAGAGTGAGAAAGTCGGGTATGTTATATACAGGTCCTCCCTCCAATAAACGTTGAAACATTGCAGTAAATCGCAAACTTCCACAAGTCAGTCTCGAGGGAGAGACCGTGGTGGAACTGGAATCTCATAATGTTCTGGGTCCGTAGTTGCAATTGCAACTGTAAACACATGCGTTCCAGTTTAGTTAGTGTCTATTTTTGCTATCAGTGACAGCCTGAGAGAGAGAGAGTGAGAGAGAGAGAGAGCGAGAGAGAGAAGGGAAAAAGAGAGAGAGAGAGAGAGGAGAGAGAAAGCGAGAGAGAGAGAGAAATACTGTGTCAGCTTGTCTTCTACAGGCTTCAGACCCAGACTCCCAGCAGATGGTTATATGTTCACAGCCTGCTCTGGCTTATAGCTGCCTGGCTGCTTGGTAGAGGGCCTAGCACTTGTTTGCTGAACACACCCGGCCTCAATAGCTTGTACTTGTTGTTTTGTTTGTCTCTGTGTGTGAAGTATCTCTTGGCAGCCGCTGTTCATGGTGCTGACCAGGGCCATTAGAAATCTGGGAGTGTTGAACGGACAGCTCCAAATGAAGTACCTTATACCAGGGGTAGCCAGCCTTTCTCCTGGGGAGCACCTTCTACAGGTTTTCCCCACCTGCAGGTGTGTGTGCAGTTTAAATTGAGAGAGAGATTTAACAACCAGTTCATTTTTATTGTTTATTTCACTTTTATTTATGATCTATTTCACTTGCTTTGGCAATGTTAACATATGTTTCCCATGCCAATTGAGAGAGCGAGAGCGAGAGCGAGAGATGTGACTGAATGTTGTGTGTTATCAAGTGACCTGTCAGCAAGGTACTTAAAACATGCTTATCGCTGTGCAGATACAATGTTATAATTCCTTGAACAAGGTTTAGATTGATTGAAGCAGAAAGTGTGTGAGTCAGACAACAGCTCTATTCCCAAAGGTACGACTCATCTCTGCTAAAGGACTACTTTCATCAAGAGCTCCCATAACAGCTCATTCTACAGGGGAATGTTAAACAGCACTCAAATTATACCCATTACGGTCCTCTCTCTCTCTCTCTCTCTCTCTCTCTCTCTCTCTCTCTCTCTCTCTCTCTCTCTCTCTCTCTCTCTCTCTCTCTCTCTCTCTCTCTCTCTCGTTTCAATATAAGCCACTCAGCATCACTGACCGTCATTCATTGTTTAAAGGGAAAAATGTGATATTATTTAATGCCTCATATCCCATTTAACCGTGACCCAGCTAGAAGCTTTCTCACTTCCTTTCTTCCTCACACACACGCACGCACGCACGCACACACACACGCACATGCACGCACATGCACACACATACACGCACACATGCACACACACACATGCACACACATACACGCAAACACACACACACACACCGACACACACAAATGCACATGCACACACATACACGCACACACACACATGCACAGACACACACATACACACACACAAATGCACATGCACACACATACACACACACACATGCACAGACGCACACACATACACATACACACACCCACACACACATACATCCTCAGGGGTTGAATGTTGTATTGACCGCTGCTGGATCCATGATCAGAGGCCAGAGAGAAAGGCCAAGGTTCAGTGATACACAACATTAAATTACCAAATCAATTTCTACCCCATAAGAATGAGAAAATGGTGTGTGTGGGCTGGGCATTTGAAGATTACAGTACTAGAAGGTCCTTTGAGTCTTAGTTTTGTATTTTGAATGAGAAACCAGCATTCTATAATAGCACAAGGGCTCAATACAGACAGTCAGTGTAAGGTCCTACAGATTGCCGGAAGGGTGAACTCTACGTGGAGCAGTCATCCGGCTTTGGCTTGCGTAAATGCCCAGCTAGTGTAACGGTGCTAGCATTAGCATCCCTCAGGCTGCCATTGCAATTCCTATTGGAAATGCTAACAAGTAGCACCTCTCACTATACAGTTTGTAATTAAGCAATAACATACAAGGGGGTGTGGTATATGACCAATATACCACGGCTAAGGGCAGTTCTTAGGCATGACGCAATGCACTACCTTATTGCTATTATAAACTGGTTCCGAACGTAATTAGAAAGGTTAAAAGGAAAATTATGTTATACCCATGATATACGGTCTGATATAGCACAGCTTTCAGCCAATCAGCATTCAGGGTTCAAACCACCCAAACCACCCAAGCTTTTATCATTGCAGGACTCTCAGGGGATAAGTGATAGTCTTTTTCCTGTTCAAAGAACACAGTTTAAGATTGTGTCCTCCATTTCATATTCACTGATCTAACAACAGGACAGAGGTAACAGCTGATGTGCTGGTGACCTGACAACAGGACAGAGGTAACAGCTGATGTGCTGGTGACCTGACAACAGGACAGAACAGAGGTAACAGCTGATGTGCTGGTGACCTGACAACAGGACAGAGGTAACAGCTGATGTGCTGGTGACCTGACAACAGGACAGAACAGAGGTAACAGCTGATGTGCTGGTGACCTGACAACAGGACAGAACAGAGGTAACAGCTGATGTGCTGGTGACCTGACAACAGGACAGAGGTAACAGCTGATGTGCTGGTGACCTGACAACAGGACAGAGGTAACAGCTGATGTGCTGGTGACCTGACAACAGGACAGAGGTAACAACTGATGTGCTGGTGACGTGAAAACAGGACAGAGGTAACAGCTGATGTGCTAGTGACCTGACAACAGGACAGAACAGAGGTAACAGCTGATGTGCTGGTGACCTGACAACAGGAGAGAGGTAACAGCTGATGTGCTGGTGACCTGACAACAGGACAGAGGTAACAGCTGATGTGCTGGTGACCTGACAACAGGACAGAGGTAACAGCTGATGTGCTGGTGACCTGACAACAGGACAGAGGTAATAGCTGATGTGCTGGTGACCTGACAACAGGACAGAACAGTGGTAACAGCTGATGTGCTGGTGACTGTTTAGACACACCTGTGCATTATGATTTTAGCATCTGCCTGGTCACACAATTATATACAATGATACATTGAGCTGCCCGGCCCCAGACTGGAAAACACCATTATATACAATGATACATTGAGCTGCCTGCCCCAGACCGGGAAACACCATTATATACAATGATACATTGAGCTGGACAGCCCCAGACCGGGAAACACGATTATATACAATGATACATTAAGCTGGACAGCCCCAGACCGGGAAACACCTTTATATACAATGATACATTGAGCTGGACAGCCCCAGACTGGAAAACACCTTTATATACAATGATACATTGAGCTGGACAGCCCCAGACTGGAAAACACCATTATATACACTGATACATTGAGCTGGACAGCCCCAGACTGGGAAACACCATTATATACAATGATACATTGAGCTGCCCACCCCAGACTGGAAAACACCATTATATACAATGATATATTGAGCTGGACAGCCCCAGACTGGGAAACACCATTATATACAATGATGTAATGAGCTGGACAGCCCCAGACCGGAAATCACCTTTATATACAATGATACATTGAGCTGGACAGCCCCAGACTGGGAAACACCATTATATACAATGATACATTGAGCTGGACAGCCCCAGACCGGGAAACACCTTTATATACAATGATACATTGAGCTGGACAGCCCCAGACTGGGAAACACCTTTATATACAATGATACATTGAGCTGGACAGCCCCAGACTGGAAAACACCTTTATATACAATGATACATTGAGCTGGACAGCCCCAGACCGGGAAACACCTTTATATAAAATGATACATTGAGCTGGACAGCCCCAGACTGGAAAACACCTTTATATACAATGACACATTGAGCTGGACAGCCCCAGACCGGGAAACACCATTATATACAATGATACATTAAGCTGAACAGCCCCAGACCGGGAAACACCTTTATATACAATGATACATTGAGCCAGACAGCCCCAGACTGGGAAACACCTTTATCTACAATGATACATTGAGCCGGACAGCCCCAGACTGGGAAACACCATTATATACAATGATACATTAAGCTGGACAGACCCAGACTGGGAAACACCATTATATACAATGATACATTAAGCTGAACAGCCCCAGACTGGAAAACACCTTTATATACAATGATACATTGAGCCGGACAGCCCCAGACTGGGAAACACCTTTATATACAATGATACATTGAGCCGGACAGCCCCAGACTGGAAAACACCTTTATATACAATGATACATTGAGCTGGACAGCCCCAGACCGGGAAACACGGTTATATACAATGATACATTAAGCTGGACAGCCCCAGACCGGGAAACACCTTTATATACAATGATACATTAAGCCGGACAGCCCCAGACCGGGAAACACCTTTATATACAATGATACATTGAGCTGGACAGCCCCAGACCGGAAAACACCTTTATATACAATGATACATTGAGCCGGACAGCCCCAGACTGGAAAACACCATTATATACAATGATACATTGAGCCGGACAGCCCCAGACTGGGAAACACCTTTATATACAATGCTACATTGAGCCGGACAGCCCCAGACTGGGAAACACCTTTATATACAATGATACATTGAGCCGGACAGCCCCAGACTGGAAAACACCTTTATATACAATGATAAATTGAGCTGGACAGCCCCAGACTGGAAAACACCATTATATACAATGATACATTGAGCTGGACAGCCCCAGACCGGGAAACACGATTATATACAATGATACATTAAGCTGGACAGCCCCAGACCAGGAAACACCTTTATATACAATGATACATTGAGCTGGACAGCCCCAGACTGGAAAACACCTTTATATACAATGATACATTGAGCTGGACAGCCCCAGACTGGAAAACACCATTATATACAATGATACATTGAGCTGGACAGCCCCAGACCCGGAAACACGATTATATACAATGATACATTAAGCTGGACAGCCCCAGACCGGGAAACACCTTTATATACAATGATACATTGAGCCGGACAGTCCCAGACTGGGAAACACCTTTATATACAATGATACATTGAGCCGGACAGCCCCAGACTGGAAAACACCTTTATATACAATGATACATTGAGCCGGACAGCCCCAGACTGGAAAACACCATTATATACAATGATACATTGAGCCGGACAGCCCCAGACTGGGAAACACCTTTATATACAATGATACATTGAGCCGGACAGCCCCAGACTGGGAAACACCTTTATATACAATGATACATTGAGCTGGACAGCACCAGACTAGGAAACACCTTTATATACAATGATACATTGAGCCGGACAGCCCCAGACTGGAAAACACCATTATATACAATGATACATTGAGCTGGACAGCCCCAGACTGGGAAACACCTTTATATACAATGATACATTGAGCTGGACAGCCCCAGACTGGGAAACACCTTTATATACAATGATACATTGAGCTGGTTAGCCCCAGACTGGGAAACACCTTTATATACAATGATACATTGAGCTGGACAGCCCCAGACCGGGAAACACCTTTATATACAATGATACATTGAGCTGCCCACCCCAGACTGGAAAACACCATTATATACAATGATACATTGAGCTGGACAGCCCCAGACTGGAAAACACCTTTATATACAATGATACATTGAGCTGGACAGCCCCAGACTGGAAAACACCATTATATACAATGATACATTGAGCTGGACAGCCCCAGACTGGAAACACGATTATATACAATGATACATTAAGCTGGACAGCCCCAGACCGGGAAACACCTTTATATACAATGATACATTGAGCTGGACAGCCCCAGACTGGAAAAAACCTTTATATACAATGATACATTGAGCTGGACAGCCCCAGACTGGAAAACACCATTATATACAATGATACATTGAGCTGGACAGCCCCAGACCGGGAAACACGATTATATACAATGATACATTAAGCTGGACAGCCCCAGACCGGGAAACACCTTTATATACAATGATACATTGAGCCGGACAGCCCCAGACTGGGAAACACCTTTATATACAATGATACATTGAGCCGGACAGCCCCAGACTGGAAAACACCTTTATATACAATGATACATTGAGCCGGACAGCCCCAGACTGGAAAACACCTTTATATACAATGATACATTGAGCTGGACAGCCCCAGACTGGGAAACACCTTTATATACAATGATACATTGAGCCGGACAGCCCCAGACTGGGAAACACCTTTATATACAATGATACATTGAGCTGGACAGCACCAGACTAGGAAACACCTTTATATACAATGATACATTGAGCCGGACAGCCCCAGACTGGAAAACACCATTATATACAATGATACATTAAGCTGGACAGCCCCAGACCGGGAAACACCTTTATATACAATGATACATTAAGCCGGACAGCCCCAGACGGGAAACACCTTTATATACAATGATACATTGAGCGGACAGCCCCAGACCGGGAAACACCTTTATATACAATGATACATTGAGCCGGACAGCCCCAGACTGGAAAACACCATTATATACAATGATACATTGAGCCGGACAGCCCCAGACTGGGAAACACCTTTATATACAATGATACATTGAGCCGGACAGCCCCAGACTGGAAAACACCATTATATACAATGATACATTGAGCCGGACAGCCCCAGACTGGGAAACACCTTTATATACAATGCTACATTGAGCCGGACAGCCCCAGACTGGAAAACACCTTTATATACAATGATACATTGAGCTGGACAGCCCCAGACTGGAAAACACCATTATATACAATGATACATTGAGCTGGACAGCCCCAGACTGGGAAACACGATTATATACAATGATACATTAAGCTGGACAGCCCCAGACCGGGAAACACCTTTATATACAATGATACATTGAGCTGGACAGCCCCAGACTGGAAAACACCTTTATATACAATGATACATTGAGCTGGACAGCCCCAGACTGGAAAACACCATTATATACAATGATACATTGAGCTGGACAGCCCCAGACTGGGAAACACCATTATATACAATGATACATTGAGCTGGACAGCCCCAGACTGGAAAACACCTTTATATACAATGATACATTGAGCGCCGACAGTCCCAGACTGGGAAACACCTTTATATACAATGATACATTGAGCCGGACAGCCCCAGACTGGAAAACACCTTTATATACAATGATACATTGAGCCGGACAGCCCCAGACTGGAAAACACCATTATATACAATGATACATTGAGCTGGACAGCCCCAGACTGGGAAACACCTTTATATACAATGATACATTGAGCTGGACAGCCCCAGACTGGGAAACACCTTTATATACAATGATACATTGAGCCGGACAGCCCCAGACTGGAAAACACCTTTATATACAATGATACATTGAGCCGGACAGCCCCAGACTGGAAAACACCATTATATACAATGATACATTGAGCTGGACAGCCCCAGACTGGGAAACACCTTTATATACAATGATACATTGAGCTGGACAGCCCCAGACTGGGAAACACCTTTATATACAATGATACATTGAGCTGGACAGCCCCAGACTGGGAAACACCTTTATATACAATGATACATTGAGCCGGACAGCCCCAGACTGGAAAACACCTTTATATACAATGATACATTGAGCCGGACAGCCCCAGACTGGAAAACACCATTATATACAATGATACATTGAGCTGGACAGCCCCAGACTGGAAAACACCTTTATATACAATGATACATTGAGCTGGACAGCCCCAGACTGGGAAACACCATTATATACAATGATACATTGAGCTGGACAGCCCCAGACTGGGAAACACCTTTATATACAATGATACATTGAGCTGGAAAGCCCCA
This sequence comes from Brachymystax lenok tsinlingensis, assembly GCA_030435695.1. Classification (NCBI taxonomy): domain Eukaryota; kingdom Metazoa; phylum Chordata; class Actinopteri; order Salmoniformes; family Salmonidae; genus Brachymystax; species Brachymystax lenok. The sequence continues at coordinate 66,314,214 of CM059814.1, forward strand.
GACTGGTAAACACCATTATATACAATGATACATTGAGCTGGACAGCCCCAGACTGGGAAACACCATTATATACAATGAGACATTGAGCTGGACAGCCCCAGACTGGAAAACACCTTTATATACAATGATACATTGAGCTGGACAGCCCCAGACTGGAAACACCTTTATATACAATGATACATTGAGCTGGACAGCCCCAGACCGGGAAACACCTTTATATACAATGATACATTGAGCTGGACAGCCCCAGACTGGAAACACCTTTATATACAATGATACATTGAGCTGGACAGCCCCAGACTGGAAAACACCTTTATATACAATGATACATTGAGCTGGACAGCCCCAGACTGGAAAACACCATTATATACAATGATACATTGAGCTGGACAGCCCCAGACTGGAAACACCTTTATATACAATGATACATTGAGCTGGACAGCCCCAGACTGGGAAACACCTTTATATACAATGATACATTGAGCCGGACAGCCCCAGACTGGAAAACACCTTTATATACAATGATACATTGAGCTGGACAGCCCCAGACTGGAAAACACCATTATATACAATGATACATTGAGCTGGACAGCCCCAGACTGGGAAACACCATTATATACAATGATACATTGAGCTGGACAGCCCCAGACTGGGAAACACCTTTATATACAATGATACATTGAGCTGGACAGCCCCAGACTGGGAAACACCTTTATATACAATGATACATTGAGCCGGACAGCCCCAGACTGGAAAACACCATTATATACAATGATACATTGAGCTGGACAGCCCCAGACTGGGAAACACCTTTATATACAATGATACATTGAGCCGGACAGCCCCAGACTGGGAAACACCTTTATATACAATGATACATTGAGCTGGACAGCCCCAGACTGGAAAACACCTTTATATACAATGATACATTGAGCTGGACAGCCCCAGACTGGAAAAACACCTTTATATACAATGATACATTGAGCCGGGACAGCCCCAGACTGGAAAACACCTTTATATACAATGATACATTGAGCTGGACAGCCCCAGACTGGAAACACCTTTATATACAATGATACATTGAGCTGGACAGCCCCAGACTGGAAAACACCTTTATATACAATGATACATTGAGCTGGACAGCCCCAGACTGGAAAACACCTTTATATACAATGATACATTGAGCTGGACAGCCCCAGACTGGAAAACACCATTATATACAATGATACATTGAGCTGGACAGCCCCAGACCGGGAAACACCTTTATATACAATGATACATTGAGCCGGACAGCCCCAGACTGGGAAACACCTTTATATACAATGATACATTGAGCCGGACAGCCCCAGACTGGAAAACACCTTTATATACAATGATACATTGAGCCGGACAGCCCCAGACTGGAAAACACCATTATATACAATGATACATTGAGCTGGACAGCCCCAGACTGGGAAACACCTTTATATACAATGATACATTGAGCTGGACAGCCCCAGACTGGAAACACCTTTATATACAATGATACATTGAGCTGACAGCCCCAGACTGGGAAACACCTTTATATACAATGATACATTGAGCTGGACAGCCCCAGACTGGAAAACACCTTTATATACAATGATACATTGAGCTGGACAGCCCCAGACTGGAAAACACCATTATATACAATGATACATTGAGCTGGACAGCCCCAGACTGGAAACACGATTATATACAATGATACATTAAGCTGGACAGCCCCAGACCGGGAAACACCTTTATATACAATGATACATTGAGCTGGACAGCCCCAGACTGGAAACACCTTTATATACAATGATACATTGAGCTGGACAGCCCCAGACTGAAAACACCATTATATACAATGATACATTGAGCTGGACAGCCCCAGACTGGAAAACACCTTTATATACAATGATACATTGAGCTGGACAGCCCCAGACTGGAAACACCTTTATATACAATGATACATTGAGCTGGACAGCCCCAGACTGGGAAACACCTTATATACAATGATACATTGAGCTGGACAGCCCCAGACTGGGAAACACCTTTATATACAATGATACATTGAGCTGGACAGCCCCAGACTGGGAAAACACCTTTATATACAATGATACATTGAGCTGGACAGCCCCAGACTGGAAACACCATTATATACAATGATACATTGAGCTGGACAGCCCCAGACCGGGAAACACCTTTATATACAATGATACATTGAGCTGGACAGCCCCAGACTGGAAACACCTTTATATACAATGATACATTGAGCTGGACAGCCCAGACTGAAACACCTTTATATACAATGATACATTGAGCTGGACAGCCCCAGACTGGAAAACACCATTATATACAATGATACATTGAGCTGGACAGCCCCAGACTGGAAAACACCTTTATATACAATGATACATTGAGCTGGACAGCCCCAGACTGGAAAACACCTTTATATACAATGATACATTGAGCTGGACAGCCCCAGACTGGAAACACCTTTATATACAATGATACATTGAGCTGGACAGCCCCAGACTGGGAAACACCTTTATATACAATGATACATTGAGCTGGACAGCCCCAGACTGGAAAACACCTTTATATACAATGATACATTGAGCCGGACAGCCCCAGACTGGAAAACACCATTATATACAATGATACATTGAGCTGGACAGCCCCAGACTGGGAAACACCTTTATATACAATGATACATTGAGCTGGACAGCCCCAGACTGGGAAACACCTTTATATACAATGATACATTGAGCTGGACAGCCCCAGACTGGGAAACACCTTTATATACAATGATACATTGAGCTGGACAGCCCCAGACTGGAAAACACCTTTATATACAATGATACATTGAGCCGGACAGCCCCAGACTGGAAAACACCTTTATATACAATGATACATTGAGCTGGACAGCCCCAGACTGGAAAACACCTTTATATACAATGATACATTGAGCTGGACAGCCCCAGACTGGGAAACACCTTATATACAATGATACATTGAGCTGGACAGCCCCAGACTGGCAATGATACATGGACAGCCCCAGACTGAAACACCTTTATATACAATGATACATTGAGCTGGACAGCCCCAGACTGGAAACACCTTTATATACAATGATACATTGAGCTGGACAGCCCCAGACTGGGAAACACCTTTATATACAATGATACATTGAGCTGGACAGCCCCAGACTGGGAAACACCTTTATATACAATGATACATTGAGCTGGACAGCCCCAGACTGGGAAACACCTTTATATACAATGATACATTGAGCTGGACAGCCCCAGACTGGAAACACCTTTATATACAATGATACATTGAGCTGGACAGCCCCAGACTGGAAAACACCTTTATATACAATGATACATTGAGCTGGACAGCCCCAGACTGGGAAACACCTTTATATACAATGATACATTGAGCTGACAGCCCCAGACTGGGAAACACCTTTATATACAATGATACATTGAGCTGGACAGCCCCAGACTGGGAAACACCTTTATATACAATGATACATTGAGCTGGACAGCCCCAGACTGGAAAACACCTTTATATACAATGATACATTGAGCCGGACAGCCCCAGACTGGAAAACACCATTATATACAATGATACATTGAGCTGGACAGCCCCAGACTGGGAAACACCTTTATATACAATGATACATTGAGCTGGACAGCCCCAGACTGGGAAACACCTTTATATACAATGATACATTGAGCCGGACAGCCCCAGACTGGAAAACACCTTTATATACAATGATACATTGAGCTGGACAGCCCCAGACTGGAAAACACCATTATATACAATGATACATTGAGCTGGACAGCCCCAGACTGGAAACACGATTATATACAATGATACATTGAGCTGGACAGCCCCAGACTGGAAACACCTTTATATACAATGATACATTGAGCTGGACAGCCCCAGACTGGGAAACACCTTTATATACAATGATACATTGAGCCGGACAGCCCCAGACTGGAAAACACCTTTATATACAATGATACATTGAGCCGGACAGCCCCAGACTGGAAAACACCTTTATATACAATGATACATTGAGCTGGACAGCCCCAGACTGGGAAACACCTTTATATACAATGATACATTGAGCCGGACAGCCCCAGACTGGGAAACACCTTTATATACAATGATACATTGAGCTGGACAGCCCCAGACTGGAAACACCTTTATATACAATGATACATTGAGCCGGACAGCCCCAGACTGGAAAACACCTTTATATACAATGATACATTGAGCTGGACAGCCCCAGACTGGGAAACACCTTTATATACAATGATACATTGAGCCGGACAGCCCCAGACTGGGAAACACCTTTATATACAATGATACATTGAGCCGGACAGCCCCAGACTGGGAAACACCTTTATATACAATGATACATTGAGCTGGACAGCCCCAGACTGGAAAACACCTTTATATACAATGATACATTGAGCTGGACAGCCCCAGACTGGGAAACACCTTTATATACAATGATACATTGAGCCGGACAGCCCCAGACTGGGAAACACCTTTATATACAATGATACATTGAGCCGGACAGCCCCAGACTGGAAAACACCTTTATATACAATGATACATTGAGCTGGACAGCCCCAGACTGGAAACACCTTTATATACAATGATACATTGAGCTGGACAGCCCCAGACCGGGAAACACCTTTATATACAATGATACATTGAGCTGGACAGCCCCAGACTGGAAAACACCTTTATATACAATGATACATTGAGCTGGACAGCCCCAGACTGGAAAACACCATTATATACAATGATACATTGAGCTGGACAGCCCCAGACCGGGAAACACGATTATATACAATGATACATTAAGCTGGACAGCCCCAGACCGGGAAACACCTTTATATACAATGATACATTGAGCTGGACAGCCCCAGACTGGAAAACACCTTTATATACAATGATACATTGAGCTGGACAGCCCCAGACTGGAAAACACCTTTATATACAATGATACATTGAGCTGGACAGCCCCAGACTGGTAAACACCATTATATACAATGATACATTGAGCTGGACAGCCCCAGACTGGGAAACACCTTTATATACAATGATACATTGAGCTGGACAGCCCCAGACTGGGAAACACCTTTATATACAATGATACATTGAGCTGGACAGCCCCAGACTGGAAACACCATTATATACAATGATACATTGAGCTGGACAGCCCCAGACTGGAAACACCTTTATATACAATGATACATTGAGCTGGACAGCCCCAGACTGGGAAACACCTTTATATACAATGATACATTGAGCTGCCCATCCCCAGACTGGAAACACCTTTATATACAATGATACATTGAGCTGGACAGCCCCAGACTGGGAAACACCATTATATACAATGATACATTGAGCTGGACAGCCCCAGACTGGGAAACACCTTTATATACAATGATACATTGAGCTGGAAAGCCCCAGACTGGGAAACACCATTATATACAATGATACATTGAGCTGGACAGCCCCAGACTGGAAAACACCTTTATATACAATGATACATTGAGCTGGACAGCCCCAGACTGGGAAACACCTTTATATACAATGATACATTGAGCTGGACAGCCCCAGACTGGGAAACACCTTTATATACAATGATACATTGAGCCGGACAGCCCCAGACTGGAAAACACCTTTATATACAATGATACATTGAGCTGGACAGCCCCAGACTGGAAAACACCATTATATACAATGATACATTGAGCTGGACAGCCCCAGACTGGAAAACACGATTATATACAATGATACATTGAGCTGGACAGCCCCAGACCGGGAAACACCTTTATATACAATGATACATTGAGCTGGACAGCCCCAGACTGGAAAACACCTTTATATACAATGATACATTGAGCCGGACAGCCCCAGACTGGAAAACACCTTTATATACAATGATACATTGAGCTGGACAGCCCCAGACTGGGAAAACACCATTATATACAATGATACATTGAGCTGGACAGCCCCAGACTGGAAACACCTTTATATACAATGATACATTGAGCTGGACAGCCCCAGACTGGGAAACACCTTTATATACAATGATACATTGAGCCGGACAGCCCCAGACTGGAAAACACCTTTATATACAATGATACATTGAGCCGGACAGCCCCAGACTGGAAAACACCATTATATACAATGATACATTGAGCTGGACAGCCCCAGACTGGGAAACACCTTTATATACAATGATACATTGAGCTGGACAGCCCCAGACTGGGAAACACCTTTATATACAATGATACATTGAGCTGGACAGCCCCAGACTGGGAAACACCTTTATATACAATGATACATTGAGCTGGACAGCCCCAGACTGGGAAACACCTTTATATACAATGATACATTGAGCTGGACAGCCCCAGACTGGAAAACACCTTTATATACAATGATACATTGAGCTGGACAGCCCCAGACTGGGAAACACCTTTATATACAATGATACATTGAGCCGGACAGCCCCAGACTGGAAAACACCTTTATATACAATGATACATTGAGCTGGACAGCCCCAGACTGGGAAACACCTTTATATACAATGATACATTGAGCCGGACAGCCCCAGACTGGGAAACACCTTTATATACAATGATACATTGAGCAGGACAGCCCCAGACTGGGAAACACCTTTATATACAATGATACATTGAGCTGGACAGCCCCAGACTGGAAAACACCTTTATATACAATGATACATTGAGCTGGACAGCCCCAGACTGGGAAACACCTTTATATACAATGATACATTGAGCTGGACAGCCCCAGACTGGGAAACACCTTTATATACAATGATACATTGAGCTGACAGCCCCAGACTGGAAACACCTTTATATACAATGATACATTGAGCTGGACAGCCCCAGACTGGGAAACACCATTATATACAATGATACATTGAGCTGGACAGCCCCAGACTGGGAAACACCATTATATACAATGATACATTGAGCTGGACAGCCCCAGACCGGGAAACACCTTTATATACAATGATACATTGAGCTGGACAGCCCCAGACTGGAAAACACCTTTATATACAATGATACATTGAGCTGACAGCCCCAGACTGGGAAAACACCTTATATACAATGATACATTGAGCTGACAGCCCCAGACTGGAAACACCTTTATATACAATGATACATTGAGCTGGACAGCCCCAGACTGGAAACACCTTTATATACAATGATACATTGAGCTGGACAGCCCCAGACTGGAAACACCTTTATATACAATGATACATTGAGCTGGACAGCCCCAGACTGGGAAACACCTTTATATACAATGATACATTGAGCTGGACAGCCCCAGACTGGGAAACACCTTTATATACAATGATACATTGAGCTGGACAGCCCCAGACTGGAAAACACCTTTATATACAATGATACATTGAGCTGGACAGCCCCAGACTGGGAAACACCTTTATATACAATGATACATTGAGCTGACAGCCCCAGACTGGGAAACACCTTTATATACAATGATACATTGAGCTGGACAGCCCCAGACTGGGAAACACCTTATATACAATGATACATTGAGCGGACAGCCCCAGACTGGAAACACCTTTATATACAATGATACATTGAGCTGGACAGCCCCAGACTGGAAACACCTTTATATACAATGATACATTGAGCTGGACAGCCCCAGACTGGAAAACACCATTATATACAATGATACATTGAGCTGGACAGCCCCAGACTGGGAAACACCTTTATATACAATGATACATTGAGCTGGACAGCCCCAGACTGGGAAACACCTTTATATACAATGATACATTGAGCCGGACAGCCCCAGACTGGAAAACACCTTTATATACAATGATACATTGAGCTGGACAGCCCCAGACTGGGAAACACCTTTATATACAATGATACATTGAGCTGGACAGCCCCAGACCTGGAAACACCTTTATATACAATGATACATTGAGCTGGACAGCCCCAGACTGGGAAAACACCTTTATATACAATGATACATTGAGCTGGACAGCCCCAGACTGGGAAACACCTTTATATACAATGATACATTGAGCTGGACAGCCCCAGACTGGGAAACACCTTTATATACAATGATACATTGAGCTGGACAGCCCCAGACTGGAAACACCTTTATATACAATGATACATTGAGCTGGACAGCCCCAGACTGGGAAACACCTTTATATACAATGATACATTGAGCTGGACAGCCCCAGACTGGAAAACACCTTTATATACAATGATACATTGAGCCGGACAGCCCCAGACTGGAAAACACCATTATATACAATGATACATTGAGCTGGACAGCCCCAGACTGGGAAACACCTTTATATACAATGATACATTGAGCTGGACAGCCCCAGACTGGGAAACACCTTTATATACAATGATACATTGAGCTGGACAGCCCCAGACTGGAAAACACCTTTATATACAATGATACATTGAGCTGGACAGCCCCAGACTGGGAAACACCTTTATATACAATGATACATTGAGCTGGACAGCCCCAGACTGGAAACACCTTTATATACAATGATACATTGAGCTGGACAGCCCCAGACTGGGAAACACCTTTATATACAATGATACATTGAGCTGGACAGCCCCAGACTGGAAAACACCTTTATATACAATGATACATTGAGCTGGACAGCCCCAGACTGGAAAACACCTTATATACAATGATACATTGAGCTGACAGCCCCAGACTGGAAACACCTTTATATACAATGATACATTGAGCTGGACAGCCCCAGACTGGGAAACACCTTTATATACAATGATACATTGAGCTGGACAGCCCCAGACTGGGAAACACCTTTATATACAATGATACATTGAGCTGGACAGCCCCAGACTGGAAAACACCTTTATATACAATGATACATTGAGCTGGACAGCCCCAGACTGGAAACACCTTATATACAATGATACATTGAGCTGGACAGCCCCAGACTGGGAAACACCTTTATATACAATGATACATTGAGCTGGACAGCCCCAGACTGGGAAACACCTTTATATACAATGATACATTGAGCTGGACAGCCCCAGACTGGGAAACACCTTTATATACAATGATACATTGAGCCGGACAGCCCCAGACTGGGAAACACCTTTATATACAATGATACATTGAGCTGGACAGCCCCAGACTGGAAAACACCTTTATATACAATGATACATTGAGCTGGACAGCCCCAGACTGGAAAACACCTTATATACAATGATACATTGAGCTGACAGCCCCAGACTGAAACACCTTTATATACAATGATACATTGAGCTGGACAGCCCCAGACTGGGAAACACCTTTATATACAATGATACATTGAGCTGGACAGCCCCAGACTGGGAAACACCTTTATATACAATGATACATTGAGCTGGACAGCCCCAGACTGGGAAACACCTTTATATACAATGATACATTGAGCTGGACAGCCCCAGACTGGGAAACACCTTTATATACAATGATACATTGAGCTGGACAGCCCCAGACTGGGAAACACCTTTATATACAATGATACATTGAGCTGGACAGCCCCAGACTGGAAAACACCTTTATATACAATGATACATTGAGCTGGACAGCCCCAGACTGGAAAACACCATTATATACAATGATACATTGAGCTGGACAGCCCCAGACTGGGAAACACCTTTATATACAATGATACATTGAGCTGGACAGCCCCAGACTGGGAAACACCTTATATACAATGATACATTGAGCTGACAGCCCCAGACTGGAAACACCTTTATATACAATGATATATTGAGCTGGACACCCCCAGACTGGAAAACACCTTTATATACAATGATACATTGAGCTGGACAGCCCCAGACTGGGAAACACCATTATATACAATGATACATTGAGCTGGACAGCCCCAGACTGGGAAACACCTTTATATACAATGATACATTGAGCTGGAAAGCCCCAGACTGGGAAAACACCTTTATATACAATGATACATTGAGCTGGACAGCCCCAGACTGGGAAACACCTTTATATACAATGATACATTGAGCTGGACAGCCCCAGACTGGAAAACACCTTTATATACAATGATACATTGAGCTGGACAGCCCCAGACTGGAAACACCATTATATACAATGATACATTGAGCTGGACAGCCCCAGACTGGGAAACACCTTATATACAATGATACATTGAGCTGGACAGCCCCAGACCTGGGAAACACCTTTATATACAATGATACATTGAGCTGGACAGCCCCAGACTGGAAACACCTTTATATACAATGATACATTGAGCCGACAGCCCCAGACTGGAAAACACCTTTATATACAATGATACATTGAGCTGGACAGCCCCAGACTGGGAAACACCTTTATATACAATGATACATTGAGCTGGACAGCCCCAGACTGGGAAACACCTTTATATACAATGATACATTGAGCCGGACAGCCCCAGACTGGGAAACACCTTTATATACAATGATACATTGAGCCGGACAGCCCCAGACTGGGAAACACCTTTATATACAATGATACATTGAGCCGGACAGCCCCAGACTGGAAAACACCTTTATATACAATGATAAATTGAGCTGGACAGCCCCAGACTGGGAAACACCTTTATATACAATGATACATTGAGCGGACAGCCCCAGACCTGGAAACACGATTATATACAATGATACATTAATCTGGACAGCCCCAGACCGGGAAACACCTTTATATACAATGATACATTGAGCTGGACAGCCCCAGACTGGAAAACACCTTTATATACAATGATACATTGAGCTGGACAGCCCCAGACTGGAGAACACCATTATATACAATGATACATTGAGCTGGACAGCCCCAGACCGGGAAACACGATTATATACAATGATACATTAAGCTGGACAGCCCCAGACCGGGAAACACCTTTATATACAATGATACATTGAGCGGACAGTCCCAGACTGGGAAACACCTTTATATACAATGATACATTGAGCGGACAGCCCCAGACTGGGAAACACCTTTATATACAATGATACATTGAGCGGACAGCCCCAGACTGGAAAACACCATTATATACAATGATACATTGAGCCGGACAGCCCCAGACTGGGAAACACCTTTATATACAATGATACATTGAGCCGGACAGCCCCAGACTGGGAAACACCTTTATATACAATGATACATTGAGCTGGACAGCACCAGACTAGGAAACACCTTTATATACAATGATACATTGAGCCGGACAGCCCCAGACTGGAAAACACCATTATATACAATGATACATTGAGCTGGACAGCCCCAGACTGGGAAACACCTTTATATACAATGTTACATTGAGCCGGACAGCCCCAGACTGGAAAACACCTTTATATACAATGATACATTGAGCCGGACAGCCCCAGACTGGAAAACACCATTATATACAATGATACATTGAGCCGGACAGCCCCAGACTGGGAAACACCTTTATATACAATGATACATTGAGCCGGACAGCCCCAGACTGGGAAACACCTTTATATACAATGATACATTGAGCTGGACAGCACCAGACTAGGAAACACCTTTATATACAATGATACATTGAGCCGGACAGCCCCAGACTGGAAAACACGATTATATACAATGATACATTGAGCTGGACAGCCCCAGACTGGGAAACACCTTTATATACAATGTTACATTGAGCCGGACAGCCCCAGACTGGGAAACACCTTTATATACAATGATACATTGAGCCGGACAGCCCCAGACTGGAAAACACCTTTATATACAATGATAAATTGAGCTGGACAGCCCCAGACTGGGAAACACCTTTATATACAATGATACATTGAGCCGGACAGCCCCAGACCGGGAAACACGATTATATACAATGATACATTAATCTGGACAGCCCCAGACCGGGAAACACCTTTATATACAATGATACATTGAGCTGGACAGCCCCAGACTGGAAAACACCTTTATATACAATGATACATTGAGCTGGACAGCCCCAGACTGGAAAACACCATTATATACAATGATACATTGAGCTGGACAGCCCCAGACCGGGAAACACGATTATATACAATGATACATTAAGCTGGACAGCCCCAGACCGGGAAACACCTTTATATACAATGATACATTGAGCCGGACAGTCCCAGACTGGGAAACACCTTTATATACAATGATACATTGAGCCGGACAGCCCCAGACTGGAAAACACCTTTATATACAATGATACATTGAGCCGGACAGCCCCAGACTGGAAAACACCATTATATACAATGATACATTGAGCCGGACAGCCCCAGACTGGGTAACACCTTTATATACAATGATACATTGAGCCGGACAGCCCCAGACTGGGAAACACCTTTATATACAATGATACATTGAGCTGGACAGCACCAGACTAGGAAACACCTTTATATACAATGATACATTGAGCCGGACAGCCCCAGACTGGAAAACACCATTATATACAATGATACATTGAGCTGGACAGCCCCAGACTGGGAAACACCTTTATATACAATGATACATTGAGCTGGACAGCCCCAGACTGGGAAACACCTTTATATACAATGATACATTGAGCTGGTTAGCCCCAGACTGGGAAACACCTTTATATACAATGATACATTGAGCTGGACAGCCCCAGACCAGGAAACACCTTTATATACAATGATACATTGAGCTGCCCACCCCAGACTGGAAAACACCATTATATACAATGATACATTGAGCTGGACAGCCCCAGACTGGAAAACACCTTTATATACAATGATACATTGAGCTGGACAGCCCCAGACTGGAAAACACCATTATATACAATGATACATTGAGCTGGACAGCCCCAGACTGGAAACACGATTATATACAATGATACATTAAGCTGGACAGCCCCAGACCGGGAAACACCTTTATATACAATGATACATTGAGCTGGACAGCCCCAGACTGGAAAAAACCTTTATATACAATGATACATTGAGCTGGACAGCCCCAGACTGGAAAACACCATTATATACAATGATACATTGAGCTGGACAGCCCCAGACCGGGAAACACGATTATATACAATGATACATTAAGCTGGACAGCCCCAGACCGGGAAACACCTTTATATACAATGATACATTGAGCCGGACAGCCCCAGACTGGGAAACACCTTTATATACAATGATACATTGAGCCGGACAGCCCCAGACTGGAAAACACCTTTATATACAATGATACATTGAGCCGGACAGCCCCAGACTGGAAAACACCATTATATACAATGATACATTGAGCTGGACAGCCCCAGACTGGGAAACACCTTTATATACAATGATACATTTAGCCGGACAGCCCCAGACTGGGAAACACCTTTATATACAATGATACATTGAGCTGGACAGCACCAGACTAGGAAACACCTTTATATACAATGATACATTGAGCCGGACAGCCCCAGACTGGAAAACACCATTATATACAATGATACATTGAGCCGGACAGCCCCAGACTGGGAAACACCTTTATATACAATGATACATTGAGCCGGACAGCCCCAGACTGGGAAACACCTTTATATACAATGATACATTGAGCTGGACAGCCCCAGACTGGGAAACACCTTTATATACAATGATACATTGAGCTGGACAGCCCCAGACCGGGAAACACCTTTATATACAATGATACATTGAGCTGCCCACCCCAGACTGGAAAACACCATTATATACAATGATACATTGAGCTGGACAGCCCCAGACTGGAAAACACTTTTATATACAATGATACATTGAGCCGGACAACCCCAGACTGGGAAACACCTTTATATACAATGATACATTGAGCTGGACATTACCAGACTAGGAAACACCTTTATATACAATGATACATTGAGCCGGACAGCCCCAGACTGGAAAACACCATTATATACAATGATACATTGAGCTGGACAGCCCCAGACTGGGAAACACCTTTATATACAATGATACATTGAGCTGGACAGCACCAGACTGGGAAACACCTTTATATACAATGATACATTGAGCCGGACAGGCCCAGACTGGAAAACACCATTATATACAATGATACATTGAGCTGGACAGCCCCAGACTGGGAAACACCATTATATACAATGATACATTGAGCTGGACAGCCCCAGACTGGGAAACACCTTTATATACAATGATACATTGAGCTGGACAGCCCCAGACTGGGAAACACCTTTATATACAATGATACATTGAGCTGGACAGCCCCAGACTGGGAAACACCTTTATATACAATGATACATTGAGCTGGACAGCCCCAGACTGGGAAACACCTTTATATACAATGATACATTGAGCTGGACAGCCCCGACCGGGAAACACCTTTATATACAATGATACATTGAGCTGCCCACCCCAGACTGGAAAACACCATTATATACAATGATACATTGAGCTGGACAGCCCCAGACTGGAAAACACCTTTATATACAATGATACATTGAGCCGGACAGCCCCAGACTGGAAAACACCTTTATATACAATGATACATTGAGCTGCCCACCCCAGACTGGAAAACACCCTTATATACAATGATACATTGAGCTGGACAGCCCCAGACTGGAAAACACCTTTATATACAATGATACATTGAGCCGGACAACCCCAGACTGGGAAACACCTTTATATACAATGATACATTGAGCTGGACATTACCAGACTAGGAAACACCTTTATATACAATGATACATTGAGCCGGACAGCCCCAGACTGGAAAACACCATTATATACAATGATACATTGAGCTGGACAGCCCCAGACTGGGAAACACCTTTATATACAATGATACATTGAGCTGGACAGCACCAGACTAGGAAACACCTTTATATACAATGATACATTGAGCCGGACAGGCCCAGACTGGAAAACACCATTATATACAATGATACATTGAGCCGGACAGCCCCAGACTGGGAAACACCATTATATACAATGATACATTGAGCCGGACAGCCCCAGACTGGGAAACACCTTTATATACAATGATACATTGAGCTGGACAGCCCCAGACTGGGAAACACCTTTATATACAATGATACATTGAGCTGGACAGCCCCAGACTGGGAAACACCTTTATATACAATGATACATTGAGCTGGACAGCCCCCGACCGGGAAACACCTTTATATACAATGATACATTGAGCTGCCCACCCCAGACTGCAAAACACCTTTATATACAATGATACATTGAGTTGGACAGCCCCAATCTGGAAAACACCTTTATATACAATGATACATTGAGCCGGACAGCCCCAGACTGGAAAACACCTTTATATACAATGATACATTGAGCCGGACAGCCCCAGACTGGAAAACACCATTATATACAATGATACATTGAGCTGGACAGCCCCAGACTGGGAAACACCTATATATACAATGATACATTGAGCCGGACAGCCCCAGACTGGGAAACACCTTTATATACAATGATACATTGAGCTGGACAGCACCAGACTAGGAAACACCTTTATATACAATGATACATTGAGCCGGACAGCCCCAGACTGGAAAACACGATTATATACAATGATACATTGAGCTGGACAGCCCCAGACTGGGAAACACCTTTATATACAATGATACATTGAGCTGGACAGCCACAGACTGGGAAACACCTTTATATACAATGATACATTGAGCTGGACAGCCCCAGACTGGGAAACACCTTTATATACAATGATACATTGAGCTGGACAGCACCAGACTAGGAAACACCTTTATATACAATGATACATTGAGCTGCCCACCCCAGACTGGAAAACACCATTATATACAATGATACATTGAGCTGGACAGCCCCAGACCGGGAAACACCTTTATATACAATGATACATTGAGCTGCCCACCCCAGACTGGAAAACACCATTATATACAATGATACATTGAGCTGGACAGCCCCAGACTGGAAAACACCTTTATATACAGTGATACATTGAGCCGGACAGCCCCAGACTGGGAAACACCTTTATCTACAATGATACATTGAGCCGGACAGCCCCAGACTGGGAAAGGAGGAGAAAAGGGAGATTTGCTGAATTGGCCGTTTCTCTTTTTTTCTCTGAACTGCACTATTAGTACAAGTCCTGTGGAGTTCTTACTGCTGAGGTTGACATGTCAGTGTGTGTGTGTGTGCGTATCTGGTGTGCGTATTTAAGTGTATGTGTATGTTTGTGTATGCGCAATATCAAATCAATAGTGGTAAGTGGTAGCTCTCTCCTCTATTCTCCTCTCTCTCTTCTCTTCTGTGACTCTATGGCCCAGGCCTGAGGCATATATATTTTACCACCCACCACACTTCCTCTTCGTCTGCTGGCTGGTGTTCAAGGCGTGTGCCCAATACATAACATGCTGCGGTTTGTCCTGCTGCCTCTCCTTTGTGTATGTCTAAGAGGAGTTTAGATGGCATACACCTTCCTGTACTTGCCATTGTGATTGCAATGTCTTTACGTAATAAGAATCAAAGGGTTTAGTCACAAAGGACTAAATTAGTCTTATTATGACATCACAAAGGACTCATCGGCCATTCCCATAATGGCCCGAATGTTTTATGTTTGATTTGTGTCTGCCAGCTATTTCTGAACACAGCACTCTCCCTCCAGGTAACAGATACTCCAGATTAGCTTTCTTCACACGAAACACATTGAAGCACATTGAAGCTAGAGCATCTGTTATTCTCTATACTGTCATCTTGCTATTGTCTCTATGAAGCTGTGAAAATGTATTGTCACATGAACAGAAAATAAATGAAATGTGCGGAATCTTGCGTCTGCTACCTTATTGTTGTCATGTTGTGTTGCTACCGTGCTGTGTTGTCACATGTTGTTGTTTTAGGTCTTTCTTTATGTAGTGTAGTGTAGTGTTGTGTTGTCTCTCATGTCGTGACGTGTTTTGTCCTATATTTAAATATTCTTTTAATTTTTTTTTTTTATCCCAGCCCCCATCCCCGCAGGAGGCCTTTTGCCTTTTGGTTGGCCGTCATTGTCAATAACAATTTGTTCTTAACTGACTTGCCTAGTTAAATGAAGGTTAAATAAGTAAAAAAAATACTAAAATAAAATAAAAGCTACAGATACAAACATTAGGTTGTAAATTAGATGTTGTGGTGCATCTGTGTGTGTGTGTGTGTGTGTGTGTGTGTGTGTGTGTGTGTGTGTGTGTGTGTGTGTGTGTGTGTGTGTGTGTGTGTGTGTGTGTGTGTGTGTGTGTGTGTGTGTGTGTGTGTCTGTGTCTGTGTGTCTGTGTGTGTGTGTGTGAGTGTGTGTTTAACTATTCTTGTGGGGACCATAAGTGCCCACAAGAATAGTAAACAAACAAATATTTGACCAACTGGGGACATTTTGTTAGTACCCACGAGGTCAAATGCTATTTCTAGGGGGTTTAGGGTTAAGGTTAGAATTAGTGTTAGAATTACGTTAAGGCTTAGGGTTAGGAACTAGGGTTAGTTTTAGGTTTAGGGTAAAGGTTAGGTTTTTGGGTTAGGTTTAGGGTTAGGGTTAGGGGTTATGGAAAATATGATTTCGAATGGGACTGAATTGTGTGTGCAACTGGCTCTCACAATCTCACTTCAGAATTGGACGTCATCCATGTTTCTCAAACATCAAAGTTCTTCCAAACGTTACATTTTGAAGTGTTTAAAGTTAAGTTTAGGCATTAACTCCAAATTCTTAAGTAACAGCACTCACTGTTGTCCCTAGTGGCCGGTTTCCACGTCATCTCCCGACGTCCTCAGACATGGATAGATGTCGAATACTGACTTGCATCACGAGTGACGTGTGTGTGTGTGTGCATACCATGTTTGTGTGCTTTCATTAGCTTATCATCTTGAGTCCGAATTACTAACTCTACACTAAAGACAACCTTTCTCCTGATCTCTTCTCACTTATAACTACAAACACTGTTGTCTGCAGACACATAGCTTAAACAGCCACTCTACACTGGTGTCTGCAGACACATAGCTTAAACAGCCACTCTACACTGGTGTCTGCAGACACATAGCTTAAACAGCCACTCTACAGTGGTGTCTGCAGACACATAGCTTAAACAGCCACTCTACACTGTTATCTGCAGACACATAGCTTAAACAGCCACTCTACACTGGTGTCTGCAGACACATAGCTTAAACAGCCACTCTACACTGTTATCTGCAGACACATAGCTTAAACAGCCACTCTACACTGGTGTCTGCAGACACATAGCTTAAACAGCCACTCTACACTGGTGTCTGCAGACACATAGCTTAAACAGCAACTCTACACTGGTGTCTGCAGACACATAGCTTAAACAGCCACTCTACACTGTTATCTGCAGACACATAGCTTAAACAGCCACTCTACACTGTTATCTGCAGACACATAGCTTAAACAGCCACTCTACACTGTTGTCTGCAGACACATAGCTTAAACAGCCACTCTACACTGGTGTCTGCAGACACATAGCTTAAACAGCCACTCTACACTGGTGTCTGCAGACACATAGCTTAAACAGCCACTCTACACTGATGTACATCTATGTTTTCTCTACTTCTGTTTTCATGTTTAGTTTGTTCTCTAATACATTATCCAGTATCTGAAAGCTGCTTATGATTCCCCATGTCCTCGCTCGCTCCTCACTGCAACACAAACTCAGTCCCCCTTCTGTGACAATAACACCTCCCCTACTGAATGGCCTACATTTCCACAGAATGTAGATCCCTGGACTATTTTACCTATAAGCATTGCCTTTATTTCCACGTTTTATGCAGCCTGGCCTACATTACCCATAATCCCACAGATTTCCCCACGTGAGTTGATGCGTGTATGTGTGTGTGCATTTAGGGTTTAGAGGTTTCCCGTCAGGTCTATATGTTGTCATAGTGAGTGTGGAAATTAGAACAGATACCAGTGCAGATATCTCTGCTAAGCATACTTCAACGGCATCAGAAGTGGAGCCAGTAGACAGACTTATAAGGACCCCAGTCAACAACATTCCTGATGGCCATTCTCATACTCTCTCTCTCTCTCTCTCTCTCTCTCTCTCAGTGTTTCTTATGAGGTCCTGATGACTGTATGACACAACAGAGATATTCCTAGCCCTGGGTGTGATACAGGGAAGGGGGAGTAGAGAGATATAACCGGGGGTCCATGGAGGGTGTTTGTGTCGCTCATGGATTTAGAGACAGTGCTGCGGATAACAGAGAGGAGGATACGTGCTGCATTGGGGAAAGTCACACCAGGTAAGGAATGGGTTAGACAGTTTGAAAAAGAGAGAGGGAGAGGGAAAGGGAGTGAGGGAGTGAGAGAGAGGGAGATGGAGAGGGAGAGAGGGAGAGGGAAAGGGAGAGAGAGAAAGGGAGAGAGACAGAGAGGAACGGAGGGTCACAGCATGTTACTGTGGTTGTCTGGTCAGGACACTGTGGTAAGTCACTGGGTTCCTGTTGGGTCACAGATGAAGCCTATTGGATGGTTCATAATACTATTGCACTGGGGAAATTGAGAATCAAACCAACAAGCAGTTGATGCCTAAATTGTCTGCTTGTTCAATCTGTAAACCTGTAGCTAGTCATCTTTGGTATTTGCTTTTTATAAAGTTATGAAATATTCTGTCTAGCCCTATTGTGATGTCCTCATGCCATATTCAATGTGGCCCTACAGTGATTTCATTATAACAAATGCTATCATTGTAGATTTTGTCTGGCCCTATTGTGAAGTCATCATGTCAAATTCCCACTGGCCCTGTTGTGATGTCATCATGTTACAGTAAATTCTGTCTATGCAGATTCGGTCTGTCCCTATTGTGATTTCATATGGCCCTATTGTGATGTCATCATGTCAGATTCTATCTGTGATTGGCAGCAGTTGATTTTCTTTCTGTCCCCCTGGTCATGATTTAAACTCCAAATTTGCGCGCACACACATACACACACACATGCACACACAGTGTGACCTGACCCCTGAAGTTTGTAAAGGTGTTTGATAAGGCAGGCGTCAGACTCAAGTCTCTGTCTGAGGACTCTGTTTGAAGAGTGTGTGTGTGTGTGTGTGTGTGTGTGTGTGTGTGTGTGTGTGTGTGTGTGTGTGTGTGTGTGTGTGTGTGTGTGTGTGTGTGTGTGCGTGCGTGCGTGCGTGCGTGTGTGTGTGTGCGTGCAGTGTGTGTGTAGCCCCCGAAAAAGAGACCTCCCTGAAACGTTCCACCAATTATTTTCCATACCTCTATCTATAATCGGAGCAGTTTGAGAAAGAAGATGGAATATTTAATAATATTAGAAATATTCAGAGGGTGATAAGCTGTGGCTGCTTCTTGATGTTTACTTGATATAAACTATATCAGATTATGTTTTTACTGCGTATTTTTGATCATTGTGTTCATGAAGGAGAGGACATGCTTTTTAATCCTCACATGGATCCTTTATATAAAACTAATCTTTTAACTCTCCTAACAAATTACAACTATATTACCCCTCCTCCCGTTCTCCTCCTCATCCTCCTCCTGTCCTCCTCCTTCTCCTTCTTTTCCTCCTCCTCTTCCTCCTCCTCCTATTCCTCCTCCTCCTCTTCTTCCTCCTCCTCTTGTGATATTGTACATTCATGTTTCCATATTCTACCCTTGATTGAAACAAACCTGTGTTTCTAGTATCTAAAGTATACCTGTGTGTGTGTGTGTGTGTGTGTGTGTGTGTGTGTGTGTGTGTGTGTGTGTGTGTGTGTGTGTGTGTGTGTGTGTGTGTGTGCGTGCATATTTTCCAAGGTAGTTAATCCTTGTCAGCACCTGGTATTGTCCCTGCTGTGGAAACCTCTCTGTTGACTGACCTGTGTACTAATAATAAATGCAGGATATTTACAGCTGTATACCTGTCAGCCCTGTCCACCTCAGGATTCATATGTATCAAGCATCTCAGAGTAACAGCACTGATCTAGGGTCAGGTCCCCTCTGTATATGTAATCTTATTAATTGTGATCTACAAGGCAAAACTGATCCTAAATCAGCCCTCCAACTCTGAGACACTTGGTACATACAGCGCCAGGTCTCTTTCATACCGTCTCTAGTCCTTCTCATCCTTAAATGTCGGCATAACATCAGATTATTGGATTACAGGGATGTAGCATTAGGTCTAAATATTAATCCTAGTGTAGCTGCACCTTTTATAGTGCAGAGTAACGAGATGGGACTGAGTTAAACTTCTTCGTGATCGATGTCCCTTCCACGGGACGGTTGAGCTAATGTAGGCTAATGCGATTAGCATGAGATTGTAAGTAACAAGATTATTTCCCAGGACATAGACATATCTGATATTGGCAGAAAGCTTCAATTCTTGCAAATACACTGCTGCGATCTAGTGGCCAAAATCTAAATTGCACCTGGGCTGGAATAATACATTATGGACTTTCTCTTGCATTTCAAAGATGATGGTAAAAAAAAAAATACAAAATAATGTTTTTTTTTTCTTTGTATTATCTTTTACCAGATCTACTGTGTTATATTCTACTACATTCCTTTCACATTTCCATAAACTTCAAAGTGTTTCCTTTCAAATGGTACCAATAATATGTATATCCTTGCTTCAGGGCCTGAGCTACAGGCAGTTAGATTTGGGTATGTCATTTTAGGCGAAAATTTAAAAAAAGGGGCTAATCCTTAAGAGGGTTTAATGGGTTTATAATCTCTCTGTGAAAAGAGGTATGAGGTGAAACTAGAGAAGGTGGATGGCGTGTTCCAAGTTAGATCATTCTGAGTACCAGGTGAACCAAATGAAGTCCATTAGTCCATCATCCTTCCTCCTGTTTATGGGGTTCTATCATTGCTGGTGGCATTACTAAGTTCAGCCTGGTAGATGGAAGGAAAGTTGACATGGATCATAACAGGTTGTGTGTGAAGTGACGTGACACTAACAATATGGACACCGGAGTAGGGATGAGATAAGAGGTGACATTAGGTCATACTATCCTCGACCTATTCTAAGGTTGAGGTGAACACACACGCAGGTTCACACATGCATACACCTTTTGCTGTGTTTCACATCTCCCCAATGGCCTCTCTGGCCCCCAAATACAGAACTCAGGAGAATCTCAGCCACACACACACAGGTCCCCAAAGCCATCACTCAGGAGAACTTGATTCCCTGAAGCAGCAGAGTGTGGGCCTTTAGGAGGCAAACCCGCATCGACCCTCAACAGGACCTCTAACTCACCTCCAGACAGACAGACAAAGACAGGAGGAGAAAAAGGGAGATGTGAAGGGGAGAAAGAGGAGGAGAGGAAATAGACATGGAAGGAAAGGTTGAGAAGTGGAAGAGAGAGATGAGGAGAGGAAATAGACATGGAAGGAGAGTTTGAGAGGTGGAGGAGAGAGAGGAGGAGAGGAAATAGACATGGAAGGAGAGGTTGAGAGGTGGAGGAGAGAGAGGAGGAGAGGAAATAGACATGGAAGGAGAGGTTGAGAGGTGGAGGAGAGAGAGAGGAGAGGAAATAGACATGGAAGGAGAGGTTGAGAGGTGGTGGAGAAAGAGGAGGAGAGGAAATAGACATGGAAGGAGAGGTTGAGAGGTGGAGGAGAGAGAGGAGGAGAGGAAATAGACATGGAAGGAGAGGTTGAGAGGTGGAGGAGAGAGAGAGGAGAGGAAATAGACATGGAAGGAGAGGTTGAGAGGTGGAGGAGAAAGAGGAGGAGAGGAAATAGACATGGAAGGAGAGGTTGAGAGGTGGAGGAGAGAGAGGAGGAGAGGAAATAGACATGGAAGGAGAGGTTGAGAGGTGGAGGAGAGAGAGAGGAGGAGAGGAAATAGACATGGAAGGAGAGGTTGAGAGGTGGAGGAGAGAGAGGAGGAGAGGAAATAGACATGGAAGGAGAGGTTGAGAGGTGGAGGAGAGAGAGAGGAGAGGAAATAGACATGGAAGGAGAGGTTGAGAGGTGGAGGAGAGAGAGGAGGAGAGGAAATAGACATGGAAGGAGAGGTTGAGAGGTGGAGGAGAGAGAGAGAGAGAGAGAGAGAGAGAGAGAGAGGAAATAGACATGGAAGGAGAGGTTGAGAGGTGGAGGAGAGAGAGAGGAGAGGAATTAAACATGGAAGGAGAGGTTGAGAGGTGGAGGAGAGAGAGAGGAGAGGAAATAGACATGGAAGGAGAGGTTGAGAGGTGGAGGAGAGAGAGAGAGAGAGGAGAGGAAATAGACATGGAAGGAGAGGTTGAGAGGTGGAGGAGAGAGAGGAGAGGAAATAGACATGGAAGGAGAGGTTGAGAGGTGGAGGAGAAAGAGGAGGAGAGGAAATAGACATGGAAGGAGAGGTTGAGAGGTGGAGGAGAGAGAGGAGGAGAGGAAATATACATGGAAGGAGAGGTTGAGAGGTGGAGGAGAGAGAGGAGGAGAGGAAATAGACATGGAAGGAGAGGTTGAGAGGTGGAGGAGAGAGAGAGGAGGAGAGGAAATAGACATGGAAGGAGAGGTTGAGAGGTGGAGGAGAGAGAGAGGAGAGGAAATAGACATGGAAGGAGAGGTTGAGAGGTGGAGGAGAGAGAGGAGGAGAGGAAATAGACATGGAAGGAGAGGTTGAGAGGTGGAGGAGAGAGAGAGAGAGAGAGAGAGGAGAGGAAATAGACATGGAAGGAGAGGTTGAGAGGTGGAGGAGAGAGAGAGGAGAGGAATTAAACATGGAAGGAGAGGTTGAGAGGTGGAGGAGAGAGAGAGGAGAGGAAATAGACATGGAAGGAGAGGTTGAGAGGTGGAGGAGAGAGAGAGAGAGAGGAGAGGAAATAGACATGGAAGGAGAGGTTGAGAGGTGGAGGAGAGAGAGAGGAGAGGAAATAGACATGGAAGGAGAGGTTGAGAGGTGGAGGAGAAAGAGGAGGAGAGGAAATAGACATGGAAGGAGAGGTTGAGAGGTGGAGGAGAGAGAGGAGGAGAGGAAATAGACATGGAAGGAGAGGTTGAGAGGTGGAGGAGAGAGAGAGGAGAGGAAATAGACATGGAAGGAGAGGTTGAGAGGTGGAGGAAAAAGAGGAGGAGAGGAAATAGACATGGAAGGAGAGGTTGAGAGGTGGAGGAGAGAGAGGAGGAGAGGAAATAGACATGGAAGGAGAGGTTGAGAGGTGGAGGAGAGAGAGGAGGAGAGGAAATAGACATGGAAGGAGACGTTGAGAGGTGGAGGAGAGAGAGGAGGAGAGGAAATAGACATGGAAGGAGAGGTTGAGAGGTGGAGGAGAGAGAGGAGGAGAGGAAATAGACATGGAAGGAGAGGTTGAGAGGTGGAGGAGAGAGAGAGAGAGGAGAGGAAATAGACATGGAAGGAGAGGTTGAGAGGTGGAGGAGAGAGAGAGGAGAGGAATTAAACATGGAAGGAGAGGTTGAGAGGTGGAGGAGAGAGAGAGGAGAGGAAATAGACATGGAAGGAGAGGTTGAGAGGTGGAGGAGAGAGAGAGAGAGAGGAGAGGAAATAGACATGGAAGGAGAGGTTGAGAGGTGGAGGAGAGAGAGGAGGAGAGGAAATAGACATGGAAGGAGAGGTTGAGAGGTGGAGGAGAGAGAGGAGGAGAGGAAATAGACATGGAAGGAGAGGTTGAGAGGTGGAGGAGAGAGAGGAGGAGAGGAAATAGACATGGAAGGAGAGTTTCAAAGATGGAGGAGAGAGAGGAAGAAAGAAGATTAGGTTTTATTTAGGCCCATTTAATTGCAAGGCCTTACTACATCATCACTGAATCGTCATTGGACCACAGGTACCATCACTGTAACTTGATTGGTTGGCAGATGTTATCAATGAAACTTGAATGGGCCATAGACAGTGATTGACTGGATGGTGAATGACAGCCCCCCATGTTACAGAGAGGTTACTGACTGGATGGTGATTGACAGCCCCCCATGTTACAGAGAGGTTACTGACTGGATGGTGAATGACAGCCCCCCATGTTACAGAGAGGTTACTGACTGGATGGTGAATGACAGCCCCCCATGTTACATAGAGGTTACTGACTGGATGGTGAATGACTGCCCCCCATGTTACAGAGAGGTTACTGACTGGATGGTGAATGACAGCCCCCCATGTTACAGAGAGGTTACTGACTGGATGGTGAATGACAGCCCCCCATGTTACAGAGAGGTTACTGACTGGATGGTGAATGACAGCTCCCCATGTTACAGAGAGGTTACTGACTGGATGGTGAATGACAGCCCCCCATGTCACAGAGAGGTTACTGACTGGATGGTGAATGACAGCCCCCCATGTCACAGAGAGGTTACTGACTGGATGGTGAATGACAGCCCCCCATGTTACAGAGAGGTTACTGACTGGATGGTGAATGACAGCCCCCCATGTTACAGAGAGGTTACTGACTGGATGGTGAATGACAGCTCCCCATGTTACAGAGAGGTTACTGACTGGATGGTGAATGACAGCCCCCCATGTTACAGAGAGGTTACTGACTGGATGGTGAATGACAGCCCCCCATGTTACAGAGAGGTTACTGGCTGGATGGTGAATGACAGCCCCCCATGTCACAGAGAGGTTACTGACTGGATGGTGAATGACAGCCCCCCATGTTACAGAGAGGTTACTGACTGGATGGTGAATGACAGCCCCCCATGTTACAGAGAGGTTACTGGCTGGATGGTGAATGACAGCCCCCCATGTCACAGAGAGGTTACTGACTGGATGGTGAATGACAGCCCCCCATGTTACAGAGAGGTTACTGACTGGATGGTGAATGACAGCCCCCCATGTTACAGAGAGGTTACTGACTGGATGGTGAATGACAGCCCCCCATGTTACAGAGACAGATATATGACCCTATAGCTCCTAGACATGATGGGGCGGCCCTGTCAACCCTTTCTTCTTAATGACACACCCCTTATCGTGTGTGTGTGTGTGTGTGTGTGTGTGTGTGTGTGTGTGTGTGTGTGTGTGTGTGTTGTGCACTGTATGAGAGCGAAGTTTAATGATGAAACAGTGAAATACAGTATTCATATCTACAGCCTTTTGTTTATTTCTAACATGCGTGTTGTGGAGGCACACTGTATATGAGGAGCATGGAAATGTTGTTCATCGCTGAGAAAGAAAGAGAGAGGGATGGAGGAAGAGGAAGAGATTGGAAGGGGTCTGGTGTTGATTGGGTTCATTGACACATAGAGGCGTCACTCACCATGTCTTGGAGGGAGGGCGGGTGGGTGGGTGGGAGGGAGGGGTAGCACTGGTTTGGACATTCAGTGCTTCAGATGGTCTTTTTATAGCAACAGTACTCAGCCTAGTTCCCTGGCTGATAGGAACAGGAGGGAGAGGAACAGGAGGTAGAGGAAGAGGAGGGTGAGGAAGAGGGAGTGTAAAGGGAAGAGGAGGGAGAGGAAGAGGAAGTGGAGGGAGAGGAAGAGGCTTCGCTCCAGCCTGTTAAATCAGTAATAACGGTAATGTAATGGTTAAATTACAAAAGGGAAAATAAATAAACATAAATATGGGTTGTATTTACAATGGTGTTTGTTCGTCACTGCTTGCCCTTTTCTTGTGGCAACAGGTCACAAATATTGCTGCTGTGATGGCACACTGTGGTATTTCACCCAGTAGATATGGGAGTTTATCAAAATTGGTGTTGTTTTCAAATTCTTTGTGGATCTGTGTAATCTGAGGGAAATATGTGTCTCTAATATGGTCATACATTTGTCAGGAGATTAGGAAGTGCAGCTCATTTTCCACCTCATTTTGAGGGCAGTGTGCACATAGCCTGTCTTCTCTTGAGAGCCTGGTCTGCCTACGACGGCCTTTCTCAATAGCAAGGCTATACTACTATACTGAATCTGTACATAGTCAAAGCTTTCCTTAAGTTTGGGTCAGTCACAGTGGTCAGGTATTCTGCCACTGTGTACTCTGTTTAGGGCCAAATAGCATTCTAGTTTGCTCAGTTTTTTGTTAATTCTTTCCAATGTGTCAAGTAATTATCTTTTTGTTTTCTCATGATTTGGTTGGGTCTAATTGTGTTGCTGTCCTGGGGCTCTGTGGGGTATGTTTGTGTTTGTGAACAGAGCCCCAGGACCAGCTTGCTTAGGGGACTCTTCTCCAGGTTCATCTCTCTGTAGGTGATGGCTTTGTTATGGAAGGTTTGGAAATCGCTTCCTTTTACATACAGTTGAGTTGGAAGTTTACACACACTTGGAGTGACACTTGGAGTCATTAAAACTCGTTTTTCAACCACTCAACAAATTTCTTGTTAACAAACTATAGTTTTGGCAAGTCGGTTAGGTCATCTACTTTGTGCATGACACAAGTCATTTTTTCAACAATTGTTTACAGACAGATTATTTAACTTATAATTCACTGCATCTCAATTCCAGTGGGTCAGAAGTTTACATACACTAAGTTGACTGTGCCTTTAAACAGCTTGGAAAATTCCAGAAAATGATGTCATGGCTTTAGAAGCTTCTGATAGGCTAATTTACATTATTTGAGTCAATTGGAGGTGTACCTGTGAATGTATTTCAAGGCCTACCTTCACACTTAGTGCCTCTTTGCTTGACATCATGGGAAAATCAAAATAAATCATCCAAGACCTCAGAAAAAAATGTGTATACCTCCACAAGTCTGGTTCATCCTTGGGAGCAATTTCCAAACATCTGAAGGTACCACATTCATCTGTACAAACAATAGTACGCAAGTATAAACACCATGGGACCATGCAGCCGTCTTATCGCTGTAAGGGGTGCGTAGTCGGTGGCAGGGAAGTCAGACGCAGGAGAGCAGAACTTGGTAATAGCCGGAGCAGTTTAATAAACAAAACCCACGGCATAAATGTAACAAGAACAAAATTGGGTACCGACGCACACCAAAACACACGTGCACATGCACTTACAATAAACAATTACGGACAAGGACATGGGGAAACCAGAGGGTTAAATACACAACATGTAATTGAGGGAAATGGAACCAGGTGTGTTGGAAGACAAGACAAAACCAATGGATAAAAGAAAAAAGGATCGGCGATGGCTAGAAGGTCAGTGACGTCGACCACCGAATGCCACCAGTACAAGAAGAGGGACCAACTTCGGTGGAAGTCGTGACAGTACCCCCAGCCGCACGTCGACACCGACCTCGGGGACGACCCGGAGGGTGAGGCCTTGACCGGAACCCAGCACCTCTCCTCCAGACCGTACCCCTCCCACTCCACAAGATACTGAAGGCCCCTCGCCCGACGCCTCAAATCCAGTATGGAGCGAACGGAGTACGCCGGGAACCCCCCCCCCCGATGTCCAGAGGGGGCGGAGGAACCTCCCGCACCTCAGACTCCTGGAGCAGACCAGCAACCACTGGTCTGAGGAGAGACACATGGAACGAGGGGTTAATACGGTAATTGGGTGGAAGCTGTAACCTATAACAAACTTCGTTCACTCTCCTCAAGACTTTAAATGGCCCTACAAACCGCGGCCCTAGCTTCCGGCAGGGCAGGCGGAGGGGCAAGTTTCGGGTCGAGAGCCAGACCCAGCCCCCCGGTGCGAACACCGGGGTCTCACTGCGGTGGCGATCTGCATTCTCCTTTTGGCGCAAAACCGCCTGCTGAAGGTGAACACGAACAGACTCCCAATCCTCCGCGCGCCTGAACCAGTCGTCCACCGCAGGAACCTCAGTCTGACCCTGATGCCAAGGCGCCAGGACCGGCTGGTACCCTAGTACACACTGGAAAGGAGAGGAGTGGCGAAGCGAGTTCTGTGCCATCTCGGCCCAGGGCACAAACGCCGCCTACTCCCCCGGCCGGTCCTGGCAATAGGACCGCAGAAACCTGCCCACATTCTGGTTAACTCTCTCCACCTGCCCATTACTCTCGGGGTGAAAACCTGAAGTAAGGCTGATTGAGACCCCCAGATGCTCCATAAACGCCTTCCAGACTCTAGACGTGAACTGGGGACCCCGATCAGACACTATATCCTCAGGCACCCCGTACTGCCGGAAGACGTGTGTAAACAAGGCCTCCGCAGTTTGTAGGGCCGTAGGGAGACCGGGCAGAGGGAGGAGACGACAGTACTTGGAGAAACGATCCACAACGGCGAGGATCATGGTGTTACCCTGTGAGAATGGAAGATCAGTCAGAAAATCCACCGACAGGTGTGACCAAGGCCGCTGTGGAACAGGTAAGGGGTGTAGCTTACCTTTGGGCAGGTGCCTAGGAGCCTTACACTGAGCGCACACCGAGCAGGAGGAGACATAAACCCTCACGTCCTTAGGCAAGGTAGGCCACCAGTACCTCCCGCTCAAACAGCGCACTGTCCAACCGATCCCAGGATGACCAGAGGAGGGTGACGTGTGGGCCCAATAGATCAACCGGTCACGAACAGCAGACAGAACGTACAGACGCCCAGCAGGACACTGGACGGGAGCGGGCTCTGCACATTGCGCCTGCTCTATGTCCGTGTCCAGCTCCCACACTAGCGGCGCCACCAGGCAGGAGGCGGGGAGTATGGGAGTGGGATCCATGGGCTGCTCCTCTTTGTGATACAGCCGGGACAATGCGTATGCTTTCACATTCTGGGAGCCTGGTCTGTATGAAAGGGTAAACACAAAACGGGTGAAAAACATGGTCCACCTTGCCTGACGAGGGTTCAGTCTCCTCGCTGCTCGGATGTACTCAAGATTGCGGTGGTCAGTCCAGATGAGAAAAGGGTGTTTAGCCCCCCCACAGCCAACAGCTCCCGGTCCCCCACGTCATAGTTTCGCTCCGCCGGACTGAGCTTCTTCTAATAGAAGGCACAGGGGCGGAGCTTCGGTGGCGTACACCTCCCCGAGGAACTCCCGCGACCACCCCGTGAGAGCCCTCTGTGGCCAAGAAACAGTGGGATCATGACAAACTAACCAGGGTAGGCCTAGCACCACGGGAAACTATAAGGAAGAGACGAATTCTCTCCTTGTGCCCCCCCCCCTGCGTCACCATGCCCAGAGGAGCGGTGGCCTCCCTGATCAAACTTGACCCTAATGGTCAACTATCTAAGGCGTGAACGGGGAAGGGCACATCCACGGGAACAATGGGGATCCCTAAACTATGAGCGAACGATCTATCTGAATCGACGAGCGCCTTATGCTGGGAATGCGGGGAAAACTCAGAAAAAGTGACATAGACAAATATATGGACAACAGAGGGCTCTGGGTGAGAATGGTGCCTGCTCACCTGGGGGGACGCCAGAGCACCCTGCCTGCTGCCTCAATCCCGAGAGGAACCAATCCGGCACCGACCGGCAGTGTAACCTCTGTGGCCACAGATGGTGCACGAGATGGAACCCCCTCCGGTCTCCCTGCGCACCTCCCCTCCTAGCTCCATAGGTATCGGAGAGGGAGTACGGGGGGATGGAACCACCAGACCCCGATCTGAACGTCCGCGGGTAGCCAGCAGGTTGTCCAGCCGGATGGACAGGTCCACCAGCTGGTCGAACGTGAGGGTGATGTCTCTGCAGGCCAACTCCTAACGGACTCACGCAGACTGCAGCGGTAATGGTCGATCAGGGCCCTGTCATTCCATCCCGCGCCGGCAGCCAGGGTCCAAACTCCAGGGTGAACTGGGCGCTCTTCATCTCCTGCCTCAGATGGAAGAGGCGCTCACCCGCCGCTCTATCCTCGGGCGGGTGGTCGAAGACTGCCCGGAAACGGGTGAACTCCTCAAACTGGTCCAACGCCGCATCTCCCTCTCTCCACACGGTGTTGGCCCACTCCAGGGCTTTCCCGGTGAGGCACGAGACAAGGGCGGATACCCTCTCACGGCCCGACGGAGCCGGGTGGACGGTGGCCAGGTATAAGTCCAGTTGTAAAAGGAACCCCTGGCAGTTCGCCGCCTTCCCATCGTACTCCTTGGGCAGGGAGAGCCGAATCCCACTGGGACCAGGAGGGAGAGGGGCGCTCAGAGGAGACCCCGGTTGTGCTGGTGGAGGCGCTGGAAGAACTCCCTGTCTCTCCCAGCGGTCCATTGTCTGGACAACTGGTCCATGGCGGTGCCAAGATGTTGGAGCATTGCTGCGTGCTCCCGGACGTGTTCCTCCACCCCTATTCCCGGGGTACCTGCTCCTGCTGACAAGGACATGGGGAAACCAGAGGGTTAAATACACAACATGTAACTGAGGGAATTGGAACCAGGTGTGATGGAAGACAAGACAAAACCAATGGATAAAAGAAAAAAGGATTGACGATGGCTAGAAGGTTGGTGACGTCAACCGCCGTACGCCGCCCGAACAAGAAGAGGGATCAACTTCGGCAGAAGTTGTGACAATTGCTCAGGAAGAAGACGCGTTCTGTCTCCTAGAGATGAACGTACTTTGGTGCGGAAAGTGTAAATCAATCCCAGAACAGCAGCAAAGGACCTTGTTAAGATGCTGGAGGAAACAGGTACAAAAATACCTATATCCACAGTAAAACGAGTCCTATATCGACATAACCTGAAAGGCCGCTCAGCAAGGAAGAAGCCACTGCTCCAAAACCGCCATTAAAGTCAAAGTCACCATTATTAGTCAGTTGTACAACCAAATGCCTTCAACTGAAATGTGTCTTCCGTATTTAACCCAACCCCTCTGAATCAGAGAGGTGCGGGGGGCTGCCTTAATCAACGTCTTCGGCGCCCGGGGAACAGTGGGTTAACTGCCTTGTTCAGGGGCAGAACGACAGATTTTTACCTTGTCAGCTCGGGGATTCGAACTTGCAACCCTCCGGTTACAAGTCCAACACTCTAACCACTAGGCTACCTGCAGCCCCCCATTAAAAAGCCAAAGATCATACAAAGATCATACTTTTTGGTCTGATGAAACAAAATAGAACTGTTTGGCCATAATGACCATTGATATGTTTGAAGGAAAAATGGGGAGGCTTGCAAGCCGAAGAACACCATCCCAAGCGTGAAGCACGGGGGTGGCATCATCATGTTGTGGGGGTGCTTTGCTGCAAGAGGGACTGGTGCACTTCACAAAATAGATGGCATCATGAGGAAGGAAAATTATGTGGATATATTGAAGCAACATCTCAAGACATCAGTCAGGAAGTTTTCTGTTTGAAGTGTTTAGATTAGATAGGGAAGCTGAGAGGTCAAATATACTGTTAACATTTTCTACTGCCAAATTTACACCTTCACTATTAGGTTTCCACACTACATTCCTTCTATCTATAGCATTTCTTAATATTACTCAGTTCCTTTGGCTTTGCCTCATGATTGAGTATTGCTCTGTTCAAGTAGACTGTGATTTTTCTGTGGTCTGATAGGAGTGTCAGTGGGCTGACTGTAAACGCTCTGAGAGACTCTGGGTTGAGGTCAATGATCTACAGTACTACTGCCAAGAGATGAGCTATAGGTGTACCTACCATAAGAGTCCCCTCGAAGCCTACCATTGACTATGTACATACCCAGCGTGTGACAGAGCTGCAAGAGTTGTGACCCGTTTTTGTTGGTTATGTTGTCATAGTTGTGCCTAGGAGGGCATATGGGGGAGGGAATGCTGTCACCTCCAGGCAGGTGTTTGTCCCCCTCTTGTCCGGTTCTGGCATTTACGTCGCCACAGACTAGTACATGTCCCTGGGCCTGGAAATGATTGATTTCCCCCTCCAGGATGTAGAAGCTGTCTTCATTAAAGTATGTGGATTCTAGTGGGGGGATTTAGGTAGCACACAGGAGGACATTTTTCTATGTTAAGATCATTTCCTTTTGAATTTCTAGCCAAATGTAAAATGTTTTGATGAATTTAATGGAGTGAGTTAGGTCTGCTCTATACCAAATTAGCATACCCCCTGAGTACCTTCCCTGTTTCACACCTGGTAGTTTGGTGGATGGGACTACCAGCTCTCTGTAACCTAGAGGGCAACCAGTGGGTCTGTCTCCTCTACCATGTTTCTTGTAGGATGACAATGTCTGTATTTCCGGTTTCTTTGATGAAGTCCAGGTTCCTGCTCTTTAGCCCAAAGGCAGATGACCTCAGGCCTTGGATATTCCAGGATGAGACAGTGAAGGCTTTGTGTTCCATAAAGTGTCAAACGTTGTTGTTCGTGTGGTTTGGCCTCAGGTCAGTAAGTGAGCTGAGGTTGGGGGGCACTCAGAGATATGTGACCACTTGGTGTCACAAGTACAGACATAGCCTTGTGGCACAGGTACAGACATAGCCTTGTGGTACAGGTACAGACATAGCCTTGTGGTACAGGTACAGACATAGCCTTGTGGCACAGGTACAGACATAGCCTTGTGGTACAGGTACAGACATAGCCTTGTGGTACAGGTACAGACATAGCCTTGTGTGAGTGTGCGTGTGCATGCGTATGTGTGTGTGTTTGTGTGTGAGAGCGAGCTAGTAAACACAAGTAGTTGGGCGGAGGGATGCTGCAAAGTAACCTGAATGCCTGTGGAGTTAGAGTAGTGTTCAAGTATCCATTATTTAACACGTCCTGTGTTTATGCTCTTCAAAACCTTTTTCAACCTCTTCACTGCTTTTGCACTGGTGTAGAAAGAAAAGCTTTTTGGGGTTACTTGGTGCATATTCCGTCATCAGAAGTGGCTCTGTTAATCTGTTTTAGCGTTTTCAACATCATGTTGGTTAATTATTCTGTGTCATTGCAAGGTTACAGGAGATGTGAGGTTGGTGAAAATGAAGCATCCACTCCACAAAATAAATGTTTAACAAAAATGATGCCATTTTAATTTTTGTCTGGTTAAAGCATCCAACGTGTGTCTGGTTATTGTTGGGTCGTGTTGTTTCCCTTTGCATCCTCTGTTTCTCTGTGTATTCAGTTGGATTACTAATGTAAGGTCAGTTTGGCATCCCGTAATCACCTATAGATCACTTGTTGTGGGCTAATACTGACACTTTGTCTGTAGCCTGACCATTACCCCTGACTCCTCCCATATAGAGCATTCCAATATTCCCATCGTCTACTGCCCAGAGATTCCACATAGTTATCCACCAGACGTTACCTAGGCAACAGAGGGGTGGCACTGCAGGAGGACTGTCCCGGCTTTATCAACTGAGATGATGTGTGTGTGTGTGTGTGTGTGTGTGTGTGTGTGTGTGTGTGTGTGCTGTGACTCAGCACATCAGTATGCAAAAGAGAGAGATGGATATCTCTCCACGCCCCCATAGGGAAACCTGTAGAAGCTGTGACGTGTTTACTTCTCTCTCTCTCTCTCTCTCTCCCTCTTCCTCCATCTCTCTCTCCATTCGTCCCTCTCTCTCTGTCTTCCTTTAATCTCTCTCTCCTTCTCTCCCTCCTTCCGTATGGCTATCTCTCACTGTCTTCTCTCCATCCCTCTCTTCCTTCTCTTTCTGAGTCTTGAATCATTTGCAGACCCCCCTTGCTCTTTCTCTCCTTCTACCTGCCTCTCTTCCTCCCTCTCTCCCCCGCCCACCCATGACTCACACCCAAGGGGATCCCTTCATTAGCAGAGTGATTGATTGTGCTTTTCATTTTCACTAAATGTCTGTAACACATATAATGGCCTTTTCTGTTGTATACTAGTTTTGTATAACGGTCTAATTCTCATTCTCTGATGAACACACCTACAGTATTAATAACTCCTAGGGTGTTATTCATTAATTATGATTAAGTTTCCATTCGTGCGATCATAAAATATCAGCTTAGACTCGATCTGTAAAGAGAAAGAATAAAGAGAGGAGGATGGGAGAGAGAGAGAGAGAGAGAGAGAGAGAGAGAGAGAGAGAGAGAGAGAGAGGAAGAGTGCTGTGCTCCTGTGTTACCTATGGAGGGAGCTCTCCTCTCCTCTGCAGAAAACAAAATATCCTTTTATCTTCATCCCGCTCTGCCCTTTTTTCCAATAACCTCATTCGGAAGGATATAAAATGAAACGATGCAAGATAAAGAAATATATAGCATACACACATAAACAGTCCTACAGATAGGGTGATCAGCTAATGTATTGATTTAAATGTGGTAGATAGCCAACTCCCCTAGGGATATAACACAGCAGCTTCTCTCCATCATCTCTCTTTCTATCTCTCTCTTTCTCTCTCTCTCCCTTTCTCTCTCTCTTTCTCTTTCTCTCTCGTTCTTTTTCACACACTCATCTGCATATGTACTAATGAGGCCCTCTGGCATAGAGAGAGAGAGAGAGAGAGAGAGAGAGAGAGAGAGAGAGAGAGAGAGAGAGAGAGAGATTTTAAACCGTTTGTTCCACTCACATGGACAGGGAAGGGAGTTTTGGGAGGAAGGGGGTGAAGAGGGTGAACGGTTCCTTTTGAAGGCTTTTTAAAATATTGATATGAGGAGAAAGGATGATTTTTATGTAAATGTAGTCAGGAAGCTTTGATTTATTAATGGTCCTCAACAGCAGTTGACCTGGATAAAAACATCAGCACAAAGACAGCATGCCCTTTTATTTCCATTCCCCACTGTGCTATGTGTGTGCATGCAGCCTTGTATGAGTGTGTGTGTGTGTGTGTGTGTGTGTGTGTGTGTGTGTGTGTGTGTGTGTGTGTGTGTGTGTGTGTGTGTGTGTGTGTGTGTGTGTGTGTGTGTGTGTGTGTGTGTGTGTGTGTGTGTGTGTGTGTGTGTGTGTGTGTGTGCACTAAAATCAGTAAGTAGATTTAAATAGATTTAGTCCCCTTTCTGCTTGAAGTTCTATGGTGAACCACATGTAGCGTTATGTACATGTGGCGATAGAGCATTTAGGACAGGCAGTGTGCTGGTTGGACACTTGTATTTATTCATATTACACCACGTTATGGGATGCCATACACCAGGTCTGACCATATGGACAGTATGTACTGTAATGTGAAAAGACATGATGCCTGTTGGTATGTAGGCTGTGGTACCACAGCTCTATAGGCCTACAGAGTAACTGGAGAGGATTCAGTAAGACAGATTTCATGCAACCTGCACCTTACTGTGTTACAGCAGAGGATGATTAGATGCACAGCAGCAAGAGTCAACTCCTGGACTGCTTATTACAAGCGCCTTCTTTTTCTGAACACTCTGGCGCCCTCAAGCGGTCAAATCCCAGATTTACTTTATTTTTCTGCCACCCCATCCTTTGCTGTAGGCTGAAGCTGGAGCTCTCCTGGAGCTATTTAACCCTTATGAACGTCATCAGATTTGAAAAGGCAATGCCTTCTGAATTTTGAAAAGTAAATTCAGTTTCAGTGTAATATTAATGTCAATGGCTTGTAACTGTCACGGAGAATCACATCGAATTCTCATTCTTCATTGAGTCTGTGTTCGAAAACACCGGCTTACACAACGTGACCGCAGGAAACCCACCGGATCTTCCCGCAGAGGCAGCCACTGACCTGAGCTCGGTAGGCCTTTCATTTATTAAACTGAAAACGGGGCGGGTGTACAGTCCAGAGCACTCCGGCGGGCTACTGTATCTCTCCTGTCAATCAACGCTGGTTCATGCATTTTTTTACTTTAATTCTGCCACCAAAGCCGATACAGATTCAAGAAAGTTCCCCACTAAGCTAAACGTGATTGAAAATGTGCCAAACTGTTTGTCTTGAATTAATGGTTTTGACCAGATGATTTAATTACTCGGAGAGAGAGACCAGCTGTAGATGGCTCTGTAGAGTTTCAATTCCTTTATTGAAATGTAACAATAATCATTGGAAAGCACATTGAAACAACCTACCACAGTGGATAACCTCTTATGAAGGAGGTATTCTCACGTTTGGGTTTAAAATATTTAGTAAATTAAAACTTGAATTAAGCCAGGATGAAGCCCTATTGAGATCACGCATCTTTGCATCAATGGGGACCTTTCCAGACGTGTCCTTTTTCCAGGCAGCAGGTAAAGAAAGAAACTCTTCTCCCGGGGAAGACGATGACTCACTGCTATCTACGTTTAAATTGTTTATGACCTGGGTAAAAATAGGCCAGCTTACAGTTTGGTTAACATTTTGAGGAAAATACCAGTTAGTCTTGAGATATTTTCACGTGGATCATTTATAGGCTACTCCTCAACTCAAAGGTCATGTTTTATCACAGCGCAGCCGCAGACAGCATGCGATTGGTGGAACTATAGGCCGCGGTCGCTGCCCATGGTGCTGAAATCAGACGTGGCTTGCGCCGGTCAGACTCTGCGCTCCCGTGTTAATGAATTAAACTGACCAAAAATATCAACTTTCCCTCTATTTTACAGCCCATCGATTCGTTGAATTGTATTATAGATACCATAACACTGACTATTTTGCCATTTTGATGTAAGTTTTAATGCCGTCTTTTATGAATTGTGTCTCAATGATTATAGGGGGATATAGGGGTGAAAACACTTCTCCATACCGTCCCGTGTTTTTGGAAATGACTAAATGCAGACAGGAGTGACGCTGACTGGGATCTCTTTACACGTGCACGTGATATTTCTAGGCCTATACTAAAGAACATTCAATTGCTAATGAAACATTTTGGGGACATTCTCCACTTGACAATGTGCTGGGTCTCTATCTTTCATCTGATCCAGATTAACATCAGATGAGGTGTAAACCTTCTCAACGTTGGCTATACAGTTACATGTCTAGCTCCGGCTCGGTGTCTGCTTCTTGCGAAATACACAACACGATATATCAGTGTCCGGACGGTGTATACAATGTATTAGCAACACTTTGAGTTGTAGTAATACAGTATACTGTCTCAAGTTTCAGTCGGTGTTTAGTGCTAATTGTTACGTTTAAGCGGAGGGCGTTCACTCGCTTGTGGTCATTTCTAAGGTATTTCTTTCCGAACGGTTTCTCCAGAGCGAGGGGGCTTTGGTCTGACGCACAGACTCTTGTTTTCATCTGAATGGTCTGGCTGTTCCCGTTTCCTTTGATTGATGAGTTGAATGAGAGGGTTTGATGTAGCCTACCTTTATCCAACCCTTATTCATATCTGAAAGCAATGCATGAGCCAACCAGAGTCGTGTCCTGTCCCCTTTCCCTTCTCACGGAGGAAAAACAGTCCTGGCGTGCTGGATGAAGTTTCTGAAACATGAAATAAAATTGCGTCACCATTTTACCTGATGCAGAGAAGTTCCTCCAGGCCTTTTTTTTTTAAAGACAAGATGATTATTATTATTATTTAGTTATTTGATTCCAATCATCCCGATTTGGTCATTGTGTGCTCCTCCGTTATTCGTTTATATTTTTGGAGAAAAGGAGACTGGCGGATTTGCATACGGACTTGGTGAATCTGTGCGCGCGAGGCAAGCATCACACACCTCTCTTCCAAGGAGCAAGCCCCACCCGGGGAGCGTCTGGGGCTTGCGTCCTTCTGGAGAGATAATTACGTTAAAATCGCTCGTATATTTTTGAGAGTATGTCTGACAGACTCCTTTAGCGCGTGGCTTCAAATTCGCATGTTCACATTTTCGATAGGCTTGATTTTTGTCGATCACCGGGAGAAGACGGAAGGTAGTCTAAACATTTTTGGGCGAGGAGAAGAACAAAACCTTTCGACAATTATTTTCGTGTTTTTGGACTATGTGACATCAAACGTCACAGATATTTAATGATAAAACATGACCAAGTACGGATATCGGAAATGTTGTCAGTTTGGAAAACCTTCTTCTCTACAAGGATTCACGCAGTCAAATTCGAAATCATTTGACAACAACGGTGACAGGTTGTTAGTTGTTGAATGGCCATGATAAAATGACAACGCAATGTTCTGTATCCTCACCGAAATGTGGTATTTGGACTTGATTGCGTAGTGGCGAAATGTTTTTCTGACGGATAAAGAAGATACATTTTATAGACACAACTATGGGGCTGTAGCTGCAGACCGAACATAATCGCTTGTTGTGTCGTCTGCGCTCCGTGCCCAAAGGGAAACGGTGAACGGGCTCCGTGTTTCCTTCCCCCCGGGTTGTTTCGGTTGAGACATGGCAGCTATTGCCAGCGGTTTGATCCGACAGAAGAGACAGGCACGGGAACAACAAGTCCACCGGCCGACGCCACACCGACGGAGGCGAAGCCCCAACAAGAATAAAGGACTTTGTAACGGGAATTTGGTCGACATCTTCTCCAAAGTGAGAATCTTCGGCTTGAAGAAGAGAAGGCTACGGAGACAAGGTGTGGGCTGAGCGGAAAGCGCGGGAGACGCATGGACACGTTACGGTTGTCATTATGCGCGAGGGAGAGAGTAGGCTTACGTTAGCTCCAACGGTTCAATAGTTTACCCCTACATGCATTAATAAAACACGTAGTTAACGAAAGTAGCCTAAGCAGTGTGGCCGGTAAGTCTTACCACATTGCTGTTTCATTCCGTACAAATACAGTTATTGTGATAACATTGACGCTCACGTCCTCTTGATAAGGCTTCCAATTACGCATTTTAATTAGCCTAGGAGTTGGGACTTAAGTGGGGAAATAACGATTTCTAGCTTAATCTTTCATTGATTGGTTTACTGCTGATTGCCTTTCTGAGTGAAGGGTTTGAGTCAGACAAAATCGATGTTACAGTTAGCTGTTACATACAGATTAAAATACGTTTGAGGGGTGGATATGTGAATCAGGTTGCCGTATTAAATATCTCATTGGCCATTTATAGGTATTTATCACAGAACTTGAATCAGGTTGAGTCAAAGAACAGACAGGTTTTGAAATGTAGCCTATTGAATTTGACATATCTTGATTCAGACATACAGTATAGCTGACACCACCAATATACGAAAATGACATCATGACAAGCTCTGTATGGCAGGGGGTAACTGGCATGACTGGTCTCAGGAGAGAGAGAGGGGGTGACTGACTGTGAGCGCAGCAACCTCAGTCAAGTGACAGCCATTTTGTCAAAGCCAATGACATTCTGTGCAACCTGTGGCCTCATAGATGGGGTGCAAGCATGCAGAACACAGTACAGTCTGAGACACATGCTGTGTGTGTGTGTGTGTGTGTGTGTGTGTGTGTGTGTGTGTGTGTGTGTGTGTGTGTGTGTGTGTGTGTGTGTGTGTGTGTGTGTGTGTGTGTGTGTGTGTGTGTGTGTGTGGTTGAGGGGAGTTGCCTCAAGCATCCTGTCAAAAATGAAATATGAATTCAGGGTTTCTTAACCTCGGGGTGAGCAAGGGGTAAGAGGAGCAGGAGGAGGAGGAGAGGTGTGAAGGGAGAGAGAGAGGAGGAGGAGGAGAGGTGTGAAGGGAGAGAGAGAGGAGGAGGAGGAGAGGTGTGAAGGGAGAGAGAGGAGGAGGAGCGGGAGGAGGAGAGGTGTGAAGGGAGAGAGAGGAGGAGGAGCGGGAGGAGGAGAGGTGTGAAGGGAGAGAGAGGAGGAGGAGAGCAAGGTGGGAGGAGAGGTGGGGTAGAGGGGGAAAGGGGAAAGGATGAGAGGGGAAGAGTGGGAGAAAAGGAGAATAATGAAAGAGGAGAGGGCAGAGGAAGAGAAGGATGAAAAGGGGAGGAGAGGGAGTGAAGG
This sequence comes from Brachymystax lenok tsinlingensis, assembly GCA_030435695.1. Lineage (NCBI taxonomy): Eukaryota > Metazoa > Chordata > Actinopteri > Salmoniformes > Salmonidae > Brachymystax > Brachymystax lenok. Next base: position 66,354,608 of record CM059814.1, read on the forward strand.
AAGAAGAAGAGAAGGATGGACAGAAGAGATGAAAGTGGGAAAGAAGGAATGGTGCTTTGATCTGTTGAACGTCTCTTTTGTTCACGATTCATTTTTCAGTAAGACAGAGAAAAGGTCATGTCTGCTTTGATTCCAGAAGGAACTACTGCCCCCTCCCTCTCCCCCTCTCTCCCCCTCTCTCCCTCTCTCTGTCCTTCATCTACCATTTTCTCTCCAGGGTCTCCTCTGTTTATAATACAGTATATCTCTCTATCTTGATCTCTTTTCCAAATCTCTAGTCTTGCCCATCTGCTTTCTGAACATTCTCAACCATCTAGATGAACAAGAGCTGTTCTAGAAGGCTGGAGTCATTCTGACACACTCTCAGCTGACACTTAAGATCTAAGAATTCTCAGAATGTAAAGATGAAAACGTCTGTGGTATCCCTATCTGATATCTGAGAGAGTTTACAGGGCTGTGTGTGAGTTGGAGGGGAGGTATAATCCCTCACTCTTATCACTCAGAATGTGATGGTGATGTTTAGACAGTCCCCTCTCCCTTCCTTTCTCTTTCCCTCTCTCCTCCTTCCTCCCTTACAACTTGTTTCCTCCACTCATCTCCCTTCTCTCCTCTTCTCCTTCTCTCTCCTTCCACTATTACTCCCTCCCTCCCTCTCCTCTGCTTCCAGCTGTGGTAGCTTCTGGTTGAAGCCTGGCCATATATCCTCAGGCTCTCTCCTCTCTCCTCTCCTCTCCTCTCTCCACTCTGACTGCGTGACTGGGTCTGAATCCTGGCGACACACACATAAGGTTTTCTGAAGGGCAAACATAGACTCTCCTCCTCTCTATCTATCCCTCTCTTCCCTCTTTACACCTTTCATTCTCTCTCTCTCCCTCTCTCATAGGTAATGTTCAAATACTGGGAAAAGCCACCCTCTCCTCTTCTGCTTCTTGAAGTAGGGGAAAATATATTCTTTCTTCTTACACCTTCCTTCAAGTAGTCACAAATAGCAGAAATCAATCATTGGTCATAGAATTCCTAGTACATGTTACAGGAACGTCCACCATCTGTAGGTGACCTGAGAGCCCATGTAGAGTCCAGATATTCCTGATTTAGAGTAGCTTACCACTGATGACTACTGTAATGATTGCTCTCGTGCAATACAGAATCTTATGATATTGACATTTTGATTAATGGCGACAGGCATTATTCAATACATGTTCTATTCAATAGATCAATATAATTTTGATTAAAATTATATGGATCCTCATGGGGAAGATAACCAGAGATTAGCGGTGATGGAACAACGCAGACAAAGACGGGGAATACCTTCCTATGGATAAGCAGACAGGGACATCGGAATCACGAGACTGTATCCATGGCAACCCATACAAACCCATACAAAGAGGGAATCCTGGGCCAGTTTCCCTAGTAACAGACAGGATATGAGAATCTGGGAAAATGTGAATTTCTCCCCAGTAACACACAGCAGGTCTGTGAGGAAGGAAAGAGACCCTACCTGTTGAAACAGACAGAATTCCCAAAGTTAAGAAATACAATTCCGTTAGTCAGATTTATGGGACCTTGGGAATTTTGTATCTGTTTTGGGTCATCTTGACCAAGTGTTTCCCTTGAAAAAGAGATACACTTTGTTTTTCCCACATTCCATGTCATGTTTGACTCTTTGCAGATTTTAGCTATGGAATGCTACAGAGGCTCAGGGAAACCCAGACCCAGGATAAACCATCCATAAAGGAGGGTCTTTAGGAGAGTCTGATACTCTCACTGTCTCTGAGTGGAAGTCAATGGTCTGGTAAACACTCCTTCATTTAACACTTATACGGAACAGGGTTTCCATAAGGACACACACCACACACACACACACAGAGAGAGCGAGAGACTCATTAAGGTTTTAGAGGAAGCCCTGACACACTTGATTAAACAGTGTTTAAATGGGTCTCTCTAAGTGAATATGTACTGTTGAAGTCCTTCTAGAGCATAATCTACACTACTCTCATCTCAGTGACTCCACCTCTATCTCCTCATCTCTACTCTGTTCTCATCTCAGTGACTCCACCTCTATCTCCTCATCTCTACTCTGTTCTTATCTCAGTGACTCCACCTCTATCTCCTCATCTCTACTCTGTTCTCATCTCAGTGACTCCACCTCTATCTCATCATCTCTACTCTGTTCTCATCTCAGTGACTCCACCTCTATCTCCTCATCTCTAGTCTGTTCTCATCTCAGTGACTCCACCTCTATCTCCTCATCTCTACTCTGTTCTTATCTCAGTGACTCCACCTCTATCTCCTCATCTCTAGTCTGTTCTCATCTCAGTGACTCCACCTCTATCTCCTCATCTCTACTCTGTTCTCATCTCAGTGACTCCACCTCTATCTCCTCATCTCTACTCTGTTCTCATCTCAGTGACTCCACCTCTATCTCCTCATCTCTAGTCTGTTCTCATCTCAGTGACTCCACCTCTATCTCCTCATCTCTACTCTGTTCTCATCTCAGTGACTCCACCTCTATCTCCTCATCTCTACTCTGTTATCATCTCAGAGACTCCACCTCTATCTTCTCCTTTCTACTCTGTTCTCATCTCAGTGACTCCACCTCTATCTCCTCATCTCTACTCTGTTCTCATCTCAGAGACTCCACCTCTATCTTCTCCTTTCTACTCTGTTCTGGTCATTAGTAAAGACTGAATAGTAATAGACGGTTAAAGTGGTTTTTCACCCCCAAATTAAAATGACCAGACGTTTTCTAAGATCTTCTAAAATGTATACTCAGGTGGTTGAAAGTTGAGCTGAACAGACAGACTACTAGTGTAGAGTGTTGGTAACCATTCCTCCCATCACACCCCTGTCCCTGGTGTGAAAACTGGAAAATCCCTTTCTCACTCTCTCTTGTTCTCTATTTCCCTCTCTCGCTCTTCTAATCTGGGTCAGTCTCGTCTGCAGTTATAATCTATCATGTTCATTGGAGCATACCTTTTTTCTCTGACACACACACATCACCACAACCAACAACAGCTTCAGAGGGGATTTCTACATTGCTGTAGAGACTTCGAAGAGGGGGTGGTCTGTTTGTGTGAAAGAAAGTGTGTGCAGAGTGTGTGTGTGTTTGTGTGGTCTACATGTGCAGGGTGTAGTCTAAATGTGCAGGGCATCAGATTAATGTCAACAGAGGGGAATCCTTCATTACTACAGAGACACAGGAGGGTGCTGTCTGTGTGAGTGAGAGTGTGAGAGTGTGTGAGTGAGTGTGTGTGTGTGTGAGGCAGAATGGTGCGGTCGGTGTACAGTGCATTCGGAAAGTATTCAGACCCCTTGACATTTTCCACATTTTGTTATGTTACAGCCTTATTCTAAAATTGATTAAAAATCTACACTCAATACCCCATAATGACAAAGTGTTTGCAAATGTATTAAAAATAAAAAACAGAAATACCTTATTTTCATAAGTATTCAGACCCTTTGCTATGAGACTCTAAATTGAGCTCAGGTACATCCTGTTTTCCATTGATCATCCTTGAGATGTTTCTACAACTTGATTGGAGTCCACCTGTGGTAAATTCAATTGACTGGACATGATTTGGAAAGGCACAACCTGTCTATATAAGGTCCCACAGTTGACAGTGCATGTCAGAGCAAAAACCAAGCCACGAGGTCAAAGGAATTGTCCGTAGAGCTTCGAGACAGGATTGTGACGAGGCACAGATCTGGGGAAGGGTACTAAAAAAGGTCTGCAGCATTGAAGGTCCCCAAGAACGCAGTGGCCTCCATCATTCTTAAATGGAAGAAGTTTGAAACCACCAAGACTCTTCCTAGAGCTGGCCGCCTGGCCAAATTGAGCAATTGGGGGAGAAGGGCCTTGGTCAGCGGGCTGACCAAGAACCCATGGTCACTGTGACAAAGCTCCAAATTTCCTCTGTGGAGATCAGAGAACCTTCCAGAAGGAGCCATCTCTGCAGCACTCCACCAATCAGTCCTGTATAGTAGAGTGGCCAGACAGATGCCACTCCTCAGTAAAGGGCACATGACAGCCCTCTTGGAGTTTGCCAAAAGGCACCTAAAGACTCTCAGACCATGAGAAACAAGATTCTCTGGTCTGATGAAACCAAGATTGAACTCTTTGATTGAACGCTCCACATCCAACCTGACAGAGGATGAGAGGATCTGCATAGAAGAATGGTAGAAACTCCACAAATACAGGTGTGTCAAGCTTGTAGCGTCGTAACCAATAAGACTCTGGTCTGTAATCGCTGCCAAAGGTGCTTCCACAAGTACTGAGTAAAGGATCTGAATAGTTATGTAAATGTGATATTTCCGTTTTTAGTTTTTATTTATACATTTGCAAAAATGTCTAGAAACCTTGTCATTATGGGGAATTTTGAGTAGATTGATGAGGGGCTAAAAACAATTGAATCCATTTTAGAATAAGGCTGTAACAAAATGTGGGAAAAGTCAACGGGTCTGAATGCTTTCCGAATGCACTGTATGTGTGTGTTGGGTCCAGCTATTTCACCACTGTTCATCCATGGCTTCTCTTTCTGTTCCTTTATTATTGTTCTCTTTCTCCTCAGCCCTAGAACACTGTTCCAAAATCCTTCTCTTACCCTTTCTCTCTCTGTTTCTCTGGTTGACATGTTTCTTTCTCTGGCTGTTTTGTGAGAGGTAGTTGGGGGAGAAAATAATGGAAGTCTCGGGCCTGTGTGGGTGTGGACTGGGTTGCACACACATGTTGACATTCTCAGACATTTCTGAGATGAAGAGCTTTTTCTCCTGAGCTCCGGTCTGTCTGCTCGCTCTTTTTTGTGAAAACAGACACATATTGTCATGGAGATAAAAGAAACCTCAGAATAATGTAGTCTAGAACTTTTACACTGAAGCCAGCTCACCTTTTAATAATGAGACTCTCTCTCTCTCTCTCTCTCTCTCTCTCTCTCTCTCTCTCTCTCTCTCTCTCTCTCTCTCTCTCTCTCTCTCTCTCTCTCTCTCTCTCTCTCTCTCTCTTCTCTCTCTCTCTCTCTTTCTAGATCCACAGCTGAAGGGCATAGTGACCAGGTTGTACTGCAGACAGGGATACTACTTGCAGATGAACCCAGATGGATGTCTGGACGGGACCAAAGATGACGGCACTAACTCCTGTGAGTCCGCACCTACACACATGCACACACAAAGGGGGTAGATTGAGTGGCTGAGTGGCAACCTCCGTCAACCCAGTGACAGACATTTTATCAGAAGTCATCCAATCACAGATCTCATACAGTACATGTCAGACATAGACGAATGAGAACTGACACACAGAAGTCCAGATGAACACTGCTCTGTGACTAATGTCATTTCTCACATGGCTACTACAAGCATTTGTCAAGTCTCATACACGTCTCGTGATCCATTCATGTGATTAAGTGTTCTGGTAGCTTACATATATATACTGTATCGTTCCATTCTAGTCATGTGTGTGTGGATCTGTGTCACATATGGTTGACTGAGTATCTGAATCTTATATAGATGCATACGTACTCTATGTACACACACACACACACACAATCATGTGTATTCTATCGGTAAGATTGTCAATTCTCTTTGCTGATTTGTCTCTCAGCTTTGTTCAACCTCATCCCAGTGGGCCTTCGAGTGGTGGCCATCCAGTCAGTCAAGATGGGTCTATACATCGCCATGAACGGGGAGGGACACCTCTACTCATCAGTGAGTACAGACCAATGCTGATGATGACGTCTGCCAGCCGGGCGGCCTTCTTGGTTGAGCTGATTTTCAGAATGTTTAGTCATCTGTTGATTACTAGGACAATTCTCAGTTTTCTTCTATAAGTGTATGTGTGTGATTATTTCTGCTAAAACAGATTGATCTAACTATCTAAGGCTGCGTTTACACAGGCAGCCCAAATCTGATCTTTTGCCCAATTATTGGCAAAAGTGAGGATTTGGCCATAGTGAGGATTTGTCTAATGTTTCCAAACTTTTTATAGTCCCGTACCCCTTCAAACATTCAACCTCTAGCTACGTACCCCCTCCCCTCTAGCACCAGGGTCAGTGCACTCTCAAATGTTGTTTTTTTTTTGCCATCATTGTAAGCCTGTCACACACACTATACGATACATTTATTAAACATAAGAATGAGTGTGAGTTTTTGTCACAACCCGGCTCATGGGAAGTGACAAAGAGCTCTTATAGGACCAGGGCACAAATAATAATAATAAATAACTTTGCTCTTTATTTAACCATCTTACATATAAAACCTTATTTGTTCATCAAAAATTGTGAATAACTCACCACAGGTTAATGAGAAGGGTGTGCTCTGCAATGTTGGGTTGTATTGGAGAGAGTCTCAGTCTTAAATAATTTTCCACACATAGTATGTGCCTGTATTTAGTTTTCATGCGAGTGAGGGCAGAGAATATACTCTCAAATAGGTACGTGGTTGCAAAGGACATCAGTGTCTTAACTGCGCGATATGCCAAGTCAAGAAACTCTGAGCGCAGCCCAATCCAGAAATCTGTCAGTGGCTTCTGATTAATTTCCATTTTCACAGAACCGCTTGTTGCAATTTCGATGAGGCTCTCTTGTTCAGATATCAGTAAGTGGACTGGAGGCAGGGCATGAAAGGGATAACGAATCCAGCTGTTTGTGTCGTCCGTTTCAGGAAAATACCTGTGTAATTGCGCACCCAGCTCACTCAGGTGCTTTGACATTGTCCGTAAGCTTGAGTTCATTTGCACACATACAATTATACAATGATGGAAAGACCTGTGTGTTGTCCTTGTTAATGCAGACAGAAAAGAGCTCCAACTTCTTAATCATAGCCTCAATTTTGTCCCGGACATTGAATATAGTTGCGGAGAGTCCCTGTAATCCTAGATTCAGATCATTCAGGTGAGAAAAAACATCACCCAGACAGGCCAGTCGTGTGAGAAACTCGTCATCATGCAAGTGGTCAAACAAGTGAAAATTATGGTCCGTAAAGAAAACTTTAAGCTTGTCTCTCAATTTAAAAAAAATTGTCAATAATTTCCCCCTTCTGTATGTTGTAAAAGCGTTACATGGTCGCTGCCCATATCATTGCATAATGCAGAAAATACACAAGAGTTCAGGGACCTTGCTTTAACAAAGTTAACTATTTTCACTGTAGTGTCCAAAACGTCTTCAAGCTGTCAGGCATTCCCTTGGAAGCAAGAGCCTCTTGGTGGATGCTGCAGTGTACCCAAGTGGCGTCGGGAGCAACTGCTTGCACGCGCGTTACCACTACGCTATGTCTCCCTGTCATGGCTTTTGTGCCATCAGTACAGATATCAACACATCTTGACCACCAAAGTCCATTTGATGTCACAAAGCTGTCCAGTACTGTCCAGCCACTCGGTAGCTCACCATATAAGACGCTTCTAGATCCTTCTTATTAATGGTATCTGTTGCTTTCATACATGTCTTACTACTCAATCTTTATTTTCACTCAAAAAACTCCTGTGGCTTATTTTTCAAATTGTCATGTTTCCTTTCCCGCAAGAGAGTAACGGTTAATGTTATTGGATATTAACTATTTGACTAGGCTACCTGTATTTGTTGTTATTTCGCTGAACACTAGATGGATTCATTTTATTTTTGGCAGTGAAACGAGGCTACTCAGGCGAGAAGAAAAACTCACCCAAATATATAATTGAAATGGGCTGTTTGAAAATGTGAAGAATTTATTATAATAAAGAAAAAATGTGAATCACATTTTTATTTGGCGTACCCCCAATGGCATTGCGCATACCCCAGTTGGGAATACCTGGTCTAATGAATCGGTATACAGTAGTTTGTGTACAGTGCTGTCTGTCTGACCATTGATTCACCCTGGGTTCATATGAAGGGGAACATGCGTCATGAATACTAAATACTGTCATGACCAGAGGAGGCTGGTGGGAGGCGCTATAGGAGGACGGGCTCATTGTAATGGCTGGAATGGAATCAATGGAACGGTATCAGACATATGGAAACTACACATTTGACTCCGTTCCATTTATTCCATTCCAGCCATTACAGTGAGCCCGTCCTCCTGTAGCGCCTCCCACCAGCCTCCTCTGGTCATTACCCTAGGAAGGTAGGATGCTTAACCAAAGATATTGTACAGCTGTTGGTTACCCCAGAGTGCCAGAGGCTCTTGCACTAGACTCCATGGAACTGAAAAGGGTTAACGAGGCGAACTTAGCCAGTTAGGGCACAAGCGGTCATCTTCTCTTTAGGTTGCAACATTATATGACTCCTCAGTAAGATTCTTATCTTGGATTGTTCTCAAGTCTTTATGTGGTTGATGATGAATCTATGGGCATGTCACTATATGACACTAGATATATCAGAAGAACAGTTCCTTTAGTGTTTCTTATTGTGAATTTACCATCATTCATCCTCTTTATTCATCACATAATTATGGAAATACATCAGCTGCTGCTTCTGCTTCGACAGGTAGTGTTCTAACAAGAAGCTTTATATGGAAAAGACCAGCAGAGAGAGATCCGTTTGCACTCAAGCCCTTCTCTCTCTCTCTCTCTCTCTCTCTCTCTCTCTCTCTCTCTCTCTCTCTCTCTCTCTCTCTCTCTCTCTCCCCTTGTCTCCAAGGAAACTTGAGGGGTTCCTTGAGAGAAAGTGAAGTGGTGAGAAAGATGGTGAGAGAGAGTGGGTGAGAGTGAGATACAGAGATGGAAAGAGACAGAGAGTACAATAAGGGGAGAGAGAGAGAGAGCGAGAGAGAAGCAGCTGACAGGAATATGAATTATTCCCGACCCTGACACACCATGTCTGAGCGAGGGAGAGTGATATGCTGCAGAGAGGAGAGCAGCCGGACGCTTGTTTTGTCCTTTTTTGGAGGAGAGATGTAATGTTCTGTTTCTCTGTTCAGTTACAGACAGAGGGAGGAGGGCTGCTTTTGAATTATTGATGGGGGAAGTCCTGTCATCACACACACACATGCACGCACATGCACCCGCGCACACACACACAGAGACACACACACACACCGCTGACTATGAAAAACCCACTAGTGCAATGCAGAATGAATCAGAATAAGAACAGGATTTAATGTCTATTTCAGTCCGGTAGGGATTTAACCGATATTATCTTCTTTTTTTTACAAAACAATTATGTTTTATAATAATACAACAGATATGTTGCTCTAGTACTTCAAAGAATTCAACACAATTGATAACTACCTGGAACAAAATGGTTTATAGAGGCGCTGCTTTGATGAATCACAAAGACACAAGATGGCCGACCCTTTACAGGAAGATCAAGAATAGAGTGTTGTAGTGTTACTCCTCCTGAAGACGAAGCATCAAGATGAACTATAGTACTACACATCTGTCAGACAAATGAGACAGCTCTCTGGTTGTAGACAGAGACTCATCTCTATCCACCCATCTCTCTCGGTCTCTGTCTCTGTAGTCAACAGATGGCCTAGTGTGAAATGATCTGGTATGTGTTAATTACCAACGATGCTGGGCAAGAGGAAACCAGCGCTGAGTGTGTGTTGAAGAGTGTGAAGAACACACACATCTGAATACTCGAGCACACACTCATGCAGACACACAACACACACACACAGTTACACGCATGCACATCTGAGTACTCGAGCACACACTCACGCAGACACACAACACACACACACACACAGTTACACGGACACACATCTGAGTACTAGAGCTCGCACACTGCATACACTTGCGCTTACGAGAGGGAAAGACAGCTGTCGATTGATCTCGTGTGAAGGGATGTCAGGAGTGTAAATTGGATCTGTGGAGAGAAACCTGTATGTTGGTTTACGCCTTTATAGTAACAAAAACAGTATACAGTATATACTGTAGCCCTCACCATCAGGTCTTAGAGTTTTCTATAGAGGGAGAACTATCATATCCTCTATATGTTAATACTATGGAGGGAGAACTATCATATCCTCTACATGTTAATACTATGGAGGGAGAACTATCATATCCTCTATATGTTAATACTATGGAGGGAGAACTATCATATCCTCTACATGTTAATACTATGGAGGGAGAACTATCATATCCTGTACATGTTAATACTATGGAGGGAGAACTATCATATCCTGTACATGTTAATACTATGGAGGGAGAACTATCATATCCTCTACATGTTAATACTATGGAGGGAGAACTATCATATCCTCTACATGTTAATACTATGGAGGGAGAACTATCATATCCTCTATATGTTAATACTATGGAGGGAGAACTATCATATCCTCTACATGTTAATACTATGGAGGAGAACTATCATATCCTCTACATGTTAATACTATGGAGGGAGAACTATCATATCCTCTACATGTTAATACTATGGAGGAGAACTATCATATCCTCTATATGTTAATACTATGGAGGGAGAACTATCATATCCTCTACATGTTAATACTATGGAGGGAGAACTATCATATCCTCTATATGTTAATACTATGGAGGGAGAACTATCATATCCTCTACATGTTAATACTATGGAGGGAGAACTATCATATCCTCTACATGTTAATACTATGGAGGGAGAACTATCATATCCTCTACATGTTAATACTATGGAGGAGAACTATCATATCCTCTACATGTTAATACTATGGAGGGAGAACTATCATATCCTCTACATGTTAATACTATGGAGGAGAACTATCATATCCTCTATATGTTAATACTATGGAGGGAGAACTATCATATCCTCTATATGTTAATACTATGGAGGGAGAACTATCATATCCTCTACATGTTAATACTATGGAGGGAGAACTATCATATCCTCTACATGTTAATACTATGGAGGGAGAACTATCATATCCTCTACATGTTAATACTATGGAGGGAGAACTATCATATCCTCTACATGTTAATACTATGGAGGGAGAACTATCATATCCTCTATATGTTAATACTATGGAGGGAGAACTATCATATCCTCTATATGTTAATACTATGGAGGGAGAACTATCATATCCTCTACATGTTAATACTATGGAGGGAGAACTATCATATCCTCTATATGTTAATACTATGGAGGGAGAACTATCATATCCTCTACATGTTAATACTATGGAGGGAGAACTATCATATCCTCTATATGTTAATACTATGGAGGGAGAACTATCATATCCTCTACATGTTAATACTATGGAGGGAGAACTATCATGTCCTCTACATGTTAAGTGTGCGGCTTCGAAGGACAAAGACAGAAGTTACCCTGGGCCGTATGCACACACACATACTGTAGCTCATATATTGGCTGGAGGATAATTAGTTATCTGTTTATTTATTGGTGGAGAAATACATTAAACCTTGGTATGGCTGTGTGTATATCTTTATTTTGTTGTCTCTCTCTCTTCCTCTTCTCTCTCTCTCTTCTCCTCTTCCTTCCTTCTCTCGCTCTCTCTCTCTCTCTCTCTTCCTCTTCTCTCTCTGTCTTCCTCTTCTCTCTCTCTTCCTCTTCTCTCTCTCTTCCTCTTCTCTCTCTCTTTCTCTTTTTTTCTCTCCCTCTCTCCCTTTCTCTCTCTCTCTCTCTCTCTCTCTCTCTCTCTCTCTCTCTCTTTTCTTCTTCTCTATACCAGAGCATCTGTTTTCTCACATAGACCTCGTGGTGTGTGTGTGTGTGTGTGTGTGTGTGTGTGTGTGTGTGTGTGTGTGTGTGTGTGTGTGTGTGTGTGTGTGTGTGTGTGTGTGTGTGTGTGTGTGTGTGTGTGTGTGTGTGTGTGTGTGCACGTGCCTTGTTGGATCCAGAGACAGGACAGGATGACTAGATGAAAGGTTTGTGGAGTTGAAAGGAAGAGCATGGTGTCATCCTCACTAAAGGACAACCAGACAGGACACACAACAGCAAGGATGCTACTCTATACCTCTCCATGTTAATAGTATATTCTACTCTATACCTCTCCATGTTAACAGTATATGCTACTCTATACCTCTCCATGTTAACAGTATATTCTACTCTATACCTCTCCATGTTAACAGTATATTCTACTCTATACCTCTCCATGTTAATAGTATATTCTACTCTATACCTCTCCATGTTAACAGTATATTCTACTCTATACCTCTCCATGTTAACAGTATATTCTACTCTATACCTCTCCATGTTAACAGTATATTCTACTCTATACCTCTCCATGTTAACAGTATATGCTACTCTATACCTCTCCATGTTAACAGTATATTCTACTCTATACCTCTCCATGTTAACAGTATATTCTACTCTATACCTCTCCATGTTAACAGTATATGCTACTCTATACCTCTCCATGTTAACAGTATATTCTACTCTATACCTCTCCATGTTAACAGTATATGCTACTCTATACCTCTCCATGTTAACAGTATATTCTACTCTATACCTCTCCATGTTAACAGTATATTCTACTCTATACCTCTCCATGTTAACAGTATATTCTACTCTATACCTCTCCATGTTAACAGTATATGGCAGCTGAAGAGATACAGTCAACTGTAGAACTGAACACCATTGTTTCCGCCATTTTTCTCACAGTATCGGCCAAAATACTTTCAAAAAGATAACTTATACAAAAATACTTTTCGCCAAAAATGAAGATTGCCCTTTTAAGACTTAAACACTCCCATTTAAAGAGGTCTCTAAGTTTCACTAGTCCTTCACACAGTGTTTGCTCTGTCCTTCTGTATTCTGTCCTTCTCCAGTCCTCCTCCTCTCGCCCTCTTTCCTTTCTTTAACTTATTTGTTTACCCACAATTCCCCTGGGTAATTAGCAGTGTGATAATGAGCAGTGTTGGAGGCACAAACCCACACACACATACACACTTACCATACGACACACACACACACTCAACACATGACACACATACACACAAACCCCACACAACACACACATACACACAAACCCCACACAACACACACATACACACCACACACGCCACGCACACACACACCACACACACACACTCCCTGCATGACAGAGAAAACAATAAGAGCTGTCTCCACTGGGACCAGATGGTCATGTGGGATCAATACTGGATCACTCTCTGCACCCATCGAACCCCTGGTCTAACCTCAGCTGTATAGAGCACAGCATGAAAACTGGCCCTAAATCAGTTTCTAATATTATCAAATACTAAGGTCCAGCATGTGTGTGTGTACAGATGTAGGATCTTCATTTGATCACCCTGTTTCAGGAGAAGCTTCCTGCAATGCAGGACATTTAAAATGTCTAGTATATTCAAGGTTTAATAAGGCTTCTGAAGTTTGTAATTTCCACTTTGAAATGTCAGACTTGATTTTCCCTTGCGAAAAATGTATCAACCCCTACAAAAATGTCAATGAATTATAATCCACATAATAATTCACGTCTTGTTGCTGCAGGATTATTTTCCTGCTGTAGAAAACTGTGTGTGTGTTTGTGTTTGTGTGTGTGTGTGAACATCTTTAACTATACTTGTTGGGACCAGAAGTTCCCAGAAGAATAGTAAACAAACAAACATTTGACCAACTAGGGACATTTTGTTAGTCCCCACAAGGTCAAATGCTATTTCTATGGGGTTTAGAGTTGAGGTTAGAATTAGTGTTAGGGTTAGAATTATGTTTAGGGTTAGGAGCTAGGGTTAGTTTTAGGGTTATGGTTAGGAGCTAGGGTTAGGTTTTGGGGTTAGTGTTAGGTTTAGGGGTTAGGGAAAATAGGATTTTGAATGGGACTGAATTGTGTGTCCCCATAAGGTTAGTTATACAAGACTGTGTGTGTGTGTTTGTGTGTTTCCCCCCAGGAAACATCCTCCTCCCTTGGTGATTTATCTCTCTCTTCTCCCTCCTACGTCTTCCTTTCTTTTTTCCCTCTTTCTTTCTCTCCTTTAATCTCCACTGCCTCTTCTCTCTCTCTAACAGCCTGTGTTTTTATAACATTGTTCAGTATGCAGGTCCATCTCAATAGTATAAAATGGCTTCCTCTCCTTGTCACCTCACCTTAAAGGCCCAGTGCAGTCAAAAGTGTGATTTTCCTGTGTTTTATATATATTTCCACACTATGAGGTTGAAATAATACTGTGAAATTGTGAAAATTATGATAATGTCCTTTTAGTGAAAGAGCTGTATACAAATATATATTTTGGAGTTTTGGTCTGCCTGGTGGTATCACCAGGCGGTAAATTAGTTAATAGACCAATAAGAAAGAGGGTTCCTAACCTCTGCCAATAACAGCTAGTTTTCAGTTTTCCCCTCCCCACTCAAACCCCTCCCAGACATTCATAGCAACATCTTTGCTTGAGAAAATCGCTCTTTGCTAAGAAGCTATATATATATATATATTTTTTTACTATTTTAATTGAAAACAATCACAGTAAGGTACTTAATTGTTACCCATAAATTATTTGATGTTGAGATATAAAAATAAATGTATGTATTGGGCCTTTAAATCCTAAATGATCTGAAATCACAGGATAAGTAAAAGCAACATGGTGAACACCTGTCCAGTTCTTTCACATCGGAGCAGATAAAAGAGAGGAGAGAAGACAAGTAGAGGAAGCAACTTTAGACTATTGAGACACAGCCTGAATGTGCAGATTGGACAGAGGTGAAAGGGGAAAAGTGCAGTGAACCATAATGAGAACCATACAAAGAGCAAAGGAAAATGGAAATACGTTGCCAACCACAAACACGATCAATCACACTTAGCCATCACATCAAACCACTGCCCCACCCTCCTCCTCCTCCTCTTCTCCTCCCATCTTCTGTTCCATCGTTTCCATGGTAACTGGGAACAAAGGCCCACACAGGTGAGCGACTGTCTCTTTTCTTGTGGTGGTGACTGACAAGCACACCTGATTGGAATTTCAATGTTTTCCCAGCCTGTCTGTGTCTCTGAGGCTCTGGAAGCTAGGGATGGTTAATTACAGTACAAATCAGTCATTTAGAAGACTGACTGCCCATCCATCCACAGCACCAAACACCATGCCCACCAGTGTTTCTTCTCCATGATGAGCCTGGATTTGCTTTCCTCCCTGACGTCTTGTAGAATGCAAACACATTCTAAAAGTTCTGATTGGTTCCAGAAAACAATGGGTTGGGCTAGAGCGAGCCATCACAAACCATGAATCACGTCATTGGCTTTGATACTCTGATTGGTTAGAGACGATCCAATCGCTGATTAATTTGTTTTGTACAACTCCTAATTTTGAAGTGAGCACAAACAACTTCTAGGATGGCAGGTTCAGGCTGAATGTATGTAGAGATCGATAGAGCAGCGGAATTCAGTTCAGGGTGAGTCGTCGGCCAATCATCGCCAATAGAAGTTAAATAAATGTCATGGAAACAGTTGATTGAAACTAATATAAAAATCTTGGACGTTTGGCTGGCATCTAATTGAATATTAAGTGGTAGCAATTTGTCCATTGTTGTATGTTTGATACTGATTCTGTGTGTGTATGTGTGCCTGCCTGCGTGTGTGTGTTTATGTGTCTCCTGTAGGAGCTGTTTACAGCAGAGTGTAAGTTTAAGGAGTCGGTGTTTGAGAACTACTATGTGATCTACTCGTCGATGCTGTACAGACAGAATGAGTCTGGGAGGGCCTGGTTCTTGGGCCTGAACAAGGAGGGACAGCCCATGAAGGGCAACCGAGTGAAAAAGACCAAACCAGCCGCTCACTTCCTGCCCAAACCTATAGAAGGTAAGGGGGTTATCACACACACATGGAAGCACACGCACACGCTCTAACACTCTGATCTCTCCTCTTCTCTGTAGTTGCGATGTACAAGGAGCCGTCGTTGCATGACGTCAGGGAGACGTTGCCTAAAGTCGCCGGAGTCCCGCCCAGCAAAAGCACAACCAGCGAACCAGTGGCCATGAACGGGGGCAAACCAATCAACAAACCCGACCCGAAGGAGACTGCGACATAACCCTGCCCCCTCCTCTCCCCCCGCACGACAGAGACTTGAGACTCTGCCCACTGCACTCAAACTCTCACCTTGATTGGTCAATTATGGGCTAAGTCCCACCTCTCTCTTTCTCTCGCTCATTCTCTCTCTCTCTCTCTCTTTCTCTTTTTGGCTGATTCGGTGCAGTGGTGTTCGAGATGAGGAAATGGACCACTCCATTTGGGGGATGGGGGAAGGGAGGTGGAAGGAAGAAGAGGAGGGGAGAAGGAGGAGGAAGGTGTTGAGGAGGAAGAGGAAGAAAAGGAGGAGGAGGAGAGGGATTGGCTGATTTTATCAGCTAGATAAACTACAAACTTGGACAGTGGAATGCCCTACCTACGCGATACGGAATGCCTTTTTCAAATCCTTACGATTATTTTTCTGTGACAATCTGTGAGAATGATGACAAAGCGTTTTTTTCCCTCTTCCTTTTTGCCAGGTAGCCTTGCCTGCTGATGGCTACCCATAAGCCCCCTCTCTCACTCTGATGCACTATAGCAACAGAGTCCATCCATATTGACCACAGTCTATTGTTTCTTTGTCTGTTTACCAATTTGTTTGTTTGTTTATTATTCTATACCCAAAATGCACCAGCAACCGTCTGGATAGATTGTTGTACAGACACAAAACAAGATTGTCATCTATTTTTCAAATGATTGTCTCTCTCTCTCTCTCTCTCTCTCTCTCTCTCTCTCTCTCTCTTTCTTAGCTTCTCTCTCTCTCTCTCACTCTCTCTCTCTCATTATTTCTTAGCCTCTCTCTCTCTCCCTCTCTCTCGCTCTCTCTCTCTCTCTCTCTCTCTCTCTCTCTCTCTCTCTCTCTCTCTCTCATTCTTTCATTCTTTCTTAGCTTCTTTCTCTCTCCCTCTCTCTCTCCCACTCTCATTCTTCCATTCTTTCTTAGCTTCTCTCTATCTCTACCTCCACATCTCTATTCTATTTCTTACTATCACTATTTTTGATTTTGACAATACTTAGATTTTCTAAGACATGTATAGAGGGAGAGGACTGGGGCTGGGGCTGGGGCTTGGGATGAGTTGTTAATGCATTGGTAGAATTGAGGAGGTAGCAGATACAATGCATGGTAGGTTGAGTGCATGGTAGCAGAGTAGCTAGCATGTCCACAGAAGCTATGAGTTTCTATCCAGAGCCATGGTCAATTTAGTCAATTCAGGACATTAATTGAAATTCCAATTCAATATTTGAAAAGTTGCACAAGGGTGACCGACATTTTCACTGGCAACGTATAGGAAACTGCCCAAAATAATGGAAACACTTGTGTAAATGAGGGATGCCAAGTATATTGAAAGAATGTGCTTCCACACAGGTCTGGTTCCTGAGTTAATTAATCAATTAACATCCCATTTTAGGTTAATTTATAAAAATGCTGGGCAGCCCATTATTTTGGCTACCATGGCTATGCCCCCATAGGATGACAAGGGTCCCCCCAACCATAGGGCGCAAGTGGTAACTGAACGGTTTAATGAGCATGAAAATGGTGTAAACCACAGGCAATTCCCGCACAGTCACCAGATCTCAACCTAATTGAACACTTATGGGAGATTCTGGAGCGGTGCCTGAGACAGCCTTTTCCACCACCATGAACATAACGCAGGTTAGCGTTTTTTGACATGAATCTTGTTCTGGAGGCAGTTCTGCAGAATGGTCACTAGCTAGCTGGCACAGCCACAAATCTGATTTTAAACCGAACTTTAACCTTAACCACACTGTTAACCTTAATGCCTAACCTTAACCTTAAATTAAGACCAAAAAGCCAATTTTCACTTTGCAGCTGGCCTATCTAAGGGGAAATCGCTCAGATTTGCCTCTAGGACAAGCCTTATGACAATAAACGTCAACCTGCCAACAAAACACCAAATTATGGAATTTATTGCGGAAGAATAGTGTTGCATCCCTCCAATAGAGTTCCAGACACTTGTAGAATCTATGCCAAGGTGCATTGAAGCTGTTCTGGCTCGTGGCACAACGCCCTATTAAGACACTATGTTGGTGTTTCCTTTATTTTGACAGTTCCCTGTACATGCACACATAGTGAAGTTGACAACATCAAAGAACGTGCAGAAATATTGAAAGAACAGTAGAGTCACTACAGGGAACAGTCCTAAACGGTCCAGTAACAGAAGT
Source organism: Brachymystax lenok tsinlingensis (assembly GCA_030435695.1). Classification (NCBI taxonomy): domain Eukaryota; kingdom Metazoa; phylum Chordata; class Actinopteri; order Salmoniformes; family Salmonidae; genus Brachymystax; species Brachymystax lenok. Next base: position 66,372,656 of record CM059814.1, read on the forward strand.
GATCTTGGTGGTGTAGCTGTTAGCTGGCATTGGTAAGAGGTACGCTGTGGTAGTCCTATATCCGTTGGCTTTCACACTGTGACTACAAACCTCCCATCCCATCTTGGAGTTGTAGCTTTCTCATTTAGAAGCCATTGATACTTTGACTTTACCTGTCGTTTGACTTTACCCAAACTCTTTTACGTGTCAATCGTCTAAATGAAGTACGGGAATGATGTTGGTTTGTTACGTTTTTGTGATGAAATGTTTACTGTGAGGATCAAGATCTGTCACTTCCTGTATAAGTAGCAGAGGTAGTTTGCTGAGACTGTAACCGTGCCTGGGACCTGAAGACTCACGTTAGCTCCAAGAGCTTATACCGACAGTCAGCCACTGTAAAGCCTTCGAGCAAATCGGGCCATGGATGCCGAATTTGCCCTTGGCAGGCTGCTCGTGGGCCACCGTAAGCTTGCTAGCTGGGTGAGATCATAGAAAAAACATTCGAAAAGGTAAGGTGTAAAAAAAAACTATTCCACTGGGCTGTTTGTGGGAAAGTGTTGAAGCAACATTTGCTGTACTACTTGTCCAGTGTTTTGTCTGTACCAAGCTGAACAAAGCTGCTGTTCTTGACAAAGAAATGTAGACCTACAATTTGATGGTGTTGTGTCTTTGAGTTAATGGTGTTTCTGTTCCTGTTGAAACCAGAGTCCTTCGTATGGAGAGTTCGGCCAACTGTAGAGCTGGGCACCACATTGCTGCCTCTTGAGGATTCAATATTGCCCAGTGACACGAACATGACTGCCATCGAGCTATGTGATGTCATAGTTCAAACTGCATTGGCCAAACTCTCTCTAAGGTCACTGATTGAATCCTGCCATCGGTAAGCTCTATGTGCTGCTGGATTCTGAATCTCTAACTGGCTACTTCAAGTAAAACTGGATCAGTTTTTGTCAAATTGAATTGACTTTGACTGTGCAAATGTACAATCCTCTCTCTTTCTCTCTCCCTTTCTTTCTCTCTCTCTTTCTTTCCCAACAGTCCATCTCATTCTTCCCCTTACCCCTTCCCACCCCTCTCTCTATCTCTCCACCTGTCTCTCTCTCTCTCTGTCTATACGTCTCTCACCTGTTGCATGGTAAACAAGAAAGGCAGTGGAGATAAGCATGTAGTACTGTAGCCTATGTGTATCAAGTCAAAACAAAAATAATCAAAAAAGAGATAATGTCGGTAAATGTACCGCTAACTTTACATACATATATATGCAAAAGAGTTTGTCTGCACTGTACAGTTTATGTCTCCATTGTATACACAGATACAACATATTGAATAAAATATTTATATAAAGGAGACATGGTGATGTTATTGACATTACTCTGCATTGTCCCAATCTGGTACATTACAAAGAATGGAGAATGTTTCCTCATATCAAGTGGCATAGGAGCTGGACAAAGGACAAATAGCTGAAGAAATAAGGTAATATCTCCTCTCTATGAGATGGTAGCTTTATAATAACCCCCTTAAAGGGATACTTCAGGATTTTGTCAATTATCTACTTCCCCAGAGTCAGATGAACTCGCTGATACCATTTGTATGTATCTGTGTGCAGTTTGAAGGAAGTTGCTAACTAGCATTAATGCAATTGCTAACTAGCATTAGCATGGTAACTGGCATGGTAACTGCTAGCATGCTAGTAGATACTATATAGATACCATATACTTCCAGTCATTGCGCTAAAGCTAGTTACCATTAGCTCGCGAAACTACCTCTAACTTCCTTCATACTGGATGCAGACACCATAAAAATGGTATCCATGAGTTCATCTAAAATCCCAAAGTATCCCGTTAAGGCCATCTCATCATCAGCTTCCAACTGGCTCATTTAACTGCTCTCCTCTCCACTGCAGCTCAAAAAGCCCAGCGTTGACTCAAGGGTCTCTTCAGACTCAAGGCTTTTCGGCCATCTAAGAGGCATAACAGAAAAGAACACAGACGACATGCTGAAGACAAAGACACTGCCCTAGGTTGTGTCTGGATCTTTTCACTGAGAAAACGCTCCCGTTTAGCATCATTACTTCCGCAGTGTTGCCCTTGAACGCACGCTCCAGCTCCCCTGTTCAGGCCCCTGTTCCCGAGCCATTTATCCACGTTGGGTCTTTTGTTTGGGAGTCGGAGTCTCTCTGTGTGCCTCTCTTGGCTGTTTATCTCCTGATTGGCTCCAGTGGAGAGCTGCCAGGCATAACATTAACCAGCAGCCCGGTCGAATGCCTCTAATTCTCTATGGAGAACTGAACAGTTCTGACTGAACACGTGAAGGAAAATCCCCCATGTTTAAACGGCATGAAGTCATCTCACATGTAGACACACATACATACACTACCGTTCAAATGTTTGGGGTCACTTAGAAATGTCCTTGTTTTTGAAAGAAAAGCAAAAATTTTTGTCCATTAAAATAACATAAAATGTATCATAAATACAGTGTAGACATTGTTAATGTTGTAAATGACTATTGTAGCTGGAAACGGCCGATTTTTTATGGAATATCTACATAGGCGTACAGAGGCCCATTATCAGCAACCATCACTCCTGTGTTCCAATGACATGTTGTGTTAGCTAATCCAAGTTTATAAGAGGCGACTCCGGGATGCTGGCCTTCTAGGCAGAGTTGCAAAGAAAAAGCCATATCTCAGACTGGCCAATAAAAAGAAAAGATTAAGATGGGCAAAAGAACACAGACACTGGACAGAGGAACTCTGCCTAGAAGGCCAGCATCCCAGAGTCACCTCTTCACTATTGACGTTGAGACTGGTGTTTTGCGGGTACTATTTATGAAACTGCCTGTTGAGGACTTGTGAGGCGTCTGTTTCTCAAACTAGACACAAATGTACTTATCCTCTTGCTCAGTTGTGCACCGGGGCCTCCCACTCCCTCTATTCTGGTTAGAGCCAGTTTGCGCTGTTCTGTGAAGAGAGTAGTACTCAGCGTTGTACGAGATATTCAGTTTCTTGGCAATTTCTCGCATGGAATAGCCTTCATTTCTCAGAACAAGAATAGACTGATGAGTTTCAGAAGAAAGGTCTTTGTTTTTGGCCATTTTGAGCCTGTAATCGAACCCACAAATGCTGATGCTCCAGATACTCAACTAGTCTAAAGAAGGGCAGTTGTCTTGCTTCTTTAATCAGCACAACAGTTTTCAGCTGTGCTAACATAATTGCAAAAGGGTTTTCTAATGATCAATTAGCCTTTTAAAATGATATACAGTGGGGGAAAAAAGTATTTAGTCAGCCACCAATTGTGCAAGTTCTCTCACTTAAAAAGATGAGAGAGGCCTGTAATTATCATCATAGGTACACTTCAACTATGACAGACAAAATGAGGGAAAAAAATCCAGAAAATCACATTGTAGGATTTTTTTATGAATTTATTTGCAAATTATGGTGGAAAATAAGTATTTGGTCAATAACAAAAGTTTATCTCAATACTTTGTTATATACCCTTTGTTGGCAATGACAGAGGTCAAACGTTTTCTGTAAGTCTTCACAAGGTTTTCACACACTGTTGCTGGTATTTTGGCCCATTCCTCCATGCAGATCTCCTCTAGAGCAGTGATGTTTTGGGGCTGTCGCTGGGCAACACGGACTTTCACGATTTTCTATGGGGTTGAGATCTGGAGACTGGCTAGGCCACTCCAGGACCTTGAAATGCTTCTTCTTAAGCCACTCCTTCGTTGCCCGGGCGGTGTGTTTGGGATCATTGTCATGCTGAAAGACCCAGCCACGTTTCATCTTCAATGCCCTTGCTGATGGAAGGAGGTTTTCACTCAAACTCTCACGATACATGGCCCCATTCATTCTTTCCTTTACACGGATCAGCCGTCCTGGTCCCTTTGCAGAAAAACAGCCCCAAAGCATGATGTTTCCACCCCCATGCTTCACAGTAGGTATGGTGTTCTTTGGATGCAACTCAGCATTCTTTGTCCTCCAAACACGACGAGTTGAGTTTTTACCAAAAAGTTCTATTTTGGTTTCATCTGACATTCTCCCAATCCTCATCTGGATCATCCAAATGCTCTCTAGCAAACTTTAGACGGGCCTGAACATGTACTGGCTTAAGCAGGGGGACACGTCTGGCACTGCAGGATTTGATTCCCTGGCGGCGTAGTGTGTTACTGATGGTAGGCTTTGTTACTTTGGTCCCAGCTCTCTGCAGGTCATTCACTAGGTCCCCCCGTGTGGTTCTGGGATTTTTGCTCACCGTTCTTGTGATCATTTTGACCCCACGGGGTGAGATCTTGCGTGGAGCCCCAGATCGAGGAAGATTATCAGTGGTCTTGTATGTCTTCCATTTCCTAATAATTGCTCCCACAGTTGATTTCTTCAAACCAAGCTGCTTACCTATTGCAGATTCAGTCTTCCCAACCTGTTGCAGGTCTACAATTTTGTTTCTGGTGTCCTTTGACAGCTCTTTGGTCTTGGCCATAGTGGAGTTTGGAGTGTGACTGTTTGAGGTTGTGGACATGTGTCTTTTATACTGATAACAAGTTCAAACAGGTGCCATTAATACAGGTAATGAGTGGAGGACAGAGGAGCCTCTTAAAGAAGAAGTTACAGGTCTGTGAGAGCCAGAAATCTTGCTTGTTTGTATGTGACCAAATACTTATTTTCCACCATAATTTGCAAATAAATTCATTAAAAATCCTACAATGTGATTTTCTGGATTTTTTTTCCTCATTTTGTCTGTCATAGTTGAAGTGTACCTATGATGAAAATTACAGGCCTCTCTCATCTTTTTAAGTGAGAGAACTTGCACAATTGGTGGCTGACTAAATACTTTTTTCTCCCCCACTGTACTTTGATTAGCTAACACAACGTTCCATTGGAACACAGGAGTGATGGTTTGTACGCCTATGTAGATACTCCATTTACAACATTAACAATGTCTACACTGTATTTCTGATCAGTTTGATGTTATTTTAATGGACAAAAATGGACCCCAAACTTTTGAACGGTAGTGTACATATACATGCAGATAGACAGACGGAGGCAGACAGGTAGGCAGGCAGGCAGACTCCCAGACATGCACACAGACACACAACACACACAAAAACACCCACGCACAAACCACAGATACAACTGACTTAAATGCAGAAAATACCTGTCCGACACTCATCAATCCATGTTACATAGTAGTTGGCTGGCTACGGCTCACTGGATAGGCTGATGGTAAATGACAAGGATATGTCTGTGATTGGTTGATTGGAGATTTGCTAATAGAAAGCTATGTTTTCTTCCTCACAGTCGGTAGATAGTATCTGTCCTCAATCTGTCCTTCAGTCAATGTGCAAACAGAGTACAGGAAGAGTACCAAAACATGAATTCAAAAATGTTTGTATGATGTCAAACTACAGGTGTGGCCAGAACAGGAAAAACATAACTCAGTTTGACATGCTCACAGCCTTACCCAAGATGCACCAGCTCAGAAAACTGACACAAGAAGATACAGTAGTTTAAGGCACACCACTGACACAGAGATACACACACACAGACATCCCCTCTCCTTTTCTAAATGATAGATGAGACTGCCAACTAATTAGGCTGTGGTAATTAAGTTTTGCATAATGTAAATTAGTCTGAGCATTGAGGGGGAAGTCATGTGGAATCAGAGCGCATGCCAAAACACTGACTTATGGGTATTATACAAAGCGACACAACCATGAGCCATTTTGGCCATATCTGGAGCCAACAGAAAAGAAACACGTTTGTCATTATGTTTACACCCCACGTGTACAGACGTGTGGAATCATGTTGTTGTTTGTAATGTGAGTATAGCTGCCCTTTATTTTGAGGTAAATATTATAATGTGTGTGTTTTGGGGTCAGGGAAAAGTCCTTTTTCACATAAAAGGTTAGAAAAGAGGCTAAATAAAATATGCGGACAAAGCTACAGAGAGAAAAGGCAAGGTTACAGTTCAGAATTAATTTGTGGAGACAAAAAAAACTATTGTACAGTAGGAATAAAATAGCGCTGGACAATCTGACACTCATGTTTATTTCCTCCTAATTCCAGCACTCTGATTATGGTTCTAAAATGTCACCCAGCGTCGGAGAGCAAGGCAGCTGAGAAGTCACAATTTGCCCTCATGTCATCTGGAGACATCACAACGAGGAGGGTGAACTTTTCAAATGTCGCCAGAGACTTTATGAGATTAGACAGATGGAGAGGGCGCTATTTAAGAAACACACAATATGAGATTAGATAGATACTGGAACACCACTGCCTCAATTCCCATGGTAATCATTGAACAAGTTCATATTCAGCCATGTTAGGGTGAAATCTGTAAATGTTATCATATACCGATCTCACCTGTTGTATATTGTCACCATTCCGTATTACACCAGTTTTTAGGAGATGCCTTCATAGTGGTCAATAAACTAACAATGATAATCCCCACGGAAACAGAATGGAGACAGAGAAGACATAGAGAGAACGAGAGAGAGAGACAGAGAGAGAGAAACAAACCAAAACAAAGGCAAAGTCTTCTAATGCTTTGTTGATTTCAAAAAAGATTTTGACTCAATTTGGCATGAGGGCCTGCTTTACAAATTGATGGAAAGTGGTGTTGGGCGAAAAACATATGACATTATAAAATCCATGTACACAAACAACAAGTGTGTGGTTAAAATTGGCAAAAACACACACATTTCTTTCCACGAGGCCGGGGGGTGAGACAGGGATGCAGCTTAAGCCCCACCCTCTTCAACATATATATCAACAAATTGGTGAGGGTACTAGAACAATCTGCAGCACCTGGCCTCACCCTACTAGAATCTGAAGTCAAATGTCTACTGTTTGCTGATGATCTGGTGATTCTGTCCCCAACCAAGGAGGGCATACAGCAGCATGTAGATCTTCTGCACAGATTCTGTCAGACCTGGGCCCTGGCAGTAAATCTCAGTAAGACAAAAATAACAGTGTTCCAAAAAAGGTCCAGTTCCCAGGACCACGAATACAAATTCCATCAAGACACCATTGCCAAAGAGCACACAAAAAACTATACATACCTCGGCCTAAACATCAGCACCACCGGTAACTTCCACAATGTTGTGAACAATCTGAGAGACAAGGCAAGAAGGGCCTTCTGTGCCATCAAAAGGAACATAAAATTCGACATACCAATTAGGATCTGGCTAAAAATACTTTCATCAGTTATAGAACCCATTGCTCTTTATGGTTGTAAGGTCTGGGGTCCGCTCACCAACCAAGAATTCACAAAATGGGACAAACACCAAATTGAGACTGCATGCAGAATTCTGTAAAAATATCCCCAGTGTACAACGTAAAAACACCAAATAATGCATGCAGAGCAGAATTTGGCCGATACCCACTAATTATCAAAATCCAGAAAAGAGACGTTAAATTCTACAACCACCTATATAAGGAAGTGATTCCCAAACCTTCCATAACAAAGCCATCACCTACAGAGAAATTAACCTGGAGAAGAGCCTCTTAAGCAAGCTGGTCCAGCAACACAATTAGACCCAACCAAATCACGAGAAAAAAGATAATTACTTGACACATTGGAAAGAACTTACAAAAAAACAGAGATTGCTGTTTGGCCCTAAACACTGTGACTGACCCAAAATTAAGGAAATCTTTGACTATGTACAGACTCAGTGAGCATATTCTGGAATTCTGGAGCTGCTACCTTGACAACCACACGTCGATGCTGCCATTGCTAAAAGAATCACACAGACACAGACACACAAGCACACACATTTACGTAGACACACGCACCTACACACACACAAGAAAATCTGTTGGCATGCCTTCATTGTCTTGCAATGATTGAATGCATATATATTTGAAGCCTTATCTAAAATGAATAATATCCCGCACCAATTATGTACAAGCAGTTATACTGTTTTCATTATTTTTATCTAAAGGTGAAAGAACTAGTTCATTTCCTGTTTTTTAATTAAGTTCCCTTTTTTTTGTACACAAACAACCAGAGTAATGACCTATCAGCCCAATAAGCATATAGTCTGAAAGAAAATTAAACACACACACACACACACAGCAGCAGCAGTCTGTTGAGTCGAGGTGGCATTGATCTGTCACTTGAGAGCCTGTTCCTCTCAGCTTCATTATCATCAAAGACAAAACACGCCAGGCCTGCGAGACACAGACACACAACCTGCGTCACAGACAGGGCTTTTCATGGTAATATTCCCTACTCATGCCCATGTGGTGACCATATTGGTGCGGGACCTGGTTTGAAGTCCCATTAACGTCGCTATGGTAACCAACAGCAGCACGCACACAGTTTCACACCTATCAATCACACACTGAGTGGTCTGCTTCTCAGATCAGAGAAGCTGTAACCACTGGCCCAGGGCCAGTTTTAATGGTTAGTTTATAACAGACATGGTTGTCTGACAGCTCTTCTGAAAGCTCTTCTCTCTTACAGTAGAGTGTTTGATAGAAAAGCATGTGTGGGCTTCATTCAATGAAGAGGCCATCTAAAGAAAAGCATGTGTGGGTGAGATTACATTTTCACATGGATTTAATAGACTTTCTCAGGTGCTCTTAACCCTCCCCTCCTCTCCATTCCCTCTCACTTCTCAACCTCCTCCCTCCTCTCCATTCCCTCTCACTCCTCAACCTCCTCCCTCCTCTCCATTCCCTCTCACTCCTCAACCTCCTCCCTCCTCTCCATTCCCTCTCACTCCTCAACCTCCTCCCTCCTCTCCATTCCCTCTCACTTCTCAACATCCTCCCTCCTCTCCATTCCCTCTCACTCCTCAACCTCCTCCCTCCTCTCCATTCCCTCTCACTCCTCAACCTCCTCCCTCCTCTCCATTCCCTCTCACTTCTCAACCTCCTCCCCTCCTCTCCATTCCCTCTCAGTCCTCTACCTCCTCCCCTCCTCTCCATTCCCTCTCACTTCTCAACCTCCTCCCTCCTCTCCATTCCCTCTCACTCCTCAACCTCCTCCCCTCCTCTCCATTCCCTCTCACTCCTCAACCTCCTCCCCTCCTCTCCATTCCCTCTCACTCCTCAACCTCCTCCCTCCTCTCCATTCCCTCTCAGTCCTCAACCTCCTCACCTCCTCTCCATTCCCTCTCACTCCTCAACCTCCTCCCCTCCTCTCCATTCCCTCTCACTCCTCAACCTCCTCCCTCCTCTCCATTCCCTCTCACTCCTCAACCTCCTCCCCTCCTCTCCATTCCCCCTCAGTCCTCAACCTCCTCCTCTCCATTCCCTATCACTCCTCAACCTCCTCCCTCCTCTCCATTCCCTCTCACTCCTCAACCTCCTCCCCTCCTCTCCATTCCCTCTCAGTCCTCAACCTCCTCCCCTCCTCTCCATTTCCTCTCAGTCCTCAACCTCCTCCCCTCCTCTCCATTCCCTCTCACTCCTCAACCTCCTCCCTCCTCTCCATTCCCTCTCACTCCTCAACCTCCTCCTCTCCTCTCCATTCCCTCTCAGTCCTCAACCTCCTCCCCTCCTCTCCATTCCCTCTCACTCCTCAACCTCCTCCCCTCCTCTCCATTCCCTCTCAGTCCTCAACCTCCTCCCTCCTCTCCATTCCCTCTCACTCCTCAACCTCCTCCCTCCTCTCCATTCCCTCTCACTCCTCAACCTCCTCCCTCCTCTCCATTCCCTCTTAGTCCTCAACCTCCTCCCCTCCTCTCCATTCCCTCTCACTCCTCAACCTCCTCCCCTCCTCTCCATTCCCTCTCAGTCCTCAACCTCCTCCCTCCTCTCCATTCCCTCTCACTCCTCAACCTCCTCCCCTCCTTTCCTGCATCGTAAAAGCTATTCCCTATGTATAGATGTAGAATCTTAATTTGAGCCAGTGTGCCACAGCAGGAAAATAATCCTTCAGAAACAGGAAATGTGAATTATGATGTATTTTAATGGATGCATTTGTAGGGCTTGATACATTTTAAAGTGGAAATTACAAACTTCCGAAATCTTTAAACTTTCAATTTGACATTTCCTTTATTGCAGGAAAGTTCTCCTGCAACAGGGTGATCAAATGAAGACCTTATATCTGTAGTCACTACATAGTGGAATAGGGTGCCATTTGGGATGTGACCTCCACCAGTACAGGAGATCTAACTGACAGGTGAAGAGAACACACTGTCAACACTCTTTTCTCCCTCCACCTAAATCTTCCCCTTCTTCTCTACCTCTCCTCCTACCCCCTCCTCTTCCACCACTTCTTCACGCCACCTTTCATGTTCTCCGTCCTCCTCTCCTCCTCCACTGGAATAGTGGAAGGTGAAAGGTGGGGGCAGTGTGACTGACAGGTGAAGTACGAGCAGTCAATCAACAGAGACAGAGAGAAAGACAGGAGACGAGCAGAGAAGAAGAGAAATGGAAGGGGGAAAAAAGGATGATTTTCACATGGAATCATGTAGTAAGCAAAAAAAGTTTTAAACAAATCAAAATATATTTTATATTTGAGATTTTTCAAAGTCGTCACCCTTTGCCTTGATGACAGCTTTGCATTCTCTCAACCAGCTTCATGAGGTAGTCACCTGGAATGCATTTCAATTAACAGCCAATCAGTTGTGACAAGGTAGGAGTGGTATACAGAAGATAGCCCTATTTGGTAAAAGACCAAGTTCATGTTATGGCAAGAACAGCTCAAATAAGCAAAGAGAAACGACAGTCCATCATTACTTTAAGACATGAATGTCACTCAATCCTGAAAATAACAAGAAGTTTCTTCAAGTGCAGTCGCAAAAAACATCAAGTGCTATGATGATACTGGCTCTCATGAGGACCGCCACAGGTAAGGAAGACCCAGAGATACCTCTGCTGCAGAGGATAAGCTCATTAGAGTTAACTGCACCTCAGATTGCATTCCAAATAAATGCTTCACAGAGTTCAAGTAACAGACACATCTCAACATCAACTGTTCAGAGGAGACTGCTTGAATTAGGCCTTCATGGTCAAATTGCTGCAAAGAAACCACTACTAAAGGACATCAATAATAAGAAGAGACTTGCTCGGCCCAATAAACACGAGCAATGGACACTAGACCGGTGGAGATCTGTCCTTTGGTCTGATGAGTCCAAATTTGAGATTTTTGGTTCCAACCGCAGTGTCTTTGTGAGACAGAGTAGGTGATCAGATGATCTCTGCATGTGTGGTTCCCACTGTGAAGCACGGAGGAGGAGGTGTGATGGTGCTTTGCTGGTGACAAAATTCAAGGCACACTTAACCAGCTACCACTCCATTCTGCAGCGATACGCTATCCCATCTGGTTTGTGCTTAGTGGAATTATCATTTGTTTTTTTAACAGGACAATGACAATGAAATAATGAAATAAATGAAATAAATGAAATAAAGAAAAACCCTGAAATGAGTAGGTGTGTCTAAACTTTTGACTGGTACTGTATATGTATTTTTTTTTATGTGTTGAGTGTTGTCATACTGTACTGATGTTTAATGTATAACTTTATACTGAAAGCTACTGTATTAGCAAGGGCTACACTACATAGGAAATAGGGTTCCATTTGGTACACAGATCCAGCTCTACTGTATTAGCAAGGGCTACACTACATAGGAAATAGTGTTCCGTTTGGTACACAGATCCAGCTCTACTGTATTAGCCAGGGCTGCACTACATACAGTGCCTTGCAAAAGTATTCATCCCCCTTGGCGTTTTTCCTATTTTGTTGCATTACAACCTGTAATTTAAATGTATTTTTATTTGGATTCCATGTAATGGACATACAAAATAGTCCAAATTGGAGAAGTGAAATGAAAAAAAATGACTTGTTTAAAAAAACGGAAAAGTGGTGCGTGCATATGTCAAATTGGTGGGTGTAGCTGGTGTATGAAGTCAGGAGCAGGAGAGCAGAGATGAGTGAACCAAACGCACTTACTTAGACAGCACAAAGTAAAACCATAATACAAAGTGCAAAAGAACGGTTGCCACAGAACACGGGTGAAATAAATGGCACCGGGAACAATACCGACCTGAACAAAAATGACGAATCACACACAAATACATGGGGGGAAACAGAGGGTTAAATACATGACACTTAATTTGGGAATTTAAACCAGGTGTGTGGGAACACAAGACAAAACAAATGGAAAATGAAAAGTGGATCGACGATGGCTAGAAGACCGGTGACGTCGACCGCCGAACGCCGCCCGAACAAGGAGAGGGACCGACTTCAGCGGAAGTCGTGACAGCATATGTATTCACCCCCTTTGCTATGAAGCCCCCTAAATAAGATCTGGTGCAACCAATTACCTTTAGAAGTCACATAGTTAGTTAAATAAAGTCCAACTGTGGGCAATCTAAGTGTCACATGATGTGTCACATGATCTCAGTATATATATACCTGTTCTGAAAGGCCCCAGAGTCTGCAACACCACTAAGCAAGGGGCACCACCAACCAAGTGGCACCATGAAGACCAAGGAGCTCTCCAAACAGGTCAGGGACAAGGTTGTGGAGAAGTACAGATCAGGGTTGGGTTAAAAAAAATATCAGAAACTTTGAACATCCCACGGAGCACCATTAAATCCATTATTAAAAAATTTAAAGAATATGGCACCACAACAAACCTGCCAAGAGAGGGCCGCCCACCAAAACTCACGGACCAGGGAGGGCATTAATCAGAATGGCAACAAAGAGACCAAAGATAACCCTGAAGGAACTGCAAAGCTCCACAGCGGAGATTGGAGTATCTGTCCATAGGACCACTTTAAGCCGTACACTCCACAGAGCTGGGCTTTACGGAAGAGTGGCCAGAAAACATGTTTGGTGTTCGCCAAAAGACATGTGGGAGACCCCCCAAACATATGGAAGAAGGTACTCTGGTCAGATGAGACTAAAATTGAGCTTTTTGGCAATCAAGGAAAACGCAATGTCTGGCGCAAACCCAACACCTCTCATCACCCCGAGACCACCATCCCCACAGTGAAGCATGGTGATGGCAGCATCATGCTGTGGGGATGTTTTTCATCGGCAGGGACTGGGAAACTGGTCAGAATTGAAGGAATGACTGATGGCACTAAATACAGGGAAATTCTTGAGGGAAACCTGTTTCAGTCTTCCAGAGATTTGAGACTGGGACAGAGGTTCACCTTCCAGCAGGACAATGACCCTAAGCATACTGCTAAAGCAACACTTGAGTAGTTTAAGGGGAAACATTTAAATGTCTTGGAATGGCCTAGTCAAAGGCCAGACCTCAATCCAATTGAGAATCTGTGGTATGAGTTAAAGATTCCTGTTCACCAGCGGAACCCATCCAACTTGAAGGAGCTGGAGAAGTTTTACCTTGTAGAATGGGCAGAAATCCCAGTGGCTAGATGTGCCAAGCTTATAGAGACATACTTAAAAATATATATATATATTTCACCTTTATTTAACCAGGTAAGCTAGTTGAGAACAGGTTCTCATTTACAACTGTGACCTGGCCAAGATAAAGCAAAGCAGTGCGACACAAACAACAACACAGAGTTACACATGGAATAAACAAGCGTACATTCAATAACACAACAGAAAAAAAGAAAGTCTATATACAGTGTGTGCAAAAGGTGTGAGGAGGTAGGCAATAAATAGGCCATAGTAGCGAAGTAATTACAATTTAGCAGATTAACACTGGAGTGATAAAAGAGCAGATGATGATGTGCAAGTAGAGATATTGGTGTGCAAAAGAGCAGAAAGTAAATAAAAACAGTATGGGGATGAGGTAGGTAGATTGGGTGGGTTATTTACAGATGGACTATGTACAGCTGCAACGATCGGTTAGATGCTCATGTAGCTGATGTTTAAAGTTAGTGAGGGAAATGTAAGTCTCCAGCTTCAGCGATTTTTGCAATTCGTTCCAGTCACTGGCAGCAGAGAACTGTAAGGAAAGGCGGCCAAAGGAGGTGTTGGCTTTGGGTGAGATATACCTGCTGGAGCGCGTGCTTCGGGTGGGTGTTGTTATCGTGACCAGTGAGCTGAGATAAGGCAGAGCGACTTGCAGCTGTAATTGCTACAAAAGGTGACTACAAAGTATTCACTTTGGGCAGGGTGAATAGTTATGCATGCTCAAGTTTTCCATTTTTTTGTCTTATTTCTTGTTTGTTTCACAATAAAAAATATTTTGCATCTTCAAAGTGGTAGGCATGTTGTGTAAATCAAATGATACAAACCCCCCAAAAATCTATTGTAATTCTAGGTTGTAAAGCAATAAAATAGGAAAAATGGCAAGGGGGGTGAATACTTTCGCAAGCCACTGTAGTTCTTGGGACACAGATCCAGCTCTACTGTATTAGCCAGGGATGCACTACATAGTGCCATTTGGGACACAGATCCAGTTCTACTGTATTAGCCAGGGATGCACTACATAGTGCCATTTGGGACACAGATCCAGTTCTACTGTATTAGCCAGGGCTGCACTACATAGTTCCATTTGGGACACAGATCCAGCTCTACTGTATTAGCCAGGGATGCACTACATAGTTCCATTTGGGACACAGATCCAGGTATTTCTCAAAAAGTTATTATTTATCTCAAAGGACTGCTTTGTTAAATGAAGGTTAAGAAATCAAAGCTCTCTACAGACAAACACACTACTGTATATAAATGTCTACCAGGTCCACTGGGAGTCTGAGGTTGATTTAATAAAGGCTCTAACAGTGGAGCTGGGAGACAGGGCTCTGATTAAGGACTGATGGATCTTCCTAATGTATCACACACACACACCACACACTCTCTCACACACTCTATCTCACTCCAACACACACACTCATGTACACACACACATGTCTGGTCTCTGAGGTGGGTGTCTATAATGACTGTGATGAATGAGACTGTTTGACTGACAGACAGGGGGCAGAAGAGGTGTTGGGGGCGGGGGTTTCGGGGGCTTGGGACAGCACAAGTTAAACATACCTAGGACTGAATACTGATTAACCAATCACAACCCACACATTTCCACCCGTCTGTTGCCAGGGACATTTGTTGATGGGGAGATGGGGAGGAAGTGGGATTGATGAAGAAAGAAAGATAGATAGGCTACCTGATAGTGATTACATTGACTGAGAGAGTACTGGGTGATGATGTGTTGGGAGTGAGTGTTGAGATGGGTTGTGGGAGTGACTGACCGGATTTTTTGTTCACGAGGATGCAAAATAACATATTTCTCTCTAAAGAATGAATAACACGTACGTGTTTTGCACATTAGATGTTACACAGAATCGATTATCATTCACTCGCTATAAATGCAGAGGAAATTCATTTGTTTGAAGACGTGTATGCATTTGTGTGTGGGTCTGTGGCAGTGTGTGGCAGTGTGTGTGGCAGTGTGTGTGACAGTGTGTGTGGGTGTGTGACAGTGTGTGTGACAGTGTGTGTGCTTGCACTTGTTCTACTATTTTTAATTGGATGTGTAATCAAGATGACCTAATGTCACTCCAGCGTTAGGTAGGTGGCAGACACGACAGCAGCAGCTGTGTCCCTGAGGCTGTTACTGTCTGCCAGACAGACACTACTCTGGAATCCCAATCACACCCAGGACCAGCACTATCAACACAGACACTGTTTCTGAGGCCTTCTTCACCACTGCACTCACTTCGGATGGATTTCTTAATTGGCTGATTGATTTATTGATTGTCGATTGATGGATTACAGTCCTCATTCATATTCATGATCGTGGTCACCAGGTAAAGGTGGAACTGTCACCTGTCCTGGCTATAGAAGTGTGCCAGGGTGTGTGAGTGTATGTGCGTGAGTGTGTGTGTGAATGTGTGTGTGTCTGACAACACAACATCAATCCATCACCGTGGCAACTGCGCAGGGAGCCTGTTTTGATCCCAGACCAGACGAGTTCTGAAAGTGAGAGTTGTTGCCATGGCAACCGCACGCCACGCAGGCCCCGTTGGCAAGGAGATGGACGGGCGTGGATACCGATTCCAGCGAGCCATTGGTCAGAGAGGGAGGGAGGGAGGGGAAATGAGGAGGGAGAGGATGTGAGGGGGACAAGGGGACGTGACTGAGAGAACAGAAAGATCAATGAAGGACACAAGAAGTATTGCCTTGAGTCAGACAGAGAGAGAGAGAGAGAGAGAGAGAGAGAGAGAGAGAGAGAGAGAGAGAGAGAGAGAGAGAGAGAGAGAGAGAGAGGGGGAGAGAAAGGGTGAGCGGAGGATGAAGGAGGAGGAGGAGAGGGAAATGAAGAGAGAAGGAGAAGGAGAAGGAGAAGGAGGAGAGTGTAAAGGTAAGGGTGAAGTAGAAAGAGAGAAAGACAGATAGAGGAGAAGGCAGAGAGGGCCCAGGGAGAGGCATACAACACTGTTGTTATCATGAGAGAAAGCCTGTCATTTTGGACTCAGGTAATGGATATGTCTTTACTCCCCTAAGACCCATAGCCAGACAAACTAGCAAGCTGTGTGTGAGTCTACACGTGGGCTGTTTCCACTGTAACTGAGTCAAAGTGCCATGAAGGAGTCACAGCCGGAGGGAATCCCTGGAAATGTGTTTATGACCAGATAGAGAGGAAGAAAGGGAGGGAGGTGGATGGAAAGATGAGTGATGGAAAAAGAAAGAGGAGAGGGAGAGACAGCTTGACACACACAGAGAAAACAGGAGGAGATACACACCTCTTTTCACCTTTCTTTCAGTGCCAGAGATAGAGTTGGAAAGATTGAAAGCAAGAAGAGGAGAGAATGGAGTGAGAGTGTGGGGGAAGGTGGTATACAGAGAAAGAGAGAGAGAATGGGGAGTGAAAGTATTAGGGAAAATTGTGGAGAGATAGACAGAGAGGGATAGAAAAGAAAGGTGAGAGAGAGAGAGAGAGAGAGAGAGAGAGAGAGAGAGAGAGAGAGAGAGAGAGAGAGAGAGAGAGAGAGAGAGAGAGAGAGAGAGAGAGAGAGAGAGAGAGAGAGAAAAGAACAGTGAGGGCTGACTAGGGTATTTATGTCTCTATTAGAGTAGTGTTTCACACCTGACTGCTGTAGGGTGGGTTATAGGTCTGGCTTGGTTAGCCTCAGATATTGACTGACTTAATGATATGTGATGCCAGAAGGTGACTAGGTGATACGTCACCTGGCAGTGGCAAATAAAGTAACATTTTATTTGTCACATACACATGGTTAGTAGATGTTAATGCGAGTGCAGCGAAATGCTTGTGCTTCTGGTTCCGACAGTGCAGTAATATCTAACAATTCCCCAACAACTACCTAATACACACAAATCTAAAAGGGGTGAATGAGAATATTTACATATAAATATAGTATGGATGAGCGATGGCCGAGCGGCATAGACAAGATGGTATAAAATACAGTATTTACATATGATATGAGTAATGTAAGATATTTTTGGCCTTCCTGTGACATCGAGTGCTATAGATGTCATGGGTTAGGGTTGGTAGTTTGCCCCAATGATGCGTTGTGCAGACCGCACCACCCTCTGGAGAGCCTTGCGGTTGAGGGCGGTGCAGTTGCCATACGACAGGTAGCCTAGTGGTTAGAGTGTTGGACTTGTAACCGGTGGGTTGCAAGTTTGAATCCCTGAGCTGACAAGGTAAAAATCTGTCGTTCTGCCCCTCAACAAGGCAGTTAACCCACTGTTCCCCGGGACGTGGATGTTGATTAAGGCAGCCCCCTGCACCTCTCTGATTCAGAGGGGTTGGGTTAAATGCGGAAGACACATTTCAGTTGAAGGCATTTGGTTGTACAACTGACTAATAATGGTGACTTTGACTTTGACTTTGACCAGGCTGTGATACAGCCCAACAGGATGCTCTCGATTGTGGATCTGTAAAAGTTAGTCAGGGTTTTGGGTGAGAAACCAAATTTCTTCAGCCTCCTGAAGTTGAAGAGGTGCTGTTGCGCATTCTTCACCCACACTGTCTGTGTGGGTGGACCATTTCAGTTTGTCGTTGATGTGTACACCAAGGAACTTAAAACGTCCCACTTTCTCCACTGCTGTCCGGTCGATGTGGATAGGGTGCTCCCTCTGCTGTTTCCTGAAGTCCACGATCATCTCCTTTGTTTTGTTGACTTTGAGTGAGAGGTTGTTTTCCTGATACCACACTCCGAGGGCCCTCACCTCCTCCCTGTAGGTTGTCTCGTCATTGTTGGTAATCAAGCCCACTACTGTTGTGTCGTCTGCAAACTTGATGATTGAGTTGGAGGCGTGTATGACCACACAGTCGTGGGTGAACAGAGAGTACAGGAGGGGGCTGAGCATGCACCCTTGTGGGGCCCCAGTGTTGAGGGTGAGCGAGGTACAGATGTTGTTTCCTACCTTCACCACCTGGGGGCCACGCGTCAGAAAGTCCAGGACTCAATTGCACAGGGCGGGGTTGAGGCCCAGGGCCTCCAGCTTGATGATGAGCTTGGAGGGTACTATGGTGTTGAATGCTGAGCTGTAGTCAATGAACAGCATTCTTACATAGGTATTCTTCTTGTCCAGGCGGGATAAGGCAGTGCGCAGTGTGATGGCGATTGCATCGTCTGTGGACCTGTTAGGGCGGTATGCAAACTGAAATGGGTCTATGGTGGCCGGTAAGGTGGAGGTGATATGATCCTTGACTAGTCTCTCAAAGCACTTCATGATAACAGAAGGGAGTGCTACGGGGCGGTAGTCATTTAGTTCAGTTATCTTTGCCTTCTTGGGTACAGGAACAATGGTGGCCATCTTGAAGCATGTGGGGACATCAGACTGGGATAAGGAGCGTAAACACACCTGGAATCTGGAATCTGGGCCAGCAGCCTAGCGATGGTTAACAGATTTAAATGTTTAACTCACATCAGCCTTCGGAAAAGGAGAGGGGGCGCAGTTCTTGCTAGTGGGCCGCAACGGTGTTATCCTCAAAGCGGGCAAAGAAGGTGTTAAGTTTTTTCTGTAAGCGTGACGTCGGAGTCCGTGACGTGGCTGATTTTCTTTTTGTAGTCCGTGATTTCCTGTTGACCCTGCCACATACGTCTCATGTCTGAGCTGTTGAATTGCGACTCCACTTTGTCCCTGTACCAGCATTTCGCTTGTTTGATTGCCTTGCAGAGGGAATAACTACACTAACTCCCAGACCTCTTTCCATGGTTAAATGCAGTGGTTCGCGCTTTCAGTTTTGCACGAATACTGCCATCCATCCACGGTTTTGGGTTAGGGTAGGTTTTAATGGTCACAGTGGGTACAACATCTCCAGTGCACTTTCTTATAAATTAACTCACATACTCAGCGTATAGGCCGATGTTATTCTCTGAGGCTGACCGGAATATATCCCAGCCCGGGTGATCAAAACATTCTTGAAGCGTGGATTGCGATTGGTCAGACCAGCATTGAATGGTTCTAGTCACTGGTACATCCTGTTTGAGTTTCTGCCTATAAGACGATAGGAGCAAGATGGCCTCGTGGTCGGATTTGCCGAAAGGGAGGGTGGGGGAGGGCTTTGTATGCATCGCGGAAGTTAGAGTATCAGTGGTCGAGTGTATTATCCCCGCACGTAGTGCAATCAATAAGCTGATAGAATTTAGGTAGCCTTGTTCTAAAATTTGCTTTGTTAAAATCCCCAGCTACAATAAATGCAGCCTCAGGATATATGGTTTCCAGTTTACATAGAGTCCAGTGAAGTTCATTTAGGGTGTCTGCTTGAGGGGGAATGTACACAGCTGTGACGATAACTGATGAGAATTCTCTTGGAAGGTAATATGGCCTGCATTTGATTGTGAGGAATTCTAAGTTGGGTGAGCAGAAGGACTTGAGTTCCTGTATGTTGTTATGATTACAACATGAGCCGTTAATCATGAAGCATACACCCCCGCCCTTCCTATTTCCAGAGAGGTGTTTATCTCAGTCGGCACGATGCATGGAGAAGCCCGGTGGCTGAACCGATCCCAACAACATATCCCGAGAGAGCCATGTTTCCGTGAAACAGAGAATGCTACTATCTCTAATGTCTCTCTGGAAGGCAACCCTTGCTCGAATTTCGTCCACCTTGTTGTCAAGAGACTGGACATTGGCGAGTAGTATATACGCGGGAGCGGTTGGCGATGTGCACGTCTATGGAGCCTGACCAGGAGGCCGCTCTGTCTTCCCCTTCTGTGGCGCCGTTGTCTTGGGTTGGCTTCTGGGATTAGATCCATTGTCCTGGGTGGTGGTCACAACAGAGGATCCACTTCGGGAAATTCGTATTCCTGGTCGTAATGTTGGTAAGTTGACATCGCTCTTATCGTTCTTCCCGGCTGTATGTAATAAGACTTAATATTTCCTGGGGTAACAATGTAAGAAATAATACATAAAAAAACGAAATACTGCATAGTTTCCTAAGGACTCAAAGCGAGGTGACCATCTCTGTCGGCGCCATCTTGTATAAAACAGTCTACTTCTGTCAATTTCCTCCTCACCTCTCCACCGTGATAGTCCACATGTCCAATTTTACATATAATGGCTGCCGTATCCCACCCACTTACTTATGTATCCACTTATGTATCCACTACCACCAATCCACATTTTATCCTCTCGTAGGACTTTGATGCATTCAGAATCACAGATGCAGCTCTCATTGACTTCTAGTTATAATTATTTACATTTCATCCTTCATGGTCTTTATCAGAATGCCCAGAGGCCTAGGTCAGAGTGCCCAGAGGCCTAGGTCAGAGTGCCCAGAGGCCTAGGTCAGAATGCCCAGAGGCCCAGCTTCCCACATACAACGTTAATAAATCACATTGAGACTTTATGAAAACCGTTAAATACCTTGAGGTAGTTAGACTGCTGGCCAAAGGGCAGTATAGTTCCACTGGTAGACTGACACTTTCATAAGACTGTTCTAACCGTAAGTCAGTGCCAGGCTCTGTAAATCTATGGTCTTTATGACCGGCCATAAACAGATCTGAATCAATGTTAATATTCAGCAGAGAGAGAGAGCAACAGACTCATTCCGGCCTGAAGGAAAAATTCACTTTTTTATGTTCAATGAAGGAGGTGGAATAACCTCCTGTTGATGAGGAGGTGGAATAACAACTATTTTTCTATTGGCTGATAATGATTTTCCCTTATGTGTACTTTGAACTGTATAGGTGAAGGCCTAGGAATATTCTATTCTCATATCATTGAAAACAGAGCTACTGCTGTAGTCCATTGTTTCCCAACTCCAGTCGTGCAGCACCCCAACAGTACACAGTTTTGTTGTGGCCCCGGACAAGAACACCTGATTCAACTTGCCAACTAATCATCAAGCCCTCAATGAGTTTGTCAGGGAGTACAAACAAAAGTGTGCTTTTGGGGGTACTGGAGGACTAGAGTTAGGAAACACTGCTGTAGTCAATCCTAAACCTTCCCCTTAATGTAAAATCCTTTGCGATCCCCTTTAAACAGCTCAGTTCCCATCTTTTCTGCACTTTGAAAGCTTATGGATTAATCTACAGATGAGGGGGCGACTGCGACTCCCTTACAGCAAAACTATACAGAGAGAAATTATGATTTTACCAGTTAGGTTAAAGCCACTGGAGTATATCACACCACATAGGTGACGAAGATGAGCTGGGTCAGTACTGCAATCCATCTGTTGTTGTGTACATCCGGCTATACAGTGGATTAGGAGAAATATGCAGGAGCAGATTGACACCATCTAATTGGATACAATTTGGGGGTGGACTATACCTTTAATGTATCCCTCACAGACTAAAGAAGTGAAATGATGTTTCTTTCCACCATATTTATTTAATCCAATGCTACACTGGTTGCTCATAAAGTAAATGGTTTTACAATTTATGTCTGTAAATGAAAAGCACTCAAGAAATTGAATTCCTCATTATTGATATTATTATTATTATTATACTATTAGGTCACATTGAGAAAGGAAGGAAGGGAAAGAGGAGGGATGGCAGGAAAAAATGAAGGTTGAGGAAGAATGGTTTTACAATTTATGTCTGTAAATGAAAAGCACTCAAGAAATTGAATTCCTCATTATTGATATTATTATTATTATTATACTATTAGGTCACATTGAGAAAGGAAGGAAGGGAAAGAGGAGGGATGGCAGGAAAAAATGAAGGTTGAGGAAGAGGGAGAGAGAAAAGAGATGAGGAAGAAGCTGAGGGATGGAAGGAGAGAGGGGAGAAAGGAAGGGGGATAGATAGGAACGATCCATTATTCAACGTTCTCAGCAGTGGAGTTTGGGCCTTGATTGTTGGGAAACAAACCCTTAGGGAACCCATGGATTTCGTATCTAAATGCAGAAAAGTCCCAAAATACTAATAACCACAGAACTCTCCGCAAACGACGGGAGTAAACGTACTCCTCTATACGCTGCATGAATCATTAATTCAGCTGTGAAGTTTAGAATTGGTCTGAGAGAAAAGGAAGAGAAAAAAACAGCTTTTGATGCCTTTTGCTTTGAGCAAACGGTTTATGTTTAAATTAAAAGAGGAATTAATTCCAATCAATAACAATCGGTTTACCTCAGATAATCTCTGAGAAACAGACCTACACATATCTAACAATTAAAATGAACAATGTGAATAAAATAAGCTAATATTATTGTGAATTATATTATATTATCTTGAGTCTTGAGGCTATTCCTATTAAAACCGCATAAATTCACCCAATCAAGAGCAGAATAATCCACTGGATGCCTGTCATATTTGGTCTATTCCATTTGCCACAGCCCATTTGGACATAATGTTCCACACTGCCACTTGACATAGTCACCGTTCACACTGTCACAGAAAGAGAGAGAGAGAGAGAGAGAGAGAGAGAGAGAGAGAGAGAGAGAGAGAGAGGGGAAAGTGCACTGCCAGAATGTCAGAAAGAAAAGATGTACAGCTGAGAGTAGACTCAATCACAAAAGCGTTGTCAATCTTCATTTTTTTATATATATATTTATTTTTCACTCCCCAGGGATGGACTTGGTGACCTTCACAATAATCACAAAATTGACCTGTCTGTCCATATGATTGTATTTTGTGTGTGTGTGTGCGCGCGCGCACACACGTGGATGTGTTTAACTATTCTTGTGGGGACCAGAAGTGATCACAAGAATTGTAAACAAGCAAACAATTTGACCAACTGGGGACATTTTGTTAGTGCCGTGAGGTCAAATGCTATTTCTAGGGGGTTTAGGGTAAAGGTTAGAATTAATGTTAGGGTTAGTTTTAGAGTTAGGAGCTAGGGTACGGGTTAGGGTTAGGGAAAATAGGATTTTGAATGGGACTGAGTTGTGTGTCCCCACAAGGTTAGCTGTACAAGACTGTGTGTGGGTGTGTGTGTGTGTGCGTGCGTGCGTCTGTGCGTGTGTGAGAGTGCTCCTGACTCCGCAGAGAATGTAAGTGACTGGAATGTGTACAACAAGCTGTCTAGACGAGATGACAGACAGCACACAGCGTTCATGTTCTGCCTCTATCTCTGAAGGCCAGACAGGTGAACTAGACAGAGCATCAAACGATACTAAAGGAGACCAGGAAAGTCACATCGTCAAACTCAACCACCAACACACACACAGTCACACACACACAGTCACACACACCGGGGGTCCCCGTGGAAGGCACAGAGGGAAAATGTCACATCATATAGCATCTACTGATGTTGTGCAGCATGGGTCCTGGAGATACTGTGTCATCAGGAAATGGAACAAAATATCACCATACAGGAAATGTCACCTGAACACAAACAGAAACAGATTGTGGAGCTACAGGTTTTCTATCAAACAGGGGAAATGCCACAGCTGTTCTGTATGTGTGTGTTGGCGTTTTTCTTCGATCGCTCCGCTGAAAGCCAAATGTGTGTGTATGCGTGTGTATGTGTGTGCGTACGTGCATGTGTGCGTGCGTACGTGTTTGTGTAACCTAAATCCCAATCAACCATTTATGGCTCACATAGATGATTAACACTCTGTATAAAAGTAGATTACTGTCTGTGTGTGTCATACCAAGTGGATGAAGACAAAACACACACACACCACACACACACACTCAGGAGCATTGCCTGGGCGTGGCCCCCTTCTCTGACTCGAAATGTAAAGCTCAGACATGGACGATTAGAACAGAATCTCAGCGTGTCACAATACTTCACAACACACACTCACTGTCACGAC
This sequence comes from Brachymystax lenok tsinlingensis, assembly GCA_030435695.1. Lineage (NCBI taxonomy): Eukaryota > Metazoa > Chordata > Actinopteri > Salmoniformes > Salmonidae > Brachymystax > Brachymystax lenok. The sequence continues at coordinate 66,396,681 of CM059814.1, forward strand.
TTCCGCCGAAGTTGGTGCCTCTCCTTGTTCGGGTGGTGTTCGGCGGTCGACGTCACCGGTCTTCTAGCCATCACCGATTCTCTTTTCATTTTCCATTTGTTTTGTATGTGTTTTCCACACCTGGTTTCAATTCCCTCATTACATGTTTTGTATTTAACCCTCTGTTCCCCCTCATGTCTTTGTGTGGGATTGTTCATTGTAGTGCTTTATTTACTGGTGCGTTACGGGCTATTTTGTGCCCATTTCCTCTCGTGTTGTTTGTAACGTTTGGGTTGTTTATTAAACGACTAAGTTTATTACCCAGTTTTGCTCTCCTGCTCCTGACTTCTCTGCAACCAGTTACGCAACCCCTACACTCACTCACACACAGGTGTTAGCCTGGGAAGAGTACAGATGGAATATGCAGTCCTTTGTTGAACATTCCAACAGGTTCTTATTGATGTCATTTAACCAAATAATATGACAATGATAAAGCCAAAGTAATACATTTCTGTTGGGCTCACTGATAGATTGTGGTCCTTTGGCATTCTGAAATACGTACAAAACCATTCCAGAGTGAAACCTTTAAATCAAAGATTACTTTTGACAACGGCTATGTATGATGAAATGCATTCCTTAAGATCCAATCCATGAAGTTGACGGCCCTTTTTAAACCGTATGGCCAAAACAGCGGAGAATGTCAATTCAAAAGACAAGTTAAGACATTGTATAACTGTTGAGTAATTATTTGGAAAGTGTTTTCTACTGGGAACAATGTGCTTATGTTCCTAACTCTCCAACGGGGAGTGATGGGTTTATGTCCTGCTGGTTTGTAGAGAACGTGGTACGTTTTGCCATTAGTCTAAAAGGCTTTTTGTGAGAGTTTTAAGTGTCTCAGATGCATCAGAGTGGAAGGGCAGCCACAACACCCACAGGTTGCTTCAGTTTAGACTGAAGGCTAATTCACTTTCCCAAGGAAATCGCTGTAAATTACAAACATAAACGAGAGAGTTATTCCATCTACCTGCCATATTCCATACGGATGACAAAGCAGAAATACATATATATTATAAAATGGTCAAAAGTTAAATAGAAAATGTACTTTCACAATTAAATAATGTTATTAAATGAACTCTTAAAATTAAGTAAAATCTTGTTAGTGATGGCTGAGAACTGGCTTCCTCACCAAGACTTCATGGCCACTGCAGTGATAGTGAATACTGTATGTTCACTGGTAGTGAATACTGTATGTTTCTGCCATTTTGAACTAAGGGGTTGGAAGAAGGATGGACTCCATCATAAAAGCTCAAAGGCATCCATCCAGATTCATATTCATATTCTCTCTCTCTCTCTCTCTCTCTCTCTCTCTCTCTCTCTCTCTCTCTCTCTCGCATTAGCGTACCAGATTGCTCCAATTAAGGGTTTGAGAATGCCCCAGACCCATTTCAGCTGAAGGTAAGCTCTCTGTACATCCTCCAGAATAAGCACATTACTGTCAGCAGTCTAATTAACATAATTGACACACAAGGAAATGCAAATGTACAATTAAGTCTGTTTTGGCCTTAACGAGAAGGTCGTTGACATACAGTGCCTTCAGAAAGTATCCACACCCCTTGACTTATCCACATTTTGTTGTGTTACAGCCTGAATTCAATATTAATTAAAGCGTTTTTTTCTCTCACCCATCTACACACAATACCCCATAATGACAAAGTGAAAACATGTTTTCAGAAATCTTTGCTAATTTATTGAAAATGAAATACAGAAATATCTAATTGACATAAGTATTCACACCCCTGAGTCAATACATGTTAGAATCACATTTTGGCAGCGATTACAGCGGTGAGACTTTCTGGGTAAATCTCTAAGAGCTTTGCACACCAGGATTGTACAATATTTGCACATTATTCTTTTTTAAATTCTTCAACCTCTGTCAAGTTGGTTGTTTATAATTGCTAGACATCCATTTTCAAGTCTTGCCATAGATTTTTAAGTCGATTTAAGTCAAAACTGTAGCTAGGCCACTCAGGAGCATTCAATGTTGTCTCCAGCGTACTGTATATTTGGCCTTGTGTTTTAGGTTATTGTCATGCTGAAAGGTGAATTAAACTCCCAGTGTCTGGTGGAAAGCAGACTGAACCAGGTTTTCCTTTAGGATTTTGTCTGTGCTTAGCTCCCTTCCGTTTTGTTTTTATCCTGAAAAACTCCTCAGTCCTTAACAATTACAAGCATACCCATAACATGATGCAGCCACCACTATGGTTGAATATGTTGAGAGTTGTACTCAGTAATGTGTTGTATTGGATTTGCCCCAAACATAACACTTTGCATTCAGGACATAAAGTAAATTTCTTTGCCACATTCTTTTTGCAGTTTTACTTTAATGCTTTATTGCAAACAGGATGCATGTTTTGGAATACTTGTATTCTGTACAGGCTTCCTTCTTTTCACTCTGTCATTTAGGTTAGTATTGTGGAGTAACTACAATGTTGTTGATCCATCCTCAGTTTTCTCCTATCACAGACATTAAACTCTGTAACTGTTTTCAAGTCACCATTAGCCTGTGAAATCCCTGAGCTGTTTCCATCCTCTCCGGTAAACTGAGTTAGGAAGGACGCCTGTATCTTTGAAGTGACTGTAATTAATATCTTCACCATGCTCAAAAGGATATCAATGTCATCTTTTTTACCAATAAGTGCCCTTCTTTGCGAGGCATTGGAAAACCTCCCTGGTTTTGTGGTTGAATCTGTGTTAGAAATTCACTGTTCAACTGACGACCTTACTGATAATTGTATGTGTGGGTTACAGAGATGAGGTAGTCATGTTAAACACTATTATTGCACACAGACTGACTCCTTATTATGTGACTTGTTAAGCCCATTTTTACTCCTGAACTTATTTAGGCTCACCAAAACAAAGGGTTTGAATACTTACTGACTCAAGACATTTCAGGTTTCCATAAAAAAAAAAAAAATGTACATGAAAAACATAGAGAGAGAGAGAGAGAGAGAGAGAGAGAGAGAGAGAGAGAGAGAGAGAGAGAGAGAGAGAGAGAGAGAGAGAGAGAGAGAGAGAGAGAGAGAGATGAGGGGTTGCAGATGATATTTGAGCTAGAACATGAAGCTATAATGAATTATAACCAAATCATTAACTCTGAAATTTTACACATAAAGCATAAAATCCAAATGCAAGGACAGTGGGTATCTTTTTGAATCCGTGTTGTTGTGTGTGTTGTGGTTGTGCTGTCTTCGATGCTGAGGGTTTGTATATAGAGGGTTTGTATATAGAGGGTTTGTAAATAGAGGGTTTGTATATAGAGGGTTTGTAAATAGAGGGTTTGTATATAGAGGGTTTGTAAATAGAGGGTTTGTATATAGAGGGTTTGTATATAGAGGGTTTGTAAATAGAGGGTTTGTATATAGATGGTTTGTATATAGAGGGTTTGTATATAGAGGGTTCGTATATAGAGGGTTTGTAAATAGAGGTTGTTACACTAAAAAGACAGAAAAAAGTGTCAGCGCAGTGCAGTCTCTAGAAGTGCGCTGTTCTTCCCAGCTGTGCCTTCAAAGGAGAGGAGAGAGAGAATAATAGAGAGAGAAAGAGCTCTGTCATTCTGCCTTTTATATTACCTGCCTGACATCCCTTTTTCCTCAACCTGTCAATCACAGTTCAAATCCCATTGACCTCTGCTGAGAGCCTATTGTAGCCACACACATAGACCACATGCACGAACACGCATGCCAACACCACACACACACGCACACGCACATGCACACGCTAGAGCAGAGGCGTCAAACATGTAGCCCTGGGGCTTTTTACCTCCTGCCTTCTGATAATGTGTTCCCAGTACCAACCTCTTAGTCTGATAATGTGTTCCCAGTACCAACCTCTTAGTCTGATCATGTGTTCCCAGTACCAACCTCTTAGTCTGATAATGTGTTCCCAGTACCAACCTCTTAGTCTGATCATGTGTTCCCAGTACCAACCTCTTAGTCTGATCATGTGTTCCCAGTACCAACCTCTTAGTCTGATAATGTGTTCCCAGTACCAACCTCTTAGTCTGATCATGTGTTCCCAGTACCAACCTCTTAGTCTGATAATGTGTTCCCAGTACCAACCTCTTAGTCTGATCATGTATTCCCAGTACCAACCTCTTAGTCTGATCATGTGTTCCCAGTACCAACCTCTTAGTCTGATCATGTGTTCCCAGTACCAACCTCTTAGTCTGATCATGTGTTCCCAGTACCAACCTCTTAGTCTGATAATGTGTTCCCAGTACCAACCTCTTAGTCTGATCATGTATTCCCAGTACCAACCTCTTAGTCTGATCATGTGTTCCCAGTACCAACCTCTTAGTCTGATAATGTGTTCCCAGTACCAACCTCTTAGTCTGATCATGTGTTCCCAGTACCAACCTCTTAGTCTAATAATGTGTTCCCCGTACCAACCTCTTAGTCTGATAATGTGTTCCCAGTACCAACCTCAGTCTGATAATGTGTTCCCAGTACCAACCTCTTAGTCTGATCATGTGTTCCCAGTACCAACCTCTTAGTCTGATAATGTGTTCCCAGTACCAACCTCTTAGTCTGATAATGTGTTCCCAGTACCAACCTCTTAGTCTGATCATGTGTTCCCAGTACCAACCTCTTAGTTTGGGAAAAACATTGAGGTTGGAGAATAAAAATTCCCATCAATGCAGTTAATGAATTCAAACGTGATGCTAGTCAGTGAGACAGCTAATATTCTCTGAACATATACATAGATGTAGAGCTAATATTCTCTGAACATATACATAGATGTAGAGCTAATATTCTCTGAACATATACATAGATGTAGAGCTAATATTCTCTGAACATATACAGTGCATTCGGAAAGTATTCAGACCCCTTGACTTTTTCCACATTTTGTTTTACGTTACAGCCTTATTCTAAAATTCATTTAATTGTTTTTTCCCCTCATCAATCGACAAACAATAACCCATAATGACAAAGCAAAAATAGATTTTTGAGACATTTTTGCAAAAAAAAAATTAAATAAAAATAAAAGATCACATTTACAGAAGTATTCAGACCCGTTACTCAGTACTTTGTTGAAGCACCTTTGGCAGCGATTACAGCCTCAAGGCTTCTTGGGTATGACGCTACAAGCATGGAACACCTGAGTTTCTCCCATTCTTCTCTGCAGATCCTCTCAAGCTCTGTCAGGTTGGATGGAGAGTGTTGCTGCACAGCTATTTTTAATCAGATTTAAATCCGGGCTATGGCTGGACATCTCAAGGACATTCAGAAACTTGTCCCGAAGCCACTCATACGTTGTCTTGGCTGTGTGCTTAGGGTCGTTGTCCTGTTGGAATGTGAACCATCGCCCCAGTGTGAGGTCTTGAGCACACCAAGGCCCTTCTCCCCCAATTGCTCAGTTTGGCAGGACAGCCAGCTCTAGGAAGAGTCTTGGTGGTTCCAAGCTTTTTCAATTTAAGAATGATGGAGGCCACTGTGTTTTGGGAAGACCTTCAATGCTGAAGACATTTTTTGTTACCCTTCCCCAGATCTGTTCCTCGACAAAATCCTGTCGCGGAGCTCTACGGATAATTCCTTCAACCTTGGTTTTTGCTCTGACATGCACTGTCAACTGTGGGACCTTATATAGACAGGTGTGTCTTTCCAAATCATGTCCAATCAATTGAATTTACTACAGGCGGACTCCAATCAAGTTGTAGAAACATCTCAAGGATGATCAATAGAAACAAGGATGCACCTGAGCTCAATTTCGAGTCTCATAGCAAAGGGTCTGAATACTAATGTAGATAAGGTATATTAATTTTGCAAAAAAATCTAAAAACCTGTTTTTGCTTTGTCATTATGGGGTATTGTGTGTAGATTTGTATTTAATCCATTTTTAGAATAAGGCTGTAATGTAACAAAATGTGGAAAAAGTCAAGGGGTCTGAGTACTTTCCAAATGCACTGTAAATAGAAACATAAATAGATAGGTTGAGAGAGAGAAGGGGGAGTAAAAGAGTGAGAGAGAGAGAGAGAGAGAGAGAGAGAGAGAGAGAGAGAGAGAGAGAGAGAGTGATGGGGGTGAGTCTCTTTCTTAATAGGTTTCCTTCAAACACACCTGCTGCCAGAAATGCCATTTAATGTCAGCCGTCCGTATCGGACACACACACTGGCCCCTGTCCCATGAGCCTCCAGGGTAAGTTCAAGGTCGTCTTGCCAGGCTGATGCCATGGTCTGTGACTCAGACCAGAGTGGGTGGCTGAAGAGGCTGCCAGTAGAAGATGCACTCAGGCTCCGGTCTGGACAACTCAATATTAGGAAGGTCTACCTAAAGCTGCAATATGTAACTTTTTGTGTTATAGATCTGCCATTCTCAATGAAAGCAAGTCTAAGAAGCTGTGTATCTGTTCTATGTGCACTATTACTATGCTTCCCATTCACACAAACGTCTTGGCGTGAGCACACTGTTGCATGTGTTATATGATGGATGTGGCTGAATCAAGAGTGCACATGCCTGTTAATATCATATATCATCTGCAATTCTAATCCAATCTAGGATACTCACTGATATTAAAACCATTAATTTCATTGGCAATGGGACTTGGGTGTGTGAGTGCTGCTTCATTTCTTCATTCATTCATTCATGTTCTACTCATTTCTATCCATCCTGTCCATTGTCGCAGCTGTGTGTGTCTCACCGATGCAGTCCCGCAATCATTGGTGTGCTTGCTCCTTAATTGGCAATTTCTCCAAGTGCCACACACCCAGTTGGGGGCCAACTATAAATAAACCCAGCGGTTGCTCTCGGAGAATAAACAGGTTTCCCTCACACACCCGTCTGACAGCAGCGTGTTGAATAAATGAACCGGGAGGGCATGCAGGCAGACAGAGAAAACATGGGCTTGTCTTTACATCTCTTCCCATTTACCCACCGTGGCCTCTCAGGTGAAATAACTCAGCCGATATTTGCTCTGATGAAAAATGGTTTGCTCCTCTGATTCAAATGTCCGTTGTCATTAAAGCAAATTCCCACTGAAGCGTCAGTCTGTGGTGTTATTCTCTGTGATGTCTCTTCTCATTTCAGAGACACGATATCCATTACGCTATTACAGTATATAGTTGGCTCAATAACCCCAGTGACTGGACCACTGATCTGACATGACAACCTATTCCGAGGTTGTTCCGGTGTATCTGAGAATCAATAGATCAACGGTGCTGTAAATTAGCCTAACCTAGAAGCATTATACTACAACGCACCTGACTGTGGGTGATTCGGTGGTCAGCATGTCACTATTTTAATTGTTTGTTCCCTATAGAAACCATTGGAGGAATGAAATGGGATAGTCACATCAAAACTGCTGAACCTCAGATGAATGTCTTCTTCAGGAAATATGCATCAACTTATACTGCAATGCATGTTTTGCCACAAAAGACAATGTTGACAGTAACCACCACAAACAAATTGGGATGCCTCATGCAGATATGAGAGATGTAAGATAAGAAAAAAACATTATCGGCCCTCAGGGAACACGTCTGTAAACACCCTATATGACCATGTTTTGATGTCATACTTGATTCTTATTTAATAGGTGCAAATATTCATCTCTAATAAAATCCTCAATGGTGTCATAACCTTTTCAGTATGCTGCATCCAATGATAGCAGTGTCTAATGTGAATTAATGACTGCCAACATTAGCAGTGATGCATTATCAATCAACGCAGACCTTAGAATGCAGAGATAGGAGCAAGTTTCAAAACAAGTCTTCAAACTCACTGAGGCTTATTAGATTAGAAAGAAAGTCATTGTCACTTTGTTTATACAATCATTTTTTAGGCTACATCCAAATTTTGTTAAGTGAAAAAAAAAAAATCAAGACCTGGTCCCATGTCCACAAAGCGATTCAGAGTAGCTGTCCTACATCAGCAATCCAACCCTGAGACGCTTTGTAGCTATGGGCCCAGAACATTAAAATGTCTATCCTTATTGGTAGAGTCGATCATAGATATAGAACAATTAGAATTACTGGCAACTGATATCGTCTATAAGGTCTCTCCTAAGTGAAGTATAAGAGACATTCATCAATATAAAAACCTCAGATTCAATAACTGGATCCAGGGCAGATGAGCAGATGGCAGAGGGGTTACCTGGCCTAGATGACAGTACAGGTTTGGCTCTGCAGGACCACAGGGATCCATCACATCTGAGATGCGCTCGCCAGCCCTGATGTTCCATCCTCATTACAGCTGGATTCCAGAAATAAGGGGTCTAGTAATCACCATGCCAACAGCTTTATTACATCACTCATTTTTTTTTTTTTAAAGGAGTACAGTAGGGATGAAAAAGAAACACTCCAAGAGAAGCCTTTGGAAACAGATGAGCTGGGATGAAAGGAAACAAGGCCCCAGATGGCTTCCTCTGTTCTAGTTGGAATGGGTCTAGACTGGGTTCCCAGTATTTGTGCATTACAGGAACCATTATGACATTGCAACAACCCCAACTACACCAGACATTACGCAAACACACTTTCTGCTGGTATTGTTATAAAAAGGATTGACAGAAAATGTTTTATTGTAAGACTGCAACTTTATTTCACATTATCCAAGATGGGAGACAAAAGGGTGAAAAAGTAACATACATGTCTGATAAATATGATCTATCAGAAGATAAAAAGGCCCCAAAAAAAGCATGTATGTGGGGGACAGTCAAATGTGAAGGATGGCCCTATTGAAAGTCACGGTATTCTCCTGAGAGATGTTAGAGTCTGAGTCAGTGTGATCAGAAAGGCTTTTTGTATGTTTAGAGGTGGGTTTGGGTTTTCTGGCATAATGGTTATGTTCAGGTGTGTGTTCAGAAGGGCCTCCCCATGCCCATGCGTGGGTTAAGTGGGGGGGCTCTGTTGGGTGGTGTGATGGCTATGTCCAGGTAGTCTCCTATCTGGAAGCGTTGTGACTGCAGCGTCATGGAGTCATTTTCCCCCTTCCTGCCTGACACAGTGTTGCCGATGTCTTTCACTCTGTAACCATAGAGACTGTGGGTGAGACAACAGTACTTTCATAATGACATCATCCAATCAAACTGAGGCCATGCTCAAATACTTTTAAAAAGGCTAACACTAACACAGCCAGTTTACCTAATCCACTTACCACCAAGCTCTTGATTTGAGGCAGTCAGCAATGCACAAAGCAAACAGCAATGTCAGGCAGACTTCCGCAACAATAACAGAGCATTCGGAAAGTATTCAGACGCCTTGACATTCTCCACATGTTATGTGACAGCCTTATTCTAAAATTGATTCAATTAATTGTTTTCCTCATCAATCCACACAAAACCCATAATGACAAAGCGAAAACAGGATTTCAATTTTTGCAAATATTAAAAAAATAAAATACAGAAATATCTTATTTACATAAGTATTCAGACCATTTGCTATGAGGCTCTAAATTGAGCTCAGGGGCATCCTGTTCCTATTAATCATCATTGAGATGTTTATACAACTTGACTGAAGCCCACCTGTGGTAAATTCAATTGATTGGACTTGAACCTGTTTGAACATCTCTGGAGAGACCTGAAAATAGCTGTGCAGTGACACTCCCCATCCAACCTGACAGAGCTTTAGAGGATCTGCAGAGAAGAATGGTAGATACTCCCCAAATACAGGTGTGCCAAGCTTGTAGCGTCATACCCAAGAAGACTTAAAGCTGTAATCGCTGCCAAAGGTGCTTCAACAAAATATATATATATATATATAATAAATAAAACCAGTTTTTGCTTTATCATTATGGGGTGTGTAGATTGAGGGGGAAAAAATGAATCCAATTTAGAATAAGGCTGTAATGTAACAAAACGTAGAAAAAGTCAAGGGGTCTGAATACTTTCCAAATGCACTGTATATCTGTGGTCCCGCAACCATCACGTTGCAGCAGCGTGAAGTGCACCTGTGCAGATATTTATTTGCCAGTGCAATGTCTTGCATTGCACTCATCTGAAAAACCTGCGGTTCATCCTGCTGCTCGTGGCAGCACCATATCGCTGAGTCTCAATTTAATTAAGTCAGGTGTGTTACAGGGTTTCCATTAGCCAGCTAATGCCAGCTTTTAGCCATAAAAAATGAAGCCAATAAATAAATGACAGCCAAAATGACAAAAAAAAAAAATCCAGTTGCAAAATATTGCTTTTTAAATCATTGATGGAAATACATTTGACCGTCATGCTTATTAGTCTATAGGTTCATTTGAATAATTTAGTGGAATTCAAATTATCTTATTTATCCAATAAAACTATCACACGTGCATACACAGCCTATTATAGGCGGAATTTCTCTTGCAGCTCCTCAGCTGGAGTAAAACGTGATTTTATCAGCCCATTCAATGCACAACAATTTCTAAATGCAATCACGTTAACAGTTTTGGTACACAATTAAAAATAGCTACTATTTTTATTTCTCAACTGCCATTCACCATGAAAGTGCAGGTCAACAGGCTATCAGCACATCACCCACCACTTTACAATGTGAGCTGGAGGCAGTATGCCTTCTGTTTTTAAATACTTAAATTGTTTGAAACCTGAATATTTTATTTAATATTATGAGACATGTCTTACCTTGCTTCAAAGTAGCCTATAGGCAAAATCCGACCATAGAAACGTGGAGCCAATTATTTTAGAAAGACTTCATAGGCAGCGCGTGAGTATCAAGTTTGGGGAAGCTTACAATTTATCCTACCATTTCTACCGTTTTGCCTGCTAGTTATATGTTCAGACACTCATTTTCGTGGACCAGTTTAATTTCAATAACGTTTTCGTTTCTCATTGTGAAGTGGTTTATCATAAAAATCTAAATTAAAATGTTATTGAATTTAAGTCTAACACTAGATCACCAGCCTCTGCCATATGGACACATTTTCATTTCAAATACCTAGTCACGTTGTCCGGCGCCACATTTTCCTAACAGAAACCCTGGTGTGTTAGTACTGGGCTGGAACAAAACCGTGCACCGTGTGTCCAAGATTATAGAGCATAGCATGACGAATCTACAACAGCCCAGTTGCCCTTAAGGTAGACCCAACGAAATGAAATTGTCACGAGCAGCACGGCAGATATTGAGATGAGCAAGATGAGCCTACCTTTAAGCCAGGGCTGTAGAGTAGTATACTAACCTGTAGCTATTTCTTTTGGGCTCAGGATAAACGATGGCGAAACCAAAGTGTGTTCCTTTCTTCCGAGCTTCAGGGTACACCTCCTTCACTAGGCTGGTCAGCTCCTTCAGCGAGGCATCCATCCTTCAGGAGAATAACAACATCATATATCACCACAATAATCAAAACTATGTAGCAATGGTACCCTGTATAATACACACAACACTATTATCAGTGCTCGACTTGGGCAGGAGCTCACCAGAGCAGAGTGCAGGAACCAAATTCTTTTTTACTCCTTGAGTTCGTACACTTCTTATAGAATATTAGCTCAAAAGTATTGTGGAGCTCCTGCGCCTAAATATAAACAGTACCAGCACGCAAAATGAGTACCAGAATTCCCCCCCCCTTCACGTCCTTCATTGCTGCAACTTGCCTGCTAGTTGAAATTTCTGCTCTTCACTGTTGTCAGTTTACCCTACATTTCACTGATCTTAGTAGCAGAAAGCATTTGACTGCAGTTTCAGGTTTGGCTATTTGTTTCAAGTGTATTCAGGTTTGGCTATTTGTTTCAAGTGTATGTGGCGCCCTGGGCGTACCCCCCTCAGCGCCCACCCCCGGGCCCCATGTCCCCCCCGGCAAGATGCCGCCCTGGGCGGCTGCCCATGTCGCCCGTACCTAAATCCGCTACTGATTTTGAATTAGTCTATAAATAAATCTCTTTGCCAAAATTCGTCATCTCTCCCATGTCTTATTCGACTAGTATTTTTGAAAGTGTAAGGATAATTTTTTAAACCTTTATTTCACTAGGTAAGTCAGTTAAGAACAAATTCTTATTTACAATGACGGTCTAGGAACAGTGGTTAACTGCCTTGTTCAGGGGCAGAAAGACAGATTTTTACCATGTCAGCTCGAGGATTCGATCTAGAAACGTTTCGGATACTGGCCCAGCGCTCTAACCACTAGGCTACCTGCCGGCCCTGCACCTAGGCTTACATGACCCTAAGTGCAGCCAACCATGTATATCTTCTTACCATGTGTAGATTTGCAGCTCACTTGAGGGGACTTGTCCTCGGGCGAATTCGTCGCCTCTGTGATGCCTGCCACCGTTGGTCGTAAATACCCGCAGCAGAAGAGGACAAGTCTATGGACACACAAACAGTTAGCTAACTGGCACGTGGCTAGTCTCCTAGAAAATGTGGTAGCAGGAAATATTAAATTTCGGTATAGTCGCTTACAGAACTACAAGCAATTGGTTTAGTTTGAAGTGGGAGTCACTTGTACAGTTCAAGCAGTGCAGCTGCGTTTGCTAGCACAGCAGGCTCGTTAATGCTAGCTACGTTAGCGAATTGCTATCTCACAAACCAAGCGAAGATAAAGTGCTTATAGCTACCTTTTCTCGGTCGATAGGCTTCTCAGGGATTTTTCGAATCTCTTCTTGTGTGATTCTTGATTCAAGGGCCATTTTAGGGAGTAAATTAATTCACGTTGTTACTCACAGCAGAAGATTTGCAAACACTGTGCCAAATAGTTGTTTCCGTTTCCGGTTTCCCAGCATGATGACGTAGGAAAGGTGCGCTAAAACCTTAACGATTGCCGTATAAAAACATATACGAATAAATTGCAGAAAGCTTGATTTTACAACTATTTTTAAATAAACATCTAATCTCTCCAGTCCGATTAAAGATAATTAAAAATAGTTATCAAGTGAATGATTGTATTTCTAGTTTCCTCCCAACAGGTGGCGGTAGACAATGGTAGCTGTTCTTATGTTCACCGGTATCCTTGGGAGGTCCACACTCTAAACCCTAACCTTTTTATTTTGTATTTTTATTGAACCTTTATTTATCTAGGCAAGTCAGTGAAGAACAAATTATTATTTACAATGACGGCCTACCCCGGCCAAACCCTATCCCCGGAGGACACTGGGCCAAATGTGCGCTGCCCTATGGAACTCAAACCAGAGTCTGAAGTGACGCCTCTAGCACTGAGATGCAGTGCCTTAGACCGCTGCGCCACTTGGGAACCTTAACTCCTACCCCTACCCTTACCATAACCATAACCATAACCCGTACCTAACCGTAACCTTAACCCTTAACTATTTTCAATGTCAATCTCAATGTACCCCATTATTATGGGACAGTGGTGCATCTCAATAGTCTAAATTTCCTCTCCTCAATTGGGTTCAATTACTGTAAGTGGATGTCTACTGAGAATATTCTTTCACTTCCCAGTTCATGTCAAATCAAATCACATTTTATTGGTCACATACACATGGTTAGCAGATGTTAATGTGAGTGTAGCGAAATGCTTGTGCTTCTAGTTCTGACAATGCAGTAATATCTAACAAGTAATCTAACAAATTCACAACAACTACCTTATACACACAAATGTAAAGGGATGAATAAGAATATGTACATATAAATATATGGATGAGCGATGACTGTACGGCATAGGCAAGATTCAGTAAATGGTATAGAATACAGTATATACATATGAGATGAATAATGTAGGATATGTAGACATTACTAAAGTGGCATTATTTAAAGTGACTAGTGATACCTTTGTTAAGTTCATTTATTTAAGTGGCCAGAGATTTGAGTCTGTATGTTGGCAGTAGCCTCTATGTTAGTGATGGCTGTTTAACAGTCTGATGGCCTTGAGATAGAAGGTGTTTTTCAGTCTCTCGGTCCCAGCTTTGATGCACCTGTACTGACCTCGCCTTCTGGATGATAACGGGGTGAACAGGCATGGCTCGGGTGGTTGTTGTCCTTGAGGATCTTTTTGTCCTTCCTGTGACATCGGGTACTGTAGGTGTCCTGGAGGGCAGGTAGTTTGCCCCCGGTGATGCGTTGTGCAGACCGCACTACCCTCTGGAGAGCCTCTGGAGAGCCTTGCGGTGCAGTTGCCATACCATGCGGTAATACAGCCCGACAGGATGCTCTCAATTCTGTAAAGGTTTGTGAAGCCAAATTTCTTCAGCCTCATGAGGTTCACCACACTGTCTGTGTGGGTAGACCATTTCAGTTTGTCCGTGATGTGTACGCTGAGGAACTTAAACCTTTCCACCTTCTCCACTACTGTCCCGTCGATGTGGATGGGGGGGTGCTCCCTCTGCTGTTTCCTGAAGTCCACGATCATCTTCTTTGTTTTGTTGACGTTGAGTGAGAGGTTGTTTTCCTGACACCACACTCCGAGGGCCCTCACCTCCTCCCTGTAGGCCATCTCGTCGTTGTTGGTAATCAGGCCTACCACTGTAGGCCTGAGTACAGGAGAGGGCTGAGAACGCACCCTTGTGGGGCCCCAGTGTTGAGGATCAGCGGGGTGGAGATGTTGTTTCCTATCTTCACCACCTGGGGGGCGGCCCGTCAGAAAGTCCAGGACCCAGTTGCACAGGGCGGGGTTGAGACCCAGGGTCTTGAGCTTAGTGACGAGTTTGGAGGGTACCATGGTGTTAAATGCTGAGCTGTAGTCAATGAACAACATTCTTACATAGGTATTCCTCTTGTCCAGATGGGTTAGGGCAGTGTGCAGTGTGATGGCGATTGCGTCGTCTGTGGACCTATTGGGGCGGTAAGCAAATTGGTGTGGGTCTAGGGTATCAAGTAGGGTGGAGGTGATATGATCCTTGACTAGTCTCTCAAAGCACTTCATGATGACAGAAGTGAGTGCAACGGGGAGATAGTCTTTTTAGTTCAGTTACCGTAGCTTTCTTGGGAACAGGAAAAATGGTGGCCATCTTGAAGCATGTGGGGACAACAGACTGGGATACGGATTGATTGAATATGTCCGTAAACACACCAGCCAGCTGGTCTGCTCATACTCTGAGGATGCGCCTATGGATGCCGTTTGGGCCGGCAGCCTTGTGAGAGTTAACACATTTAAATGTTTTACTCACGTTGGCCACGGGCTTTGGTAGTGGGCCGTGTCAGTGGCACTGTACTGTCCTCAAAGTGAGCAAAGAAGTTGTTTAATTTGTCTGGGAGCAAGACGCCGATGTTCGCGACGGGGATGGTTTTCTTTTTGTAATCCGTGATTGACTGTAGACCCTGCCACGTACGTCTCATGTTTGAGCCGTTGAACTGCGACTCCACTTTGTATCTATACTGACGCTTAGCTTGTTTGATTGCCTTGCAGAGGGAATAGCTGCACTGTTTGTATTCGGTCATGTTTCCAGTCGCCTTGCCATGATTAAAAGCGGTGGTTCGCGCTTTCAGTTTTGCGCGAATGCTGCCATCAATCCACAATTTCTGGTTAGGAAAAGTTTTAATAGTCACAGTGGGTACGACATCTCCGATGCACTTGCTAATAAACTCGCTCACTGAGTCAGCGTATACATCAATGTTATTGTCTGAGGCTATCCGGAACATATCCCAGTCCACGTGATTGAAGCAATCTTGAAGCGTGGAATCGGATTAGTCAGACCAGCAGGGCGGGGGGAGGGCTTTGTATGCATCACGGAAGTTAGAGTAGCAATGATCCAGAATGCTACCAGCTCGTGTCGCGCATTTGATATGCTGATAGAATTTAGGAAGTCTTGTTCTGAGGTTAGCTTTGTTAAAATCCCCAGCTACAATAAATGCAGCCTCAGGATGTATGGTTTCCAGTTTACATAGAGTCCAGTGAAGTTCTTTCAGGGCCGACGAGGTGTCTGCTTTGGGGGGGATATACACAGCTGTGACTATAATCGAAGTGAATTCTCTGGGAAGATAATGCGGTCGGCATTTGATTGTAAGGAATTCTAGGTCAGGTGAACAAAAGGACTTGAGTTCCTGTATGTTGTTGTGATTACACCATGAGTCGTTAATCATAAGGCATACACCCCCCGCCCTTCTTCTTACCAGAGAGATGTTTGTTACAGTCAGGCCGATGCATGAAGAAACCGGATGGCTGTACTGACTCTGACAACATATGCCGAGTGAGCCATGTTTCCGTGAAACAGAGAACGTTACAAAGTAGGCCGCTCCGTCTGCCTCTCCTGCGGCGACCGCGTTGTTTTGGGTCGGCCTCTGGGATAAGATCCCATGTCCAGGGTGGAGGTCCGAACAAAGGATCCGCTTCGGGAAAGACGTATTCCTGGTCGTAATGTTGGTAAGTTGACATCGCTTTTATATCCAATAGTTCTTCCCGGCTGTATGTAATAACACTTAAGGTTTTCTGGGCTAACAATGTAAGAAATAATGCATAAAAAATAAATAACTGCATTGTTTTCTAAGGACCGGAAGCGAGGCGACCATCTCTGTCGGGGAAAGAAGCCACTATTGAAACTCCACATTTGTGTTAAGAAATAATCATTGAGGTGTAGCTCAAATCTGACATAATACATTAATTGATTTGTCTGCTGGAGTGTGGACAGTGCATGTCAATATACAGTAGTCTACAAAGCATACCAGAGAGAGTGGGCAATGTAGTGTGTGTATAGGCTATCTATCAATGCAGATTGTGTGTGAATTTCTATGCACAGGTGTGTGTGTTTGTAGTTGTGCTCGTGTCTTACGTATGCCTCTGCTTATCTCCACATACTGTACTGACTCAGTGAGTGCGTAAATGTACTGGATATACATGATGGGTTTGCAGTTGGGTCTGCATTGCAAGCCCCATTGTCTGACCCTCTGGCCTGGACCTCTGTGTGTGTGCGCTCGTGCAAGTGTGTGCATGTGCATGCTTGTGTGTGTGGCATGCCAGCAGGAGTGGGACCGTCCGGTCGTAGATCACCTCTGACCCCTGTTCTCAGATCAGCCCAAACCTCCCTCATCAGGAGTTACACAATACAGCTGTATATCAAACGTGTTTTGCCTTGAAATGAATTTAGTCAAACCAACTCCATCAAGTGACTTCTGGCCTTTTAAGACAACTAAAGACAACTCTGAGATTACTCTTTGATACTGTTAATCAGTATTCAAATTGCTGTGTATTGAAGAAACTAGAGTCAAGCACGTTCCACCCTCATCTATCACAACTAACTTGGCTGGGATCAATGGTAATTGTCCACCTACACGGCCGAGACCTACTGTTTAATCACATGCAGCTAGAGCCTCTCTCTCCCACTGTCTTCTCCTTCCCGCCGAGAGAGCCCTCACACTGGCCTCCTCTGTTCTGCTGCTGGCTGGATGACCAGGGTCTACTCTCACTAACAATCACATCCATTTTACCCCGACTAGGCCCATCCCCTCGCAGCCCCTCTCAACCCCGCACCAGAATTCTCATGGATCCACTTGAAAGAATCTATCCGCCACTCTCTCTCTCTTTTCTTTCTTCTTTCTCTCGCTCTCTCTCTCTCTCTCGCTTTCTCTCCCTCTTTCTCTCCACCTCTCTCTCTCTCTCTCTATCATTCTCTCTCTCTCTCTCTCTCTCTCTCTCTCTCTCTCTCTCTCTCTCTCTCTCTCTCTCTCTCTCTCTCTCTCTTTCTCTCTCTTTCTCTCTCTCCACCCCTATCTCTCTCTCTCTCTGTCTCTCTCTGTCTCTCTCTCCCATAATTGTGTGTTTTAGAGTCCTCCCGAGACACTGATATCAATTCATTATTTTCGCAATAACCGGATTACGATCAATGACTCCCCCTCCATCTCCTCTCTAAAAAGGGATTGTTTCCTCTCCATTTTCTCTCATTCCCCGAATCCCTCCATCCTCTATGTGTTTAGTTCTAAAGTATAAACTCCTCTCTTCAGACGGACACAATGGGGCCTTGTAAGCCTCCTGGTGTTGATTCTGCCTCAGGGAGAACAGAGACATTTACTGTAGCTACTGTACCTGAATCTGGTAACAAGGTGAATGACTGATGTAAAAAGAGGGGATGGAGAGTGGAGGTGGACAGCAGTACATAGGGTATTATGGCTAAAATGCCTCATCTCTCTGCTCACTTGAAGACATGTACTGTAATGGACATTACTGTCATCACTGGCTGCCACCATCAGCTTAGTCGGGGGGGTGTTGCGGAAGCAGCAGCTACTATTCCTGAGGTCCACACAAAACATGAAACATGACATAATACACAACTTTAATAGACAAGAAAAGCTCAAGGACAGAACTACATCGATTTAAAAATGGCACACATTGCCTACATATCAATACATACACACAAACTATCTAGGTCAAATAGGGAGAGGCGTTGTGCCGTGAGGTGTTGCTTTATCTGTTTTTTCATTTGAGCAATATGAGTCCAATCAATAATGGCTCTATATAATACTGTACGCTTTCTTGAATTTGTTCTGGATTTGGGGACTGTGAAAAGACCCCTGGTGCCATGTCTGGTGGGGTAAGTGTGTGTGTCAGAGCTGTGTGTAAGTTGACTATGCAAGCAATTTGGAATTTTCAACACATGAATGTATCTTATAAAAAGAAGAAGTGATTCAGTCAGTCTCTCCTCAACTCTTAGCCAAGAGACACTGGCATGCATAGTATTTATATTAGCCCTATGATTACAATTAACTAGGTCTTTCCTTGCAGCACTCGACCACATGACTGGACAATAGTAAAGATAAAACAAAATTAGAGCCTGCAGGACTTGCTTTTTGGAGTGCGATGTCATAAAAGCAGAGCATCTCTTTATTACGGACAGACCTCTCCCCATCTCTACAACCATTGAATCTATATGTTTTGATCATGACAGTTTACAATCTAAAGTAATGTCAAGTAACTTGTTCAACAGCCACACCATTCATTACCAGATTCAGCTGAGGTCTAGAATGATTTGTACCAAATACAATGCTCTTAGATTTAGAGATGTTCAGGACCAGTTTATTACTGGTTACCCATTCCAAAACAGACTGCAACTCTTTGTTAAGGTTTCAGTGACTTCATTAGCTGTGGTTGTTGATGCGTATATGGTTGAATCATCAGAATACATGGACACACATGCTTTGTTTAATGCCAGTGGCAGGTTATTGGTAAACATAGAAAATAGTAGAGGGCCCAGAGAGCTTCCCTGCGGTACACCACACTTTGCATGTTTGACATTAGTGAAGCTTCCATTAAGGAAAACCCTCTGAGTTCTATTAGATAGATAGCTCTGAATCCACAATATGGCAGATATTGAAAAGCCATTCTCAACAACAGGTTAGGGTCAATAATGTCTAAGGCTGCACTGAAATCTAACAGTACAGCTCCCACAATCTTCTTATTATCAATTTATTTCAACCAGTCATCAGGCATTTCTGTCAGTGCAGTACATGTTGAGTGCCCTTCTCTATAAGCATGCTGAAAGTTTGTTGTTAATTTGTTTACGGAGAAATAGGATTGTATTTGGTCAAACACAAAACACACATTTTTCCAACAGTTTGCTAAGAGCTGGCAGTAAGCTGATATGTCTGCTGTTACAACCAGTAAAGGCCGCTTTACCACTCTTGGGTAGCAGAATGACTTTGGCTTCCCTCCAGGACAAACTTTCCTCTAGTCTCAGATTAAAGATATGACAGATAGATGTGGCTATAGATTCAGCTACCATCCTCAGTAGCTTTCCATCTAAGTTGTCAATGCAATGAAGTTTGTCATTATTGACAAAATTAAAACTTTAATAACTTTTCTTTCATTATTAATTTTTATGCTTGAGTACGATGGCTCACTGTTCATTGTTGGCATTTCCTGCCTCAGTTTACCCACTTTGCCAATGAAGTAACCATTAAAATAATTGGCAACATCAAATGGTTTTGTGATGAATAAGCCATCTGATTCGATGAAAGATGCAGTTGAATTTGTCTTTCTGCCTATAATTTCATTTAAAGTACTCCAATGTTTTTTTTCTCCATTATTCTTTATATCGTTGATCTTGGCTTCATAATACAATTTCTTCTTCTTCTTTTTTGAGTTTAGTCACATAATTTCTCAATTTGCAGTAAGTCAGATGTGCAGCCAGACTTATTAGCCACTCCTTTTGCCCAATCTCTTTCAACCATACCGTTTTCAATTCCTCATCAATCCAGGGAGCCTTAACAGTTCCAACAGTCAGTTTCTTAACATGTGCTTGTTTAACAATAATTGGAAGAAGAAATTTCATAAATTCATCAAGTGCAGCGTCTGGATGCTCCTCGTTAATCACATTAGACCAACAAATATTTTTTATATCATCCACATAAGAGTCACAGCAAAATATTTTGTATGATCTCTTATACACTATTTTAGGCCCAGCTTTTGGAACTTTGGCATTCCTGGATATAGCCACTATATTGTGATCACTGTGTTGAATGGGTATGGATACAGCTTTCTACAGTATTAGTAAAAATGTGATCAATACATGTGGATGATCTTTTTCCTGTAGTGTTTGTAAACACCCTGGTAAATTGATTAATAACCTGAACCAGATTACAGGCACTTGTTACAGTGAAAAGCTTCCTCTTGAGTGGACAGCTTGATGAAAAGCAGTCAATTATTCAGGTCCTCAAGAAAGTAGACCTCTCTGTTTACATCACATACACTATAAAGCATTTCACACATATTATTTTGATACTGACTGTTAGCACTTGGTGGCCTATAGCAACACCGCAAAAGAAAAGGCTTTAGATGTGCCAAGTGAACCTGCAGCCACAACACTTCAATAACACTTGCATAATATATACTCTAAGCATTACAGGGATATGGCTCTGAATATATACAGCAACACCTCCCCCATAAGCATTCCTGTCTCTTCTGTAGATGTTATGTCCTTGTATTGCTACTGCTGTATCATAAAATGAATTACCTAAGTGAGTCTCAGAAATGGCTAAAATAGGAATGTTATCTGATGTTAGCAAGTTATTGATTTCATGAACCTTATTTCTAAGGCTACACAGCTTTCCTGGGTAGCTTATTAGAGATAGACATATAGAAAAGAGCAAACAAAGCAAAAGACAAATATATACATTCAGCAGTCCATTAATTAGTTGGTGCGTGTGTGTGTGTGTGTGTGGTGCGTGTGTGTGTGTGTGTGTGTGTGTGTGGTGTGTGGTGCGTGTAAGTGTGTGTGTGTGTGTGTGTGGTGTGTGGTGTGTGTGTGTGTGTGTGCTGCAGGGTTGAAGCTACAAACCCATAGGCTTGGCTCTCTCATCCCTTCCAGGATTTTGGGAGGGAGGGTGGACAATGAGCCTGTCATAGCAGATGTAAGCAATGACCCCATGAGCTCTGGCAGCTTTTGGGGCTGGGATAAGTTCTTTCCTCTTCTGGCGCACAGCTTCCAGATAGTTCTAGTTGAGGAAGATATACATTCCTCTGAAGTTCTTGGCTCTTTCCAGAACAGCTACCTTGTCCTTGAACCTCAGGATCTTGACCACTATCAGCCTGGGCCTGTCACCGGGGCCGGTGGTGGGTTTTCCAGATCTGTGAGCGTGCTCACAGATGTCCTCTCTCAATGACTTACAGAATGCAGTCATATTGCCATTCTTATGTTTAAAGTCATCGAGCTAACCCTGGGAGAACTGCCAATTGTTCTTCAGGTCCTGGACCTCTCTGGTAAGGTCGTCCATTCTTTTATTAGTTGACTCCACCAGTATTTGGACAAAATACTTGAAGCTATTTTCTTGTTGTTGTGACAACTGCTTGTAGAACTCTTTTTGTTCGTTAAAAGAACCTTCCTCTGTGATAGAGAGACACCACTGTCCTCAACGGTACTCCCGCCCGCTTTGGTCTTTGTTATGGTAGCAACACAGGTTACGCTGTAACTCCTCGCAGTTCCAGACAGGGCAGGTTGCAGGGAAGAATGAAAACAACAAACAGCAGGGATCTAGACAGCCACAAGCCCAGGACAATCCACGGTCCCAGCTACAATGGCTAACAGTGTCACGTTCTGCGTTCAAGCCCTGAAGAAAACCCAGCTATTTTGATAGGCTAGGTGCTACGCCAAGCAGCTCCTCAGACGCTGTCGGCAGGATCACTGGACAGATAGCAGCGGTCCCAGCAACTGATGCCAAACACGTCGCAGCATCTAAACTCAAAAAGTAACTAGCTACTAAGAAACTTTTCAATAGACTTTCAAAACTTCCCAAAACAACAAACCGAGCTCTCCCTCGTTCTGCGTTCAACAGGAAGTGAATATACAAATGCTAGACAGTGGAATTGGTGGATGGTGTTACGATTTTTTGTGAAGATGTCTTTCCAATCTTCAAATAGTAAACCAGATTTGGAGCCATCATATAAATGGGATAAATTAAGCAGAGAATCGTGCTGAGGTGACAAGTCCTACACTCCAACATGTGTGTCTATGTACCTGCAAATGGCTAGAGGTTGATCTTTAATGAGATCTGACTGGGACCGGTGCTAAGTGTGGAGAAGTGCAATAAAATGAATATGCACATTAATCTTCCTGTTACACAAAAACATGCCATAGAAATATAGATAGCGATCTCCACAGGGAAAGCTCAGATCTAACTGATCTGACGAAGTTACAAAATCAGACAGTTATGTAGCCCTTGTTACATGTCCATGGAATGTGTTGCTTCACATGCACATGTACAGAGACACACACTCACAGTCTCACTACAATACACACTCACAGTCTCAATATGATACACACTCACAGTCTCAATACGATACACACTCACAGTCTCACTACAATACACACTCACACTCTCAATACGATACACACTCACAGTCTCAATGCAGTACACACTCACAGTCTCAATACGATACACACTCACAGTCTCAATATGATACACACTCACAGTCTCAATACGATACACACTCACAGTCTCACTACAATACACACTCACAGTCTCAATATGATACACACTCACAGTCTCAATACGATACACACTCACAGTCTCACTACAATACACACTCACAGTCTCAATATGATACACACTCACAGTCTCAATACGATACACACTCACAGTCTCACTACAATACACACTCACAGTCTCAATATGATACACACTCACAGTCTCAATACGATACACACTCACAGTCTCACTACAATACACACTCACAGTCTCAATATGATACACACTCACACTCTCAATACGATACACACTCACAGTCTCAATGCAATACACTCACAGTCTCAATACGATACACACTCACGGTCTCAATACAATACACACTCACAGTCTCAATATGATACACACTCACAGTCTCAATACGATACACACTCACAGTCTCACTACAATACACACTCACAGTCTCAATATGATACACACTCACAGTCTCAATACGATACACACTCACAGTCTCACTACAATACACACTCACAGTCTCAATATGATACACACTCACACTCTCAATACGATACACACTCACAGTCTCAATGCAATACACTCACAGTCTCAATACGATACACACTCACGGTCTCAATACGATACACACTCACAGTCTCAATGCAATACACACACTGCCTCAATGCAATACACACTCACTGTCTCAATACGGTACACACTCACAGTCTCAATGCAATACACACACTGCCTCAATGCAATACACACTCACTGTCTCAATACGGTACACACAGTCTAAATACTATACAAACTTTTTTCAGATGAGCAAATCACATCTGGCGGAGGAGGACATTACCAGTTATCATCACTCTGGTTGTGTCTCTTGTCATGCAGCACCAGACCCCAGTGTCAACTCACCTCGTTGGTAAACAGAACTGTTGTTGTTGCCAAAAGGAGCCACACAAAGCCATGCCTGTACTCACTACCCACCCCACCTCAGCCCTATCGAGCCCTGTACCCCCTCCTTTCTCTGCCCTCACCAGGGTTTGGGACCAGTGCCCACCCGCTCTGTCCACACCCAATCTACCATTGGGCATCCGCCCCCAATCCCCAAGAAATAAGAGACAACCGTGTGTGTGTGTGTGTGTGTGTGTGTGTGTGTGTGTGTGTGTGTGTGTGTGTGTGTGTGTGTGTGTAAGTGTGTGTAAGTGTGTGTGTAAGTGTGTGTGTAAGTGTGTGTAAGTGTGTGTGTAAGTGTGTGTAAGTGTGTGTGTAAGTGTGTGTGTGTTTCCTCACTGTGCCCTGTTGTTATCCTGGTGGGGCAGGATGGAGGTGATTAGGGAAACCCAATCTAGTGGGAGCAGTTTGGTAGTGAGGGATGAAGGAGGGAAGAACAGAGTAGGGAACAGAGAGATGAATAGAAAGGAAAGTGTTTCACCTCGTCCACTGAGCCACTCAGACAGAAGGGGAGTGTTTGGGATGGAATACTGTATACTGCTACAATGCAGTTCAACCAAGGTGCATGAACGAACTGGATCTTGCAAGCACCTGGATGGGGGTGTGATTGGGTTGTGTTGGGGTAGGGTTCAATGTGTTTTGTAGAGTGTTAAAGTCCAGATTTAGCAAACATTCATAGTGTGTAAAACATTCCCTGAGGTCAACATTTTGACCACCTTTGAGTGTAAAGACATCAAGACCTGGTTTGTGCATCCACACACCAAAAACAGTATAATCACCCAATGTGGGATTTGCTGTTTGGTTAGAACCACAAGAAAACAAAACAAAACCTCTTTTGATAAACTGACTGAATGAACTCCTCCTCAGTCGGTATATATACACACACACACACATATATTTGAGTGAAGCAGAGAAAGATGCAGATCAGCCAACATCTATGGCTTGTGTGTTTCTAATACATAGGAACATCAGCTCAAGACTCACTCAAACTGCACTTGTTGTCGCTCCAGATTTCAGCTCCGCCCCGAAACTGACGTCACGTAGGTGAATCCACAAGTTCAGGTGCGTCTCTGAGAGCGCTCAGAGCACATCAGTTCAAGTCAGCGGTAAATCAGTGGACTGCGTCTCACCCTAGACGGTCTCACCCTGGAGCTCTGTTGGATCTGACTATGGCAGAGTGAAGCAAGCAGAAGAAGTGGGGGTACATGGCGCCTCCCCTGACACTCAGGAGAGAAAAGGTGAGGAAGACAGGTTGATGTGTTGCTCTGTTCTCTGTCAGCTGACTTCTTTCTCTCTATTTATTTCATTAGATGGAACATTTTAAAAACTTTGGAGACGTGTTATGTAAAATGTATTTTTGTTATCACATGATGGAAGTATTGTGGGGTTTGAAAATAATAATTTAATCTTGCACAATGTCTTGAATTTACCTATCATAATAATAATAGACGTATTTTATATAGCGCTTATCATTACACATTGAATCTCAAAGTCACTTTAAAAACAACCATTAAAGTGAATAACAAAATAACACTTCAACTTATTGATATTTTATTATTATAACATGTAACCCCATTGATGTGAATATTGGGTGTCTTTGAGAGGTGAATGTAACGTGCCGTTATAGTGCAGTTATAAAAACTTGGCTATATAGCGCAGCTGTACACTCTTAGGGGGAACCTAAAAGGGTTCTTCGGCAGTCCCCATAGGAGAAACCTTTGTAGAACCCTTTTTGGTACTAGGTAGAACCCGTTTGGTTCCAGGTAGAACCCTTTTCGGTTCCATTAAGAACCCTTTCCAGGGTTCTACATGGAACCCGAAAGGGTTTGACCTGGAACCAAAAAGGGTTCTACTGGAACCAAAAAGGGTTCTCCAATGGGGAAAGACAAAGAACTCCCTTTTTCTAAGAGTGTAGTACATTAGAAATGTTGGCTGGATCAATAGTTTATTACAACATTGGCACTGCTTTAGCCAAGAAACTGTACTCAGTTCTCTCTCTCTGTCTCTCTCTCCTCCTCCTCTCATCTCTACACTTCCTCCTCTCATCTCATTCTTATTCTCCTCCCTCTCTATTTATTTTTACCTCAACTTTCACCCCCCTTCTCCTCTCCTCTCTCCCTAGAGTAGAGTGGATTGTTCCTGGGCAGCAGAGGATCGATGAGCTTGGGGACCCTGTACCTAATGTTTTCTTATCTCCTCCTTCCTCTCTCTTCCCACCAACTCTCCCCTCTTCGATCCAGCCCTCACCCCCTCTCTCCTCTGGTCTCTCCCCAGGGTAGAGGTGTGTGTTCTGGGCCAGAGGAGCAGGAGAGATGACCTGGGGGACCCTGTACACCCAGCTGGCTGGTGTGAACCGCCACTCCACCAGCCTGGGGAAGGTGTGGCTGTCTGTCCTCTTCATCTTCCGGGTCACCGTGCTGGTCCTGGCGGCCGAAAGTGTCTGGGGGGACGAACAGAGCGACTTTGTCTGCAACACCCTGCAGCCGGGCTGCGAGAACGTCTGCTACGACCACTTCTTCCCCGTGTCCCACATCAGGCTCTGGTGTCTGCAGCTTGTCTTCGTCTCCACGCCCGCTCTCCTCGTCGCCATGTACGTGGCCTACCGTCATCACGGCGACAAACGCCAGGTCTTGCAGCAGGGTTCAGTCGGGGGGCGTTGCCGCAGCGACAAGGCCCAGGCGGCCCAGGAGGCTGAGCTAGAGAGCCTGAGGAGGCGGAGGCTGCCGATCGCCGGGCCGCTGTGGTGGACGTACGCCTGTAGTCTGGTCTTCCGCCTGCTGTTCGAGGGAGGCTTCATGTACGTACTGTGTTAGCCCATTGAGCACAGCTAACAAGTATTTATTTCATGCAGACAAGTTACTTGAGTGTAGCTCAATGAACCACCTCCATTACACACAAACACTTAAGAATAAGATGTAGATACACTTCCTCAAGATTCATGACATCACCATGTACAAATGTAGGATCTCAATTTGATCACCCTGTTGCAGGAGAATGTTCCCGCAATGCAGGAAATGTAAATCTTGTAGTGTATTTGAGGTTTAAAAATGCTTCTGAAGTTTGTAATTTCCACTTTGAAATGTCAGTCATGATTTTCCCTTTACGAAAAATATATCAACCCCTACAAAAATGTCCATTAATTATAATCCAAATAATAATTCACATTTCCTGTTGCTGTAGGATTATATACTTGCTGTTGCAAACTGGCTCAAATAAAGATGCTACTAAGCCTTCATCTTCACCTTCGTTCTCCAGGTATGCTCTATACGTGTTGTACGACGGCTTCCAGATGCCCAGGCTGGTCCAGTGTGACCAGTGGCCCTGTCCCAATGTGGTGGACTGCTTTGTCTCCCGCCCCACAGAAAAAACTGTCTTCACCGTTTTCATGGCCGCCTCCTCCTGTGTCTGTATGGCACTCAATGTGGCTGAACTGGCCTACCTGGTCGCCAAGGCTATCGCTCGGTGCCCGTCATCACGGCACAGAGGGGGGAAACAGAAAGGGAAGGGTGCAAACTGTTCCTCAACCTCTTCCAAAGACAAGACTCTGCAGCAGAACAAGAAGAATGAGAAGTTGTTGTCGTCCTCTTCGTCTGGGTCCACCTGCAGCAAGACGGTGTGAGGACGGGGGGGCTATAGACATAGCGTACATATACACACACAGACGTGCAAAACATAAGTAGCCTACAGTACACACACAAACACACCAAATCATAAATATGTGTAAACACTGTATAGTTCACTCCAGACATGCACGGAAGATCTCCTTCCCCCGCTTCAGTCACTGGAGTCACTACGCCATCTAGTGGCCAATATTCACACTTGGGCACTGACCCCTCACAGGCAAAGACAGGCCTACAAACAGACAGACAGTTTGTATTGCTTTTATGGAATTGTGATGTTGGTAATGAAGAGATAACATTGTGCACTGGCATTCGCAGAATCACAGTAGAGTACTATGAGTAAAGGCTTATGCAATGACCTATAGAGTGTGTGTGTGTTTTAAAAACTTGTGAAATAAAAATATTAGATATTTGATATACTGTCTGGTCATTGAGACACAATTTGGGTGATGGTGTGTGTTCAGCTGTTTATAAATCATGTGGTTGTGTTAGTTGGCCTGAGGAAGCACATCCCAGCACTTAATCATGAGATGTGATATATATATTATTTTCAAACAGCACACATGTAAAATAGAGTACTACAAAAAATATACAAAGTGCACAAAGAAGATGTTCAGAGAGTACAGATAATATGGGAGAGGAATATCCAGTCCTGTACTACAACTCATCTATCTGCATTTAGGCCTGCTCTCCAACATAGTCAAGGCCATCATTTCCCTCCCTGCGCGCGGAGACGCCATGCACAATTTTGAAGTCCTGGTGTGGAATTTCGGAAGAGCAGGGTGGTAGGGTGGGGTGGGAGGTGACGGGGGGATGACGGGTGGGCGACGCCGCCCCCACCCTCCCCCACGCGTGCACACATGGATGGTCACACAATGTGACAGTAGCGATGGCTGGGCACCGGACGCAGCCGCTGCGCTTTGCGGGACCCCATCTCCAGGTTCCACACGCGCCCTTAGACTAGCCTCGCTTTTCTCACCCTCGCGCTGTCTCTCTCTCTTGTTCGCTCTCTTTCTCTCGCGCACGCCTGGCCTCGAACCCCGCGGGAGAAAAGAAGAGAAAAAGTTTTTGGCCGGCCGCTGTCGACGGAGATTGGTAAGCTGTCAGAGCTGGGGAGTGAGAGTGAAGGGGAGGGATCTTTCTACCTGGGAAGGTCTGTAGGATTTTCCAACCCTTTCAAAATTTGGATAGCTTCAGTGACCACTTCAAGTGGCCAAGGCTTGGGAGTCTATCCATCCACCCTGTCCTTATGCTTATTTGGGAACACCAAATTCCAATGCGAATTCCAATGGGAGTCTATCCATCCACTCTGTCCTTATGCTTATTTGGGAACACCAAATTCCAATGCGAGTGATGTTGACCTGACTTAGCCTACAATCAACTACTGTATCAATAGGTCTTCTGTTAGGATATCCACTGCCTAAGGTTTATATTTTTTATTAACTTGGGTCAGTGTGGTCAAAGAGTTAAATGGTGCTGCCGCTGGAACACAATGCCGCTGATCCCCGTCAATAGCCAGTGCAAAGGAGCACAATGCGCGTCTGGCAGCTTCTCTATTGTCAGAGGTGACAGACGGTATTTCATCAAAACCTCAAAAGGATCAACACATATAATGTGCAGCTCGACACATACTGTCATTATAGAGGGCTATTGCACCACTTTGATACCAGCGCGTTATTGAGTAGGCTAGGCCAGGCATAACGAACATGGAATCATCTATTGAAATTAATATTGAACTGCAGAAGGCCAGTGATTTCAGTTGAGCTAATATGGGCTACATTCAGCAACAATGCACCACCAGTCGATATATTGGGATACTGTGGTAATCATAGTAATCATAGATTTTACAGTAACAGCCTGACTGTGTTTTAACATGGGGAAAATAGGTCCTTGTTTGTAACAGGTAGAGTAATACAGGTGGGGTCTGTTTTTTGTTCTTGTGTCTATGCATTGGTGATATAGAGCCCTCTGTAAATGCATATCAGTCAATCCGGGGCAAATATTTCCCCTCATCAGCAGTTCTGTGTTCTGTGTTCTGATGATCCCAGCATTCCTCCCAGGCTGTTATGTACTCATTCAGACTGCCACAGATGGCCAGCCATTGTAACCCGCTTGCCCAGCAGCACACAGACAGGCCTATGAATGGATTGTATACATTCCTCAATTAAATCTGCCTTTCAAAACAAAACAAATATGTCTATCAATGCTGTGGCATTCATAGGGTTCATGGTTCCATGTAGTCTGTCCAATTAGAAACACCAAAGTCACCTATTTCAGAGGAATATACATTTTGGGGTGATGTAGGTTTTTGATGATGTAGGTGCTACTTTGATGATTTTTATTGGTGGCCAGTAGGCTTGTAGAAGCCAGTATAAAAGATGAGAGAATTCCACTCATCTCCAAAGTGTCTATATCGTAAGTTGCATGGACAATAGGCATACAAAAGAATGGTTCATTTGGGTATTTGGGTAATGTAAGTGTATTTAAATGACATCATAATTGTAATTCATAAATGCTATGATTTGTTTTTGCTTCTAGGTATTGTATTTCTTCCACTAGTCAATGGATTTATCACTGACTATACAACAACATTTTAGTAAGTCCACCGTCAGTCACCGCTTTGGGTGCTTTTTGTGTCATCGGATATCTGGTCCTTTTTTCATCTGCTTTGCAATGTGTTCAAAAGTTGCCGTGGGCACTGGATTCTCAATTATGGCTGATTTCAAATTGATAGAACTGTAAAATGACAGCATTGGGAAAAACGTTACTTTGAATTGCTGTTAATGATTCTAGTAGGCCTGTAAGAAGCACAATGGTGGTGTTCAGGATTTGTTATTGGAGCATTTAACCTCAGTCTCCAGTACTGTGATTAGAGAATGTATTAGAGAAGTATGTGGCCGGTTGAGAGTGAAAGTGATCAAGGCAGCTTGTTAGTCCCGCATGACTGACTCGATGGCGTCGATCCTGTGTCTGAGGGAGACAAGTGTTGTTCGGTGGTCTCCACACCTTTTCTGGGCTGTGCTGAGTGGGATGCCACATTACAGAACCTTGAGATAGAAATATATTAGAACAGATATGGATCCTTTATGTAGAACAAGGAACCATGCCGCCTCCTAAATGCAACCCCGCTGCCTCCTTCAGTGCCAAACGCATTGGCTTTAACTGAGAGATTGTGTGACTTCACAGAGTGATGTCGGGAGCAGAAAGTACATAGGATGGATACAATGTGTGTGCATAATATGGCAGTAAGCTTTTGTAATATTATGGCTTCAAACCAGAGGTCAATGTTTGTTTTGGTTTCTGAACCTGTACATTTCCATTCAAAGTTTTTATTCCCCTCTTCTCTCATGTCCCCCTCTCTCATTTCCCCACCTCCCTTTCCTGCTTTCTTACCCTCTCAGTTGTTACTCACCCGTGCCTGTGCTCCCCCTCTCCCTGGCCTATGCTCTCTCATTCTGTGTGTGTTCTCTCCCCACCTCTCTCCTCCCTCTCATCCCCAGTCGGTGCCTACACATCCCTATTCCCTCTCTGTCGTTCTCCAGCTTTCCAGCTTTCCTCCACCTCTCTATCTGCACCTCTTTCCTGCTTCACCCGACCTCTCTCCTGCCTCTCCTCCAGCCTCTCCCCACAACTCCCCACCCAGGCCTCACCCAGTTGCTACTCATCCCAGGCTGTGCTCTCTCTCCCCAGGCTAGAAATCGTGTGAAGCATGGGTGACTGGAGCTTTCTGGGGCGGCTGCTGGAGAACGCTCAAGAACACTCCACAGTGATTGGCAAGGTGACTGATTGATTGATTGATACATTTATACAGTTATTTGATTGACGAAAATACATGTAGATTACTGTATGTCACCTTATGACCATTTTATTCCTGTGGTATATAGCCCCTTATGCCCTCTTATGTGGCGTTATGTCCCTTGTGTCCAGGTGTGGCTGACAGTCCTTTTCATCTTCCGTATCCTGGTCCTGGGTGCGGCTGCGGAGGAAGTGTGGGGACGAGCAGTCGGACTTCACCTGCAACACGCAGCAGCCCGGTTGCGAGAACGTCTGCTACGACGAAGCCTTCCCCATCTCGCACATCCGCTTCTGGGTGCTGCAGATTATCTTCGTGTCCACGCCCACCTTGATCTACCTAGGACACGTGCTGCACATTGTCCGCATGGAGGAGAAACGCCGGGAGAAGGAGGAGGAGCAGCGGAAGGCCAGCCGGCACCAGGAGGAGAGAGACCCTCTGTACAGGAACGGAGGAGGAGGAGGGGGAGGAGGAGGGAAAAAGAGAAGCCCCCAATCAGAGACGAGCACGGTAAAATCCGCATCCGGGGGGCTCTCCTGCGCACGTACGTGTTCAACATCATCTTCAAGACGCTGTTAGAAGTGGGCTTCATCCTGGGTCAGTACTTCCTCTATGGCTTCCAGCTCAGCCCCCTGTATAAGTGTGGCCGCTGGCCCTGCCCCAACACGGTGGACTGCTTCATCTCACGTCCCACAGAGAAGACCATCTTCATCATCTTCATGCTGGTGGTGGCCTGCGTCTCCCTGCTGCTCAACCTGCTGGAGATATACCACCTGGGATGGAAGAAGGTGAAGCAGGGGGTCAGCAACGAGTTTGCGCCCAACCGAATGGCGCTCCCCCTGGCCAGAGATGAGGCGGTGGAGTCCAATATGATCCAGGAGGGGATCGCCCACCCGGCCCTCAACTGCCTGCCCACGTACGGTGGCGTGAACGTGGTGTTCCTGCCCAACGAGCAGGCAAACGCACGGCCACTTTATCCGAGCAGCAGGCAGCGGCGGCGGAACTCAAGATGGACCCTTTCCATGAAGACTTCCTGCTGGAGGCTCCTCCCACATCCTTCTACGGCAGCGAGGGCAGTGGCCAGCAGCAGTCCGTGGAGCAGAACTGGGCCAACATGGCCATGGAGCTGCAGACTCTGGACGATGCAAAGTCCTCCTCCTACCCTCCTCCTCCCTCCTCCCCTTCTCCGCCACCCTCCTCTTCCTCCCCCACCTCCTCTGACCAGGAGCAGTCACCCCCTCCACCGGACACTGCCCCTCCTATCCCCGACTCCCGCTCCTCCACCCTCCCCCTGGGGGAATCGAGAAGGAGTGAGGAGCACCAGCAGCAGGAAGAAGAGGAAGCGGAGGCGGTGCTGCCACTGACGCACGTTGATGATGTCACGGTGACCCGGGTGGAGATGCACGAGCCGCCCATTTTCATAGCGGCGGACGCCCGGAGGCTGAGCAGGGCCAGCAAGACCAGCAGTGTTCGAGCCCGGCCCGACGACCTTGCCGTGTAACACACACACACACACACACATACTCACACACCTACACACAATCACATACAAACATATGCCGACCCCTATCCACCACCGCACCCCAATGCCTCTGGGTTCTATACATGATATATCTATGATGATCAGGTGTCAAATGTTGTGTGAAATACAGAGGCGATGTGGGAGGGGGGGTGGGGGTGGGGGGGCTCTGGAGTTGAGATGCTCCTGACATTACCCTCTACAAAAGTTACATTATCTGGAGATGCATTCGGTGAGGCATAGCTTAGTGCTTCAAACTTCTGAGGTGCCAACACGTGTGTGGAGAGGGAACACACACATTCACTGTTTGCAGCTCAGATGCCATGAAAGGGTTAGAGATATTGGACTAACTAGTTTGGGACATTAGCGACATTTCGGATGAATATAATTCTGCTGTTTTCTTTATTCTTTGATGGTAGACGTCAGAAGAGGGTTTGCGCTTTCGTTTCTGTTCTTCTCTCCCCCCCTTTCTTTTTTATTTTCTAGTGATGGACCCTTAAAGATGAAGCAGATGTGTCCTATTGTCTCTTCCTAGTGTCCTGGTGTCTGTCTGTCTGCCTCGTAGCTAGCCGTCTGTCTGTTCCATGCTCACCCTTCCTATTAAGCTGAATGAAGAGAGGGACGCTCTGACAGTATGGAGGAGTGGAGAGAGACGGGGATAGAGTACCTGGGTGGCACTTTATTCAAAATGACTTGGTATTTACTTACAAATGACATGTTAATTACACAATAATACCTTGTGAATTACTTGTAAAACAAGCACGACTAGGCACATTTTGGTACCAGGTAGTTAACAATTAAGTACCCTCTGATAATATGTAATGTACCAGTAAATACCAGGTTAATACCAGTGCATAAGGTAACGTCCTACCGGTCACTGTAGTGTGTAGCCATACTAGTGTGAAGCTTCAACCTATGTTACCACCATGATCCCAACCTGAGGCTTGGTCTTTAGGCTTCACAGGCTTTGTGTGTGTGTGTTTCTGTCTGTGTGTGTGTGTGTGTGTTTCTGTATGTTTTTGTGTGTGTGTGTGTGTGTGTGTGTGTGCGTAATAGATATATTATAGAGTCTTGTTTCAATGTTTACAACAACATTTAGGCAGTTACATCAGGGTAAATAATATATATATATATGTAAATATATTACATAGTACATATAGGGTATATTATACATATAGAATTATTACTTATAAAGAACCCATACTGGCGCTTGTGTTTGCAGTGTGTTAAAGAAGTGTGTGTCCTCATCGTAAAGAAATTTAGCAGATTTAAGACTGTAGGCTCCCACTGGTAGTCAGTACGGGAAGTTTCAGTATAGTGCTTAGAGAGAGTAGGCAATAGAATTGCTAGAAGATAGATAGATAGATAGATAGATAGATAGATAGATAGATAGATAGATAAGGAGTATTATTTAAGGCAATGACATTTCTTTCTTTGTTACTGGATCACAATAGCAAAATCAATAGGAATGTGCATTGCATATAATTTTTTTAAACTCCTGCCAGTTTTTTAAATCAGAAAATGGCTCTTAACATGCAGTTGTATTTCTTTTAAGCTTCCCGTTTTTTTTCTCTCCAAATTAATTCCTTTTATTGTCATCTAACATTCAGGAAAAAATCATAGCTATCGAACAATGTTTTGGACAAATCTCTTTTGCATTTTGTACCTCTTTATGTTTAGAACAACGGTCAATTCTGTTACTGAGATACTACAACTCACTACAACTGACTCACTGAAGCACTTGACCTTTAACCTTGTTATGATGAAATCATGTGTTATCATTCCACCACCACCTGGGGTTATTACCATAAAGCAACAAGAAGCAGGGGCCACTTCAATGTTGGCACTTAAAGTAAGAACAGAAAGCTGTGATTCTTACAGTACATTTCAACCATGTTGAGCGACTGTTTGTTCCCATTTCTCTCTCTATCTCCCCCTCCCTCACCCTCGTCTTTCCTTCCTTTATTTTCTCTCTTTCTTTTATTCTCTCTCCACACACACACACACACACACACACACACACACACACACACACACACACACACACACACACACACACACACACACACACACACACACACACACACACACATACACAAACTCTACATTGGGGTATATCTTGGGATAGAGGATTTGGACCGAGACTGTGAATGGGCTGTTGCTGTGCTCTGCTGTATGATGTGTTAAAATGCTTAGAGAATCAGGTCTGCTGTTTGTTGCGTTGCCACACACACAGAATCCAAGTGCCTCACAAATCGTTTACATACCATGCACATACAGTATGTTACGAAAAATCCACCAGGTGATGGGATCAAGCTGTGACATTGTAATCCCCAAAAAGAAACGAAGAGCAGGTCAGCTGTCCACCAAAGAGAGAAAATCTAAAATGGCAACCAATAGAACTCTGTTAAGAGTTGTTGAAAACAGGTTACGGTTCTGTTAACTCACAATTTCTGTTTATAACCTTGTCATTTCGGTTGTTTAAAGTTGACACTTTAGCAGGTAGATAATGATCTGGACAGTTAAGACAGAATGATGTTCTAAGATAAAATAACAAAGGACTCAAAAAGAGGATGTCTCGATACTTTAGAAAGTATTTATATTTAGGAGAGAATTACCAGATTACCAAATACAAAAAAATGATTTTGAAAAGAATATTGGTTCTTTGTTGATTTTTTTGTCAAAACAATACTGGAAAGGTGTTTGGCTAGGTTAAAGTTATACTCCATTGTTGTGTCAGGCACTGCCCCCCACTCCTCGGAAAACTGACATTTTGTTGGACTTTTGGAATCTCTGGCGTGGAGTGAGATTTCCTTGGCCAGTGAGGCAGGGAAGGAGATTTAGCCATGCTCAGACCAGATATCCCATTGTGAAATCACTGTCTATGAAGAGAAGTGCCTTGCGTCTAAACTTTTGTAAGAACATGTTGATGTAAATGTTAATTTACCTCAAATGTTTACAAAACTGTTACTGAATAAACCTTTTGTACCAAATCTAACTTGTCGCCTGGGGGTTTTGTTTGGTGAAAGTACTTTGGCTTCCCACAATGCAGAAAGAGATAGTAGTTGAGGACATGGAGGGTATGAAGGGGGTTGTTTAAGTGAGAGGAAAGGAAGGGGTGGGGGAGAGAGAAGGGAGTGAGAGGTTGGGAAGACTCACAGGCACACGGCTTTCACACTGTGATGAGGAACCGTCCATCAAAATGTAATTTAGTTTCCTTTATAACATGCAACTATAGCTAGCCTATCTGACAGGCTGTAACCAACACCAATGGGGAACAGTTGGGTGTGATAGTGAAAGTCAAGATATCTCAGTCACTTTCAGTACTTATCCCTTACTGGTTCAGTACACAGATATAAAAATACAATTTGGGGAAGGGCCTGAGGGAAGTGTAGAGGTGAAATGGATGACAATCTTGGAGAATTGGGGACGTCTGGAGTCAATTTGGTGGATTGAAGAAAAGATAGTGGGCAAAGTCTTGGACTAGGAGAGGAAGATCTTAGTACTTGGAAGAGTACAGACAGCATATTCCATCCTTAGTGTCAGAAGTCTCAATGTAGCAGGTAGGCAGAGTCAGGCGCAGGACAACAGAGATGAGTAATCACGTATATATTTACTCAAAATAAAAAACTACCAAAATTGGTAGTACAAATACAAGCTCACATAAACAAGAACCTCTAACATAGAATAAACACGCACAAAACCATGGGGGGAAACAGAGGGTTTAAATAAGGAACATGTAATTATGGGATAGAAACCAGGTGTGTATAATGAAGACAAAAAAAAGTTGTAACCTATAGCAAACCTCGTTCAGTCTCCTCAGGACTTTGAATGGCCCCACAAACCGCGGACCC
The DNA here is from genome assembly GCA_030435695.1 of Brachymystax lenok tsinlingensis. NCBI lineage: Eukaryota > Metazoa > Chordata > Actinopteri > Salmoniformes > Salmonidae > Brachymystax > Brachymystax lenok. Next base: position 66,433,144 of record CM059814.1, read on the forward strand.
AGCTTCCGGCAGGGCAGGCGTAGAGGCAGGTTTCAGGTCAAGAGCCAGACCCGATCCCCCGGTGCAAACACCGGTGGCGGTCGGCGCTCGCCTTCTGCCGCCTCACGGCCCGTTGCAGGTGCACATGGGCGGCGTCCCAGGTCTCTTCCGAGTGCCTGAACCATTCATCCACCGCAGGAGCCTCGATCTGGCTCTGATGCCACGGTGCCAGAACCGGCTGGTAACTTAGTACACATTGGAAGGAGATAGGTTAGTGGAGGAGTGGCGGAGTAAGTTTTGAGCCATCTCTGCCCAGGGATGAAAGCCGCACAATCCCCCGGTCGGTCCTGGCAGTATGACCGCAGAAACCTACCCACATCCTGGTTAACTCTCTCCACCTGCCCATTACTCTCGGGTGAAAACCTGAGGTGAGGCTGACCGAAACCCACAGATATTCCTTGAACGCCTTCCAGGCCCTGGACGTGAACTGGGGACCCCAATCAGAGACTGTCCTCAGGCACTCTGTAGTGCCGGAAGACGTGGGTGAACAGAGCCTCCACAGTCTGTAGGGCCGTAGGGAGACTGGGCAAAGGAAGGAGACGACAGGACTTAGAAAACCTATCCACAACGACCAGGATCGTGGTGTTTCCCTGTGACGGAAGAAAGATCAGTCAAGAAGTCCACCGACAGGTGCGACCATGGCCGTTGTGGAACGGGTAGAGGTTGTAATTTCCCTCTGGGCAGGTGCTTAGGAGCCTTGCACTTGGCACACACCGAACAAGAGGAAACATAAACCCTCATGTCCTTAGCCAAGGTGGACCACCAGTACTTCCCACTAAGACAGCGCACTGTACGACCGATGCCAGGATGACCAGCGGAGGGTGACGTGTGGGCCCAATAGATCAAACAGTCGCGGACAGCAGACGGAACGTGCAGACTGAGCTGGAGTGGGCTCTGTACGTAACGCCCACTCAATGTCGCGTCCAGCTCCCACACCACCGGTGCCACCAGGCAAGAGGCCGGAAGTATGGGAGTGGGATCCATGGACCGCTCCTCTGTGTCAATCATCCAGGACAGTGCGTCTGTCTTAGTGTTTTGGGAACCTGGTCGGTAGGATAGGGTGAAAACAAAGTGGGTGAAAAACATGGCCAACTTGCCTGGCGAGGGTTCAGTCTCCTCGCCGCCTGGATGTACTCCAGATTGCGGTGGTCAGTCCAGATGAGAAAAGGGTGTTTAGCCCCCTCAAGCCAATGTCTCCACGCCTTCAGAGCCTTTACGACAGCCAACAGCTACCGGTCCCCCACATCATATTTATGAGCTTCTTCGAAAAGAAGGCACAGGGGCGGAGTTTAAGTGGCGTACCTGAGCACTGAGACAGCACAGCTCCTATCCCAGCCTCGGACGCGTCCACCTCCACTATAAATGCCAGAGGGATCCGGATGAGCTAGCATGGGAGCTGAAGAAAACAGAGCCTTCAGGTGACCAAAAGCCCTGTCCGCCTCATGTGACCACTGCAGTCGCACCGGTCCCCCCTTCAGCAGTGAGGTAATGGGAGCCGCTACCTGACCAAAGCCCCGGATAAACCTCCGGTAGTAGTTGGAAAACCCTAAGAACCGCTGGACTTCCTTCACCGTGGTGGGAGTCGGCCAATTACGCACGGCTGAAATGCGGTCTCTCTCCATCTCCACCCCTGATGTGGAAATGTGGTACACTAGGAAGGAGACAGACTGTTGGATGAACAGACATTTCTCAGCCTTGACGTACAGGTCATGCTCCAGCAGTCGACCAAGCACCTTGCGCACCAGGGACACATGCTCGGCGCGTGTAGTGGAGTAAATCAGAATGTCTTCGATATACACCACTACACCCTGTCCGTGCAAGTCCCGGAAAATCTTGTCTACAAATGCCTGGAAGACTGATGGAGCATTCATCAACCCGTACGGCATGACGAGGTACTCATAGTGCCCTGAGGTGGTACTAAATGCCGTCTTCCACTAGTCCCCCTCCCGGATACGCACCAGATTGTAAGCGCTCCTGAGATCCAATTTTGTGAAGAAGCGCGCCCCGTGCATTGACTCGATCGTACTGGCTATGAGAGGTAGCGGGTAGCTGTACCTCACAGTGATCTGATTGATACCTCGATAGTCAATACACGGGCACAGACCTCCATCTTTCTTCTTCACAAAAAAGAAACTTGAGGAGGCAGGTGAAGTGGAGGGCCGAATGTATCCCTGTCCCAGGGATTCAGAGACATATGTTTCCATAGCCGCTGTCTCCTCCTGTGACAGAGGACACACGTGACTCCTGGGAAGTGCTGCATCTACCAGGAGATTTATCGCACAATCCCCCTGTCGATGGGGTGGTAATTGAGTTGCCTTCTTCTTACAGAAGGCAAGAGCCAAATCGGCATATTCTGAGGGGATGTGCACGGTGGAGACCTGTTTTGGACTCTCCACCGTAGTCGCACCGATGGAAACACCTACACACCTCCCCGAGCACTTTCGTGACCATCCCTTGAGAGCCCTCTGTTGCCACGAAATATTGGGGTCATGATAGGCCAACCAGGGTAGGCCCAGCACCACTTGAAACGCAGGAGAATCAATAAGGTAGAGACTGATTCTCTCCTCATGACCCTCCTGCGTAACCATACTTAGTGGAGCGGTGTCCTCCCTAATCAGCCCCGACCCCAATGGTCGACTATCTAAGGCATGCACAGGGAAGGGGATATCAACAGGAACAATGGGGATCCCTAAACTATGGGCAAATGAACGGTCAATAAAGTTCCCAGCTGCACCTGAATCAACGAGCGCCTTATGCTGGGAATGTGGGGAAAATTCAGGAAATTCTATTAACACAAACATGTGAGCAACAGGGGGCTCTGGGTGAGCCTGGTGCCTACTCACCTGGGGTGACACGACAGTGCGCTGCCTACTGCCTCGACTCCCTGAGGAACCCCCCCAGCACCGACCAGCAGTGTGCCCTCTGCGGCCACAGATGGTGCAGGGAATGGCCCCTCCTCCGGTGCCCCTAAGCGCAGCACCTCCCAGCTCCATAGGCGTCGGAGCAGAGGTGCTGGGAGATGGGAATGACAGGTCCCGATCCGGACGTCCTCGGGTGGCCAGCAGGTTATACAGCCGGATGGACAGGTCCACCAGCTGGTCCAAGGTAAGAGTGGTGTCCCTGCATGCCAGCTCCCGCCGAACGTCCTTGCGCAGACTGCACCGGTAATGGTCGATCAGGGCCCTGTCATTCCATCCCGCGCCGGCAGCCAGGGTTCGGAAATCCAGCACAAAGTCCTGTGCACTCATCGTCCTCTGCCTGTGGTGAAACAGGCGTTCCGTCCTCTCCCCAACGCCGTATGGGGAGAGGACGGAGCAGCGTTGGACCACTACGAGGAGTTCACCCGCCGCTTCCGGGCAGTGTTCGACCATCCACCTGAGGGTAGAGCGGCGGGTGAACTCCTCGTAGTGGTCCAACGCCGCTCCGTCCTCTCCCCATACGGCGTTGGCCCACTCCAGGGCTTTCCCGGATAGACAGGAGACGAGGGCGGACACTCTCTCGCGTCCCGAAGGAGCCGGGTGGACGGTCACCAGGTAGAGCTCCAGCTGGAGAAGAAACCCCTGGCACCCGGCAGCCGTCCCATCATACTCCCTCGGGAGCGCAAGACGAATCCCACTGGGACCAGGTGAAGGAGGGGTGGACAGTGGTGTGGGTTGGAGAGTGGGAGGTTATGATGATGGTGGAGGCGCTGGAAAACCTCCTCTCTCCCATCGCTCCAGATTTTGCAGCATGCGATCCATGGCTATGCCGAGACGTTGCAACATCATCGCGTGCTGCTGGATGCGCTCCTCGACTGGCAGAGGAGGGCTGTGTGCTCCTGCTGACTCCATATTATGGTGCGTGTTTCTGTCAGAAGTCTTAATGTAGCAGGTAGGCAGAGTCAGGCGCAGGACAACGGAGATGAGTAATCACGTATATATTTACTCAAAATAAAAAACTACTAAAATTGGTAGTACAAATACAAGCTCACATAAACAAGAACCTCTAACATAGAATAAACACGCACAAAACCATGGGGGAAACAGAGGGTTTAAATAAGGAACATGTAATTATGGGATAGAAACCAGGTGTGTATAATGAAGACAAAAAAACATAGAAAATGAAAAGTAGATCGGCGGTAGCTAGAAGACCGGTGACGTCGACCGCCGAACACCGCCCGAACAAGGAGAGGGACCGACCTCGGCGGAAGTTGTGACACTTAGCTCTCCCTCTCTTCCTTCCCAACTCCCTCTTTTACTCTACATACAGCTCTCCTACTCTTCTTCTTCCTCTCTCACTCTCTCCCCCAAACCCCACCCTGTAGTGTGCTCTCTCCCGCTACATACCTCACCTCCCACTCCCCCGCCTCTCTCACTCTGTCCCCCAAACCCCACCCTGTCCTGTGCTCTCTCCCTCTACTTACCTCCCCTCCCCCACATCTCCTGACCTCTCCCACTCCCACGCCTCTCTCTCTCTCTCCCCCAAACCCCACCCTGTCCTGTGTTCTCTCCCTCTACTTACCTCCCCTCCCCCACATCTCCTGGCCTCTCCCACTCCCCCGCCTCTCTCTCTCTCTCCCCCAAACCCCACCCTGTCCTGTGCTCTCTCCCCTCTACTTACCTCCCTCCCCCACATCTCCTGACCTCTCCCACTCCCCCGCCTCTCTCTCTCTCCCCCAAACCCCACCCTGTCCTGTGCTCTCTCCTCTACTTACCTCCCCTCCCCACATCTCCTGACCTCTCCCACTCCCCGCCTCTCTCTCTCTCTCCCCCAAACCCCACCCTGTCCTGTGCTCTCTCCCTCTACTTACCTCCCTCCCCACATCTCCTGACCTCTCCCACTCCCCCGCCTCTCTCTCTCTCTCCCCCAAACCCCACCCTGTACTGTGCTCTCTCCCTCTACTTACCTCCCCTTCCCCACATCTCCCACTCCCCTGCCTCTCTCAATTCAATTCAATTCAAGGGGCTTTATTGGCATGGGAAACATATGTTAACATTGCCAAAGCAAGTGAAGTAGATAATATACAAAAGTGAAATAAACAATAAAAATTTACAGTAAACATTACACTCACAGAAGTTCCAAAAGAATAAAGACATTACAAATGTCATATTATGTATATATACAGTGTTGTAACAATGTGCAAATGGTTAAAGTACTGTCTGTACATAGTCAAAGCTTTCCTTAAGTTTGGGTCAGTCACAGTGGTCAGGTATTCTGCCACTGTGTATTCTGTTTAGGGACAAATAGCATTGTAGTTTGCTCAGTTTTTTTGTTAATTATTTCCAATGTGTCAAGTAATGATCTTTTTGTTTTCTCATGATTTGGTTGGGTCTAATTGTGTTGCTGTCTTGGGGCTCTGTGGGGTGTGTTTGTGTTTGTGAACAGAGCCCCAGGACCAGCTTGCTTAGGGGACTCTTCTCCAGGTTCATCTCTCTGTAGGTGATGGTTTTGTTATGGAAGGTTTGGGAATCGCTTCCTTTTAGGTGGTCTCTCTCTCTCTCTCCCCTGTTGTTTTATCATGGCCACACTAGTTCATATCATGTGATTGGCAGAGGATTGCCTAGTTAATCGCTGGCTATAATTTCCCCCTCGACGCTGGCCTCCCCTGCAGACCTAGCCCACTGACCCTGCTGAGAGCAGCACTTCCTTTATGCCCCTGAAAGCACAGGGGATTGAGCCCTAACAACAAAAACTAATCACCCTCCTCCCTTCTCTTTCTATCGCCCGGCCGCTAGCCTGGCTGTGTGTTCATGTGACACACACACATCAGTCAGGTGAAGGTTAGCTGCCAAACTTTTCTCTGTGACCCTTTCCAGGGATCTGGGAAGACTATCGTTGCTATGCAAACATTAGCACACAGACGATAAATTGGGTGTATCAGGCATCTGTCTGACAACTTTGGTAAAGAGACACCAGATTCTGGGAAACTAGCCCATTACAGAGCTAGATACCTATACATTATTTTGCCACTGAGCTTGTCCAGGTAGAAATTGACCTTTGGCATAGATCTAGGACCAGCTTACCATCAACTTAATAACCAGTAAGAGGAACACCAAACTGACTTAAGATCAATGTCTAGGGGCATCTTAGTACATCCTACTCTGAGGGAGTCACCCCCCACAGATCACTAAGGAGATGAGGGAGCATTCTAATAATGACTGGGCGCCCTTCCTACCTACTGTATGAGTGGCTGAATGGCTTGCGATGGCAAACTATGGTGTTCCTGAGTCAGACAATAGGAGACAAGAACAACTGGGCCCCACCTTACTTGACAGAAGGGATACATTAATCTGCAATGAGGATAGAATACCAGCTGTCATAAACAGTAATGACAGCTTATGTCAGCTTATAACCAGTTTATGTGGGCTCTGGTCAACTATGTGGGGAATAGGGTTTTTATTTTACAATCAGCTACCTGTCGTTTTTACATGTTATACAATACATAGGGAATAGGGTGTGTTTTACTGTCAGGTATCTGTGTCTGTCTGGTTTCCAGTGACCCTGGTGTCTTTTATGTCATCACAATGGGCAAAAATGTGGCTACAGGGCCATTTAGTTGTGTGGTCCGTGAATGCCATCGTTGTCACATGACCAGTCTCAGACATCTCGCGCACAAAGCGATACCCCCATAGGATGTGCGTGTGTGTGTGCATAAACTTTGGACCATAGACAGTAACTGAGTATGAGCTCTGCCCCAGGCCTAAATGGCATTAATGCAATAAGCATAGTGAGCCTACCAGTACCACTGGCAAGTGGAGTAATAATCCTACTGGCATAGTGTTCCCGCCTTGGGAAGGGAACCAACATGCTGCTGTTACGAATATCAATCATTTAGATAGTAAAGTGTCAGCGGCAGCACACCGAATCTTCCCATGACACTGACCTTGAACATGTTGAACAAAGTATGACACCAACATTAGCATGTCACTGTGCCATGCAAAAACCTCCCGACATCCCTGATCTTGTAAAAGTCTTCGTCCACCACCTAGTGGCCAAGGGGGAAAACACAGCCACGTTGAATACCTCACGTCAACGGTGCGCGCGCAGTCATCGCCATTTTGAATTACAGCCGCACTTCGCTGGTTGATGACTGAAAGGAAGCACGGTTTCTTCGTTTCCGAAATATTTCTGCGCATCCAAAGCTATACTTACTGGATACATATTGTGAGGGATTTACTTCGCTCTAAGTATGGCTCACCGAAATCTAAAACAGGTCAACATTCAAAACAACGCACCGTCGCCGAAACCTCAGCAGCAGCAGCAGTACCATCAGCAGCAGCAGCACACAAAGCGCAACATGGACTCTCCAGCCATGGAGCGAAGGCCGAATGTTGCGGATGGGAAAACCCCACCACCAAAGCCGCCGACGGGTGCCAGCCCTGCGGCAGAGGGGGAGGGTGGAACCGGAGAGTCGCTGGAGATGACGCTGGATATAAAGAGTTTCAGGAGACCCGGGGAGAAAACCTTCACGCAGCGATGTAGGTTGTTCATCGGTAACCTCCCGACAGACCTCACGGAGAATGATTTCAAAAAGCTGTTTTCCAAGTATGGCGAGGCTAACGAGGTGTTTATCAACCGAGACCGAGGATTCGGCTTCATTCGACTGGTAAGACTGCGTTTTAGAGTAATCCGTAATATCGAACTCCGGGGTGAAGGAAGTTCCTTTGGAATGTTGGAGTTTAGGCCGCTATAATATCAATAGCCATCTGTTTCCCCTATTTATTACTCAGGCGGATGGGTCTGCCTGACCAGTTGTTAAGCCTACTCCCCCACCTGAAACCCTTAATTTATTGATACATTGGGTCCCTACCCTTTGAAACATGCTTGACTAGATTTTATGGTAACACAATCTAGGTGGAAATTCTCATTAATCAATCAAGAGTGCATAAAAAACGTTGGAAAGTTTGCTATCAATAGGGCCTAACCTTTGACCTGGTATTCTAGGAAACCAGGACGCTGGCGGAGATTGCCAAGGCAGAGCTGGACGGCACAGTGCTGGGGAACCGACCTATCCGGATCCGCTTCGCCACGCACGGCTCTGCCCTCACGGTGCGGAACCTTTCCCCGTGGTCTCCAACGAGCTCCTTGAGGAGGCCTTCTCCGAGTTCGGCCCCGTGGAGAGGGCTATCGTTGTGGTGGACGACCGCGGAAGGCCCACGGGAAAGGGCTTTGTGGAGTTTGCCAACAAACCTTCTGCTCGTAAAGCCCTGGATCGCTGTTCTGACGGGGCGCTGCTGCTCACCACGTAAGACAACACACCACTGCATTTATTCAGAGTTACCTGGTTTATGAAATAACCCAAACGTGCCAAATCAATTCCAAGCAGTGTGAGTGATAACTCCCATCTCACCGTGTTGTCTCCAGGTCTCCTCGGCCTGCCATAGTGGAACCCACTGAGCAGCTGGATGAAGAGGATGGACTCCCAGAGAAGTTGCTGGTGAAATCTGTACACTACCACAAGTACGTTATACACATTATCTCCTATTGGGAGTTTTACTCTCTGTACCAGAGTCTTGACCATAGGATTTTTTTATCATAACCAGTATGAATGTGTTGATTTATTCGCTTGTCCGTCGGTGTGTGTGCACTGTTCCACTTTCCTTATAGTCTCCTTGCAGGTCTTAGTCCAGCCACTAACCCCTCTCCTCCCTGTCTCTCCAGGGAGAGGGAGCACCCCGCGGTTTGCCCAGCCGGGGACGTTTGAGTTTGAGTACTCGTCCCGCTGGAAGGCCCTGGACGAGATGGAGAAGCAGCAGAGAGACCAGGTGGAGCGCAACATCCGAGAGGCCAAGGAGAAGCTGGAGCAAGAGATGGAGGCTGCCAAGCACGAGCATCAGCTCATGATGATGAGACAAGGTGCACACACAGAGGAAACTCTCACACACACAGAGGAAGACGCTCACTTCAAGGGCAGAGTTAACATGTTACCTTGTGTGTCGTGCGCATATTCAGCATTAGCAGCCATAGGCCTACTTCAAGTGTTGTCAGAAACTGTCACCTGTGAATACAAAAAAGATTAATACCAAGCCAACCCCTTTCTCTCAGACCTGATGTAATACCAAGCCAACCCCTCTCTCTCAGACCTGATGTAATACCAAGCCAACCTCTTTCTGTCAGACCTGATGTAATACCAAGCCAACCCCTCTCTCTCAGACCTGATGTAATACCAAGCCAACCCCTCTCTCTCAGACCTGATGTAATACCAAGCCAACCCCTTTCTGTCAGACCTGATGTAATACCAAACAACCCATATTTCTCTCAGACCTGATGTAATACCAAGCCAACCCCTCTCTCTCAGACCTGATGTAATACCAAGCCAACCCCTTTCTGTCAGACCTGATGTAATACCAAGCCAACCCTCTCTCTCAGACCTGATGTAATACCAAGCCAACCCCTCTCTCTCAGACCTGATGTAATACCAAACAACCCATATTTCTCTCAGACCTGAAGTAATACCAAGCCAACCCCTTTCTGTCAGACCTGATGTAATACCAAGCCAACCCCTCTCTCTCAGACCTGATGTAATACCAAGCCAACCCCTCTCTCAGACCTGATGTAATACCAAGCCAACCTCTTTCTGTCAGACCTGATGTAATACCAAGCCAACCCCTCTCTCTGACCTGATGTAATACCAAGCCAACCCCTCTCTCTCAGACCTGATGTAATACCAAGCCAACCCCTCTCTCTCAGACCTGATGTAATACCAAACAACCCATATTTCTCTCAGACCTGATGTAATACCAAACAACCCATATTTATCTCAGACCTGATGTAATACCAAACAACCCATATTTCTCTCAGACCTGATGTAATACCAAGCCAACCCCTTTCTGTCAGACCTGATGTAATACCAAGCCAACCCCTCTCTCTCAGACCTGATGTAATACCAAGCCAACCCCTCTCTCTCAGACCTGATGTAATACCAAGCCAACCCCTTTCTGTCAGACCTGATGTAATACCAAGCCAACCCCTCTCTGTCAGACCTGATGTAATACCAAGCCAACCCCTCTCTCTCAGACCTGATGTAATACCAAGCCAACCCTCTCTCTCAGACCTGATGTAATACCAAGCCAACCCCTCTCTCAGACCTGATGTAATACCAAGCCAACCCTTTCTCTCAGACCTGATGTAATACCAAGCCAACCCCTCTCAGACCTGATGTAATACCAAGCCAACCCTTTCTCTCAGACCTGATGTAATACCAAGCCAACCCCTTTCTGTCAGACCTGATGTAATACCAAGCCAACCCTCTCTCTCAGACCTGATGTAATACCAAGCCAACCCCCTCTCAGACCTGATGTAATACCAAGCCAACCCCTTTCTGTCAGACCTGATGTAATACCAAGCCAACCCTCTCTCTCAGACCTGATGTAATACCAAGCCAACCCCTTTCTCTCAGACCTGATGTAATACCAAGCCAACCCCTTTCTCTCAGACCTGATGTAATACCAAGCCAACCCCTCTCTCTCAGACCTGATGTAATACCAAGCCAACCCCTTTCTGTCAGACCTGATGTAATACCAAGCCAACCCCTTTCTCTCAGACCTGATGTAATACCAAGCCAACCCCTTTCTCTCAGACCTGATGTAATACCAAGCCAACCCCTTTCTGTCAGACCTGATGTAATACCAAGCCAACCCCTCTCTCAGACCTGATGTAATACCAAACAACCCTCTCTCAGACCTGATGTAATACCAGACCTGATGTAATACCAAGCCAACCCCTTTCTCTCAGACCTGATGTAATACCAAGCCAACCCCTTTCTCTCAGACCTGATGTAATACCAAGCCAACCCCTTTCTCTCAGACCTGATGTAATACCAAGCCAACCCCTTTCTGTCAGACCTGATGTAATACCAAGCCAACCTCTCTCAGACCTCAGACCTCTGTCAGACCTGATGTAATACCAAGCCAACCTCTCTCTCAGACCTGATGTCCAGACCTGATGTAATCCAACCCCCTCAGACCTCTCAGACCTGATGTCTCAGACCTGATGTAATACCAAGCCAACCTCTTTCTATCAGACCTGATGTAATACCAAGCCAACCCCTCTCTCTGACCTGATGTAATACCAAGCCAACCCCTCTCTCTCAGACCTGATGTAATACCAAGCCAACCCCTCTCTCTCAGACCTGATGTAATACCAAACAACCCATATTTCTCTCAGACCTGATGTAATACCAAACAACCCATATTTCTCAGACCTGATGTAATACCAAACAACCCATATTTCTCTCAGACCTGATGTAATACCAAGCCAACCCATATTTCTCTCAGACCTGATGTAATACCAAGCCAACCCCTCTCTCTCAGACCTGATGTAATACCAAACAACCCATATTTCTCTCAGACCTGATGTAATACCAAGCCAACCCCTCTCTCTCAGACCTGATGTAATACCAAGCCAACCCCTCTCTCTCAGACCTGATGTAATACCAAGCCAACCCCTTTCTGTCAGACCTGATGTAATACCAAGCCAACCCCTTTCTGTCAGACCTGATGTAATACCAAGCCAACCCCTTTCTGTCAGACCTGATGTAATACCAAGCCAACCCCTCTCTCTCAGACCTGATGTAATACCAAGCCAACCCCTCTCTCTCAGACCTGATGTAATACCAAGCCAACCCCTTTCTCTCAGACCTGATGTAATACCAAGCCAACCCCTTTCTGTCAGACCTGATGTAATACCAAGCCAACCCCTTTCTGTCAGACCTGATGTAATACCAAGCCAACCCCTCTCTCTCAGACCTGATGTAATACCAAGCCAACCCCTTTCTCTCAGACCTGATGTAATACCAAGCCAACCCCTCTCTCAGACCTGATGTAATACCAAGCCAACCTCTTTCTGTCAGACCTGATGTAATACCAAGCCAACCCCTCTCTCTGACCTGATGTAATACCAAGCCAACCCCTCTCTCTCAGACCTGATGTAATACCAAGCCAACCCCTCTCTCTCAGACCTGATGTAATACCAAACAACCCATATTTCTCTCAGACCTGATGTAATACCAAACAACCCATATTTCTCAGACCTGATGTAATACCAAACAACCCATATTTCTCTCAGACCTGATGTAATACCAAGCCAACCCATATTTCTCTCAGACCTGATGTAATACCAAGCCAACCCATATTTCTCTCAGACCTGATGTAATACCAAGCCAACCCCTCTCTCTCAGACCTGATGTAATACCAAGCCAACCCCTTTCTGTCAGACCTGATGTAATACCAAGCCAACCCCTTTCTGTCAGACCTGATGTAATACCAAGCCAACCCCTTTCTGTCAGACCTGATGTAATACCAAGCCAACCCCTCTCTCTCAGACCTGATGTAATACCAAACAACCCATATTTCTCTCAGACCTGATGTAATACCAAACAACCCATATTTATCTCAGACCTGATGTAATACCAAACAACCCATATTTCTCTCAGACCTGATGTAATACCAAACAACCCATATTTCTCTCAGACCTGATGTAATACCAAACAACCCATATTTCTCTCAGACCTGATGTAATACCAAGCCAACCCCTTTCTCTCAGACCTGATGTAATACCAAGCCAACCCCTCTCTCTCAGACCTGATGTAATACCAAGCCAACCCCTCTCTCTCAGACCTGATGTAATACCAAGCCAACCCCTTTCTGTCAGACCTGATGTAATACCAAGCCAACCCCTTTCTGTCAGACCTGATGTAATACCAAGCCAACCCCTTTCTGTCAGACCTGATGTAATACCAAGCCAACCCCTCTCTCTCAGACCTGATGTAATACCAAGCCAACCCCTCTCTCTCAGACCTGATGTAATACCAAGCCAACCCCTTTCTGTCAGACCTGATGTAATACCAAGCCAACCCCTTTCTCTCAGACCTGATGTAATACCAAGCCAACCCCTCTCTCTCAGACCTGATGTAATACCAAGCCAACCCCTCTCTCTCAGACCTGATGTAATACCAAACAACCCATATTTCTCTCAGACCTGATGTAATACCAAGCCAACCTCTTTCTGTCAGACCTGATGTAATACCAAGCCAACCCCTCTCTCTGACCTGATGTAATACCAAGCCAACCCCTCTCTCAGACCTGATGTAATACCAAGCCAACCCCTCTCTCTCAGACCTGATGTAATACCAAACAACCTATATTTCTCTCAGACCTGATGTAATACCAAACAACCCATATTTCTCTCAGACCTGATGTAATACCAAGCCAACCCATATTTCTCTCAGACCTGATGTAATACCAAGCCAACCCCTCTCTCTCAGACCTGATGTAATACCAAACAACCCATATTTCTCTCAGACCTGATGTAATACCAAGCCAACCCATATTTCTCTCAGACCTGATGTAATACCAAGCCAACCCCTCTCTCTCAGACCTGATGTAATACCAAGCCAACCCCTTTCTGTCAGACCTGATGTAATACCAAGCCAACCACTTTCTGTCAGACCTGATGTAATACCAAGCCAACCCCTCTCTCTCAGACCTGATGTAATACCAAACAACCCATATTTCTCTCATCTTCTCTAACTCAGACCTGATGAGGCGTCAAGAGGAGCTGAGACGTCTGGAGGAGCTACGCAACCAGGAGCTGCAGAAACGCAAGAATATAGAGATGAGGTACGTGTGTGTGTACCTCCCACCCTATTTTCTACTCCAGTCACGAGGAGAGTCAGAAGTGTGTGTGTGTGTGTGTTAAACGTTCTCTCCTGTTTGTAGACATGAGGAGAGGCGTAGGCAGGAGGAGGAGATGATGCAGCGCCATCGGGAGCAGGACGAGATGAGACGCCAACCGGACGGCTTCAAGCCAAACTATGCGGACAGCGTGAGTTCACCGGACAGACACGCAAACATGCACACACAAAGGTCAGACCGTTTCAAGCCTAACTTCATGAAGCGTGTGAATGCACTTGGAGAACACACACACACACACACAGCCAACATAGACCTTCACATCAGTACAGTCAGTATCACTCATTTCTAGATTTTTGAATACACAAACATCACCTTTTTTTTTTCTATTCAGAGAAGCAGTGTTCACACACTTTCATTCACATGATTCTACTGAGAGTGCGTTTTATATGGGGATTTTGAGAACATTCTCGGATATGATAGGGATTTTTAGGGTCCATCGATCATGTTGTTGGGTGCTGAGAAAAGATGCCTAACAGTCCTACCGCTCTACGTCCACACTGATAATGATCAAGCATACTATGGATGGGCACGGTTAATTAAATACCCGGATATCCGACCGAATGTTAGTATTCAATTACTTGAGTATTATTTTTTTTTAAAGTTATTTATTTATTTAGACCTATTTTAACGATGATAAAGCTTTTTCTATATTACGTCATCCTTGTGACATTTTTACCTACAAGGAAATACCAGGACATTTGAAATTCTTAATTGAATGAAATAACAAACCTTTGACTGTAGTTTCTATAGCGGTGCGTTACCGCTATAGTGGTATTTAGCCCTCCAGGCTGCCGTTTCCCACTTCAAATAGCAGCTACAGGCACTCCCCTAACAGAGTTTCCACAATACCTGACAAAGATCAATGCAAAACACTCACCAGAAAACCTTTTTTTGTAGCAGAATCAATTCTATCACAGCGAAAATCAGACTTCTCTTTAGGTGTTGCTGTTAGCCAAACTACCGGAAACTCAGCATCTCCGCAGTTTACCTCTGCCATGTGCATTTTTCGGCTATCCAGATATATGGAAAAAAACAAGTGATGATATTATTTAAATAGTGAAATACTTTTGAATACACATTCCTAAAGCATACCAGAATGCTGCCGTTTTCTTTTCAAATAGTGTCCCATATCACCATAGGAGCATATCTTTTCTAGGTAATTACAGATTACCATAGTGTACCGTAGTCCTGTGTGTGACAGTCTAATAAACATGTATTTTGGGTTGGTCTAGTTTGGGGTAGCCTACTACCTATTTAGTGCTATTTCTTATGCAAGTAGCATGTCACAATACCAACAGGGCTCTAGGTTTGGTTTTGGTATCTTCCAAAGACTTTAGCTTGAAAGACACAAACCTGATCTGAAATTGACCTCAAGCCGCTATTCATTCACCTTCTGGCGGGACTGATAGGTGTAAGCAGTGCTGTGATTGCTCAACCTAACCCTCCAATGGGCTTAGGGTAGCAGCTGACGGCCACCATCTGGTTTCTTCAAATCTGCTAAAACCAAAAGAGAAAGGCCTAGGGGTTTTCATATTGGTTCATTGTTGTTTTGCTGTGGTGTTCAGGGTGTATTTTCTCACCAAACTGATGTCCAGCAGTAGCAGCCCTTCTAAGCAGTGTATCCACAATACTAGCCTCACAGCTAGCAACATAAAACACCATGTAGCTGTGCCACGTTATACGTATATCATCAATTCAAATGTCTGTTGTATTTACCTGGGTTTTCCACACCTATTTTACTAAAGTAGTATGGGAGAGGGACACCTGCTAGAACTAAATACTGCTTTGTCTCTGCTGAGTTGTCTGAAGTAATCTAGATCCTGTAACCGACAGCGTGGCTTTTTTGTGGGATCATTAAGAGGGGAGAGGCTAACGATTGACATACCGTTTCACCACAATGCTCATTTGTGGTGCTTGAGTGTGTTCCAGATGAGAGTAACTTAACTTCCAGAGAGAGTCCTCAGAATAGTTCTAAGGTTTTCCATGAAGGCGATAGGGAAACTTGAAAGTCACAGAATCTGTATAAAAAAATGTATGGCATGTCTAGAAATGGCCACTGTGCAAAGGCTGTGTCCTTTGGTATCTTCACTTTATCTAATCACTTGACAAAAACACAGGCAAAGAGTTGAGGAATCTGTCATCAGCTT